>CM032446.1:129250015-129365324 GCA_019049505.1 Pachyrhynchus sulphureomaculatus
AAATATATATTTAATGTTAGATCGCTATATATAATAGGAATGTGTATATATTTTCACAAGGAAATGAGTTTGGGGCTCCGCTCCCAAACATACACTGCATTTGTTGGATTCTGTTCAGAGAAGAGCGGTCCGTCTGATTGGGGACCCGGAATTGACCGGCGGCCTTTTATATGGAGAACGTCATCCCTTTGGAATAATTTGCCCAGCGCTGTGTTTTCCACCGAGTACAATTTACAGCGATTCAAGAACAACGTGAATCGCTTTTTTTTTCCGCACTCGTGCCGCTCCTGGAGCGCTTTAGGGACTTCCCTGCAGCACGTGTGCTAGACCCAAAAAAAAAAAAAAAAAAAAAAAAAAACAGTTTACTTCCAGTGTCTTGTTCTAGCCTTAAATGACAGAACTATTTATTACTTTGTAGTTTTTTACTTTTACATTTAACATTTAACTATTAAGATTGATTTTGTTTCTTATAATACAAAGTGGCACATACAGCAGTTTAAACAGCTAGGTGCCAAAAAATTTAAAAGAAATGTAATATTGTTAAATATTGTGTCATCAATAAATCAATGAAATCAATCAATCAATAGTTCTATTTTTTATGATAATAGCGAAAGTAATTTTCTATAGTAAAACAATAATAAGTAGGAGAAAGGTGATAAATACAACTAAAATAAAAACAATATCAAGCTTTTTAACATATGCAATACATTTTCAGTACAAACAATAACTATGGCTATGATTATGGCTGAAAGAAAAATAATTTTGGGTTTAAAATGTTTGAGACAGTGATGCGTTCACCATCTAGTTGCTAGACTAGTTTCGCATTTATTATAAATAATGACCAACGTTTAAGCAGATAACACCTTAAGAGACTCATAAATTAATTTTTTAAAGGTAGTAAAAATTATTCTTAAATCATTAAACCCGATAAACGTCGCGAACATTTTTATCGAACCATTGATATAACCACGAAAATAATCAAAAAATAATAAAATGGTGATTGTGCCATTGTACTAGGTTCTCAATTTATTTAGTAGAATATTATATATAGTTGGTACGACTAGATAATTCTGGCTAAGATGAAGTTCTATCTATATGGTTTTACACGGTCATACTACTCTTATAAAATAAAGGTAGTACTTTACGACTATTAGTGATAAGTGACAAGCCAGTACCTCCAATATTTAATGTTGAATTCTAATTTAAATATTGCAATGTTGTTTTGTTCTATCTAGAATTCTTGGAGATATAATAAAAAAAGGGTACAACACAGTTGGGGAAGGGAATCCTAGCACTACTTACCTTATTACATTAAATTTAAACTATTATATTTTATGTTATACAGTTTGGTTTGTCACGTAGTTTGAAATATCTAGATCTAACCGTTTGGTATTTTACTTATGTTAAATATAATTTCACTCTAATGATCAACAAAGTAATGCTGCAAAATAATCGCAAGAATTACAAATAATAAAAACTATTAATTTTAATAAACAGAAAAAATAAAAAAGTTCCATATGCTGTAAATCACAATAATATTTTATTTTGAGGTTACCTTGAATATCTACAAATTTGGAAATTTTATTGCCTAGAACTTTTAACAATCTTTAGCACGTATCGTTCCTACATGTTTAATTTTGCTTTATATTGACATCTAATACTGTAAAAACCTTAAACAAGTTTATGGAAAATTTGTAAGAGTTCCAGTGCTTCATAATAAACGTAAATACATTTACAGAAAATTTTGCCAATAGATTTAATAATGTTTTGTATAATAGAGCAGATATATGGTATATCTCAATTAGCATTGTCACTTTCAATTTCAAGGCTTCCACATGTACGTACATACCCCCTGAATGAACTCTTAGTTTCATCTCTGAAAACAAATATTTTTCTTGTTACATACATATTTGATGAGATACATGATTTTAAAAATAAACTTTAGAAAAACCGCAACTGAATTGGCCTAAAATGTTCAATATCCCGCCCCCACTCTTGTAGAATAAAAGGATAAAGATATTTTAAAAAATGTAGCTATTCCGTTAGGTAGATTTCTATATATGATTTACCACATAAAGACACATAATATCTAAATCATGGTAGATCCTTTTTTCTCACTCAGAGACGAATTGGCCAAAAATACATCACATAGCCTTTATATATCAATTAATAATATTTTATTGCTTTGTTTTATGACCTATTTACGTTGTTAAACACTATGGTCAAAATTTTCTTTCGTCATGACCGTCGTTTTATAGAAGTTTCTACATTTTTAAACGCAATGAACTAAAAATTGGAGAGGTATAACTATAAAGGCAGACAAATTTAACAATAGGGCATATAATACGGGACAACACAGGCCAAATAATTGGTAATTAAGAATATTTACATTGCTACATATTATTAATATCTGGATATACATGTTCTTTCTCTAAACAATATTACTATTAAAGATAGAGCGTGTATCTGATACTTAAAATTTTTTATTGTGTTTTCATAGTAGACACTCAACCAATGTTTGGTCAGTTTAGAATAAATCACAAGAAGATATATATTTTATAACGTGGTTCTCCTAAATAGAAGTTTAAATGCATGGAGTTACAACAATGTTTTATGGAATAAACGCCTTTTCTAAATATTATTTATTTTACAGAATTACTAGTGAATATTTAAATTCTGCTTTGTAACTTAGAACAAATGGATTTTTAGAATTTTCCAATGATATTTTGCAGCCATCTTAAATTTGTTTGAAATTGTTTTAAAATCCCATTGTATTTTTTGATAACTTTCCCAAAAATTGGGAAGAGAAAAAATAGTTTCCTGCTTAAAAGCCTTAATCTATGACTCAGCTGGATTTATTAATCCCATACTACTAGTGCTCTTAGTAATAAAAAAATTTGTGATTGCTGATTTAAAAAGTGGACCTAAATCGTTTTATTTGAACATCCAAACCTTATCTTATTGAAAGATTGTTTGTTAGAGTTATAAAAGTTATTCTCATTAATAATTGTCATGTTTGTACAGTTAAGTTAAAACTCAAAATAAGATATTTGCTCGTTCAATTGTAAAAATTTGTTCTCTTCCATCACCAACTAAAGATAGGGGGGGTTGGGGCTCCGCTCACAAACATACACTGCATTTGTTGGATTCTATTGAGAGAAGAGCTGTTCGTCTGATTGGAAACCCGGAACTGACCGGCGGCCTTGATTCGCTGGAACATCGAAGAGCGGTTAGCGACTTGAGCCTATTCTACAAGTATTTCCATGGAAAGTGTTCGGAGGATGTGGCCCGTTTAATTCCTCCCAGAGCGGTGCATGTTAGAAATACACGTCGCGCTGATACTTCACATCCGTATGAGGTTCAGCTTGTTACTCCTTGTACAACGCTTTTCAAGCAGTCTTTTATACGGGGAACATCATCCCTTTGGAATAATTTGCCCAGGACTGTGTTTCCCACCGAGTACAATTTACAGCGATTCAAGAGCAACGTAAATCGCTTTTTTTTTCCGCACACGTACCGCTCCTGTAGCGCTTTAGGGACCTCCCTGTAGCACGTGTGCTAGACCCATAAAAAAAGTCTCAACTTCTCTTTAAATTTTCGCAAAAAAAAAATGTTCTACTCACTGCATAATATAAGTTTAGTATTTATTGTTTATCTTTTATAATGTTCCGCCTCCTAGTTATTATTTAGCATTAGGTAGTACAAATAAATTGCTTGTTTATTATGGTATAATACTGTAGAAATGTGGCAAAACTTAAATATAATACTTTGTATTAAGGGTTTTTGTTAAATTTTTAGTATCATACTTTGACTTTATAGTAATGAAAATTTTCTAAGATTTTCTGAATGGTTTGAAAAAAGTTTTTTTATAAAAAAATTAAATTAATAAAAATTTTGGTGGCGTTGCGTTGGTAGAAAAGTTATTTTTTAAACATATTATCGCAGTCCAGTTTCATAAATTTGCTGTTCATTCTTCCAGTAGTTTTTAATAATTTGTAAGATTTTTAAAGAACTAGAGCTATCTTTCCCTAAAAAAAGGCCCCTTCTTTGTAATTGGTGATACTGGTGAGTAAGAAAGTAAAAAAATAGAAAGTTTTAATCTTGTTTTGTAATGTTTTATCAACATAATATACGTACTTGTTTATTGGGAATTATCTAATGAATGAATTATTTTTTATTTGTAGAGTACTATTTATCTTTTTGTATATCCACTTCATGTTTGCAATAATAAATATGCTTATCTAACCTTTTTTCCTTGCTTTATCTCCGTCTGTGCAAACACATAGCACATTATTTAATACATAAGATTTTTTTAAAATTTTGCTATAAACATCAGTTTACTGCCTTTTTAAAAATCTGATTTAAAGTTTAAGAATATAAAAATAATTTATTAAAAGCTTACAGAACTGGGATCATTTTCTAATGTTGCACGTTCCATAATTCCGGGACTTCTAAATTGATCGTAACGCCTACGAATCAGCTAAAATTTTATTAATTTTATTTCCTTATCGGAAATTTGGGCGCTAATAGGACGCATAAAATTGTAAACTTCCAATAAGGCATAAAAAAGTCTACTTAAAAAATATATGCGAAAAAACTTATTAGTTTCGGAGATATTATATTTTTGTTGCTTCTCAATCGCCTTAACTGTGAATAAATTGGGTAAATATGGTTTTCTTTAACATCAATATAAAAAACAGAAGCGAAGAAATTAGTGAAACCACCTTAAAAATAGTTTTTACTTATGTTTAGGGTAACTTCTCTTAAAAAGGGGATTGAACATATGGCAAGTTACGATTAAATGTAAAATTCTATTTGTTATGAGAGATGAAACAAAATCACTAAAACCGACCTAGTTTGAAATATACTAAAAAAATTATTAAGCAGGTCAAAATAATGAGAGCTGCCCATTCTTCAATCAAAATCTAATATTACATCATCAGTCATATAAGAATGAGCTGTGAAGAAAGCATGTTCTCTTTTAAAACCTGATTGTGTATTTAAAATAACATTATTAGCATGTAAATGTAAGTCAGTGATTTGGTTTTTTACTATCTTCTCCCATTATTTTGAGAGTGTGGGAATAGTTGAAATTGCACACAACAGACTGAAATTAGTTAGTTAACGAAGTTTAGAGAGTTAAATTAACTTGGACTGCTGTATGTTAAAGAAACAGAAACGTAAAGAAAATTGCGACACTCTATGCTATGAATATAACAAAATTTTAGGAGAACACATTACAATTAACGTAGTACTTAATCCGTTATAGCTAAAAAAATTAGTTTTAAAATGCTTCAAAATACGAGTATTTTCCATTGCTTTTTCTAAAGCAAAAGATCGAAACAAAATGCATTTAGAGCTAAGCTATTATTATTATAAAAGGCAATAAGGTTATGCATTTGAATTTCTTGAAATTTCCATGAACTATTGATTTAAATTGTTTATACTTTGAAGTTATTCTTCTACATTCATTAACCTGTGCTATTATTTTTTTAAGAGAGTTATTAAATTTAAAGTTTAATTATTTTTTTTAGATCTTATCACAGAAGTTATAAAGATATGAATTTATCGGCAATATTGCCAGTGTGAGGCTTGTTTGTTTTTGAAAAAATTATTTAAAGTTGTATGTATTATCCTAATATTTGTAGTTATCTATAGTTGCTAAAGTTTGTGTGTAATTTTGAACACTGTCAACGATGTATATAATATTCTAAGAAATGTTTCCTATATCGTTGAGAAGTTTTCCCATATTTATGTTATTGATTTAACTACAATGAAAGTTACAAATCCATCCCAAAGAAAAAGTAAACCAACATGTAATCTGAAATTCCAACATCTCAATACTTTAATTTTTTGCCTCAATGTTACAAAATCAATAAGAAACTATCAAACGTTAGATATTCTAATAGCTTCAAAAATAATTATTTTTAAAACTAAAACTGATAAATCTGCTGTATCTTCTAGTAGATATGAACATTGGATACCAAAATTTATTTATTTAAAATCCGTTATCTATTTTTGGAATAAAACTTTAAAAGAATATTATTTAAATATGTTGCAGGTTAGCAAGCAGTACTACTTTATAGACTTTGCTTACAAGTACGTTTTTGTTATTTTAGTGAAAAATTTTTAAAAAATCCACAAAGCCTAGTATGCGTAGAACATTAGAAAAAAAAAAATGTCAGTAGCGCTGTATATAATATAGTTATTTTTATTTAAACAATTCAGTTTCTGCTCATCAACCATCTCTAACGCAACTGATTAATAAAAATACTTGATTTGGTAATTTTTTTATTTTTATAATTCTCTATCAAAAATAATAAAAATTTTCAAGATGTAAACTGTCTGTCTCAGTATACCCGTTTAACTCCGATTTTTTCATTTTATTAAAGTGTTTTTAAATGACTAATCCAAAAGGGTTTCATATAAAAAAATAAATGAAAGAGAAAAAAAAATTGTGATAGAACAAAAAAGTTAATAACAGAACTTCTTGTAACGTCAGCTCAAAAAAAAAGCTAAAATTTACCCCCCCCCCATAAGTTATTTCGACATCGGCGAGATCACAGGAGATGATAGAGGGCCGATATAAATCATATGTTAGAAGGCAGCTGACAATATTATTGTTACTTATCCTCTGCCTACGACTATTACAACATATCATTTTGAGTGTCAGGTTTAGTATAATGAGTCTTTGTCTACGGGTCAGATTAATTTTTTTTATCAGATATATGATGTATTTATAAATGACTTACCCAATTTATAACCTAAGGACATATAGTAGTATTCGCAGATGATACTGAATTGGTGACATCAGCGAATAAGCTTGAGCAGCTTCAGGCATATGTCAAAATTGGAAGAGGCAAATTTCAAAAGTGGTGCAAGAAACAAATTAATAACGACAAGACAGTTTGTGTGAATTTTTATAATAAACAAACTTTAACCCAAAAGAAACTATTTAATATTTTCTGTTGGTATTAAATATCTGAGGACCATCTTTGATACAAATTATAATGGGATGATGCTGTGAATTCAAAAAGTGAGAAACTAAATTAAATTCAATTCAAAATCTATAAAATAGCTTTCATGGAAAAAACCTTATGAGGATTTACTACGGCCTGTGTTACAGTCATTTAGCTTACAATAGTGAGGAGGGAGCTCCTATGCAAACAGAATATTTATAAAACAAAAAATGTTGTTAAGGCTAATTTAAAATTTAAGACCACGACAATCTGGAAGGAAATCTTTCATTCAATATAAAAGTTTATACATTCTAAAAACAAGTATATACTTCAAAAATAACTTGAATATTTGTCAGTTCTGTAGTGATACCTATCATCATGGCACAAGCCTGATACAGCTACTAAAAAGTGTCTTGGAAAAGAATTGTTTAAAAGATCTCCTTTGTACGCGGGCACTGCCTTCATAATAAACTTTCAGATGCAATAAAGGATATTTCTTCATATAAAATATTTAAAACATCTTGATTCGTATGTTAACCAAAAAAAAAAGCATATTATCCTTTAAGTGAATTTCTGAAGGATAATCACTTAATAATATTTTTTGGATGATTTTAAAAAAGTCTGAATGTTGCTTGTGTTTTACATAATTCAAATGGTAATATTTACAATGTTTTAAAATGTATTTTTTGTATATATACTTTTCAGTTGATACGAAATAGCAAAGTGGAATATTTGTATTTTTATGTAAACTATGTGCGACTTTCTTTACTAGTCTGCAAATAATAATTATTATTTATATATTTATGAACGTAAATAAAAAGAATTCTGACTGTTATCCAATAACTAATATTCTTATTAGTTCCTATATAGCTTGTTACTTAACAAAGGTGAGTTAAACGCGAAAAGTTTCTGGCAACGTGGCGAGATATAATGAAGAAGTCGACTCGGTAACTACCACATTTCAAATTTCTGATCCAAATTTGTAGTTGACTTATTGTAATGTTAAAGTCTCAGAAACTTTCGTTTTTTGGCAAATAATGAGATTTCTTAAAAATAAATAAGTTTCTTCATTATTACTATTAACAATGAGCGGAGCAATAGTACATAAAAGAAGATTTTACTAAGTATCGGAGTGTAGAGCGGAAACAACCCGATAAAAAGCTAAAGAAAGATATGAGTGGAAAAATATAGATGTCTCAAAACTCCTAAAGTAGGTCATATTTATTTAATCAGTATTAATAATTATTCAAGTTTAAAAATAAATCTCAGTAGCAGTCCTTTAAAATCGAAACCACCAACATTTTTGCAAAATCTGTTGGGTGTATTTAGCTTCTTGTGAAGTCGTAATGGCTCTTTAGTAGAAACATTGTCATGTAGGATGAATTTAGGAGACATTATAAATAATCAAAACTACTTTCCTTCCAAACAAGCACTTACAAAGTAATTCCTGAATTTGGCTTTTGAACATTAAAAAAACTTAATCCAAGCATCAAAACTCCATAGTTTTAATCATAATGATATTTGATAGTGGCATAATTATTACAAAAAAATTAAACAGTAGAAACGTTTGTGTAACAATTGGAAATAATAGAAAAAAACATAATTTTTAGATTGCTCATCTACAAGAAGAAAAGGAGAGATAATAAGATATATATGAACCCTCCAATCCCCCCTTCCGTTTACCTGCTAAATATTTGATTATGAATAATTATGCTTAAAATGTGTCCATTACCCTGACCAAAAACCAGGAAAAATGCTTATAATGTTGTTGAAACTGTAAAATATGTAAAGACCCCTTTACTTTCTCCAATAACGATATCGCTCTAAAATAATTTCATTTCCTTTCGCATTTCAATTATTAAATCTAAAAATCATACTTTATTTTGTTCGAGAGTTTATTGTGCCTGATCGATAGATAGGAAATTCGACTGATTGCTGCTCTATCAGTTAAGTTAGATATTTACCAATTGGTTGATTAAACTCAGAAGTTCGATTGGTAGGTGGCGGATTAGAACGAAAACTTTTCCAGCGACGTAAATTTGTAATCTTTGAGAATTGTCGTTAAAATTATTTTAATTATTTCATTAGATGGCTTATCAGAACATAGTATTTTTTTACATACGGCGTAAAACGTTGTCTTGAAAAATTGAATAAAGAAAGTAAAATATTGTTTGACTTTCAAAGGCCATTTTCTAGAAAACTATTGCTTCTTCTTCTTCTTCCTTCAGCCGCTCTCTACCGTCGGGTATAGGCCTCTCTCAAATCTTTCCATTTTTCTCTATGTTGTGCTTGTCGATACCAGTTAAGCTCTCCGATTCTCTTCAGATCGTCGCTTCATCTCTGTTGGGGTCTTCCTATGCTTCGCTTTTCACCCCATGGTCTCCACCTAGTGATCTTGCCACTCCACTTATACGTCGCTCTCGCTACATGGCCGGCCCAGCTCCATTTCAGAGATGTTATCCGTTTGGTGATATCATCCACCTTTCTTTGTTGTCTAATCCATTTATTAGTTTTCTTGTCCTTCAAAGTAACACTCAACATCTTCCTTTCCATTGCTCGTTGGAGAACTTGTAGTTTTTCTATTGTTATTTCAGTTAAAAACCCATGTCTCGGCTCCATACGTTGTAGTTGGTAAGATACATTGATTATAAATTTGGGTTTTCAATCTTTGCGGAATGTTCATATTCAGTACATATTTCAATTTTCTATATGCTGTCCATCCTATCGTTATTATTTGGCCCAGACAGATGTACGTGTTTACTTTTTCTATTGTTGAATGTTCAATCACTATGTTTTGATCATTGGTGTCTTCGTTACTCATGTTCTTTGTCTTGGAGAAAGTTCCACTTTTCTTGCTTGGTGGTGGAGATCTGTGATCATCTGTATCATTTCATTCTTGTTGTTTGCTATAATTACAATGTCATCTGCGAATCTCAGGTTGTTTAGCCGATCGCCAGCTATCAGAAGGCCATTTTCGTCTCAATTCAGTTCTTTGAATACATCTTCTAAGATCATTGTAAATAACTTAGGCGATATTACATCGCCCTGCCTTACTCCTCTGTTCACTGGGACCTTGTTTGTCAGTTCTTGGTTTACCATAACTTTGAGTGTTGCTCATTTATATATTCTGGCTATCAGTTTGCTGTATCTGTGGTCTATACGAGCATTTCTAAGAGCTCTTATAAGCGCCCATTTTTCCACTGTGTCGAAAGCCTTGCGAAAATCTACAAACTTGAGCCACATTGGTATATTATATTCGGCGGCCTTCTCGATTAGTATTCTCAATGTGTGCAAGTGCTCAATCGTACTGAATCTGATCTGAATCCAGCCTGTTCTATAGGTTGGTATAATTCCATTTTGTGTTCCAGTCTGTTTGTTATGATTCGTGAGAACAGCTTGTAAACTTGGGAAAGTAAACTAATTGGCCGGTAATTTTCTAGGTTTTCGGGGTCACTCTTTTTGTATATTAAGATGACTATGGCGTTTTTTCCCAGTCTTCTGGTATATTTCCACATTTGAGGCATTCATTAAAAAGATCTATTAATTCATTCATCAGGGCTTCACCTCGGCATTTTAACATTTCAGGTATAATATCATCCTCTCCAGCCGCTCTTCCACTTTTCATCTGTTGAAAGGATTTCCTAACTTCATCCATTTCTATGTCAAGAATTTCTTCTGAGTTGACATTAATTACTCTTTTGTCTGTTGATGAATTGGACTTTCGACTTGTAGAGGTCTTGATAGAAAGTAATTCTGTTCTGGATATTTTTCTTGTCATTGATTATGTTTCCTTCTTGGTCCGTCAATTTAATTATCTCACTTTTACAGGCGTTTGCTCTTCTAAAAACTTGTAATCCTTTGTTTTTCTCTATAAGATCTTTAACCATGTTTTCTTTGTATTTGTTTATGTCTTCTTTAGCAGCTTTTCGTACTGTCTTATTCAATTCTGCATATTCGACAGTTAATCTCTTTCCTTCGTGTATAAGTTGTCTTCGTTGATCCAACATTCTTTTTGTTTCTTCACTGAGCTTGTTATTCTTTCGCCTAGTAGGTTGGGAAGCTATTTTTTCGGCGGTGGTCTTGAGTGTTTCAATTATTTTTATGTTTCTCTCGTCTATACTTGCTCCTGTAGTTAATGTGTTGTTATTAAGGTTGGCTGTAATCTGTTTTTGGTATTGTTCTACGTTTTCTTCTAGTGTTTGTCTGTCTGTTTTATTTTGTTTTCTTGTTGTGTAAACGTTTACGTTCGAGTCTTTTGTTAAAAAACACCTTTGCTCTGACCAGCCTATGATCACTACCTGTTGTAAATCTATTTAGGACCTTTACGTCTGTTACTATGTTCTTATGTGTTGTTAGTGCATAATCAATTTCATTTCTTGTCTCACCATCAGAACTAATCCATGTCCATTTTCTCTTCACCTTTTTCTGAAAGAAGGTGTTCTTATTATAGAGTTTCTCTCTTTCCAGAAATGTCGTCAACATATGTCCTCTGTTGTTCCTCTCTCCAAGGCCAAAATTTCCTATATAACTCTCTGTATTTTCTTTCCTATCTTGGCGTTAAAGTCTCCTATTACCAATGTATACTTTGTTCTTTGTTCCTCATAAAATTCTTCTGCTTCTTGATCTTCATGGCTTGTCGTAGGAGCATAGACCTGTATTACTTTTAGTGTTAAGGTGTTGTTCAATCTTAATATTTATGTATATAACTCTATTAGATATCGCTTGAAATTTCTCAGTATATGGAATTAACCTTCTGTGTATCAATAATCCAGTTCCTTCATTGCTGTTGTCTTCGTAGCCTTTGTTAAAGAGCAAGTCTCCCGTAGGTAACTTCAGGCAGTATTCTCCTATTGTTCTTGTTTCTGAAATTCCTAATATGTCCCATTTAATATTTTTAAGTTCATGGTCCAGTTCTTCCAATCTTTCCTTACTTCCAATTGTTCTCGCATTATAGGTCGCTATGTATAGTCGGCAGCCTGGTGGAAAACTATTGCTATTCAGAGAATATGTTTTGTTGAATGAATTGTTTGAAATATTTTATAGAATTCAAACAAAGGGTTTATTTCCAAATAAGAAAATATGTCTCGCTTCCAAAATTGAAAGTCATTGTGAAATGCTTTTCTATGTCTAATTATACTATCATGAAAATATTCATTTTGCTACGTAGAACTGTTGATTATGGTGATGTAGATAATAACTTCATCTCCACCCGGTAATTATTTTAAATATTGTATAGTAAAAGTAATATAACAAACATTCTTGTTCGTTGACTCTTTATCCTACATAGGGTTCGGATCCTTAATTTCAATGTATACACCTCTACACTTTACTAACTAAGCAACAGCATCAGCGTACCTTATCCTGTTAGTAGAATACCTGCCCCGTCACACTCCTACCTTAGTGGAGAGCCAGATCCAGTTCTCTTGAATCCACCATTGTTAATGATTCGTCCATTCGAGTTCGTCTTTATAATACACGCGGAGTACATAAACCATACAAATAAGTTTTAATGAAAGGAAATGTTTTAAGGTAACTAACTCATAAATAATTAGGAAAATACCTGAAGGTAAAGACACAACCAAAAGAGAATTAAATAACTGGTCAAGTGCAAGTGGGACTTGCCCAATTAGTGTTCCGTACGTTGATTGCTTTTAAAATAAAAATTTTTGTTACGGTGGTATAAGATGATCAAGGGCTTGACAAAACACACTCCAAATGAGTTTTCAACAAAGTTTTTTCGAACTTTATTGAAAACTGATGACCTTGAGACTAGAATATTTTCAAAATTTTTTGATCAGTAGTTTTCCAGATAAGGTTTTTTTTTATATACCAGATAAATTATTAAAGGTAAATCACTCGTGATAATTTTCGTTCAATCTACACCCTATGGAGAATATTTCAGACAGCGATTTCTCGCAATTTTTTTAAAAATAATACAAAGAAAAGTGTGCGCAAGTATTACATATTATATATCTTTGAATTCATGTTTTTACGAGCTTCCATTTGACACCCCACTTGAAGACCTGGTAGGAAATTTTTTTTTTACCTCCGATTTCACCTCCCAAAACTAATTCCTTAAGTCAAAATTTAAGTTTCAAAACTACAAGGCTCTGATGAGGCTTTCTATTCCTATATTAGTACCAGCGGCTCGATGAACTTAGATAGGAAGCATTTTAATCTTTGCAAGCACTTACACCCGCTAACTGCTGCTGCATAGCAAATATTACATTTGAACAGTATTTATCCACAACTAATGTATCTCTCGAGATGTTAACGAGAGACTCGAATTACCTAATTTATTGAATCGTATTATTAATGGGTATAAAGAATTCTGCAGACAGATTTTGATGGGTGAAAAGGGGAAAACGGCTCAATACTACTCTCAGTATTGTGAGTATATTAATTTATTCCTTCGTTTTTCGAGAAGCATCCGTACCAGTAACTTTGAGCCATATCATACTTGAGTAATTTAATAAGATTGTATACTGAAAACTCGCCTTTGGTTACAGAATTTCGTTGAGGAGCATTTGGAATTAGACGTACTGGTGCCAATTTTGCTAGATCATCTGTTGACTTGACGCTAGAGCAGACCATCCATGCCGATGCTATTAATGAGTTGGCAATAATCTTACCGTAGACTCAATATCTGCACGACAAAGATGGGCGTCCAGTCACAGTATGAGGGCGAAAATATTAACAACTGTCAAAGAAAATCTTGGCTTGTCGCTAAAAGACGATACTTCGCATTCTTTGCAAAAAAAAACGAATTAACAAAGACAAAAATAGTCTTCACAGTATCACTGAAGCAATAAAAAATATGATGGATCCATGTGATGATACTATTGATAAAAAAGTTTTATTTAATATTTCGATGGGCAAAGCAGCATCTGAAAACGTTGCTGATTTCCTGCTTAACGTCAAGACAGTAGGCAATCAACAAAAGTTAAATTTCATTTCAGAATGCTGCTCAGCTTCCGGAAGATTCGAAAAACCAATACTACGAAACAAAATCTTAAATTTCGCTTCTCAGTGCAGGACCAATGTTATGATGAATAAAGATAAAAACAAGTAGGTATTACTGAAGATGGAACGAGACGTCTTTAGGCGACTACTCGCAATTAGTATTAACAAAAAAATAGATATAGAATATTGTTTCTTATGCGCTGGTGAAATGTTTAAAACAGACAAGTCAACTTTAGCCAAACATTGAAATCTCGAATCGAAATGGTTGAGCCAACACATGTTGACGTTGAGATAATAGATGGTTTTTACTACTTGTACCTGAGCGGATCCTCTATGCCACAAATCTTTGAAAAAATTTGTAGAGTCTATACTTATAAAACCTTTGTTCAACAAATGCTGCAGACATATATTTAATTTTTGATCGTTATTTAACGCCATCAAAGATTCCGAACGTCAAAATCGACAAGAGTTCGATATTCTGTACAAAATTTCAGGATCTCAACAAACTAGACCAAGGATAGTTTTTTTTTATCGTTTTAAAGAGGCTATGGTACAGTTTTTAGATAATTACTGGGAGAACGACAATTTGGTAACGATACTCCAAAACAAAAAAAAATTTTAACCATTGAACATTGCTGTTACTCTTATCAAGCACAGCAAAACTGCATAATAAAAACTGAAGAAGGTAATTATATATGTTATCACGAAGAGGCGGATACGAAGATTATTTTTCACGCTTGCAAAGTGGCACCAGGCTAAATAGTTTTAATAAACGCCTGTGATACTGATGTTTTAGTAATTTTACTAGGCAATATACATAAAATTTCACAATCTGAAATTTGGTTAGCAGGTTCAACGAATAAGAAAAGAAATAACAAAGATCTTGATTGCATTAAGTGCACAGAATTAGCATTGAAGTTGAGATCCATGCTATGCCAAGGTCTACCCACTTTCCATGCATTTACAGAATGCGATTACACGGCAGCTTTTTATAATAAAGGAAAATTTAGGCCGTTTAAATTTTTTTTCTAAGAACAAGACGTACCAAAAAGTTTTTGCGTCATTAACTGATAAAGCCGACATTTTTAACGACGAAAAAATTGACGTAATTCAGGAGTTTACTACTGTTATATACGGTATCCAGCACTACACCAGAGTAAATGACGCGAGATATCGCATTTTTCTTAAAAAATATTCTGCAAAAGAAGACAGTGAAAAGAAAAAAAAATACATATATATTTTGACTCAAACACTATACCACCGTGCTGGATATCACTAAAACAAAAAATTTTGCGTACCACTTATGTCAATACCATGTGGCTTAATGCAACTGATCCTGACTGTGTAAAACTGCGGTTGGTGTTTAGATGGTTATTTAAAACCAACAGGTTGACGGAAAAGGAAAATGATGAAGAATCTTCAGAATTCGAAGATAGTCTAATGAATCGGATCATGAATTTTCAAATTTAATTTTTTATTTTGTATTTCAATTTATAATAAAGTTTTTTTTTCACGACACTAATGTTTTTTTTTCATTTTGTACAAAATGTTTTAATTTTTTTTCTTTCTTTACTTTAGTCCCCTTCTATAATAGGTACAATTTTTAATATAAGTATATACGCTAACATATTATTATTTTGCTAAATATTTCTATATTGTAATATCATATATTTATTTAAAAATATTTGAAAGACATTTTTTTAAAATATTATGTATATAATTCAAAGTATTTAAAAGTATACTGACAGTCAGTTACTCCAAAACGATTCTTGGCGGTATAGTAGTTTTGTCCTTTTCAATCGCACGTAAAAACAGCATGCACACTCTCTTTCATCCGACAGTCGTGTCACGTGCAGGTGCTATGCTGCGTCCCCCTCTATCGCACCGAATAGTACGCTCAATGCTGTCTCTGTGCTGGCAACAGTGATTCATAAACGGTTTTTCGCAAGCGATCTTATACTACCGTGTTCGCGATAAAATTATCTTTATTTTAATATATACTTCAATGAGAAAGCAGATGAGTACAAATTATTAGTATCAACTCACCTGTTTATACCTGGCAACCAGGTAATAGGGAACAGATAAAGGTAGGCAACCTAACTTTTCCATGTTCCTTATGCCTTATACTTTCGATTAGTATTAAATTCGTTTAGTAGGCGAGAAAAATATTAAAAAAAAGTTAATTACAGTAATTTTAATTAAGGATAGCCATGAACATATTTCATTAGGCAACCCATTCACGATATATTTATTTACATATTATGTTTGATAAAAAATACTTTTCATCCTGTAAGAACATAGGGGGAAGGACAATATTACTTCGGATCTTAGACTATAATAAGAACTATCAAAATACTGATTTTAGGAACAATGACGTGACAAGGTCCGTACTTCGTGAATCATAAAAATAAGTTTTATTTGAAGTGTTATGGGTTTTTAGAAAGTAAGGTCTACAGCGATACGTAAAATTTTAAAATGTAATGTTTGTTTTAGATATGTAAAACTGAAGCTTTGAAAATGCCCCAAAAATTGGACGAAACGTCAACCAAAAAAAAAATAAATAAATAATCGTTTCATTACCGAATTTAAATACCCAATATATATTTATATACATATATATATATATATATATATATATATATATATATATATATATATATATATATATATATATATATATATATATTAGATTTACAACTAATATAATAAATTCGTTTTTCACTGTTTGAATTTAATATTATAGGATCAGTTAGTGTAATTTGTTTTACATCAGATTTATTAAACATTGTTCTTTGATTATTTTTCCTCTTTAGTTCCATATCTGCATCTAATCATTCAGAGATTGGAGTATCTATCAAATTCAGTTTATTTTTTGTTTTTTTCATGTCTCGCCTATTAACTGTTCTTTTAGAACCTGAAATTTCTGTCCAATTTTTAAGACACTTTTGAATCACATGCCTAACTCCTAGTCCTATACCCAGCTTTACTTTAGCTTTCATGGCTCCTGCAACACCAAGAGCGCTTAATTTTTCACCAAAGGATGCGTCTTTCGATCTAAATCGTTCGAGTGCTTTTCGCATTAAAACATTTTCTGCAGTATGTCTCCGTGTTATATCTTTTTCCTGCGAGTAAAATATGATATGATCTTTACATGCCTTTTCAAGACCATTGATACCTATATCACCTCTAGCAAGTCGTTTTTCTAGTTTAATACCTGTTCCACAATACTGATAACCAGGTACATGTAATTCGATAGGTAGGTTATTGATTGCAGTATTTAGTAAACCGTGTCCAGAATAGATCTTCATGATAATACCATTCAAATTTAACTAAGTATAAAGATATTTGAAATTACCTTGTATGCACATTTTTATTTAACATTTTAATGAAGTAGTTAATAAGAGAAAAAATGAAAATTGTAAAGCAACCTATAAAATTAAAAATAGGAAGTAATGTTTTTAATGATGAAGTTAATAAAAGGTTCAAAAGACATGGTGTTTTATTCCCATCAACATTACGATGTATAATTGTAGGACCATCGAATTGTGGTAAAACAAATGTAATGCTTAATTTAAGTGAACATGTGAATGGGTTAAAGTTTGAAAATGTATACGTTTACTCAAAATCATTATATCAACCAAAATATGTTTATTTAGAGAAATTATTAAAACCTATTAAAGGCATAGGTTTCTATTCTTTTAAGGCAAGTGATAATATTCTACATCCATTGGACGCAAAGTCAAACTCTATATTTATATTTGATGATGTGGCTTGTAATAACCAGGATATAATTTGAGACTATTTCAGTATGGGTAGAAATAATAAAATCGATTCGTTTTATTTATGTCAAACTTACGCAAAAAGTACGAGATAACGCAAATTGCTTAATATTATTTAAACAGGATGATGTAAATCTAAAACATGTATATACTGATCATGTTGGTACCGATATGACATTTGATGTTTTTAAACAAATATGTTCTTTAGCCTGGGATAAAGTTTACGGGTTTTTATCAATTTTTAAAGATAATGAAATGTTAATGGGTAGATATAGAAAAAAATTTGATCATTTTATTTATTTCAACTAAACAAATATACCTGTTCAAACCTGAATGAGACCTGTTTAAAAGCTGTTCAGACTTGTTTGAGACGTGTGTTCAGACCTGTTTGAGACCTGTTCAGACCTGTCTGAGACCTGCATGAAACCTGTATGAGACCTATTCAGACCTGTTTGAGACCTGCATGAGACCTGTTTAATTAAATTAATTAAAAAATATGAATGACAAAAAAATAAAAAACCACTTATTGAAAAACGAAAAAATATTAAACAAAAACTAGAACTTTTAAAACGTGGGGAGTGAGCTCAGGAAAGACTGTCGAATCCGATAACAAAACATTTAACATTGACTCAAAATTTGCACAACTCCCTTTACTAAAAAAGCGTACAATATCGTCATCAAATATTCAAGCCGATGGTGATGACTATGAAGTTAATGAGTAAAATAGTACAATGTCATTACCAAATTTTCAAACTGATGGTGATCATTAAGTGAGTGAAAAAAAGAGATCTATATTAAAAGATACTGATGATGATAGTGCTCATTCACCTTCCCCCTTTAAAGATATTACGCAATCATCGTATATTGAGTATTTAGAGCAATATGACCCTTTACCTAGAAAATATATAAATGGATATTATGGTATTAAGATAATGAAAATAAAGATTTTGATCACAAATATTGTGTATGACTAGATACATGTATGATTGGCGACTCCAACCTAAACATAGAGGGTTCAGATATTATAATTAAAAATAAACGTTACAAAGGTCCTCGAGGTTTGTACGAACTCTTATTTAAAAAGAACCCTTCAAATTATATACAACAAGATGAGGAAAATTATCGGCATATAGTTAATGAAACTAATGCCAATCGTAGACATTATAAATCAAATGAACAAATTGATGGTAGTAAACTAGAAAAATATGATGAGAATTATCGCTCCTATAAGGACTGCAAAGGGTCTATTTATGGAAGTGTCTCCAAATAAACTAGATTATGTTCATTGAAATGATCCTAATGAATTAGTTAACCCATTACGTCTGCTCTTAGCATTACAAGCTGCTGGCCAAACAGGACATAGGAATGAAATTAATTCAGTAGTTGAAGAGTTAAGGGAAGCTAATATTATAGTTTATTGTGTCTCTTAATGGTAACATAAAAAGACAAGTGGTTAATGAAATTCATAAATAGGCAAGAGTAAATTTGCTTAGACGTAGAGTTATAATTAAATCACTTTATGACCGTGTCCAAGCTGACTTAGTGAAGATGATTCCATATGCAAAAATACCTTTAAAAAATAAAAATGCTGATGAAGTAGCGACTGCTATGGAGTACATACTAAAAATTAATAAATCTAATATACCAAATAATTTTCAAACTGATAGAGGATTTGAGTTTTAAGGTAAATAATTTCAGGACCTTATGCTCAAATATGGAATTAATCATTATAGTGTATTTAGTGAAAAGAAGGCTTCAATTGTTGAATGAGTTAATAGAACGATAAAGAAAATGATGTGGAAAGAATTTAATTTACAGGGTCATTATAAATGGTTAAAATTATTACCAAAAATTGTTAAAATACAATCAAACGAAACATAGGACCATAGGTATGAAACCAATAGAAGTTGGAAAAGAGACTTTTAAAAACTATATACAATAATAAAAAAAAAATTGTAAATCTTAAAAATAAATTTTATGTAGGAGATTATATACATATATCTAAAAAAAGGGGTTTATTTGATAAAATATACACACCGAATTGGTCCACTGAAATATTTACTATTGCTAAAGTACAACTTACAAATCCAATAACATATTTATAACAATATTAGGCGGATTTTATCAAGAACAATTACAAACAGTAATGCATCTCAACGTGTATCTTGTAGAGAAAACTTTAAAAAGACAAAAGAATAAAGTATTAGTAAAATGGTTAGGATTTGACAGTAGCCATAACAATTAGGTAGATAACCAAAATATTACATAATATTACACAATAATGGAAAAATATGACGTAACGAAAGAAAAACATATATAAACCTTTAATTCAAGAGTAATATAATATTCAACCATAGATTTTCTTTTAAACTTGAACAACGTTCGTAGTAGATATTCAAAGTTTTCAATACAAAAATAGTGATTTTATATGTAAAGAAATATCTGTCATTAATGTTAATACTGGTGAACACCATCATCATATTATAAATTTTCCCTTCAAAAAAGACTGGTTAGAAGGAAGCATTCGTCAACACGTTGAATGGACCACTAACAATTTAACTGGATTAGATTGAGATCTTTTCAACTTTAACAATTTACTACTTGAAAATATTACAAATTTTCTGCAAGGTGTAGTAAAAATAAGCAAGGTTTTGTGAAGGGGTACCAAAAAAAAGTTTGGTTAAGTGATTTAATATCTAATGATATTAAAGATTTATCACAATTGGGTGTAACAATTTAGGCAACTTAAACGCTAGAAATTATCTAAGTTGGGAATGTGGAATCTTTGGCACAATGATACAACTCAGTATATATCACCACTACACCAAACACTTTATTTTTGCACTCGACGCGCCTTTCGCTAACCATGTTAGCTTCATCAGGAGCGATGATTGACTGAATCATCGTTCCTGATGAAGCTAACATGGTTAGCGAAACGCGCGTCGAGTGCAAAAATAAAGTGTTTGGTGTAGTGGTGATATATACTGAGTAGCTAGAAATTATATTACTCCTCATTGTATTAATCATGTTAATACTATTAAAAATAAAATTCACTGTTCCTTACAAAATGTATTTGTATTAAGAAATTGGTATAAGCTTAATGTAGTAGTAGATGATTGGTGGTAATATATATGTAAATAAATTTAGTTCTTCTTATAATGTTTCCTTGTTCCTTACAAAATGTATAAGTTGGATATAAATAAAACAATTTTAAATGTATTTATTTTTTTAATTTATCATAAAAAATTTATATATATATATATATATATATATATATATATATATATATATATATATATATATATATATATATATATATATATATATATGTATATATATATATATATATATATATATATATATATATATATATATATATATGTATATATATATATATATATATATATATATATATATATATATATATATATATATATATATATAAATAAATATAAAAATAAATTTAGTACTTCTAACAATATGTCTCACTATGCCCTATATTATTAAGATTGGTGGTATATATAAATACAATAATTAAAAATATTTTTTCTTTTTATTTATTTACACACAAGAGAAAATAAACGATATACTAAATATATAACTCTATTTATATGAATAAAAAAAATCAAACGTTCATACAAGTCAAATTACCAAAATCGTCAATTGTTGTCATTTGACTCTCGAAGTTATCATCATCATCACCAGGATTAAATGACTCCAAGAAATTTGCGGTCGGCTTTGTCTACAATTTTTTCTTCTTCTTCGGCTCCTCATCATCATTGTTATCAATAGAATTGGCGGATTTTAATAGCCGATTCTCTAATATTTTTATTTTTTTTTTCTTTTATGGCCTTCCGTTCACTGTCAACATCTTTATTTTGCTTTTCCATCAAGTATTGCTTTACATGAGGATATTCTTCCATTGCTCTAAAAAAGAGCTGCATTTCTTCTTCGTTTTCTGCCTGTATTCTTGGATACTTGAGTAGCAACAATCCAAGTTTTTCGTCCACGATTGTATTTTTAGGATGACACTGCAGATATAAGTGTATTTGATTTTTTTAGCAGTTTCACCTCCTTCACACCATGTCTGAAAATAATTTTAATAAATTCAATTTTTAGTTAAATATGACTTAATAATTTCAACTAGTAATTTTTTATTATTTACTATATTGAAGTATAACCAAAATTTATTTATCCCAGTCAAACAATAGATAAGTAAATAAAAAATATTTTTCACAGTCTAACATATAAAGAATACTTACTTGAATAAATTTCGCACTAACATGTAGAGCATTTTATTGGACAGTTTTTTAAAGTCAGTCGAATCTATTATGCAGGTAGACATTTTGAAAAATAAAATATATACAATAAACAATTGTAAAATACATACACAAAGATGTAATTTAATTCAGAAGAAATTTACTGCTTATATATGAATACAGTAAAGAAAAAAATACTCTTAATTAGCATCAAATCATCATCTGTTTACAAGTTGATTACATATTTTTGTTTTAATAAGAATATTATTTATGTAAATTAATCATTTTAATATAGAAACTAAATAGCGATAAGCTGATTAGGCATTTTAATAATAATAACATTTATGCTACTTAATCATTTTGAAATATTGACAATAACAAAATAACTAGTTTGAAAAATTACCAGTTTATCTACTTATAACCTATTAAGCTGATTATATATATTTTGATTTAAATTTTAAAAATATTGAAACTAAATATTAATAAACTGATTAATATTTATGCTAATTAACGCATTATCTATTGTTTATACATTTTAAATAGGAATATTTAATTGGATAAATTATATAAATTCAGTTTTTTATCTATCTATACTTATTTTGCTGGTAAAATTTATTAATATATCATGTCTTTAGAAATTTTACAATTAAGTGATCGTATGTTATTAAGTGTTCAAGAAGCTGGTGGGTTAATTAAGTCGAAAAAGGAATACATTAAGTGGATAAAAATTTGGTGGTGTATTTTGTAATGATAAAAAATATCTTTCAAAAATTGAAACAAATTTAAGTTTATTAAAAAATTATCGGCAACAGTTTATATAAAAAAAAATTTAAATAAAAATAGAAATTTAATTTGGGACGATTTGGAATCATGTTTTAACAATGACGGGTGCAATTGTTAATTTAAGTATTCAGGGTCCAATCATTTTTTTCAATAAAGCATTCAGATCTTTAGCATGTAAAGTAAAAAAGGAACTAGAAAAATTACTATTAAAAATTAATGTTATATTTTTAGCAAAATTTATAAAACCTGAAAATAATAAAAGTGATATAAAAAATTTTACTACCAAAAATCGTGTAGTAGATAGAAATATTAATTTAAGAGAATTTTTTAACGATCGTATTAAAAATAACATTTTGACAAAACTTGAAGGATTTCAACAGCGTGATTCAGGTTGGTCACTTTATGAAATTTTACAATTAAAAATTAACTTTAATCATTATACATTAATGGTGGTATTTCAACTTTTGTTTCATTTCCACAATTTATTAAAAATACTAAAGGAGTTCTGAATATTAAAAATAATGATGAATATTGCTTTCTTTGGTCTATTGTGGCTGCTTTACATCCTTGTCGCGCAAATCAAAATCAATCTAGAACGTTTTCATATCCCCATTTTAGTGAAATTTTGAATTATATTGGTATTAAATTCCCTATAACTTTAAAAGACATCAAAAAATTTGAGCCAATGAATAATATCTTAATTAACGTTTATGCTATCGACAAAAAAGAAATCGTACCAATTTATTTGAGTAAGTATGAATTTTTAACTATTATTAATTTATTAATGTTAGAAGAACAATTTATGCATAATGAGGATAATGATGATGAGGAGGCGGACAATTCTTTTATTAATTATTAATTCTATATCTAAATTTAAACATATTTATCATTTTATATTAATTAAAGATTTATCGCGATTACTTAGGAAACAAACTGGTGACATCAATAGCAAAAAATATTATTGTGACAGGTGTTTAAATCATTTCTATTCACAAGAAAATATAAATAAACGCAGTAGAAAAATGAATAAATCTAAAATAACTTTACCAACTGATAAAGAGAAATATGTGTCATTTAAAAATTTTAGTCATAAAGCAAAAGTGCCGTTTGTCATTTATGCGGACATTGAAAGTATATTGGAAAAATGCGAGGATCGAAGTAGGAAGCATTTTCTTTTTATGGGTCTAGCACATTGCTGCAGGGAAGTCCCTAAAGCGCTACCGGAGCGACACATGTGCGAAGAAAAACCGATTCACGCTGTTCTTGAATCGCTGTAAGTTGTATTCGGTGGGAAACACAGTCCTGGGTAAGCCATTCCAAAGGGATGATGTTCTCCATATAAAAGACTGCTTGAAAACCGTTGTACGAGGAGTAACAAGCTGAACCTCATACGGATGTGAAGTATCAGCGCGACATGTACTTCTAACATGCACCGCTCTGGGAGGAATTAAGCGGGCTACAACCTTCGAACACTCTCCATGAAAATACTTGTAGAATAGACTCAAGTCGCCAACCGTTCTTCGATGTTCCAGCGAATCAAGGTCGCCAGTCAGTTTTAGGTCTTCAATTCAGATCTCTGAACAGAATCCAACAAATATAGTGTATGTTTGGGAGCGGAGCCTCAAACATGGGAGCAGTATTCCATAGTTTTGTAGTTATAATAATAGTTTTTCAAAATTTAATTTATATATCGATGAAAATTGTATAAGTTGGTTTTGCAATGAATTACAAAATATAGCTTTAAAATTAAATCCCATATTTAATAATATAGTTCCAGTGTTACTATTAACACCTGAAGAACAAGAATCCTTCAATACATCAACCATTTGTTATTTATGTCAACAACCATATACACCTGATCAAGTAAAAGTCAGAGATTATTGTCATTTTACGGGGAAATATCGAGGTAGTGCTCATTCCACATGCAATCTCAACTGTCGTGATGAGCATATGATACCTGTATTATTTCACAATCATTAGTGACATCTAGATCTATTTTTAAGGTAACAGTTGCTCAAAATGCCTACCGTTAACAGCGAGGTAATGACTCAATCTGTCATAAACAGCCTGAACAAAGTTTTGTAGAGAATCTGGGGTGATCTGTGCTACTTTATATTGAATCCTTTGTTGTAAGCATTTACAGTTTTACGTCGATTTTCGGTAACCTTTGGTTTCCAAATGATCCCACAAAGAAAAAATGGAGTGGCGTAAGGTCGGGACTCCTTGCAGGCCATTCTACAGCACCTCTTCTGCCTATCCATCGATTAGGAAAAATGGCATCCAATATCTACGAACATTGACTTCATAGTGAGGAGGTGCTCCGTCCTGTTGATACCACAGATTCATGTTAGGGGTATCCAAATTATTTTCATTTGGAAAAATATCTGCACAAGTTGGAATAACTTGCTCTTGAAGTAACTGTAAATACCGCTATCCTGGGACCAATGATATGACGTCCACAAATCTCTGCCCACACGTTTATCTTTTGTGGTTTCTGTTAAATGTCCATTATCATATTACGCTCAAATTGCAGTTTAAAAAATGCAGCAATAAACGTTTTCGTCAATCATAACCAGACAGTTATGATGGCCACTTTACTATTAGTTACACAAATTCGTGGTAAAACAACTTTATTATCTGTAAATAAAGAAAAATATATTTCATTTACTAAATATATAGAAAACATTTCAATCCAGTTCCGATTTTTAGATTCATTTCGATTTATGCCCAGTAGTCTAACTAAATTAAGTTCATATTTAGATAACAACAAAAAACAGATTGTGAAGAGTCTTTATCCAAACAATGAAGATTTTATTTAATTATCTAAAAAAGGTATATTTCCCTAGGATTATTATTATAGTTGGGAAAAATTAAATGAAAATCGATTAACTATAATCGATCATTTTTATAACAAATTAACTAAATTTAATATATCGCAAGAGAATTACCAACATGTTAATGTTTGGAATCATTTTAAAATTCAAAATTTGCGTCAGTATGTGGAAATTTATTTAAAAACGGATGTACCTCTGCTGGAAAAGATACGGTTTGGAATGTTTAAAATCATTCACAGCCCCAAGTTTACCATATATGCCGTGTTTTTTTAAATCGGTTGTTCAGTTAGAATTAATCACAGATGTGGAACAAATAATGATGATTGGATACGACCCTAATATTACTCATTCATATTTAATGTATTTTGATGTAAACAATTTATATGGTACTCCAATGAGTCAATCTCTACCCACAGGTGAATTTAGGTGGATAGATAGTACAGAATTTTATTCGAAAATATTATAAATACACCTGATGATTCAGATGGGGATATATTCTTGAAGTATATTTGGAGTATCCTTCCGAACTTTATGATTTACGTAAAGATGTACCTCTGTGTCCAGAGCGTTTAATTCTGCCCATATCGCCTTCCAAGCAATCAAAATTACTTACAACGTTATATCATAAGAAAAATGATGTAATTCATTATAAAAATAAAAAATAATTTTAAAATTTAAGCGATCATGTTGGTTAAAATTTTATATTGATTTAAATACGAAATTAAGGCAGCTAAGTAAAAATGAATTTGGAAAAAAACTTTTTTATATTAATGAATAACGCTGTTTTCGGGAAAACGATGGAAAACGTCCGTAAATATAAAGACGTTAAGGTGGTAACAACTTGGTCAAGACGATATGGAGCAAAAAATTATATTTCAAAACCAAATTTTCATAGCGCAACCATTTTTGGTGAAGGTATAGTAATCATTGAAATGAAGACTAAACATTAAATTTAATAAAGCTACCTATGTAGGCTTTAGCATTTTAGATATTTCAGAGACAATTTTATATGACTTTCATTATAATTACATTAAGTCTAAATTTAATAATGACGCTAAATTATTATATACAAATACTGATTCGTTGATTTACCATTTTTATGTAGGGGATATCTATGAACATATTAGAAGTGATATTCATAGGTTTGATACTTCTGATTATCCTCCTAATAATGAGTATAATATATCTTTAATGAATAAAAAGGTTTTAGGCCTTATGAAAGATGAAAACAATGATAAAATTATAGTTGAAATGTACTCATTTAAATTACACTCAAATTGTCCTCTTATTAAAATGGCAAAAGGTATTACTAGCACCTCTTTAAAATCAATTCAATTTATGGATTATTACAATTGCCTTTGTAATAAAAATGAAATTTATAGCAATGAACATTTGATTCGTAGTCAAAAGCATGAGGTATACACAATATCTCAGAGAAAGTGTGCACTTACACCTTATGACGATAAGGGAATAGTAAATTATTTATCAACTGATACACTGCCTTGGGGTTATAGAATTAAAAAAATATTGTGCACCTAATCTAATCTTTTCAACTTAATTATCTTACAATTTCAAATATGCTTGACAACAATCCTTATCAACCACATGATCGCTGCTTAAAATTTCTCAAAATTGTTCCTCATGCTCATACGCCAAGTAAGGGTAGTCCAAGAATAGCAGAATATGATATCAAGAGTCTTAATGACATAATTGTCCCAGCTATGGGACGAGCTAAAATTCCTACAGGTCTAAAGTTTGAATTACCTAAAAATTGTCATGGCCGTATAGCTCCCAGATCTGGACTGGCTATAAATCACTTCATCAATGTAGGAGGTAAAGAATAAAGTATATATTTTTAAATTATATTATACCAACTCTATTTTTATTTTCTTATACCAGGTGTAATTGATGAAGACTATAGGGGAGAACTTTATGTGCTATTATTCAACCATTCTAATAATGATTTCCACATCAAGTCTGGAGACCGAATAGCTCAATTCATTTATGAAAGAATATTCTACCCTCATTTGAAAGAAGTATCATCTCTAACAGAAACAAAACGAAGTGAAAACGGTTTTGGATCGACAGAATATTTTTAATTAATTAATTAATATAAGTATATATCGTTTAAGTTTATATATTTTGTTTTATTTTACCAATAACCTATATTCAGTAAACATGTGTTCTTATACATTTACACTATCGGCTCAAGATTCGATATTATCTGCCAAATTATATCCTCCAATTGAAGAAGAAAAACAATATGTTTTAGGGTTAATTGACTTTGTTACATTTAATACCGTCCTTAACGTTGATAAAACAAAAACAAATAACAAATTTCATATAGGAACACAAACCATTGAAATTCCTGAAGGTGCTTATGAAATCTGAGATACTGAAAATAGTATAAAAACATAATTACATGAAATGGATGAAAAAATGTAATAACTAAAGGAGGAGGTCCTTCGGATAATAGGAACATATTTAAAAAAATGTTTTTTTTTTAAATGAAATCAAACCTAAATACTTTGCGATTTGAAATAACATGTAATGAAATAATATATTTTGAGAAACCTAATTCCATTGTAAAACTATTAGGATTTAAAAAGAGAAAACTAGCTGAAAACAAAAAACATGTTTCAGATTTTCCAATAAATATTTCAAAAGTAAACGTAATATGTATTGAATGTAACTTAATAACAAATTCATATAATAATAGTAATACTGCTCATCTTTTACATATGTTTTACCCCACAGTCCAAGCGGATATCGTATTATTGAAAAAGTTACAAACGTTATCTACTTGCCCATCACTTCAAAGCATATAGATGAGATTATACTTAAAATAGTAGATCAAGATGAAAATTATATCAATTTTTTAAAAAGAAACCATAACAGTTAGACTACATTTAAAAGAATTAAATTAACTATGGTATTTCTATATAATTTACAAAACGAGTTTTTCACTACTGTTGTTCCTAATATAAAAGTAAACCTGTTAAAACCTAACTACAGTATGAAGACAAATATGAAACAATTACCATCTGCAAATAAAAAGTATCTGAACACTTCAGGTTTTCAAATTAAAAATTAATTTCCACAAGAGAAGCAGCAGGACGAACAGAAAAAGATCCTTATATAAATTTTGGTGCAATTTAAAATTAAATCCAAGAAGATTTTTCTTAAAGTGTTTTTGTATAATCACCTTACAAGAACAACAAAATGATTTTTAATATATTAAATATTGGTGAACATGTTATAATGGACAACTCCATAACAAATTCAGAACTATATACTCATCCTCCCTATGCTAATATTACATTATATAAATCTGATGAAATTCGTTTATCAATGCAAGCACAAGACATATATATTCTTCCCCATCAGAGTTTCTTATATATCGAAGGAAAATTAACTGATGATGCTGATAAATCAAGTACCACCCTAAAATTTATAAATAATGGAATAGCATTTTTGTTTGATGAAATCTGATATGAACTTGGTGGTACTGTTATTGATAGAGTTCGAGATCCTGGTATAAGTTCAGCCATCAAGGGATATATTTCCTTTACAAACAGTGATATCATGCGATATGAAAGCGCTGCATGGAAACTTGAAGCATATCCAGATATTTTGGATACGCAAGGATATTTTAGTGTTTGTGTTCCCTTAAATATTTTATTAGGCTTTTGTGAAGATTTAAAAAAAATTATTTTTTATATTAGACAAGAATTAGTTTTAATTAGGAGTTCTGCTGATGTAAATGCAACAATAACCATAAAAAGTGATGAAAAACCTAAAATAGAATTAACCAAAGTTTCATTTTAAAATTTCTCACGTACAAGTGGTTGATGTTGAAAAACTACGCTTACTTAAATATCTTGAAAATGGTCGAGACTTGGAAATAGCTTTTCGAAGCTGGGAACTACATGAATATCCGCTATTACAAGAATCCATGCGACATACGTGGAACGTGAAAGCAACAAGCCAACTGAAAAAATCAGGATTTGTCATCATCGGTTTTCAATCAAGAAAAAAGAATATAACAACAAAAAATATGAGCCATTTTGATCATTGCAATTTAACTAACATGAAAGTTTATTTGAATTCTGAAGTTTATCCATATGATAATTTAAATTTAAACTTTGACAAAAAAAATTTTCTCTTTTATACGAAATGTATACCCACTTTCAACAATCTTATTATTATAAGTCAAATGCAGAGCCATGTCTCTCTTTACCTAACTTTCTTAATAAAGCTCCACTATTTGTCATCGATTGTAGTAGGCAAAATGAAAATCTAAAAATTGGTATTGTCGCTATTAGATTAGAATTTAAAACAGATAAAAATATCTCTGCTAATACTACCGCTTGTTGTTTAATTTTACATGATCGTTTAATAAACTACAGTCTTCTTACAAATGTTGTAAAAATTTTATAAATAAAAATAAAAGTTAGCTTTTAATTTATTATATCTTAGGATTAAATAGTAATTTAAGTTCTAATTTAGTCATATTTCATTTAATAAAAGTTCTTAAAAAAGTATAAGTTTTTCAATTTTTAAATACATGCTAACACTGTCGCTAATATTTAAACCATTTATGCATACGAGCACGCTCTTTCTCTTAATCCCATTGGTATGTTACTCTTCTTATTGTTATTATACCTATAAATTATAACATTCTCCAATACATCTACTCAACAGCTTATCACACTGAATTTGACCTTTCTTATCAGCTTTGCTGACCCCTCGAATTTAATATTATTATTTGCAAGTATTTATATTAAAAACAAACACACAGGTATATACAGGGTACAAGGCCTTTTTGGTAAATAAGCACCCCTAAATAAGGCCTTTTTGACCACCTTTTTCTTATAAATAACGCATTTTCTAGTCATTTTTTCTGTAAATAAGCACCCTAACTAAGGCCTTTTTGACCACCTTTTTGCCACCTATGCACCCCTAAATAAGGCCTTTTTGACCACTTTTTTACAAATTAGCCCCTTTTGACACGCCCCTCCCCTAAATGATACCTGTTCCCACAGGTAATTACACAGGTAAACAAAAACAGGTAATTATGTCATCAGACAATTAAAAATTCAGGTAAATATACAGGTAATTGCCTCTTCGGGTAGGTGAATATACAGGTACGGATTAAGGCCCTTCGGCCCAACAATCTCTGGTCCGATTACGACCTCTTCAAGGACAGTCTTCCCAAATTGGAGCCACAGGGGGGCCCTATTTAACAAAAATGAGACCTCAATACAGTCCGCATTGGACCCTCAGCACATGAAAACCACCGGGGGGCCCCCCTTTACACATCAGCTCTCCATCAGCCTCATGCACCCCCTTAGGGCTACACCCCAATAGAGCCCCTATGGGACCTTCAGCAGATAAGGCCCACCGAGGGGCCCCTTTTTAACATAATGGGGCCCATGAGCACCATGCACCCCCTTAGGGTTACGCCCTCAACATCCTCTGCTTGCTAGCACTTGCGCAGTTGCTCGGTCGCAGTTCGTGGGTTAAGTAATTACTGATGAGATCCTGCGTTGTCTGAAAATAACAAAATGTTTCTTTTTTCTTTTGTCATTTTCGAATCAAGATCTTGCAACCACTCTGTCACAATTTCTCCTGTCTTCCAAGCTTTCTTATTACATTTCCAAGTTACAGGCAAGCCGTTTATGTTAATATTTTTAAATGCTGCCTTACCAATGACTAAGAGTTTTTCTTTTTCTCCCGCCATATTTGCTTAATGCAGAATTGTAAACCTCTCTTTGCGATATTTAGCACCAACACATTTTTCTTTTTTTAATGTTAGTTTTATTGGGGAGAGCTTTAAAGTACAGGCCTGTCTCATCGGCATTATAGATGTCTCTTGGTGAATATCTCTTAATTAAAGAAGAGCATTTTTCCCAGAATGATGAAACATCTTCAGCAATAACAGAAGAAGCACTGAATGTAGAATGTCCCAGAGACTCGGCTATTTCTTTTACTTTGCATCGTATTAGCGGACCTGAAAAAAATCATTAACAATCAGTTTTTTGCATTTCTGTCACGACAAGCCTACTGATACTCTCATCCCTTTTATCCATTCTTTGAATTGATATAAAAAGAAAATCAACGCACTAATTCCAGAAAACCTTATCTAAAAAAAAATAATTCATGTGTATACCTGTCAAAGGAATCCCCTTATGGCGAGCTGCTATGAACCAGTTATAACACAACTTGTCAATTTTGGTACCATCACCAGTCAAAAAGCTTTTTATTTCATTCAAATTGTTGTTCGATATCCACTTGTTTAGAAGGATTTCTTTGTTTAATTATATCAGCAGCTTGTAATTTTCCGATATTAAAATACTTGGATAAATCACTTAAATTAACTTTTCCTTATTGTGAACTTCAACAATCTCAATTTTTTGTTTAAACGTGAGAATTTTTCTATTTGGAGCCATTTCTACAATGAATGTGTCTCCCACTGTGTCTCTTTTTCGCATAGGCGTTAGACTAATATTAAATCCCTGCGTGGACCGAAAAATTGAGATCGGTAAATCCCCGGTTTACTCAGGGAAGTCCCTTAGTGAAGGCAGGAAGCGCGGCGTGATTGGGAAACGCAACAGCGATACTCGCCACAGAAAAATGAGACAGGGCATTTATTTTTTATTGTTTTTTGTCCGGTTAAGAGAACATTTCTTTGTGTCTGCGTCCGTTCAAGAGAATGCTGTCCAAGAGGGAGTTAACACAATGCCAATTTTATGAGAGTCGGTTGGGACCATGAGAAACTGTCCATGTAAGAGGGGGTGTCCACGAAGAGGAATTTCACTATATATATATATATATATATATATATATATATATATATATATATATATATATATATATGTATATATATATATATATATATATATATATATATATATATATATATATATAATAATTTTTCTGTTGAACCTTTTGTTTACATAAACTTGATTGGTTTTTCTTGGGTACTTAGGTTCTTTTGGAAAACATAAACTAGTTTATTTGACGTTTCGCCTTATTTTCAAAAATTCTTTATTTTTTAATATTCATTCTAAAAGTGTATATACCCTGAAAGTCAACTATTTGTCAACAAACACACAAATAGTTGACTTTCAGGGTATATACACTTTTAGAATGAATATTAAAAAAATAAAGAATTTTTGAAAATGCCTAAAAAAATAAGGTGAAACATCAAATAAGCTAGTTTGTGTTTTCCAAAAGAACCTAAGTACCCAAGAAAAACCAATCAAGTTTATATGTATATATATATATATATATATATATATATATATATATATATATATATATATATATATATATATATATTAATTACGTGATTTTTTATTATTGTTATATATGTCTATACTAGGTGTTTTAAAATATATCATTTATATTTATTGTTCGTTTATTAAGTTTGTACATATATGACTGATTGGCACCAAAAAACTTTTTTTAGTGTTCCGTGCGGAACACTTATAATATCACTGCGGTATCTGTCCCTCTGTCTGTCTCTCCGTGTATCTGACTGTCACACCTGATTTTCTCCGAAACTAGTTGACATAGAAAGTTAAAATTTGGTACTAATATAGGAATTGATAGCCTCATCAGAGCCCTGTAGTTTTGAAAGTTAAATTTTTACTTAAGGAGTTAGTTTTGGGGGGTGAAATCGGTAGTGAAAAAAAAAATTTCTTACCAGGTTTTGAAGTGGGATGTCAAATGAAAGCTTGTAAAAACCGGAATTCGAAAATATGTATAATGTAATACTAGCACTCACTTTTCTTTGTATTATTTTTAAAAAATCGCTGTCCCCCCACCTTATCTCGGAAAGTACTGGTCGAAAAATTTTGAAAAAATTCTGGAATATTCTCCACAGATGAAGATTGATTGAAAATTATCACAAGTCTCAAGGTTGAGGACCTTGAGACAGTAAAGATCGGAAAAAAACTTTGTTGAAAACTCATTTGGGGTGTGTTTTGTGAAGTCCTTGGTCATTTTATACCACCGTAAAAAAATTTTTTATTTTAAAAGCAATCAACGTACGAAACACTAATTGCGCAAGTCTAACTTGTACTTGACCGGTTATTTAATTCTCTTTTGGTTGTGTCTTTACCTTCAGGTATTTTCCTAATTGTTTACAATTTAATTACCTTAAAACATTTCCTTTCATTAAAACTTATTTGTATGGTTTACGTACTTCCTCGCGTGTATTATAAAGACCCTCGGATGGACGAATCATTTACAATGGTGGATTCAAGAGAACTGGAACTGGTTCTCTACTGAGGTAGGAGTATGACGGGACAGGTGTTCTACTAACAGGCTAAGTGACGCTGGTGCTGTAGCTTAGTTAGTAAAGTGCAGAGGTGTATATGTTGAATGTAATGAAAGACTAATATTGTCAAATTTCCACTTTATTTAGTTTCACTGAAACTGTATGATGCGTTTCGCTATACTATAGCTTCTTCTGATACAAAATGATATTTTGTATCAGAAGAAGCTATAGTATAGAGAAACGCGTCATACAGTTTCCGTGAAACTAAATAAAGTGGAAATTTGACAATATTAGTCTTTCATTACATTCATTATGAATTTCCATCAAGTAACAGCCACAACAATTCGAAGTGTATATGTTGAGAATATCGGTTCGAACCCTATGTAGGTAGTCAACGAACAAGAATGTTTGCTATATAACTTTTACTATACGATATTTGAAATAAATACCGCGTGGAGATGAAGTTACTATCTACGTCACCATAATCAAACAGTTCTACGTAGCCTAATTAATTTTAACATGATAATATAGTTGGACAAGCAATTTACAATCACTTCCAATTTTGGAAGCGAGATATATTTTCTTATTTGGAAACCCTTTGTTTGAATTCTATAAAATATTTCAGGCAATTCATTCAACAAAATATCTTCTTTGTAAAACATCAATAGTTTTCCAGAAACTGGCCTTTGAAAGTCAAACAATATTTTACTTTCATTATTCAATTTTTCAAGACAACGTTTTACGACAGACGTAAAAAATACTATTTTCTGATAAGCCATCTAATGAAATAATCAAAATAATTTTAACGACAATTCTCAAAGATTACAAATTTACGTCGCTGGAAAAGTTTTCGTTCTAATCCGCCACCTATCAATCGAACTTGTGGGTTTAATCAACCAATCGGTAAATAGCGAACTTAACTGATAAAGATAATAGAGATAATCTAGAAAGCCGAATTTTCTATCTATCGAACAGGCACAATAAACTCTCGAACAAAATAAGGTATGATTTTTAGATTTAATGAACATGTACTACTTGAAATGAGAAAGGAAATTAAATTATTTTGGAGCGATATCCTTATTGGAGAAAATAATATTTTACAGTTTCAACAATATTATGAGCATTTTTCCTGGTTTTTGGTCAAGGTAATGGACACATTTTAAGCATAATTATTCATAATCAAATATTTAAGAGGTAAACAGAAGGGGGGTATTGGAGGGGTCTTCATAGTTGGATTAAGTTTTTTTAATGTTCAAAAGCCAAATCCAGCAAATATTTTGTAAGTGCATGCTTGGAAGGAAAGTAATTTTGATTATTTATAATGTCTCCTAAATTCATCCTACACGACAATGTTTCTTCTAAAGAGCCATTATGACTTCACAAGAAACAAAATACATCCAACATATTTTGCAAAAATGTTGGTGGTTTCGATGTTACTTGAGATTTATTTTTAAACTTGAATAATTATTAATATTGGTTAAAAATACATATGACCTACTTTAGGAGTTTTGAGACATCTATATTTTCCCACCTATATCTTTCTTTAGCTTTTTATCGGGTTGTACCCGCTTTACACTCCGGTACTTGGTAAAATCTACTTTTATGTACTTTTGTTCCGCTCATTGTTAATAGTAATAATGAAAAAACTTATTTATTGCCCCAAAACGAAAGTTTCTGAAACTTTAAAATCACAATAAGTTAACTAAAAATGTGGATCAGCAATTTGAAATGTGGTAGTTACCGAGTCGACTTCTTCATTATATCTCTCCACGTTGCTAGAAACTCTCCGCATTAACTCACCTTTGTTAAACAACAAGCCATATAGGAACTAATAAGAAAATAGATTATTATAAAATTATTGGATAACAGTCAGAATTGATAGCTTCTTTTTATTTATGTTCATAAATAAATAAATAATATTTTTTATTCACAGCCTAGTAAAGAAAGTTGCCAACATAGTTTACATAAAATATAAATATTCCACCTTGATATTTCGTATCGATTGAAAAGTATATATACAAAAAATACACACATTTTAAAACATTGAATTATATAAAATACAGACATATTAAAATTATCCAGAAAATATTATTAAGTGGTTATCCTTCAGAAATTCACTTAAAGGATAATATGCTTTTTTTGTTAACATACGAATCAAGATGTTTTAAATATTTTATATGAAGAAATATCCTTTATTGCATCTGAAAGTTTATTATGAAGGCAGTGCCCACGTACAAAGGAGATCTTTTAAACAATTCTTTTCTAAGACACTTTTAGTAACCGTATCATGTTTGTGCCATGATGATGGGTATCACTACAAAACTGACAAATGTTCAAGTAGTTTTTGAGGTATAAACTTGTTTTTAGAAAGTATAAACTTTCATGTTGAATGAAAGACTTCCTACCAGATTGTCGTGGTCTTAAATTTTAAATTAGTCTTAGCAACATGTTTGCTTTATAAATATTCTGTTTGCATAGGAGCTCCCTCACCACTGTGTAAACTAAATGACTGTAACACAGGCTGTAGTAAATCCTCATAAGGTTTTTTCCATGAAAGCTATTTTATAGATTTCGAATCATATAATGACCTTAATTTAGTTTCTTACTTATTGAATTCACAACATCATCCCATTATAATTTTTATCAAAGAAGGTCTCCAGATATTTAATACCATCAGAAAATGTTAAATTAAATAGTTTATTTTGGGTTAAAGATTTTTTATTATAAAAATTCACACAAACTGTTTTGTAGTTATTAATTTGTTTTTTGAACCACTTTAGAAATTTGCCTCTTTCAATTTTGCAACATGCTTGAAGCTGCTCAAGCTTATTCGCTGATGTCACCAATTCAGTATCATCTGCGAATATATGTCTTTAGGTTATAAGCTGGGGTAAGTCATCTGTAAATACATCATATATCTGATAAAAAAATTAATCTGACCCGTAGACAAAGACTCGTTATACTAAACCTGACACTCAAAATGATATGTTGTAATAGTCGTACAACAACTTTATATCAGAACAAGGAAAGGGTAAGAGTAAATAAAACCGTCTAGAGCATTTAGATATGCAAGATCAAAGGCAGTGGATAAGTAACAATAATATTGTTCTGCTGCCTTTTAACAGATGATTTAAAAAGCTATATTTACAGTCTATAAAGTAGTGCTGCTTGCTAAGCTGCAACATATTTAAATAATATTCTTTTAAATTTTTATTCCGAAAATAGATGAGAGATTTTAAATAAATATGGTAAATTTTGGCATCCAAAGTTCATATTTACTCAAAAATATAGCAGATTTATCAGTTTTAGTTTAAAAATAATTATTTCTGAAGCTATTAGAATATCTAACGTTTGAGAGTTTCTTATTGATTTTGTAAGATTCAGGCAAAAAAAGTATTGAGTTGTTGGAATTATATGTTGGTTTACTCTTTCTTTTGGATGGATTTGTAACTTTCATTGTAGGTAAATCAATAACATAATTATGGGAAAACTTCTCAATGATATAGGAAACATTTCTTGGAATATTATATACAGAATGAATAATACAGACAATATTGCTGAATGTTATAGAAATCTTTTTTAGAGTTGTTAGTGATGAAAATCATACACACAAACCTTACCAACTATAGATAACTACAAATATCGGATAAAACAATCTCTTAGGCATACAATTTTAAATAATTTTCCAAAAACAAACAGGTCTCATACTGGAATATTACCGTCAAATTCATATCTTTATAACTTCTGCAATAAAATCTTAAAAACAAATTTAAACTTTAAATTTAACAACTCTCTTAAAAAAAATAGCAGAGGTTAATGAATGTAGCAGAATAACTTGAAAATATGAACGATTTAAATAAATAGTTCATAGAAATTTCAAAAAATTCAAATACATAATTTTAACTTTATTGTATTTTACAATAATAATAGTTTAGCTCTAAATGCATTTTGTTTCGTTCTTTTGCTTAAGAAAAATAAAGTAAATATTTTGAAACATTTTGAAACTAATTTTTTTAGCTATAACGAATTAAGTACTACGTTAATTGTATTGTGTTCTCCTAAAATTTTATTATAATTCATAGTAAAGAGTGTCGTAGTTTTCTTTATGTTTCTCTAACATGCAGCAATTCAATTTGATTTCACTCTCTAAACTTAGTTACCTAACTAATTTCAGTCCGTTGTGCGCAATTTTAACTATTTCCACACTCTCAAAATACTGGGAGAAGATAGTAAAAAACCAAATCGCTGACTTTTATATGCTAATAATGTTATTTTAAATACACAATCAGGTTTTAAGAGAAGATATGCTTTCTTCACAGCTCAGAAGAATGGGTAGCTCTTTTATCTGGATTATACCAAACATTTTGACAGGCTTAATAATTTTTTTAGTATATTTCAAACTAGGTCGGTTTTAGTGAGAGTGGTTTCAATTTTGTTTCATCTCTCATAACAAATAGAATTTTACATTTAATCGTAACTTGCGATATGTTCAATCCCCTTTTAAGGGAAGTTGCCATAAATATAAGTAAAAACTTTTTTTAAGGGGGTTTCACTAATTTCTTCGCTTCTGTTTTTTAAATTGATGTTACAAGAAAATATATTTAACCAATTTATATACATTTAACCCAATCGAGAAACAATAAAAATATCATATCTTCGAAACTAATAAGTTTTTTCGTATATAATTTTTTAAGTAGATTTTTTTGTGCCTTATTGGAAGTTTACAATTTTATGTATTAGCGTCTAAATGTCCTACAAGGAAATAAAATTAATAAAATTTTAGCTGATTCGTAAGTGTTACGATCAATTTAGAAGTCTCAGAATTATGGAACGTGCAACTTTGAATTAGATTTTTAAAAAGGCAGTAAATCAAAGTTTATAGTAAAATTAAAACAAATCTTATGTATTAAATAATGTGCCATGTGTTTGCATAGACAGAGATAAAGTAAGGAAAAAGGTTATATAAATATATTTGTTATTACAAACATAAAGTGGATATACCAAAAGATAAATAGTACTTTACAAATAAAAAATAGACATATATCATATAATGTAAATTACCTTTATTCGACATATAGATAATTCCCAATAAACAAGTATCTATATTATATTGATAAAATATTACAAAACAAGATTAAAACTTTCTGTTTGTTTACTTTCTTACTCACCAGTATCACCAATTACAACGAAGGGGCCTTTTTTAGGGAAATATAGCTCTAGTTTTTTTTTTAATGTTACAGATTTACAAAACGGTGTTTGTTAAAGACATTTAAAATTTGTGGGAATTGAATTTTTGCAAGATATTGAAACAGACTCACAAATAACGTTTTAGAACTGTTTGAGTGATCACCCGAAAGAGAACAAATTTTGCAAATGAAGGAGCAAATATTTTGAGTTTTAACTTAACTACAAATATGACCATTGTTATTGAGAATAACTTTTATAACAACCAATTTTTCATTAAGGTAAGGCTCTCAATTTGGATGTTCAAATAAAACGATTTAGGTCCACTTTTTAAATCAGCAATCATATTATTTTTTATTAGTAAGAGCACTACTAGTATGGAATTAATAAATCCAACTGAGTCATAGATTAAAGCTATTAAGCAGGAAACTATTTTTTCGCATCCCAATTTTGGGCAGTTATCAAAAAAATACAATGGAATTTTAACATAATTTCAAACAAATTTAAGACGGCTCCAAAATATTGGGAAGTTACAACGCAGAATTTAAATGTTGATTAGTAATTCTGTAAAATAACTAATATTTAGAAAAGGCGTTTGTTCCATAAAACATTGTTTTAGTTCCATGCATTTAAGTTTATATTTAGGAGAACCACGTTATAAAATTTATATCTTCTTGTGATTTGTTCTAAACTGACCAAACATTGATTAATTGTCTGCTATGTAAACACAATAAAAATTTTAAGTACCAGATGCACACACAATAGCAGTATTGTTTAGAGAAAGAGCATATATACCCAGATATTAATAATATGGAAACTTTACACACTATGCAAAAATCCTCAAAAATTAAATTAGCTGGAATCCATTGATATATATATATATATATATATATATATATATATATATATATATATATATATATATATATATATATATATATACACAATTAAAATAGAAATGTAAATATTTTTAATTACCAAATATTTGGCCTGTTATCCTGTATTATAAGCCATATTGTTAAATTTGCCTGCCTTTATATTTATATCTCTCTAGTTTTTAGTTCATTGCGTTTGAAAATGTAGAAACGACTATAAAACCTCGGTCACGAGAAAAGAAAATTTTTAATATAGTGTTTAACAACGTAAATTGTTAGCAAATAAAGCAAAGCAATAAAATATTATTAATTGATATATAAAGGCTATCTGATTATCATTGAGCAATTCATCTCTGAGTAAGAAAAAATCATATCTACCAAGATTTAGATATTAGATGTGTGTGATAAATCATATAGAAATCTACCTGACGGGACAGTTACACTTTTTAAAATATCTTTATGGTTTTATTCCATAAGAGTGGGTGGGATATTGGACATTTTAGGCCAATTCAGTTGCAGTCTTTCTAAAGTATATTTTTAAAATCGTGTATCTCATTAAATATGTATGTATAACAAGAAAAATATTTGTTTTCAGAGATGAAGCTAAGATTTCATTCAGAGGGTATGTACGTATATGTGGAAGTCTTGAAATTGAGAGTGATAATGCTAATTGAGATATACCAGATATCTCTTCTATTACACAAAAAATTACTAAATCTATTAACAAAATATACTCGTATTTACGTTTGTTGTGAGGTACTGGTACTGTTACAAATTTTCCGTAAACTTGTTTAAGATTTTTACAGTATTAGATATCAACATAAAGCAAAATTAAACATGCTGTCGATTTCTATATAATAACTTTAATGGAGTTCGAGAAATTATAAAAGAGGAATTATACATAAATAGTATATGTATGCTCCTTGATTACTTAATTTAATCTACTGCCCTCATGCTTTGTGATACAGCGATGTTTTGAGTCCAAAAGGCATAGAAAGCCATGTTTAGTCGTCATTAACATAAGGTAATCAACAGCTTGAAAAGGTGTATAGAGCGATATGGGCTAAAGACTGTTAAAAGTTCTAGGCAATAAAGTTTCCGGATTTGTAGACGTTCAAGGTAAGGTCAAAATAAAATATAATTGTGATTTACTGCATATCGAAGTTTTTCATTTTTTCTATTTTATTTTTATTATTTCTAATTCTTGCGATTGTTTTGTAACATTACTTTGTTGATAATTAGAGTGAAAGTATATTTAACGTAAGTAAAATATAAAACGGTTAGATCTAGATATTTCGAACGTAGCAATCCAAACTGTATAACATAAAATATAAAATTTAAATTTAATGTAATAAGGTAAGTAGTGCGAGGATTACCTTCCCCAATTGAAATGTACCCTTTTTTTCATTATATCTCCAATTTCTATAATAGTAAATATTTGAATTTTTTGTAATCTAAAGTATCACGTAATGAAAGTAATTTTCAGAAATTTAATGAAGATTTTTGAGCTTGTATAGTGGGATTTAACGAAAACTTAAAGTCATGATTCCCTTTGATTCTTGATCCTATAAATCATACAATCACTTAACAAGTTACTATACAGGATAAATGAAAAATCTCTAAAATAATTGAAAATTACTTCGGAAATTTTATATAGATTTTCTAATACATGGTTTGTCAGTAATGTTTTTTGCTACTTCTATTGGAATATTAGTATCAATTATATTAAAATAAAGTCTTCTAGTTTTTTCTTGTATTAAGTCACCTATCTCATTAATATTTAAAATGATAGGCATTGACTCTTAACAAAAATATTTTGTTAGAAAATAATTTTCTAAGTAGTGAGTAACTCAATACAAAAAATTGTAACGAGCTGATTCAATGTTATGTTCGTTAAATTTGCTTTCTAATTTTGATTAACCAAGAATTCTAGGTAGAGCGAAACAACATTGCAATATTTAAATTAGAATTCAACATTAAATATTGTAGGTACTGACTTGTCACTTATCACTAATAGTCGTAGAGTACTACCTTTATATTAAAACAAGAGTATGACCTTGTATAATTATCTAGATAGTACTTCGTCTTAGCCAGGATTATCCAGTCGTACCAACTATATATAATATTCTACTAAATAAATTGAGAACCTAGTGCAATGGTAGAATCACCATTTTGTTTTTTTGATTATTTTCGTGGTTATTATCAATGTATCCAAAAATAAATTCGCGGGTTTAATAATTTAAGAATAATTTTTGTTACCTTTTAAAAATTAATTTATGAGTCTCTTAAGGTGTTATCTGCTTAGATTTTGGTCATTATTTTATAATAACTAAGGAACTAGTCTAGCAACTAAATGGTAAAGGCATCACTGTATCAGCATCTTAAACAGAAAATTATTTTTCTTTCAGCCATAATCATAGCTATAGTTATTGTTTGTACTGAAAATGTATTACATGTGTTAAAAAGCTTGATATAGTTTTTATTTTAATTGTATTTGTCGCCTTTTTCCTACTTATTATTGTTTTACTATAGAAAATTACTTATGCCTGTCTTAAAAAAATAGAACTATTGATTGATTTGATTGATTTATTGATGAGACAGCATTTAACACTATTACACTTAAATCTACTTCCAACTAATATACTGACAATTACAAGCTTTTAAATTTTTTGGCACCTAGCTGATTAAACTGCTGTATGTCGCTAAGGCAGTTAGACAAAATTTCATCAAATCCACCCTACCACCACTCACACGGCCAGATTATTCTATTGCAACGACACCTGTTGGAAAAGCGAACTTATTGGCTGAACTCTTTGCTTCACATTCTATTGTCGATTTCCAAGGAAAAACACCAACTACTATTCCTATAGTGCAGTCAAGGATGCCCGATATTGTCTTCAGACAGCGTATCATTAAACGTATTTTAATGAAGCTAGACACTAAAAAAGCTTCTGGCGCTGACGGAATACCTGCCATAGTTCTCAAAAACTGTGCGAGGGAACAAACAGCAGTTTTCTGTAGTCTTTTCAACCTATCCTACCGAAAAGGAATATTTCTTTCCTGCTGCCACAGTTCAGCCGATACCTAAAAAAGGCAAGAAAACCTTGCCAAATAACTACCGACCAGTCACACTGCTTTCAATAATATCGAAAGTCATGGAAAAGGCTATTAATCAGCATCTTCTAAAATATCTTAAAGGATTCAACATTATTAGCGATCATCAGTATGGCTTTCGTAAACATAGATTAACCGGAGATCTTCTGACTTATGTAACACATGTTTGGAACAACGCAATTGAACGCTTTGGAGAATCTCGAGCTGTTGCTTTTGACATATTCAAGGCATTCGACCATGTTTGGCACGATGGACTGTTGGCTAAGCTACGCTCTTATGGTATGTCTGAAAAGTTCTATTTGTGGCTCTCATGTTTCCTCAGAGAGCGTTCTTTACGAATTGCAGTCGACGGATCTCTTTCTAACACCTTCACTATCAACGCCGGTGTGCCCCAAGGCTCCATACTATCTCCTACTATCTTTCTCATTTACATCAACGATCTGCTGGAAAAGACTGCAAACCCAATCTACAGCTTTGCAGATGACTGTACGCTTATCTCTTCATTCACTTTGAACGCTCGAACTTAACAAAGACCTAGAAGAAATTCTGTCTTGAGGTGACAGTAACCAAGTGGAATTTAACGCTACAAAAAGCCAGGCGGCAGTTTTTTCTAAAAAAGTTAACGTTGTTAAACCAGGCATAGTTATGGCGGGGCACTCCATTCCTCTAACAGTGTCACTCAATTTTTTGGGCGTTAATTTGGGAGCAAATATGTCCCGGCATGAACATGTCGTAGGCATAGCAAGGAGAGTTTCTGAAAAGTTGGGAATATTATTTCGAACCAGAATGCTTTACACTCCACAACAACTGTTAATTCTTTACAAAGCTCAAATTCAACCAACTTTGGAATAATGTTCCCATGTTTGGGGCTCCGCTCCTAAACATACATTGGATTTGTTGGATTCTATTTAGAGAAGAGCTGTTCGTCTGATTCGCTGGAACATCGAAGAACGGTTGGCGACTTGAGCCTAAGTATTTTCATGGAAAGTGTTCGAAGGATGTAGCCGGCTTAATTCCTCCCAGAGCGATGCATGTTAGAAATACACGTCGCGTTAATACTTCACATCCGTATGAGGTTCAGCTTGTTACTCCTCGTACAACGCTTTTCAAGCAGTCTTTTATATGGAGAACATCATCCCTTTGGAATAATTTGCCCAGGACTGTATTTCCCACCGAGTACAATTTACAGCGAATCAAGAACAACGTGAATCTCTTTTTCCGCACATGTGTCGCTCCTGTAGCGCTTTAGGGACTTCCCTGCAGCACGCGTGCTTGAACCATAAAAAAAAATGTGCCAGTTTGTATTATAAGAAACAAAATCAATCTCAATAGTGTAATGTTAAATGTAAAACTAAAAAACTACAAGGTAATAAATAGTTCTGCCATTTAAAGCTAGAACAACACACAACCCAAGACACAATAAAAAGAACACGCACATAACACCCAATAAAAACACCGCCTTAATATCATTAGCAAAATTTTTATTTGTGACTGAACTATAATTTGGTCGACCAGCAGAATTCAACGAACAAGCAATATAATTTATTTTATTTAAATTAAGGATTAATCTATGAAAATCTAACCAATCTTTCACCCTACTCAAACCCAACATACTTTCTCTCTAACATCATCTCAATCATTGCCTGAAAAAAGTAAGACCATGTCATCAGCATAAGAAAATATAGTTCCAATAATAAAAAGATCAGTAAGTGAATTAATGTATATTATAAATAAGATTGGCCCTAAAATCGTGCCTTGAGGAATTTCCATTTGAATGCTTATGGGATCGATGTATGTGTCTCTAGTTTTAAGAATCTGCTCTCTGTCTGTTAAATAGGATCTAAAGACATTCAAAACAGTGCCCCTCATTCCATATGTCTCCAGCGTATTGAGTAATTTATCGTAAGGCACTGTATCAAATGCTTTTTTAATAACAATAATAATAATTTTTATTGTCTAACAGATAAATACATCCATTAACAAGACAGTGTGACTAAAGCTAAGTTAAATCAAAACGAGTCTGTTAGGATAAACACACTACAATGTTAAGTTACAGCTCTAACAATATACGTTACAATATTAGTTAATAATATTCCCAAGATAACGATCCCGTGCGACCTTCAAAAACTGAGAATATGTTAACTTGGTGATATCAATGTCGTTGCAATTCGCATTAAAAATCTTCATAACTTGAAAAAGGGAGTCTTTTAACTGAAAGATGGAAGTATGAAACGGTAAGTTGAACACGGGATAATGTCTTAACGCACGAGATGGCACAAAGTTTAGTTGTGACAGTAAATAGGGACAGTAGATAGCTGAGTTGCATAATTTAAACAAAAACAAAATTAGCATAAAATTACTACGATCGGCCAATGACGATATCTGAAATCTGCGAAGCAGAGTTTCCTGTGGAGAGCCTCATGGCGGGAAAATGCCCTCCGTTTTATACACGAGAAATTTTAAAAATTTTCGTTGTACCCCTTCTATTTGGGCAGTGTACTTTGAGTGTATAGGATGACATACTATTGCTGCATATTCTAATTTAGATCGAACATGTGCAAACTACAGAGATTTAAATGTATTCATGTTTAAGAAATCACAAGAGTTTCTAAATATGAATCCCAGCATTTGCATTGCGCTCTTGTAAACCTGATTTATGTGTTCCGAGAACGATAGACGCTCATAGAAAACTACGCTAAGGTCCCTGATGGATTTTAAATCCTTCAATATCTCAAAATTTATATAATAGTCAAATTGAGTTAGGGTCATTTTATTAGGGTACGTCATTTTGCAGCAGTTTTCAGTATTTAGAGGTACGTTGTTAGCTGTGTACCAGTTGCCAACCAGTTGTATATCATCTTGCAGTGTAATGCAATCAGAAACGCAATGTATTTGTCTGAAAATCTTTAGTAGTCGTCCGCAAACAATAGAACATTGCTAGAAACATTTATGCCTATATCATTAGTAAACAAAGAGAATATCAGTGGAGCCAATATACTGCCCTGAGGAGCCCCACTTGTAGCTTTGAATCTGAAGGAGTAATAACCACGAAAACTGTGCGGGGGAAGTAACACCAGTCTTCTGTAGACTTTTCAACCTATCCTATAGAAAGGGAATATTTCCTTCCTGCTGGAAATGTGCCACAGTTCAGCTGATACCTAAAAAAGGCAAGAAGACCTTGCCAAATAACTACCGAGCAATCGCACTGTTTTCATTATTATCGAAAGTCATGAAAAAGGCTATTAATCAGCATCTTCTAAAATATCTTGAGGGATTCAACATTATTAGAGATCACCAATATGGCTTTCGTAAAAATAGATCAACAGGGGATCTTCTGACTTATGTAACACATGTTTGGAACAACGCAATTGAACACTTTGGAGAATCTCAAGTGGTTACTCTTGACATATCCAAGGCATTCGACCGTGTTTGGCACGATGGGCTGTTGGCTAAGCTACGTTCTTATGGTATGTCTGAGGAGTTTTGTGGCTCTGATGTTTCCTCAAAGAGCGTTCTTTACGAGTGGCAGCCGACGGATCTCTTTCTAACACCTTCACTATTAACGCCGGTGTACCCCAAGGCTTCATAGTGTGTCCTACTCTCTTTCTCATTTATATTAACGATCTGCTGGAAAAGACCGAGAATCCAATCTACAGTTTTGCAGATGACAGTACACTTATCTCTTCATTCACTTTGAACGCTCGGACATCGGCTACTCAGACGAATATCCGCAGACAGCAGGAAGTCATTCAACTTAACAAAGACCTGGAGGAAATTCTATCTTGAGGTGACAGTAACCAAGTGGAATTTAACGCTACAAAAACCCAGGCGGCAGTTTCTTTTAAAAAATTTAACGTTGCTAAATCCGACATAGTTATGTCGCGGCACTCCTTTTCTCTAACAGCGTCACTTAATTTGTTGGGCGTTAATTTGGGAGCAAATATGTCCTGGCATGAGCATGTTGCAGGCATAGCAGGGAGAGCTTCTCAAAAGTTGGGAGTATTATTTCGAATCAGAAAGATTTACACTCCACAACAACTCTTAATTCTTTACAAAGCTCAAATTCGACCTGCTATGGAATACTGCTCCCATGTTTATAGCTCCGCTCCCAAACATACACTGCATTTTCTATTCAGAGGAGAGCTGTTCGTCTGATTAGAGACCAGGAACTGACCGGCGGCCTTGATTCGCTGGAACATCGAAGAACGGTTGGCGACTTGAGCCTATTCTACAAGTATTTTCATGGAAAGTGTTCGAAGGATGTGGCCCGCTTAATTCCTCCCAGAGCGGTGCATGTTAGAAGTACACGTCGCGCTAATACTTCACATCCGTAAGCGGCGGTGTAGCTTGTTACTCCTCGTACAATGCTTTTCAAGCCGTCTTTTATAGGGAGAACATCATCTCTTTGGAATAATTTGCCCAGGACTGTGTTTCCCACCGAGTACAATTTACTGCGATTCAATAACAACGTGAATTGCTTTCTCCGCCCACGTGTCGCTCCTGTAGAGCTTTAGGGACTTTCCTGTAGCACGTGTGCTAGACCCATAAAAAAAGAATATCGACATATTAATACCTGTCGCACAAGTAGGAGGCAAACAGTCGAATGGGATTATCATCGAAACCAAACCACTTTAATTTGAGAAGAAAAACAGAATTATTTACTCGATCGAACGCCTTTGAAAAAAACCATATAAACAGCGTCAACCTGACCACGAGCATCCAAGATCTGACCTACAAAATGAGTGAAACTGGCCAAATTCGGGATCTTACTGCGACTTTTATAGAATCCACGCTGAGATTCAGATATAGAATGTTTTACTTGATTAAACTCATTTTCGTGAATCAACCCCTATAACGCCTTCGTAAATGGCGATAGCATCAATATGGGCCTATAATTTGACATATTATTTTCATTGCCTTTTTTGAAGAGTGGTGTTATCCTAGCTCCATTCCATACCCGAGGAAATGAATGTGTTGTGAGTGCCAAGTTATAAATGAAGCACAATGGTTTCGAGAACGCGGATGCGCAGTCTCTGACGATGAAACTGGGAATATTATCAGGACCCATGGACATTTTATTTTTAGATTTTTTTTTTAAACTTACTGACTGTTTCTTCTGATACACAATTAAGAGTTACATGAGAGCTTATGTTAAAATTATTGTTTGGAAGGTGTTGTAAAGCATTACTCTGTGCAAGGTTCTCATAGACTAAGGAAAAAAATTCGCAAAGAGGTTAGCACTTTCAATAGGATCTGAATAATCTTTTCCCTCAATAAAATGGTTCGGAAAAGCTTGAAGACCTTTTCGAGTTAACGAAGGCCCAGAATGTACTGGGATTGCCCTGCATAGAGTTTTCAACCTTCGGCAGATAGTTCTTGTATGCTAGGTTGCCCCAACAATTCCAGGTCCTTTTGGGCAGTCGCTAAGGCAGTTAGTCAAAATTTTACCAAATCCACCATACCACCACTCACACGGCCAGATAATTCCATTGCAACCACACCTGTTGAGAGAGCGAACTTGTTGGCTGAACTCTTTGCTTCACATTCTACTGTCGATTTCCAAGGAAAAACACCACCTCCTAATCCCATATTGCAGTCAAGGATGCCCGATGTTGTCTTCAGACAGCGCATCATAAAGCGTATTTTAATGAAGCTAGACACCAAGAAGGCTTCTGGCGCTGACGGAATACCTGCCATAGTTCTCAAAAACTGTGCAAGGGAACTAACACCAGTTTTCTGTAGACTTTTTAACCTATCCTACAGAAAGGGAATATTTCCGTCCTGCTGGAAATGTGCCACGGTTCAGCCGATACCTAAAAAAGGTAAGAAGACCTTGCCAAATAACTACCGACCAGTTGCACTGTTTTCAGTAATATCGAAAGTCATGGAAAAGGTTATCAATGAGCATCTTCTAAAATATCTTGAACGATTCAATATTATTAGCGATCACCAATATGGTTTTCGTAAACATAGATCAACAGGAGATCTTCTGACTTATGTAACACATGTTTGGAACAACGCAATTGAACACTTTGGAGAATCTCGAGCGGTTGCTCTTGACATATCCAAGGCATTTGACCGTGTTTGGCACGATGGACTGTTGGCTAAGTTGCGCTCTTATGGTATGTCTGAAAGGTTCTGTTTGTGGCTCTCATGTTTCCTCAGAGAGCGTTCTTTACGAGTGGCGGTCGACGGATTTCTTTCTAACAGCCTCACTATCAACGCTGGTGTGCCCTAGGGCTCCATACTGTCTCCTACTCTCTTTCTCATTTACATTAACGATCTGCTGGAAAAGACCGGGAATCCAATCTATAGCTTTGCAGATGACAGTACGCTTGTCTCTTCATTCACCTTGAACGCTCGGACATCGGCTGCTCAGGCGAATATCCGCAGACAGCAGGAGGTCGTTCAACTTAACAAAGACCTGGAAGAAATTCTATCTTGGGGTGACAGTAACCAAGTGGAATTTAACGCTACAAAAACCAAGCGGCAGTTTTTTCTAAAAAAGTTAACGTTGCTGAACCCGACTTAGTTATGTCGGGGCACTCCATTCCCCTAGCATCGTCGCTCAATTTGTTGGGCGTTAGTTTGGGAGCAAATATGTCTTGGCATGAACATGTTGCAGGCATAGCAAGGAGAGCTTCTCAAAGGTTGGGAATATTATTTAGAACCAGAAAGCTTTACACCCCACAACAACTGTTAATTCTTTACAAAGCCCAAATTCGCCCAACTATGGAATACTGCTCCCACGTTTGGGGCTCCGTTCCCAAACATACACTGCATTTGTTGGATTCTGTTCAGAGAAGAGCGGTCCGTCTGATTGAGGACCCGGAATTGACCGGCGGCCTTGATTCGCTGGAACATCGAAGAACGGTTGGCGACTTGAGTCTGTTCTACAAGTATTTTCATGGAAAGTGTTCGAAGGATGTAGCCCGCTTAATTCCTCCCAAAGCGGTGCATGTTAGAAATACACGTCGCGCTGGTGCTTCACATCCGTATGAGGTTCAGCTTGTTACTCCGCGTACAACGCTTTTCAAGCAATCTTTTATATGGGAGAACGTCATCCCTTTGGAATAATTTGCCCAGCGCTGTGTTTCCCACCGAGTACAATTTACAGCGATTCAAGAACAACGTGAATCGCTTTTTTCCGCACTCGTGCCGCTCCTGGAGCGCTTTAGGGACTTCCTTGCAGCACGTGTGCTAGACCAATAAAAAAAAAAAAAAAAAAAAAAAAAAAAATAGGTTTATTCTCCTTTTTATGCCCAACCTCAAGTCATGATATTGGTTGCGCCGTCATTCGGTATCAGATATTTTTAATTTTCTAAAAAATTTGCTAAATCCAAAAAGACAGCTATGCTTTTCTTTCAATATCAAGTTTTCAGTTACTTGGTTTACTAATTTGTATATAGCATCGGAAGTACTCGCTTCTTAAGACACTTTTCACAAAATTTTCCAAAACAATTCAGTACATTTATTGGGCGATAATTATTTATATCATGTTTATCACCAGCTTTGTATATTGGATTAACAACTGTCATTTTAAACCGAGATATAACAATACCGGATTTAAAGTATAAATTTATGATATGACATAGTGGCTTTAAAATGTACAAGTGAACAGCCTTTACGACCCTTGAGGGTATTCCATCCATTCCTGGGGCACTATTATGTTTTAAAGATTCTGTATGGCCAATAAGCTCATTGCAAGTAACAAGATACAAAAACATAGATGGGGTATTAGAACTATTAAATGCATGCTCCATATTATAATTTGTTGATAGAATCTTTTCTGACATCTGTTTACCCACATTTACAAAGACGTTATTACAGAAATTAGCCATATCCTTATCAATATCATTCTGTAAAATATTGACGTTGCTCATTGGTTGCCTCAGTAATTAGTTTATACGGTTCTTTTATGTTACCAACATTGTTTTTTAATTTTTTCCCTATAATAATCATACCTACATTGAGCAGCAAATCTATTTAAGGTGTTACGATATGTTTGTACTGATCTTCCAGATCTATTTTTTTATGATCTTAACAGTTCTTTTTTTAGTCTATCACGATGTTTAATTGATGTTATTAAGCCTTGTGATATCCAAGGCTTAATTTTTCTTGTACGATGAATTTTTAATCTTTTTGATACTTTTACACTGATCATAAAATATAGAGAAAATTGTCATAAAATGCATTAATTGCTTCTTCAGAGCAACTTGAATTCAATACAGGACTCCAATTATGATTTTCAAATTTTTCGGTTAATTTAGCATAATTATTTTTTTTTTTACTTTTAAGTAGTTATTACTTTTTGATTTATTATTTATACATTTTCGAGAATCGAGCGCAATATGTAACATAACAAGATAGTAATCAGTCAAATCAGAATTTAAAACAAATTATTGATACTTCAGGTGATTGGCCTTTAGCCTCCCCCTTATAAAAATATGATTAATACCGGAAGATGTGGTAGACGTAATTCTAGTGCTACAATTTATAAGAGGTACAAAACCTTGTTCGTTCAATGTAGACAAATATGAATTAACATGTTCATCATTATTTTCACAAATATTCAAATTTACGTCGCCAACAAAAATTTCAGTTTTACATTCCATATGATTTGCAAAATATAAGCAAATATCGTCTATGAAGAGGACTTTATTAACTGAGGGTGATCTATACACGCATGTTAATCCAAAACTTATATTCTCCAATTTAAATGTGGGTGTACATATAGTTACGAGAGATCTAGTTAGTTTATAGTCAATTATTTGTGCATTTAAATTTTTCTTTGTATATACCAACTGATGATATACTTACTGATGTTGCCGTTATTGCAATGAATGATATACCCGGTGTGTGAGTGAGAATTTTCAACTGAAAACTCTTACTCAAGATTATAATATTACAGAACGAGAAGTCAAAAGTATTCAGGGTTACAAGGAGATTATCAAAATTCTTCTTATGTTTATGTGAATTACACTGAAAAACCTTCTTCCCTTCATGTCAATTTGCGCTCTAAGTACTTCACCACTAATGCTTTCTTCAGGGAGTTTGAAGTTTTCGTCCAGTTCCTTTAGCTACTCAAGGACTTTTGCTTCCAGCTGAATAGCCATTAGTGCTGACTGTAGTCAATTTTACTTCTTAATATATCTATGAAGTGTACAGGATGAGTCAACGATAGAATACATTTCATTATCTCATTTGTTTCAGGAATGACGAAAAAATATTGAATACAATAGTTTTAGGGAATGGTAAGGTGCACAGTTTAAAATTATTTTTGAGTGTACAGTGTGGCCGATATAACATTTGTTTTTTTAAATGGAACATCCTATTTTCTAATTTATTTTTAAATTCTGCCTAAAATTTTATAACTTTTTTATTAATAATGTTATATATCTAAATCTAGTAGTTTTTCAAATATTTCAATTTTCGAAAAAATACTAGTTTTCAGTTGTGTAAAAAATTGCCAGTAACGCCATCGTTTCTAAAGGTGGAATACTCATAATTGGTCCGAGCATTCTATAGAGATGAAAAAAAAAGATATATGTAAAGAAGCTAAAGGGTGTTCAAAATAAATTGTGTTTCGACTATTTTAAATTGAAAAATCTCAAATTTTTTGAATATCACACCCTGTATATTATTATTTTTTCTAATATATTTTACAAAACCCTCCAACTTTTATTAAGTATGTCATATACCTATTTCTAATAGTTTTCGATTTATTTTGAATTTTTCAATTTTTACCCTTGTTCTTAATATACTTAGGCTATTGTGAACACAAAAATAAATAGTTAATAATAATTTTAACATAGTTTAACTTATCTAATGACTAATTATTATGACGTAATAAATGTTCAGAAATATGTCCGTCTACTTGAATACACATGTTTAGTCGTTTTACTATATTTTCCTTCACTTTCCTTAGCATTGTCCTGCACGCATCCCGTATCCTATTTTCCATATCCACTGGTGTTTTAGGGGGATTCACATAAACACTATCTTTGATGTAGCCTCACCAAAAGAAGTCTAAAGGTGTTAAGTCACATGATCGAAGGGTTCACTGAATGAATCCATCCCTACCGATCCATTTTTGTGGGTAACAATAGTTTAAAAATTCCTGGTGGTAATGAACAGGAGTTCCGTCTTGTTGAATCCACATTTGTTCCCGTTCCAAGTTATCAACTTCTTCAAGAAGCTGGGGTAATTCGTTTTGCAAAAAACTTAGATATGTAGGCCCGTTAAGCGGTTCGCGGAAAAAATATGGGCCAATAATTCGAAAATTTAATATTCCTCACCATACATTAAGCGACCAATGGTTTTGGTTTTGAAATTCCCGGACCCAAAATGGATTAACTGTTGAATAATAATGCATGTTATGGCTGTTAACTGCTCCATTACTGCGAAAAGTAGCTTCATCAGGAAACATTACTTTGGATAAAAAATTTGGATCGGCCTCTGTTGTTCCATTCATGGTGGTACAAAAGTTACTCGTCGTTCAAAATCACGGTCTTGAAGTTCTTGGTGTAGTTCCATATGAAAGGGATGATACTTGTATTTTCTCATGATGCGATTAGCCCTAGATTGGGATGTGCCAGATAAATCAGCTAGTTAATGGCTGATGATCTGGAGATTATCTTCAACATGAAGTAAAATCTCCATTTCTTTTTCTTCATTCATTCTAGTTTACTACTTCCCGTTTCGTATATTCAACGCTACCACTACCATCAAACCGTTCCTTTAAGCAGTGAAAAAATTTTTTAGATGGTATACGTCTATTAGGGTACTTCGCTCCGTAAAGCCTTACTGCCAAAAGACAATTTTTTCCCGCCTCGCTCAGTCTATAAACCATATCAATTACCATAATTCATTTTTAGAAAAATCCATAACTATTACCTTTTTACGTCACTTAATACTACAAATTAAACCATTTTTGCTTGCTTAATAGACATGTCAAAATTTGACAATGCCTACATTTTTGTTTTGTCTTGGCAACTATGATGTTATAGCATAAGTGTATTAAAAACAAGGGTAAAAATTGAAAAATTCAAAATAAATCGAAAACTATTAGAAATAGGTATATGACATACCTAATGAAAGATGAAGGGTTTTGTAAAATCTATCAGAAAAAATAATAATATACAGGAAGTGTCATTTAAAAAATTTGGGACTTTTCAATTTAAAATAGTCGAAAGGTATAAATTTATTTTGAACTTGAATTTTACGCATAATTCAAAAATAAATTAGAAAATAGGATGCTCCATTTAAAAAAACATACCATATGTTATATCGGCCACACTTTTTTGAAGTACCCTGTATACTCAAAAATAATTTTAAGCTGTGCGCCTTAACATTCTCTAAAACCTATTTAACATTTTTTCGTCATTCTCGAAACAAATGAGATAATGAACTTTACTCTACCGTTGACTCACCCTGTATATAAGGATAGTCAAAGCTACTCGCCTCATGGCAAACATTATAATTGCTTTTAAATTTCTGATTTGCAGTAACACAATTAGCACACTTTTTTGTTGTCTTGGGCATAGCCATATATCATGTTCCTCCATGCAATATATTCACATATTGTTTTATTGATACACTCATTGTTTTTATGGTAAAAACCCTGACATTTGTATTATATATCTCTCCCGTTCAAGATAAACTCTTTGCACATCCTGAACATCATAATCTGTGTTTAGTGCTTTCTCCGCTTCCTCCTGCAGTTTTTCTATTTCTTTCGTTGTCTGGCATTTGCTAATCATGCTTCCTCCTTTTGTTTCTCTTGTATTCTTAAAACCAATTTTGAATTCTGCTGGTTTTATATTTTTTAGCAAATCCTCTTTTGTATCTTTAGAAGCCTGCTGTCTTTAGATTAGGAATGTTTTTGTGTCATTTATTCACATGTTTAGAGGTTATTTTTGCATAAGTTGCTGTTTTTTCATTCACATATTTGTTCTGTTGAGCAGTTTGTTTGTTAAGCCCGCATTTTTTGCAGAAACATGCTGTACGGATTTGTTTAAGGCCTGTAACTGCCTTTCTTTCGAATTTTCTCTTAAGATTTTGAATTCTTCGAATTTGTGTTTTTTTGTTTCTAGCATACTAACCATATATGGTAGTTTTGTTAATAATTATTTTACAATTTTCACATGTGAACATCAATAGTCTCTTTTGCAAAAGGATACCACGCAACTCCGACGACGACAATATTATACATTGTTTATGAATTTTATTTTGACAACAATCACATTCACAGCATTCTTGTTCTTCAATGTTCTTTCGACATTTCGAACATTTAATGTGTTTGCGTCCATCTTTAGTAACTGCTCAGCTATTCATTAGTAAAACAATTCCATCCCGGCTACGACAGGTTAATTCTCTGACAATCACAGTAAGATACAAAAAAGTAGGTGATTCCAACAGGGATATTCTGTAGAAATATGCAAATTAGATTGCAGTTAAGGATAATTTACCTAAAAGTTAAATGTTCAGTAGTTATTCACCTGTTATTTTTTTTAATTTCTGTAACGCAGTTTGCAGTAAAATGAAATTATTCAAACATAACTAATTGCATAATTTCTTTATACACAATTGGTTTTTTCCCCGTGAAAAACAAAAAAACGTAGGGCAACTTATACACGCGTCGATATCATGCTATCGCCATGCCACAAACCATCGATAACTACTTTTAATCATCCTATAAATATTAGTTTGATTTTGATATTGAGATAGTCATTATTGTTTATTTCCATTAAACCTAGAACATACTATCTTAATAATGTTCAGATTATTTGTTTTAGGTTTAGCATTTATGCCAATAGTATTCGGAAATAAAACTCTAAGATTCCATCAGGCAAATGACGAGTATTATATTTCCTTATTTCAGGTAAGCTAACTAACTTTTTTTTAGGGGAATTGATTTTCTTTAAAATGTATAAAATAATAACAATTTATAATCCAACTTTTTGTAAAGTAACCTCAAAGAAAATCTTCTTTCTCAAATTAAGATTAAAAGAGATTTTCTGGTGTTTACTTAGACGTATAAAGGTTTACCAAGCTATATTGTTAAGTTAAAGTAATATGGTCAATAAGAACATAGATTCTTATACTATACATTTCTGTATCGGTTATTTAACTTAAAGTTATTGTCTTAATTTAAAAAGTTAATCGTAAAATAACAGGCGAATAGTAAGTAAGATATATGTTGTAATTCTAAAAGAAAAAAGAAATTGACTTTACAAGTTTCAGGTAGTGTTTTATACTATACGTTAATCACAATAGGCACATGATTCTAAAAGCTAACTGTGAGATACCTTATCTCACGAAAGCAACAAAAGTATTAGATCCGACCCATACTGCAAAAATCCGAATTCACTACAAAGGCCTAGAATTTAAACCAAACCAAGTCGCTATAGCTTATAAAACTTCTATTTGTCCCATATACTTATTATAATATATTTAAACTTTTACCTTCAAAGAACTAGCTAGCAAGTCATTTTTTTTCAATTCACTTTATAGTTTCTCGGATGCGACTTAAACCAAAGTAAAATTTTTAGTTGAAATTTCTGAAAAACTACTATTAATATATACAAGTTTATTTATGTAAAATGGTTTAAAAAGAAGAGGAACCACGAATTTGGTTTCCCTTTGTTTTTGGTTATGTTAATTAAGAAAATCTTTTATTTAAAATAACAAACTTTATTCCTGTATCAGTATATAAAAAGTGTCTGTGAACTAACCATATTTCTAAACTTGGAATACTTTAAAGAGTTAATTGATTGGTCTGTTACTTTGTGACAGTACATTTTAACAATAAAATTACTTAATTACTTTGTTAACTGTCACTAAATATTTTTGTAAAGATTTTACAATTGCGTTATCGCAATTTCGTAGTACAACACATTATCAAACGCTTAACTAAGATTCTGTACATCATATAAACATAAATATCAAACATCTGGTTTAGTCTTAGCTAAGCGTTTGACAATGTAGTTGTACTACGAAATCGCGATAACGCAATAAAATCTTTACGAATATATTTAGTGACAGTTAACAAAGTAATTAAGCCATTTTATTGTTGGAATACTTTAACCTACATTTTAAAATTATTAGCTACATCTGAATTGCATTAAAAAAATCTTTCACATTTTAAAATCAGACTTTTAAAACTGAAACATCAAATTAAATTAATTTGTTGCAGTTTAATCCAATTTATTTCTCCAAAGGATCGATCATTTTCATGTGATGATTTCATATACCCAATTTACTGGTAACTACTTCTCAATCGTAACCCATATAATACCGCTGAGCCAAAATGACATATTAAACGGCCTGCAAAGGTGACAATAATAACTCCTTGTCCCTCAATCAATGATTCTATTGTATGTTTGTCTTCCTCTTCTCCGTCTGACTTTACCGCTATCTCTATTTCTATTTCTATTATTATCTCTATCACTATCTCTATCTAAGCCTCTATCTTCACTCTTTTTCTGTCTTCCTCGCTTACTTCTTACTTGGATTTGAATGAGATAGCGATTGTGATCTCACAAGCACAGACAGTGTCGCTATCGAAAATAATTTTTTTGAAAAAAATTACATATTAAATAAATATATTCATTAAGCATTGGTCAGTGCGTTTGGCTTATATTATATTAGTTTTTACCGACACATAATAGTTAAGAAAAATATATATACCTGAATACTTTTCATTACTTTAACGGTACTTTTCACTGCTGTTTATTAACTGGTTACGAGTCATTATGGGATATATTAATTTTTTATGAATTGCTTCGTGGGCTTTCTATCTCTTACATTATATCATCTATATTTTTAAATTCGTGTTTTTACAAGCTTTCATTTGACACCCCACTCAGTGGCCTGGAACTTTTTTTTTACTTCTAATTTTACCCCCTAAAAATTCCTTAAGTTAAAATTGAGCTTTCAAAACTACATTGCTATAATTGGATCATCAGTTCCTATATTTGTGACACGTCATTTTCGGACAGACAGACAGACAGACAGACATATGCACGGACACCTACGCAACAATTCTTGTGTCTCCGATCCACACAGACTGTTACGCAGTATGGTCCAAAATTGATGATCACACCTCACCTCCGTTCGACTAGTTCGACCAAATTTACGTGCCTGGGTAATCTGTAACAACCAAAGGTAACTGGCCTTTGCATCTTTATTGACAGTGAATTAACCGAGGTACAGCAAACCAGTATTTTCTTCAAGTTCTTCAGAACTGTGTCCTTAATTATTCCTAAAACTTCGATGACTAGGACTGTCATGGTTACAAATCGCGAAGTTCATAGTTTAATTCTTTGTACTTAGATATTTCTTTCTGTATGTACTGAAAACGCAGTCATATAAATCATTTATGTTATTTTATCGAGAAGTTCTTTATCAGACTTGTCAGTTTGTAAACGCCTTATGGTCGAAAAGGCAAAAAAACAGCTGCAGCGAATCGCTGTTTCTATTAAACAATTCATGTTGAGGTCTTTCTGTGTGTAACCTATAAAACTGTTATTGTTTTGGTGTTTTAATGACGGCTCTAAATCTAGAATGTTAATTTCGCGAAACAGAAAGGTTCCCACTACTCTCTGCTCATGGCCCTAGACCAAACTTTACGCTCTAGACTCTAAGCTCAAAAGTCCTCTTCCACCTTAATCTCGTAAAAGGTATATTCGAGGAACAGAGAAGTGAGCGAAGTCTATTGATGTGCATTGAATTAACATCCAAATCTCACAGTTCTTTCGCCCATTTAAGTAACAGAGAAGTTACAGTATAGTATATCGGTAGCAATAATTTTATTCAGTCTGCGAATTTTGATTACCAGATCTTTTTAGTCGTTTTCTATACTTGTAGCGGAGTTCTGTTTTAATAGTTTCCGTAGCTTGAATTCGATGTTATACAGTGCCTAGATAGTACGTTTCCTCGGCAGCTAAATGGTGTAGAATGTTCCCATCAGACAATTGCAGCTTGAGAACGGGATAAATCAATGTATTATTCAACTACTCTAAGTGATTAATTTAGATCTATTTTTAAAGCAACCTAAAGTTAAAGGTCGTCCATATAAAATAGACCTTATGCGTACGATTTCTTGGGTGACAATAGTGGCACCTAAAGGTTAGGCGTAAAGCAACTGAAAGAAGAAGCATCGAAATACAGAATAAGAGTGGGCTTATTGAGTCACCTTGAAAGACTAAAATCACCGGCTCAGTTTCTACGTCTTGAGTACCTATTATGTTAAAGTAAATGAAATTTTCCAGAGCGCTATATGACGTTCTATGCAGTTAATCGAAGAAGGTGGCACTTTTAGCCTGCCTAACGGTAAAGAATCAGTTTGTGAGGTTGTTTTACATTGCCCTGAACCCTGGGTAATACATCTAGTAATCAGAAGATTTTCCTTGCAACCTTCAGATCCTTTTTTTCCTCCACGCTGCTTCCTAATGTGTTGAAGAACCGGTTCGATTGTGCTAAGTAATTTGTTTTAAATAATGCTAGTGAATATTTTGGAGTAGGTCTATTCACCCTTTTTAAATAAATACCACTCAGGAATTGGTTATCTCTCATCCAACTACATATTAAATATTCTTGCTAGATATTCGTGAGTGCTAGAAAATTTGAAGGCACCTGGTCCTCGAGCAACAATACTCATCGTGCTTTTAATGACATTTGAAACCTCTTTTTTTGTGATCGCATAACTAAGTTCTTTTTATTGTTAGAACGGTAAGTAGTAAGTCCTGAAACAGTCTAGTCTTCGTTTAATGGTTCCTTTGTCTCATAAATGTCCTTCCAGAATGAAGTTTCTTGTTTTATGGATGGCAGCGTTTTAATTTTGGGTGTCTCTTCCTCGATTAATCTAGATGGTTTTGTGAGGAAAATCGACAAATACATTTTGTTTGAGTTTTGAGGTGTTTCTTTACTACCACTAGAGCTCGTATTTGTTCTAGACAGTGCTGTTTAATCATATTCGTCAGTCTTTAGAAAATGTGTGATGAAATTTTTATACTATTTTCCTCACCTTGGTTGTCAATGAACATCCAGTTTCTATATACTCAATCACGCACTGAATACAAGAAACTTGTTCCCTAGCCTCCTAAATTGTTCTTCCAACCTGTTCTATATTTTTTTAGTTTTATTCTCTGCATACCCATGTTGTTAGTTTACCATTAATTTTGGGGTAAAGGGGTAGACAATGTTCCAGAACCTAGAATCTTTATTGACAATTAGAGACGTTAGATCTATAACTACTATATTATACAATGTGGTGAGAGGTAAACTTAAAATTAAATTTAAAATTAACTTAAGATTAACTCTAAACTAATCCTGTGGTAGGGTGTCGGAGTGTCAAAGATAACGCGTCTGGCCTTGGATAGATATCCATAGGCGTTTCTGACTGTGGGGTTGGGGTGGTGAGTAGCTTTATTCAGGAATTTGAGCTGAGCGTTCCCGGATTGTGAGCATTTAAAATTATCAATGAATCTAGATGTTTCTCACTAACCATTGGGCTATGGTATTGAGGATCTTTGAACGGGCTGGAGGGTGGCTCTGTTGGTTTGTAACATTAGACACTATGTCGGACTGGAATGGGTGAGGCTGGCTCTGATGATCATTTTGTAAATTTTCAGATTGTTGTGTATTGATAATTTATTGGACTTGTTTAGAAGAGGGTATAGCTTACCGAGGAGCTGGTAAGGTAATAGATGCTGTTGATCCACTGGAGTGTCACAGATACTGTGGCTTATTGGCTGGGTTGATCTGTATTCTCCAATGTTTGAATCAAGGGCAAACATGTCTAGGTGGCATTGAAGGCGGTTGATGATGATCGTGATGGACTTGGTTGCTACTGTGATGGCGGTATCATCGGTATACATGAGCAGGGAGTTATGATCTGACTGATGGTTTTATGAGGAGAATAAGTGGGGAGAGAGGACGGAGCCTTCAGGAACTCAGAGAAATATCAAGAAAGGCTGCTTCAACTTAGTGTTTGCAATTGAAGTTGATGATAATACGTTGGGCGAGAGTTATGCTATGTTGTACAACGCGTGAGGGGGTCAAAACCCAAACTACTCGTTTGAGATGACTCAGCTCTGAAATTGTTTCTCGGATGATTTCGAGGATAACTTTCTCTGCCACTTTGCCTAAGAAAGGAATTAGGCTAATTAGCCGATAGTTGCTAGCCTTGTGGGAGAAGGTGTAGGGTTTCCTTATTAGGAAGATCTCAGCTTTCTTTCGGAAGGGTGGGAAGTAGCTGAGTCTAAGGATACCGTTTATAATATTAGTAGCTTTATGGACCGAACATGAGTTACCGATTGGTTGGGTGGCCGAAGGGGTTGTGAAGTAAATGTTGGGGCTGGATCTGTTTAAAAACCCGAATAGTGGAGGCCACCATCTTGTCTCTGGCAAGGTTGAGGCAGGCTGCGGAATTGGAGCAAAACTGGTCCTCTAACATTTCTGCTAAAAGATGATCCTTTTCTTAAGGAGTGACAACAGTAGTTCCAGGGTGCGAAATTATGGGGTGGTTTGTTGGTAGTTGTTTTGGGCTTTAAGGGACTAAAACAGTGGTAAAAATTTTCCCTAACTTGTTCAGTGACAAGGTCTGCGAGCCTTTTGAAGTGGGAGTTGCGAATGTGGGTGGCTCTTCTTAGCAGATAGTTTTTCTTCCGTAACTGCTCTTTGATTGTGGGTGGCCCGACCCTGCTGACCGTGGCCTGGTCAAGGGTAGTTGAAATGTCTGCAGTCAGTTTATAGACTACATTGTCTAAGTTCTTTGTGGTGGAGATAGTGGAAATTGGAGCGGTGTCGACTAGGAACCCTAGGAACTCCCAGTTAGTGAAAGTGGACGTGTCAATAGTCCAACCGGGTCACTCAAAGTAAGAATAACTGGTAGGTGGTCGGAGGGTTTTAGAAAGGTTTCTTGGATTAGAGCAATGTCTATACTATGCTTCTGGAAGAAGTAGTGAAGCTCGTGTTTTCTAGGGATGATGTCGTTGGCGTTCCAAGTTAGGATTTGGAGGGATCGCGGGTTTACTTTGTTAGGGCATTTACTCATACTTAGGCAGAACTGTTAAGAATAGGTATGAAAGTGGAGAATTGGCACTGCATATCATGCATGTTCTTGAAAAGCTGCTGAATGGCAGCATTCATGGAGTTGAGCGGTTGAACTGCATTGCCAAAGTTTTGAGGAGGGGAGATAAAAAGTTTAGAATTATCTTGCTTGCCCCAGATAAATAAAGGCTTTAACGGCCGAAACGTTGTCCTGCTGTTTAGGGTGTTTGGAACATTAAGATAGGAGGATAAATGCTCACCCAGTTGGCACGATAGGCTGGGACTTCCTTGGATTAAGTGCATGTGAAGGATAAGTGTTCCTGATCACACTTAACGAACTTTAGGGGGAGGTTTTTTTGCAACGGACGGAGCAATGCTCGAAAAGTTGGGGGTAGCGAAGATACAATGACCTTGGGTGTGATCTTGATAGCAGTCATACAAGTGATCCGTGAGTCTATCGGTTTACTCAAATCGTCCTTATTCATTGTCAGGATCGTCGTCTAAGAACATCCGTCCTCCATCTTACTCATCGTCAATCTCCGATCAAGAGGGTTGTCAGGAGCTTCTACCTCATTGCTCTTCATAACAACGAATTTTCCGAGTCCATCGTCACCCTACGTTTCCGATATTGCATGAGCTATCGGAATAATTTAGGCCCATATGGGTCACCGATGTAACTCGTGATATCTTGAAGTCCGTTGGCCGTGCAATCTTACTTCGCAGTATCAGACTAGGCAATTTTATTATTATAACCATAGTGTGTATGTGTATGTGTGTGTAGTATTATCATTACTATTTTTTCTCACATTAGGTCAATATGGTTCCATTTTTGGCTGACGGGCCTAAGCCAAGTCAGCACAAATACTATTACCATTGTGTATTATGGAATGACCTGACAATGTTACATGTTTTCAAAATCACTGACTTCTGAAGTGTGTTGAGAATGTTGTTGGTGTAAGGCCTGTAGCTGATATGATGAGGGGGACAATGATGGCTTTTAATTTCGGTTGCAAGGTCTGTGTATCTGGAGATTTTTTTTGTATATTTCGTTTGGATGTTTATGTCGCTAGGGACAGCTATGTCAATTAGATATGTGACTTTTCTATTTTTGAATTGAAAAGTAATATCGGTCTATTGGCGGGAATTGTTTTATCTGTATGGATACTGATGTCCCAGTAGAGCTTGTAATTTTTATTTTCAAGTATGAATCTTGGTGTATATTTGTAGTAGGGATCTGTGTTTTCTATGAATTTGTATGTTGTGGCGAGTGCTTGGTAACTACTCCTACCACTGAGTCATGTCTGGCTTCGTATTTTATTCCGGATAATATTTTACATCCGCTTGTTATGTGTTCGATCGTTTCTTTCTTGTGTAATAGTTGGATCTTTAACGATATGTTTTTGGTAGTTTCTGGTTAATATGACTTTATCCTGGTTGGCCAATAAGTAGCCTTCTATTTCAGGAAATAGCTGCCCATTCTGTAACCAGGTGTATGATTGTTTTTTATTTACGTGATGTGGTATCTGTGTTTTCCATGGAGTGTTTTTTCTGACCACGTTTTTATCTTTTCCTGTTGTAATTGGGTGTGACTGTGTGTGTCTGCTGGGTGGTTTGCCCAAGATAAGTCGAGAGGTGTGTAGTTCTTGTCTGCTTTCACTGTTGTTATGTGGAGGCTGGTTTGCTTGGTGTGAAAGAATTTGTTAAGTACTTGTATTTTTTTTGTCTGTAGTGATCTTATATCTATGATTCCTCTTCATCCTGCCTTCCTCTCGATGGTAAGTCTTTCTTTCCATGGGTTGGGTTGTAATTTCCTTTATTTGGTGAATTGACAACATATAAGAATGTCAATGTTTTCTATGTCTGTATTATTACTATTATTTTGGTGGTAATCCTTTTCAGTTAAATTTTTCACAAGCCTATGCTACTTGTAAGAGATATGGATGGACTCTTGCTGGAGAGAGAACATCCGAAGAATCAAAGTCTGTGGATACCGCTATAAGAAATACATTGTTGCTTAAGTATGGTGAGCAAATTTTATTAATATTATTGTAATTTTTGTAACAAAGGTTGTGTTTATCAACATATCGATAAAATATCGTTATAGAGAAGTTAAGGTTGAATTATAATCACTAAGTCGAGTTATAACAGTTCTTATTTCTGTTTATATCATAAATTGCGTATGAAAAAATCCACCAGTTAAATACAATCACTTTGGCAAAGCAAATAAGATCCACTTGGCTTGTAAGTTTTTACAGATGGATGGTATCTTTTTAATAAAAAAAAGCCTTAGATATTTTTTTCATCAAAAATACTCTTTGTTTGTTAGATAAAAAAAAATACTTACCAAAAAAAATTAAACTCGAAATTAAGATAGCGTTATAAATAGTAACTTGGTAGTATTACTTTATAAATCAGGAACTGTGAAAGGAAAGTAAAACACAACCTTACAACCTTGATAGTTTTCCTTTCTGGATGTAAAAATAAATAAATAAAACATACAATATTTAAAAAACGTTATAATTTTAATGCATGAAAAATGGTACGATTAAGATTCTTTATAATTAAAGTGGTGTCGGTTTTAAAAATATTCTGTCAATAAAAAATTGTTATTTTGTAGCTTATTGGCTAGGAGGATTTTACCAAAATGTTGGAGGATTGAATCCCACCTGGATATGGTTAGATTCAGGAGAAGAATTTAATTACACAAACTGGCAAAGTGGAGAACCACTTGGAACTGGATATAATTGTCTCCAAAAAGGAAATAGTGGGAGTCTTAGGAAATGGGCGTCTCAAACTTGCAAATCCTTCTCATATTTTATTTGTAAAATTTAAAATAATTTATTAATAAAATACTGCATTAATATGGTATCATATATTTTAAATTTAGATAATTAGTAAAAGTCGATGTTATCTTCAATCGGAAACTCAAAAATCATATTATTAATATTAAAAAATATCCCACTAGAACTTATCATTTAACTCAAACATTCTTTATCAAGAAGGAAGTATAACGCCGTCCCGGATGCACTCTTAAGATGCTTTATTGCTTTTTTATAACACAACTTTTTAACCAGCCAGGTTGTCCAAAAGTTAGCGTGCATCAATTATAGGTTGTACTTTATATCTAAAAGTACCATACATTCATATAAAAATACTTTGAAAAATGCTCCCGAAGGTGATGGAGAGGAAAAAGGTGAAAATCGATTTTTCAGCAATATACGAAAATCTATTGAAGGCAGTGACAAGAAATTATTTAAATTAGTGTACTGAAAAATAATCCCTAATAAAGACAAAAATATTTTTGCAGTAAGGTCATAGAAAAAAAGTTTACGAAATCAATTTATGAGTAATAGATGTATAATAATAAATACAACATTTTTAAACAGAGCTTATTCCTCCTTAAATAAATGGTTTAAATACGTAAAAAAACCTATTAAACCTATGAAATCTTTATTGACCTCAGAATCCCCACAGAAATTTAGGGTATAATTTAACTTAGGCATATACGTAACATAAACTATATAGCAAGTGTTACGAAAACAAATAAAAACAATAAAAGTTGCAATTAAAGTGTAAACTAATTATCAGAAGATTCATCTAAGCTTCCCATTTGAATTACTAAATAGAGGATCTCTTGTAGATTATCACTGCCGCCAAACTTTTTCCGTGCCGAAACTCTGGAGAAAAAACGCTGCTAAAACCATGCAAAAACCAAGACAGCCCATCAAGGTAACAACCGATCTCGTTAGTATGCAATCTGTTCAAACTATTTAAGTGTCTAATATTGCTAAGAATCGGACCAGTGGGTAGAACATAAACTTACACCACAAGAGGCGGGCTTCCATCCAGGAAAATATTGCACAAGTCAAGTGCTCAACCTGACGGACCATATCGAGGAGGGATTTAAAAGGAAGCTAGTGACGGAGGTAGCCTTGGTTGACCTTTCTGCAGCATATGACACCATCAAGCACCGCCTGCTGCTACAATTACTAAAATTTGGTAAACCTTATCGACTCCCTTATATTTAATTGACGGTTTTATGTCTATCTAGGGGACAGTAATAGTAGATGGAGAACCCAGAAAAACGGATTACCTCAGGGAAACGTACTGTTATCTATCCTTTTCAACGTTTACACTGATAACTAACCTGTCTTACCTCACGTTAAGCATTTCTTATACGCTGACGACCAAGCGATTGCTGTATAGAACGCTCTTTTCCCAAGAGTTGAAGAACTAATGAAACAGGCTTTGTCAAACATGTCAACCTACTATAGAAGAAATGCTTTGAAACCAAATCCATCCAAGACACAGATCTGCGCTTTGTTATTAAAAGAGGTAAGAAGGAAATTAAACATTACATTAGAAGGATATATACTAGAACACAAAGACCAACTAAAATATCTCGGTGCTACTACTGACAGAAGCCTTACCTACAAATATCATGACCGAACCACTGCAGCTAAAGTCCATACGAGGAACGATATTCTAAAAAAGTTATGTAGCAGCAATTGGGGAGCAAGCCCAAACGTTTTGCGGACATCTGCCAAGGCACTGCGCTTTTCGACTGTAGAATGTGCCAGTCCAGTTTGGAACCCTTATGTGCATACTAAGATGGTGGATGTAGCTTTAAATGAGAATAGTAACCGGCTGCATGAAATCGACTCCAATACATCTGCTATACACAACGAAAAACCTGTCGAGCACCTCAGGAATATACAGAACGATTCAAACGTGATGAACGACACGTCTATCGGGTAAAAAACTCACTACCGGCAGGCTGACTTCTCAAAGACCTTTCTTTTCACTTACGAACAACCAGAATGGTATCCGGTTCTGGATGATGACCCACCTGGGATAAAACTAGACTGGATAGCATGGATGACTCTCAATAGATTGAGGACGGAGTTGTTCCAGTAAAGGCAAATATGGTTAGATGGGGTCTCAGTAATCAAGAAGGGTGCAAATGCGAAGAACGACACACAATGGAACATATGCTTGTACACAATGCGGAATTGCGGCTACGATGGAAACAAAACTGCTATTGACTTTGCCCAATACTGGGCAAGACGCATACAGTTATGGTAGTCCGGACGAGAAAAAGTAAAAGTAAAATAAGACTTGCAGTATGAAACTGATTTAATTGCTTCCGGGCTACACATAGTCAAAATGAGATATCTCCAAGTTACTAGAACGAATAATTTACTTTATGGTAAAGACTGTGTATACCGGCGTAAATGTCATAAGAATCTGGAGCTAAAAGTGAACTCGAAGCGAAATCGAAAATTGCCAGAACTTTTTATTAATAGGTATCAAAGAATTTAAGAAAGTTCTATTTCTGCAAACAGATTTCTGTTCATGTCTATATTGGATCAAATAAATTACTTGGACAGTGGTAAAAATTAAGTTGGTCTGAAACCACATTTTTCACCAAACTTGGTTAAAGGTTTTTGTTGCTTACCACCAAGTGTTTTACTAACATAGTCACCAGGAATATTAGCAGCGTAAATATTTACAGTATTAACACATTTTTTTTATTATACCCATATTCTGTTTTTTTTGGTAAGTGTATATTTCCATAAATTATTTGCAATGTATAAAACAAAATTTTATATATTTTACAGATACACTTAAGTAAAAGTATTGGCTTGAGTTTACCCTTTACAGTATTCTCGAAAATCATAACTCCCCAAGTGCAGTCATGGCTTAAAAAATAAGAAAATAAGTTAGTATACTTAAGATTAAATTTTTTTTATAAATACAGGTAAATTCACTGAGATAAAAGGCAGAGATCATTTGTACGTGTTATTACCCACTCTTAAAAAGTTCCCCTGGGTTAATATTAATTCTATGTCACATATATAACTTGTAATTGAAAACTCGATTTTAAAAAAGTAATGTGAATATGTTTATTTATATTCCCTCGTCTGGCAAGCTTATTAGAACAGGTTTAATAATTCCAATATTTAAAAAAAAAACGGTCAAGTGCAAGTTGAACTTGCGCAATTAGGTTCCGTACGTTGATTGCTTTTAAAATAAAAAATTCTGTTACGGAGGTATAAATGATGAGTGACTTCACAAAACAAAATTGTAAAATAATCAATGACTATACAAAACACACTCCGAATGAGTTTTCAACAAAGTTTGTTGCCAGTCTTTACTGAAAATAGATGACCTTGAAAATTTTTTTTTTTTATATATACCAGATAAATTATTAAAGGTAATGCACTCGTGATAATTTTCGTACAATCTACACCCCGTGGAGAATATTCCAGAATTTTTTCAAAATTTTTTGATAAGTACTTTGCAAGATAAGGCGGGTGGACAGAGATTTTTCGCGATTTTTTAAAAATAATACAAAGAAACGGGCGCGCAAGTATTACATTATATATATATTTTTTACTCGTGTTTTGACAACCTTTCATTTGACACTACACTCGATGACCTAGTAAAACAATTTTTTTTTCACTTCCGATTTCACCCCCCAAACTAACCCCTTAAGTCAAAATTTAACTTGCAAAACTACATAGCTCTGATGAGGCCATCAATTCCTATATTATTACCAAATTTCAACTTTCTATGACAAATAGTTTCGGAGAAAATCGGGTGTGACAGACAGACAGACAACGAAGTGATCTTATAAGTGTTCCGTACGGAACACTAAAAATCATATTTTTCGATGGTTTAATTTTTTTGTTATGCTATTCACGTTTGTAATTAAAGGGAGCCGCCATTTTACAATACTATATAAACTTCTTAATTTTAAGTATCTTTAATGTTGTGAGCGAATTTATCATTTTTGAAAATCCTTGGAACCAAAAAATTTAATGTTATTCGATGCTACCTGAAAGAAAAAGATTTAACAGTAAAATGTCACCGGCATAAATTGCGTGATGAAAAATGGCTTTTACTAAATCTGTAGTTTACTCAAACAAAACAAAATTGCGCGTAAAAATCTGACAATACAAACCAGGGCTATTTATTACCATACTTCAAATTCATTTTCCTCAATTTCTTTACACTCCAAATATCCCTTCCATTGTTGGTAACCAAATCAAAGACAAGAATTCCCTTACGCTCAAAACAAACAAGTAACCCAAACGTGAGATCTTAATGAAAGAATAAACTTAAACTTAATTTGGGGTAGAATTATAAAATTCTTCCATACTTCATCCTATTTGACATTGAATTAGAGGAAAACAGGACTCGCTTGCAGTAAAACTTGCTTCTAAAAGCTGATTCCCGCTGTTACTGGAAAATAGGTTTCTGTAAGTAAAAAAATACTTAAAGACTTAAAAATATTTTGAAATAAATACAATAATAAAGCGACAAAATAGAGTAAGACAAAATAAATTATGATAAGCAATTTTTCCAAGACATATATTATTATTTTCGAGACACTATGCACATAATTTAATTATAGCAAGTTAATTTATTACTACTTCCAAAGGTTTTAAAAAATAAAACATGATCCAGTAGGACAGGAAATATAAAAACGATTGTTATTAATAAGTTGATTTAATTTTAAAAATTAAATTCAGAATAATTAGCTCAACTAAATTTATTTTTAGAAAAAATTGTGAATTTGTCAGATCTTGAATTTAACAATATGGTTATGAAAATGCTTGATAGTGATATTTAAAATTTATTATTGTTTGTTTGTCAAGTCGTACGCCTAAATGATACAAATATTATGTTCAAATGGATCTTCTAATACTACGTGTACTACTAGTGAAGTCAAACCACAAATTTTTGTTATAAATATAAAATATTTCTATTAGCTGAAAATGATCTATTTCTGTGAAGATAAATCTCAATGCAGTTTGGGTAATTACAATACTGCTAGTTCACGGCAACCAATACAATTAGCACAGGGTCAATGCTTGTGTCCTCTTTGTAAACATTTTTATAGAGGTTTTTTTTTAAGTTTGAGCATTTTTACAGGTTCTTTTTCTTCATTAACCTTCATCGATCCACTCTTGGATATAGGCCTCTCCCATGGTCCTCTATCTATTCCTGTCCTGAGCCATCTCTCACCATTTCTCTCCAGCCGTCCGTTTTAGATCAACTGACCATCTTTGTTGGGGTCTTCTCACACTTCTTTTTATTGTACGTGGCCGCCAATAAATAAGTTGATTTATCCATCTGTTGTATTCTTGTCTTACTATATGCCCGCCCATCCCATTTTTGGCTTAAAATTGCTCTGGCGATAACAGTGACTTTGGTCTGTTGTCTTATGTCTTCGTTTCTTTTCTTAACTCGCAAGCTTGCTCCGATCATTGCTCTTTGCAACATTTGTATGTATGAATGTATGACATTTTTCCAAAGGAAGTCCAGGTTAAGCGAATCCTGTGTGTAATTTCTGCTGTTTGATTCTCTTGCCTCATCCTTAGCACATGTTCTAAATATATGTACTCGCCGACGTTTTCAACGTCGGTGTTTTTAATTTTAATTTGAACAATATCTTGGCTCATGATTTTTGTTTTTGCCATATTCATTTGCAACTCTATTTGTCTTGATGCATTTGAACGCTGTGCTAGCATATCCTGAAGTTTACCTGGACTGCTACTTACGACAACAATATCGGCAGCGAATCCCATATGACTTAGACCAGGGTTGCTCAAGCTTGAACTGCTGGCGATCTACCTCAATATTACGATACGATCGATCGACTCTGAGAGGCTGCAAGTAAGTGTGATGCAGGATTGTCTTCTAGGTAGGGTGTATCGTGGCATAGATATTAGTTTTCCGCACAATATGCATTTTCTAAATCAAGGTAAGTGTAGGTCTGCTCTAAAATGTCAATGAAAAAACTCATAATTATTCAAAATTGCGAGTTTATTGGTTCTTACAAAACAAACGAGTTCTAGTGTCTAAACTTAACTAAAGAGTGACTTTGGATGTTGAAGCGTGGCACTGCATGTCCTCAGCATACTTTTCATAAGATGGTACGTAATTATCGAGTGCTAATCGCAAGCATGATGACATATGTTCGTCAGTTAGTCGATTGCGATATTTTGACTTAATTATCTTCATTTCAGAAAATGCAGACTCGCACAAGTAAGTTGACCCAAACATTGCCGTCAGTTGAAGGGCGATTTGCCTTAGATTCGGATATTTATCTTCAGATATAAAACACCAGAATTTTGTATCAGATGCTGTGGCTTTGAGATGTATATCTGATATAATCTGCACTAACTCATTTTCAACAAAACATGAGTCCATGTTAAACTGACTTGCTGACCCAAACATTGCCGTCAGTTGAAGGGCGATTTGCCTTAGATTCGCATATTTATCTTCAGATATAAAACATCAGAATTTTGTATCAGATGCTGTGGCTTTGAGATGTATATCTGATATAATCTGCACTAACTCATTTTCAACAGAACATGAGTCCATGTTAAACTGACTTGCTATTTCAGTAGCTAATTCCTCAATGTTTTTACACGAAAAAGAATAACTCATAAATGTTGCGATATTTGCCAATTTACTGAAATCATAAAAACGTATTTCGAATTGGCCCAAAATATTTGATAATTCTGCCTCATAAATATCATAATTCAACTGAGAAATCCTTGCTTTCAAAGACAGAAAATTTTTCAGATCCTTTCTTTTCAGTTGATCTATCATAAGTTGCAATTTACTTTTGAATGCGTTTATTGCGCTAATCATCTCAATAATAGTTTTTCCTTTACCTTGAAGCTCCAAATTAATGGTGTTTAAATGCATTGTGATGTCTGTCAAAAATGCCAAATCAGTCAGCCATTTTCCGTTTTTTCAGCATCTGAGTGTCATCACCTCTTTCGTCCAGAAAAGCTGTTATTTCGGGCAATAATTCTTGAAACCTTTCTAGGAATTTTCCGCGACTCAACCACCTGACGTCCGTGTGAAGAACTAAATCAGTGTGTTCAGCTGACTCACTATCTTCCAACTGCAATTTAAAGAGCCGTCGTTGCAAGCTACGTGCACGGATAGAATTCACAATTTTTATTGCAATGCCCATAATCTCCTCCATGTTTAGAACTTTTGAACACAAAACTTGTTGATTTATAATGCAATGGAAGGAGAAAAAAATGAAGGGAAATCATCATTAGCTCCACACAATGCCACAAAACCGTTTTCGTTTCCAGTCATTGCTGGTGCTCCATCGGTTGTAATGCACACTAGTTTATATATTGGTAGCTTGTAGTTTGTTACAAAATTGAAGAAAACGTCATATATATCTTCGCGACAGGTCTTTCCTTTCAGAGGAATCATTGTCAAAAACTCTTCCTTAGCCGACATGTCATTGAATACCATTCGAATAAAAATACACAGCTGGGCAGTGTCTGTCATATCGGTGGATTCGGCGAACTGTAAAGAAAAGTATGTACATTCCATGATATCATGTTTTAGTTTATCTGCCATGTCCTGACTCATGACTTCAATACGCCTTGTGACAGTCGGACGAGATAACTGAAGTTCTCTAATAACAGACATAATCTCTGTTATTTTTAAAATCTCCAAATAAAGTCTCACCCGCTTCAATAAATGCTTCCTTCACAACCAATCTATCATCATATGAGATATTTTAAATGACGCGATCGTTGCAGCTTTTGATCGTTTGGCTGGTCTTGTGAACATAGTTTGTTCTTTTTTCAAACAAGTTATCAAATCACGTACTTTTCGTTTTCCTAATTCACTCTGTGACGGAAAATCCTTTTCATAGTTTTTATGAACCGTTTTATGATGCCTCTCTAAGTTCCCACGCTTAGGTATTGCAACTGACGCACGGCAAATGAGACAAATGCACTTATCCTTTACCATACAAATGAAAAATTCTTCCTCCCAATCGTTATTAAAATGATAAGTTTTACTTTTCTTCGCCGCACTCATTTTGGACTATTTATTAATAAACTTTGTATCGATGTATCGCCTTCAAGTTACAACTCAGACTGCAGGCGCAACATTTATATCGGCGCGAACGAAGTCTCGAATGTTCCCGTCAAACACGCCGCCCGAAGTTTCTAGAAAAATCGGCGGGAATCAAAAACGCGGCTTTTCTTTGACAAGTACCGCGCGTTCCTTTGATAAAGCCGCCTTTTGCCGCTAGCAGGGGTTATTACGATAAAATAAAGTGATGAGGGGGTTATTCTGGCCTAATTGTGGATCGAATAAATTTTAGTAGTTTATTCATTACATTTTGTTTTAGTTACCTAAAACAAAATCTGTGAATAGTTCTATATCGGAATTTTTTTCTCGAGATTGACTCAAAAAGCACTCGCGATCGACTTATCGATCGCGATCGACCGTTTGAGCAACCCTGACTAAGACCATCGATGTTTATTCCTCTTTTCTCCCATCTTAGAGTTTTGAACATGTGTTCTAAGGCCAGAGTAAATGGTTTATTGCATCACTTTGTCGAACACCACATTGAATTTTGATCCTATCTAGTATTTTCATTTATCTGCAGATGCGAAGTTGCGTTGTGATATATATATATACTTTATTAAGTCGTTATATCCGGAGTCTATATGGTACGTGCTCCCTTCACTGATTCGATGATTGTGAACATTGCCAAAGTGTCGATAGTCTATAAATGCAAGGTAGATGAGGATGTTGTATTCAATACAATTTCCCAGCTAAATTCGCTGCTTGTTCAGCCGGCTGATACAAATCAAATTTATTTGATTGATTGATTATTTTTGTCAGTAATTTAAAAGTTGAGAGAGTAAACTTATGGGTCGATAATTTTCAGTGTTAAAGTTGTCGCCCTTCTTGAATATTAAGACTATTTTCGCATCTTGCCAGTTATATTTACTAAAATAACCTCTTCATTTGGAGTTTCCTTTTAACATGCTATCTACTTTAGTAAAAAGTACTCAAACAAAATTCTGTACGATTAAGATACCTTCAGCTTTCCAAAAATTCAAATTACCTAGTTTATATTATATTAGTACTTAGTTAATAGTACAAACCATATCATTTCTTCTCGATTTAAGGTGATTTTAGGCCATTTTAGATTACCTTAAGTTTACAGACTGCTCACATTCTTTCTCTTTTATATAACAAGAAACAATTTTCAATGGATGTTGGAAAGTAGATCTTTAATAGCTAATTTTTCCCCGCTGGTCATAAAGACAATCCACATATTATTTATTTTCTTTTCGAATTATTTTTATATTTAAGTGAAAAGAGGATTTAATAGCAACGGGAATTTGACTCTGAGCCTATTTAATTTAAATAGTTGTGTAGATGTCTCATAAACTTATAAAATATGTGGCACGTTTATGAAATAGAAAAATAATTATTATTTTCCTACATCATTATTATTTTAATTTGTTAATGTATTTCAAAGCAAAAATAATTAAAATCAATCTCATAGCTGGTATAAAACGTGTTCTAAATAATAAAAGAATTTAGTCACCTAAAGCTGGTTATATGATTAGAAAGATTCAGTAATTTGGCAATTATACGTTAAGCTTTATCAGTCTGTCAGTCCATTTGGTAAAATAAAGCTTTAGTTGTAAGGGGAAAATGATGAAAACCACTCACCGACACTGAACTGTTTTTTTAACCTGCAGTCCGGCTGTTAACCGGATAAGATTACTTGGTAGAATTCATAAATCTAACATCACTTCAACTTGAGTAATTGACTAATAAATCTGGCTTACAAGGACATGTTATATATATATATATATATATATATATATATATATATATATATATATATATATATATATATATATATATATATATATATATATATATATATATATATATATACAATCTTAGTAGGGGAACTCGACAAAAAACAAAATCTCTTGAAGCACCTCCTGAGTTAAATATAAAATCTGAGGAATCTGATTATGATTATGATGATGAGTATGAAGGAGACAAAAATGATGATCTGGAAGATTTTGAAACTGATAAAGATTCGATAGCTTCTGAGCCCATCCCGACAACCTCAACTTACACCGATACACCTAGAGGAATGATGACAATTAAATCACTTATATCAGAAGCACTTCTAAAGAGAAAATTGCATTTTACTATAACACCCAAACCCTATAGTTTAAGAAAACTTCTCGTCAAAGATATTCAGAAGGAACATTTCGATGAGGAAGCTAAAAGACAAAAAGATTACGAAGATCAATTAAATAAAACCATAGAAGAGAAATCCTTATCAGATTATTATGAACAATATCATCCTTTGCCTGCAAAATATATTAAAATGTATCTTAGGAATCCGAAAGGTAAAGGAGATTCCGACGGAAAATTTAGAGTAAAATTTGATAAAGACATTGAAAGGTTTTCCATCGGTAATCAAATTATGAATTTCGATGGACCCGATCTCTTAATTGGAACTAAAAATTTAAAGGTACCAGTGGTTTGTATGGACGACTTTTTAATAGAAATCCACCAACTAGATATACCAAAGATGATGCTAACTAAGCACTATGCTGAAATTCTATCTGATTCAAGTGAAATAAGAGATATTAAAACTCTGCAAAATAGCAAATTTAAGAAAATTATTAAATCAAATTTAAGTAAACTAGACATAGATTCTGAAGAAGAAGAATCAGATAACTCAGAAAGAATAGCATAGGCATGTTTATGAAAGTTACAAATAATCCAATCGATTTTGTATATTGGGATGATCCAAATGAGTTAGTCGAACGATTAAAATTATTAGTTGCCTCTGAAACAGCTGCCAATACAAGTCACACAAACGAGAACAACTCAATTATTGAGGAATTACGTGAAGCTAATATTATTGAATAATGTTCAACTTTGCAACTAAAGTAAAGAAACAAATTGTTGAAGAAATCCATAAACCTGCAAGGAAAAATTTTAAACGTAGAAAAGTCATTTTAAAATTACTTTTGTATCTAATGCAAGCCGATTTGGTAGAAATGCGAGAGTTCGAAAAAGAAAATAAGGGATTTAAATACATATTAGTTGTAATTAATTGTTTTTCCAAATATGTATGGGCCTATCCATTAAAGACAAAAACATCTAATGAAGTAGCACATGCTCTTGAAAATGTTTTTAGACAACAGACTCCAATCCATTTGTGTACGGATTGTGGTGGGGAATTTACGGGAAAGGAAGTACAAAACCTTCTGAAAAAATATAACACTTTACACTATGTCGTTTACATTGAGAAGAAAGCATCAATTGTGGAACGTGTGAACAGAACCCTTAAGAGTATGATGTGGAAAGAGTTTAGTATCCAAGGATTCTATAATTGGGTTAAGTTACTACCGAAAATCATACATATTTATAATAATAAAAAAACATAGAACTATAGGTCTAAAACCTAGTGAGGTAACTAAAAAACATGAAAAATTTCTACTTGACACAGTTTATAATAACATAAAGATGACTACAATTCAAACGAAATATAAAGTAGGTGATCATGTACATATATCAAAACTTAGAGGTGTCTTTGACAAACTTTACAAACCAAATTGGTCTACGGAAATATTTACCATTAGAAAGGTACAATATACAAACCCCGTTACGTATTTACTTCAAGATGAACACAATCAAGACATTAAAGGTGGTTCTTATGAACTCCAACTGCAAAAAGTTAAATATCCAGATATTTATTTAGTTGAAAGAGTGATAAAACGACAAGGAAATAAAGTACTTGTAAAATGGTTAGGTTTTGATAATAAACATAATAGTTGGATAGATAAAACTAATGTTCAGTAATAAGTAATAGTAGTAGTAGGAAAAGATTTTTTCTATATAAGATCGGGATTGATCTAACTAAACTTAATTCAATAACAAGTGTCTGAGAGAAAACTACCATTAAAAATGCCAGTTATTGTACAAGTAAAATGTGCAAAATGTAAAGGAGAAACAGATCTGTATAATGAAAGATGTTTGGCATATGAAATTAAGGATCTGTTCAAAACAAAAAATGGTTCAAAACATTCACCTTCTTCTTATTTTTCCAGTAAAGAAGGAAAAGGACTCGAAAGAGAAGCCAACGAAAGATAAGGAAACAGATGACTTGAATGAATTATTTTACCAACATAAATTTATGTTGGTTAGAATATTACGAAGTATTTACTTGTTTTTACTTCCAGAAAATTAACATGAATCACACATTTTGTTTTACCCTTATCTTCAACATTTTTACCGACTTCATGGCGCCAAACAACAAAATAGGGGAATATTTACCAATTTTAACACCTAAAAAACACGCAAATAAGGCCTTTTTGCACACATTTACTACGAAAATATTACCTATTGAACCACTTTTACACCATATTACTCTACACAACTTTTCCTCAAATGAAAGTTTAAAGAAGTTTTAATGAAGTTAAGATAACCTGCTAAAATCAGCTCTAATGCCAAACACCTTATAACGTTACGGTAAAATATTTACCGTTACGATAAAACACGATGTTAAACGCTAATTTCTTGTCAAAAGGACACTGTTTCAACAGCCACTGGACATGTGACGTCATTGTCGACCACTTCTTGCAGACTCTTAACACATCTATTTACACCTATTTGCACCTATTCCCACCTATTGATACCTTTTGCATACCTATTTACACCTATTCTGCCTCTATAACGACATTTTCAACATCTAAAATTGCCAAAAGGGCACCGTTTCAACAACCACTGGACTTGTGACGTCATTGACAAACACTTCTTGCAGAACTTTTCAAGAAATTTCAGCACTTCTTGCAGATTTTCAGGAATTCGACTTCTTCGGCTAGTGGTATGGCAGAGGCCATCCGCAGCCACAGAACCCTGCCATGGAAACTACTGATAAGGTTTACCAAATTCTAGTAATTGTAGTCTTTATAACAGTTATAGAGTTTTGAGAGCAGCAGACTGTGATTGATGATGTTATATGCTGCAGAAAGGTCAAACTAGGCTACCCGTGTCACTAGCTTCATTTCAAATCCCTCCTCGATATGTTCCGTCAGGTTGAGTACTTGAATCGTGCAATATTTTCCCGGACGGAAGCCAGCCTGTTGTGGTACAAGTTTATGTTCTACCACTGGTTCGATTCTTAGCAATATCAGACGCTCGTATAGTGTCAACCAATGGCATAGTAACGAGATCGGTTGTTAGCTTGATGGTCTGTCTGGGTTGAGTTTCGGCACGGAGGAAGTTTGGCGATAGTAATCCTCTACAAGAGATCCTCTGTTTAGTGACCAGTCTAGTGATTCATATGGGAAGTTTAGAGAGATCTTCTGATAATTAGTTTACATTTTAATTGCCACTTTTATTGTTTTTATTCGTATTCGTAACACTTGCTATATATTTTATGTGACGTATATGCCTAAGTTAAATTATATCCTAATTTTCTGTGGGGTCAATAAAGACTTCATAAGTTTAATAGACTTTTTTACGCATTTAAACCGTATTTAAGGAGGAAATTCCGTTTAAAAAGATGTCGTTTTTATTATTATTTATAAATTATATCTATTATTCTTAAATTGATTTACTTGAAAAAATTATTATAACTAAGAAAAAAAATCATAAACTTCTTTTCTGTGACCTTACTGCAAAAATATTTGTCTTAAGTCGGGATTATTTTTCAGTGTACTAATTTAAGCAACTAGTAATTTCGTGGCACCATCTTAAATGCTTTTTCGTATATTGCCGAAAAATCCATTTTCACCTTTTTCCTGTACATCACCTTTGGGAGCATTTTTCAAAGTATTTTTATATGAATGTATGGTACTTTTGGACATAAAGTACAACCTATAATTGATGCACGCTAATTTCTAGACGTCCTGGTTGGTTAAAAAGTTGTATTATAAATAAGCAACAAAGCATCTTAAGAGTGCATCTGGGACGACTGATAGCCGTACACTTCTTTCTTGATAAAGAATATTTGAGTTAAACGCTAAGTTCTAGAGATATTTTTTAATATTACTAATATGGTTTCTGAGTTTCTGATTGAAGATAACATCAACTTTTTTTAATTATCTATATTTAAAATATATGATTTACATTTTGATGATATTTAATGCAGTATTTATTTAATAAATTATTTTAATTTTTGACAAATAAAATATGAGAAGGATGTGCACGGTCGATACGCCCATTTTCCAATACTCCCACTATTTCCTCTTTGGAGACAATCATGTCCACTTCCAGGTTCTCCACTTTGCCAGTTTGTGTAATTAAATTTTTTTCCTGAATCTAACCATAACCAGATGGGACTAAATACTTCATCATTTTGGTGAAATCCTTCTAGCCAATAAGCTACAAATTGATAATTTTTTATTAACCGAATATTTTTAAAATATCTACGACACCATTTTAATTATAATGAATCTTAATGGTACCATTTTTCATGCATTATAATCATAACTTTTTTTAAATATTGTATGTTTTATTTATTTATTTATTTTTACATCCAGAAAGCAAAACTATCAAGATTGTAAGGTTGTGTTTTACTTTCCTGTCACAGTTACTAGTTTTTAAAGTAATAATTAATAAAGTAATTTTTTTTGGTAAGTATTATTATTTTTTTTTATCTAACAAACAAAGAGAATTTTTGATGATAAAAATATATCTTTGGCTTTTTTTATCAAAACGATACCATTCACCTTTTAAAGCTTACAAGCCATTTGCTTTGCCAAAGTTATTGTATTTAATTGATTGGATGTAGATTTTCTCATATGCAATTTATTATATACACAGCAGTAAGAACTGTTATATCTAGACTTAGTAACTGTTATTCAATCAACTTCTCTGTATTGATATTTTATCGATATGTTGATAAACATAACCTTTGTTACAAAAATTACAATAATATTAATGAAATTTGCTCACCATAACCATCCAATCCTGCACCTGTGAAAGCGGTATCCACAGCATTTAATTCTTCAGATGTTCTCTCTCCAGCAAGAGTCCATCCATGTCTCTTACAGGTAGCATAGGCTTGTGAAAAACTCACCTGGAAAGCATTACCACTATAATAATAATAGTAATAAAACAGACATAGAAAACATTCACATTCATATACGTTCTTAATTCACCAAATACAGGGAATTACACCCCAATTCATGCAAAGAAAGACTTACTATCGAGAGGAAGGCAGGAGGAAGAGGAATCATAGATATAAAATCATTACACACAAAACAAATACGAGTACATAGGAAATTCTTTCACACCAAGCAAACCAGCCTCCACACAGCAACAGTGAAAGCAGACAAAAACTACACACGTCTCGACTTATCTCGGGCAGACCACCCAGCAAACACACACAGTCACACCCAATTACAACAGGAAAAGATGAAAATGTGGTCAGAAAAAACACTCCACGGAAAACACAGATACCACATAGAATAAGTTCACGTAAATAAAAAACAATCATACACCTGGTTACAAGATGGGCAGCTATTCCCTGAAACAGAAAGCTTCTTATTTGCCATCCAGGATAAAATCATATTAAATAGAAACTACCAAAATTATATCATCAAAGACCCAACTATTACACAAGACAGATGCAGGAAACGCCACCAGCATAAAGAAACGATCGAAAACATAAGCAAATGTAAAATATTAGCCGGAATGGAACACGCAGCCAGACATGACTCAGCAGCAAGTAGTAGAAAACTACTACAAATACACACCAACATCCATACTTGAAAATATAGATTACAAGCTCTACTGGGACATCAGTATCCATACAGATAAAACAATTCCCGCCAATAGACCCGATATTACTTTCCAATACAAAAAAGGAAAAGTCACCTTTCTAATTGACATAGCTGTCCCCAGCGACACAAACAACAAAATATACACAGAAAATCTCCAAATATACAGACCTCGCAACAGAAATCAAAAGTTATCATTGTCCCCCTCATCATATCAGCCACAGGAATTACACCAACAACATTCACACCACATTTAATACAATTAGGACCCAACAAAAACATACACGAAAACATTAATAAGTCAACATTGTCAGGTCATTTCTTAATACACAATGGTAATAGCATTTGTGCTGACTTAGCTTAGGCCCGTCAGCCAAAAACGGAATCATATTAACCAAATGTGAGAAAGAATAATAATGACAATACTACATACACATACACGCACACACTATGATTATAATAATAATAAAATTGCCTAGTCTGATACTGCGAAGTAAGATTGCACCGCCAATGAACTTCAAGATATCACGAGTTACATCGGTGACCCATATGGGTCTAAATTAATCGGATAGCCCACGCAATATCGGAAACGTAGGGTACCGATGGACTCGGAAAATTTATTGTTATGAAGAACAATGAGATAGAAGCTCTTGACAACCCGTTTTGATCTGAGATGAGTAAGATTACGAGACTATGCGACATATCTTTGTTGGCCGGCTACGTTTCTAACGTTCTGAGAATAACTTGAGGCAGTAGTTCAGCAAGTAAACCACCCTATGGAACTCATTTTCTTAAGCAACAATGTTGAACTTCACGAGTGAAAGATCAAATACATGAAAAAGTATACTTAAAGCCAAAAGACATGGTAAATGCTAAAGAACATCTTGTTCTTTAGCATTTACCTGTTCAGTACGGTACCTTTTTACCTGCGTCTTCATGTCGGAGGTCAAGGTAAGCCGGAGCAACACCGGTACCAAAGCGCATTATTCTTTGTCTAAAGTACCTTTACACTAATTGAATTCTATTCTCTTAAACTGCCATTGTATACGGATCAACTTAAGGAACTTAAGGGGCTCATCACCCATCTAAAAGAAGATGCAGCAAGGAAAGAATCAGCGCTAACCAGAGAAGATGGAACCATCGATTCGCTGCTTTCCAAAGTAAAGGAGTTTAAGAAGTAAGTTAAGGAAATGAACAGCAGATTCTTAACCCAAAGCAAAGACTCAGACAGGACGACTCTCACAGATGACTCGGAAAGTGAGTTGCAATCCCAAAGCGATGAAATGAAATTTGAGAGATTCCAAAAAGTAAAAAACAGGAGGAGAAGGAAAAATTGAAAACTAGCCCCCCCAGATAGCAATGATAACAAGGCCACCCAATCAAAGAAGACCCATAGGAAAACCACAAGTAAGTCCAGTTTAACTCCTCTCCAGTTATCACACCAGGTGTCATTGTAGATTCGCTACCCCCAGCTTTTCGTGCATTCCTCTCTCTGTTGCAGAGAATCTCCGCCCAAAGTGCGTTAAGTGTGATTAGGAACACTTATCCTCCACATGCATTAAATCCAAGGAAGTCCCGGCCTGTCGAGCCAACTGTCGGGATGAGCATTCATCCTCCTATCCCAATGTCCCAAACACCCTAAACAGCAGGAAATATTTCGGCCGTTAAAACCTTTATTTACCTGGGGCAAGCAAGATAATTGTAAACTTTCTATCTCCCCTCCCCAAAATTTTGGCAATGCTGTTCAACCGCTCAACTCCATGAATGTTGCCATTCAGCAGCTTTTCAAGAACATGTATGATATAGAGTGCCAATTCTTCACTTTCATGCCTATACTCAACACTTCTGCCCAAGTAAGAGTAAACGCCCTAACAAAGTAAACCCGCGATCCCTAGAAATCCTAACTTGGAACGCGAACGGCATCATCCTCGGAAAACACGAGTTTCACTACTTCCTCCAGGAGCGTAGTATCGACATTGTTCTAATCCAAGAAACCTTTCTAAAACCCTCCGACCACCTATCAGTTATTCTTACTCTGGGCGACCCGGTCGGATTATTGACACGTCCACTTTCACTAATTGGGAGTACTTCTAAGGGTTCCTAGTCGACACCGCTCCAATTTCTACTATCTCCACCACAAAGAAATTGGACAACGCAGTCTATAAACTGATTGCAGACATTTAGACTGCCCTTGCTCTGGCCGCAGTCACCAGGGTCGAGCCACCCACAATCAAAGAGCACTTACGAAAGAAAGAGCTATCCATATTCGCGACTCCCATCTAAAAAGGCACGCAGACCGTACCACTGAACAAGTTAGGGAAACCCTTTACTAATACCACAGCTTCAATTCTTTAAATACCAACACATCACCTCATAATTTCGCATCCTGGAACCACTGTTGTCACGCCTCAAGGAAAGGATGATCTTTTAGCAGAAATATTAGAGAACCAATTTCGCTCCAATTCCGCAGCCTGCCCTAACTTTGCCTGAGACCAGATAGTGGCCTCCACTATTCAGGTTTTTAAACAGATCCAGCCCCAACATTTACTTCACAACCGCTTCGGCCGCCCAAACAATCAACAACTCATGTTCAGTCCGTAAAGCCGCAGGGCACGACAAAATCAGTGTCAGCAGCTAATATTATAAACGGTATCCCTAGACTCAGCTACTTCCCACCCTTCTGAAAGAAAGCTGAGATTATCCTAATCCGGAAACCCGGCATCTCCTCTCATGAGGCTATCAACTATCGGCTAATTAGACTACTCCCTTGCTTAGGCAAAGTGGCAGAGAAAGTTTTCCTCGAAATCATCCGTGAAAAAATTTCAGAGCTGAGTCATCCCAAACGAACAGTTTGAGTTTCGACCCTCCGACGTACTATACAACATAGCAAAGCTCTCTGCAAACGCATTATTATCAACTTCAATTGCAAACACTAAGTTGAAGCCTTTTGCCTTTCTAGATATTTCTCGTCCCTGAAGGCTCCGTCCTCTCTCCCCCACTTATTCTTCTTACAAAACCATCACCGCTGACGTTCCCAAGTCAGATCATAACTCCCTGCTCATGTATACCGATGACACCGCCATCACAGTACTAACAAAGTCCATTACGATCATCATCAGCTGCCTTCAACGCCAGCTAGACATGTTAGCCCTTGATTCGAACAATGGAGGGTACAGATTAACCCAGCCAAGACCCAAGCCACCATGTTCAGCACCCAGCCAGTAAGTGACGCTATCTGTGGCACTCTGACTTTAATGGATCAACAGCATTCATTACCTAGGCCTTAGGAAGAACCAAGTCACCATCTCCACAACTAAAGGAAACCAGCTCCTCAGCAAGCTATACCCTCTTCTGAACAAATCCAATAAATTATCAATACACAACAATTTGACAATTTACAAAATGATCATCAGAGTCAGCCTCACCCATTCCAGTCCGGCATGGTCTAATGTTACGTATTAACAGAGCCACCCTCCAGATCGTTCAAAACAAGATCCTCCGAACCATCGCCCAGTGGTTAGTGAGAAACATCTAGATATATTGGGACCTTTAAATGCTCACAATCTGGGAACGCTCACCTCAAATTCCTGGATAAAGCCACTCACCACCTCAACCCCAAAGTCAGAAACGCCTATGGATATCTATCCAAGGCCAGACATTGTTATCTTTGACACTCCGACACTCTGCCAGAGGATTAGTTTAAGGTCAATCTTCAGTTAATTTCAAATTTAATTCTAAGTTTGTAACTCATGAAATATCTTAAGTTCTCTCTCACTACATTGTATGTTATAGTAGTTATAGGTCTAATGTCTCTAATTGTCAATAAAAGATTCTAGGTTCTAGAACACTGTCTACCCCTTTGCCCCAAAATTAATGCTAAACCAACAACATGGGTATGCAGACAACAGGTTTCAAGAACAATTTAGGAGGATAGGCAATAAGCTTTTTGTATTCAGTGCGTAATCGAGTATATAGAAACTGGATGTCCATTCACAACCAAGGTGAGGAAAATAGTATAGACATTTCGTCATACTTATCACACATTTTCTAAAGACTCATGAATATCTTTAAACAGCACTGTCTAGAACAAATACTCGCTCTCGCTCTAGTGGTAGTAAGGAAAGGCCTCACAAATCAAACAAAATGTATTTGTAAATTTTCCTTACAAAATCGTCTCGTTTAATCGAGGAAGAGACGCCCGAAATTGAAACACTGCCATCCATAAAACAAGCAACCACATTCTGGAAGGACATTTATGAGACAAAAGAACCATTGAACGAAGACTAGACTGCTTCAGGACTTACTACTTACCTTTCTAACAGTAAAACGAAGTTAGTTATGCGATCACAAAAAAGTCAGCAAAAGCACGATGAGTGCTGTCGCTCGAGGACGAGATGGCTTGAAGAATTTTTAATGGAAAAAATTTTCTAGCAGTCACGAATATCTAGCAAGAATATTTAATACGTAGTTACACGAGGGATAGCCAATGCCTACTTACTGGTACTTATTTTAAAAAAGGGTGACTAAACTTACTCCAAAGACTATAGACCGATGACGTTCTTAAAATCTTGCCACAAAATATTCACTAGCATTATCTAAAATAGATTACTTAGCACAGTTGAACCGATTCTTCAACATATTAGAAAGCCGCGTGGAGGAAAAAAAGAATCTGAAGATTGCAAGGAAAATCTTTTGATTGCTAGTTGTATTACCCAGGGGTCAGGGCAATACAAAACAACCTCACAATTCTTTACCCGTTAGGCAGGTGGCACCTCCTTCGATTAACTGCATAGAATGTCTAATAGCGCTCTAGAAAATTTCATTTACTATAACATAACAGGTACTCAAAACATAGAAACTGAGTTGGCGATTTTAGTCTTTTAAGGTGACTGTATTTCGCTGCTTCTTCTTTCAGTTGCTTTACGCCTAACCTTTAGGTGCCACTATGGCCACCCAAGAAATCGTACGCATAAGGTCTATTTTATATGGAGGACCTTTAACTTTAGGTTGCTTTAAAATTAGACCCAAACTAATCACTTAGAGTAGATGATTTATCCCGTTGTCAAGCTCAATAGAGGACGCTATCGTAAACATACAGGGAATATGCAGTTATCTGATAGGAACATTCTACACAATTTAGATACTAAAGAAACGTACTATGTAGGCATTGTACAACATCTCATCCAAGATACAGCAACTATTAAAACAGAACTCCGCTACAAGTATAGGAAACGACTAAAAAGATCTGGTAGTCAGAATTTGCAGACTGAATAAAGTTACTGCTACCGACATGTTATACTGATACTTCTCTGTCACTTAAGTGGACGAAACTGCGAGATTTAGATGTTAATATAAAAAAAATCATGCACATAGTAGACTTCTCTCACCCCTCTGTTCATTTTACGAGACGAAGGTGTCGTGGAATTAGAGTGTAAAGTTTGGTCTACGGCCATGAGCAGAGAGCAGTGGGAACCTTTCTGTTTCGCGAGATTAACATTCTAGATTTAGAACCGCCGAGACTTAAGACAGTCATTAAAACACCAGAACAATAACAGTTTTATAGGCAGCACACAGAAAGACCTCAACAAGGATTGTTTAATAGAAACAGCGATTCGCTGCAGCTGTTTTTGCTCTTTCGATCATAAGGCGTTTACAGACTGACAAGTCTGATAAAGCATTTTTCGTTAAAATAACATAAATAATTTATCTGAGTTTTCGGCACATGCAGGAACAAATATCTAAGTACAAAGAATTAAACTATTAACTTCGTGCTTTGTAACCATGACAATCTGTAACAATAGTGGTCCTAGTCATCGAAGTTTTAGGAATAAATAAGAATACAGTTCTAATAAACTTGAAGAAGATACTGGTTTGCTGTACCTCGGTTAATTCACTCTCAATAAAGATGCAGGGGGCAGTTACCTTTGGTTCTTACAGATTGCCCAGGCAGATAAATTTGGTGGATGATCACTAGTTGAACGGACGTGAGGTGTGATCATCAGTTTTGGACCATGCTTCGTGACACGCTGTGTGGATCTGAGCCACAGGAATTGTTGCGTAGGTTTTTTTCTTTTTAGTATTTCCTACGAAGCACTTAGGTGTCCGTGTATATGTCTGTCTGCCTGTCTGTACGAAACTGACGTGTCACAAATATAGGAATTGATGATCCAATTATAGCCATGTAGTTTTCAAAGTTCAATTTTGACTTAAGGGATTAGTTTGAGAGGGTAAAATCAGAAGTAAAAAAAAATTCCACGCCATTGAGTGGGGTGTCAAATGAAAGCTTGTGAAAACACGAGTTCAAAAATATAGCTGATGTAAGAGATAGAAGGTTCAAGAGATAATTCATAAAAAATTAATAAATCCCATGATGACTTGTAACCAGTTGATAAACAGTAGTGAAAAGTAACGTTAAAGTAACGAAAAGTATTCGGGTACATATATTGTTTAAGTATTATGTATCGGTGAAAACTAATATAATATAAGCCAAAAGCAATGATCAATGCTTAGTAATTAATATATTCAGTGAAAAAATTAGAGGCTTAGATGATAGAGTTAGAGATAGCGGTAAAGTCAGAGGGAGAAGAGGATAACAAACATACAATAGAAACATTGAATGAGGCAAGGAGTTATTATTGTCACCTTTGCCAGCCGTTTAGCATGTAATTTTGGCTCAACGGTGTTATATGGGTTACGATTGAGAGCTAAATTGAATTAACTGAAACAAGTTAATTTAATTTGATGTTTTAATTTAAAAAGTCTAATTTTAAAAGGTGAAAGATTTTTTTTTAATATAATTTAGCTGTAACCAAGAAATGTCAGAAAAGATTTTATCAACAAATTATATTATGAAACATGCATTTGATAGTTCTAATATCCCATCTATATTTTTGTATTCTGTTACTTGCGGTGCACTTGTACATTTTAAAACCACTATGTTATATCACAAATTTATCCTTTAAATCCAGTATTGTTCCATCTCGGTTTAAAATGACAGTTGTTAGTCCAGTATACAAAGCTGATGATAAACATGATATAATTAATTATCGCCCAATAAGTATAGTGAATTGTTTTGGAAAACTTTTTGAAAAGTGTCTTATGAACCGAGTACTAAAATTTGTTATTGACAATAAGATCCTATCTCAAAATCAATACGGTTTTGTAGGCGGTCGGAGCACTTCCGATGCTATGAATAAGTTAGTAAACCAAGAAACTGACAACCTTGATATTGGGAAAAAAGCATTGCTGTATTTTTGGATTTAGCAAAGGCATTTGATACAGTGCCTTACGATAAACTACCTAATACACTGGAGACATATGGAATGAGGGGCACTGTTTTGAATGTCTTTAGATCCTATTTAACAGACAGAGAGCAGATTCTTAAAATTAGAGACACATACAGCGATTCCATAAGCATTCAAATGGAAGTTCCTCATGGCATCATTTTAGGGTCAATGTTATTTATAATATACACTAATTCACTTATTGATCTTTTTTCAGGCAATGACTGGGCTGATGTTAGAGAGAAAGTAATGTTGGGATTAAGTAGGGTAAAAGATTGGCTAGATAGTCACAAATTAACCCTTAATTTAAATTATGTTGCTTTTTCGCTGAATTCTGGTGGTCGACCAAATTTTAATTCAATCAAAATTAAAATTGCTAATTATATTAAGGAGGTTTCTAATACTATATATTGTAACATTCATTTTTTCCTAGATTTTAAGACCATGTAATGTTACTGATTTTTCACTTCAAATTGTACTTATTTTCATTTTTGTATCGAACGGTATATTAATCAAAGATTCCAAGCCGTTCGGTATATTAGTGTGCTGTGCGGGTTTCTGACCGAATCTATCGGCCCGCCGGGATTGGTTGAAAATGTGTATCCGGATTTTTGGTTCCGGCGTCGCGATATTACCGAGAGAAGGCCCACGACTTATTTAGAAGGGTCGAGAGAACTACGGTAGAGGCTGAGTACCATCAAGCCGCAGCCAGGCGAATTGTCATCGGAGCCGCCAAAAAGCTTCCTTCGACGGAGCTGCAGTAAAGGCTCATTACAACAATCATGAGAGCTAAATAATGCACAAGTTTTTTAACGAAAAGCCGTAGTGGGCTCTCTAAGTGTTTACTAGAAAAGTGTGAAATCGGTCGTGTTCCATCGAAGCCGAAATAAAAACAGTAAGTTACCAAAACATCCTTCCATAGACTTATCCCTGAGTAGTGCCTTAACAGCAATATGAACTGACTAAAAAGTGAAGTGAAAAGCACTATTTTTCGTCTTCGGGAGTAGTCAGAGTTTAGAATTTAAATGTCATAACTACCAGTTAGGCTAAAATTTTTTGGTAATCCTGTAAAACTGCAAAGGTTAGAACTTTTTATTTTTTAAAAAACTTGAATAAATTTTCTTTTTGTTGATTAAAGCTAGTGTCTCACTGAATACCTATCTTACTTTTCAGGATAAGAACGGCTGTACCAAACTGATTTTTTTATTTACCAACAGTACACCCTTTCAGCATTTTTTCATTTTTTTAGCTGAAGTTAGATCCTTTCTATTTTAAAATGAATGGTGCCCAAAAAGTCGTACAGCTGAGGTTTCTTTAAAAATAGAAAATAATTCCAAAAAGACGTACAAAAATTATCTCTTACCCATATCTCTCTACCAAAGAAAACTGAGCTGGTGTGTGTTTAATTTCTTTAGTTCTTTTAAAATCAGGATTCACTCGATTCATTATCAGAAATTAAAGCGGGGCTGCAAGAAAATTGCGCTCAAGCTTGGGGCAACCAATATTCAAACGGTACAAAATGGCGCTCAAGCGTGGGACAAACAACTTCTCACAGGGTACAAAAAAAAAAAAGATGCCGCAAAAAGCAGGCGAGTTAACACCTTACTAAAGGACGCAGTCTACGTGGGGCGCAATTAAATTAAACACCTTCTCACAAGTTACAAAATGACACCACAACGTGCGGGCAAGTTCCAATGTTACAAAATAGCGCTGTCAACGCGGGGCTTTTGGAATTTTATTTTTTAAAGGGTTCAGTGTACTAGCTTTCGAACAAAGTAAAAGCTTTAACTTTGCAGAAATTTTTATTTCATAATATTTATTAAACGAAACTACATTATAGCAGTAAGACAAAAGCAGGAAATTTGTAGAATTTTTTATTTCAATTTATCTGATGGTGGTATAGATATTTGAATTTTGTTAATAGACTCTAAGATAAGAGATCCCTGTTTTTTTCTTAAAAGCTAGCTTTATAGTTCAGATTAGCAGATGTACTGGTTTACTTTAATTTTTTTGCAGTGTTAGATTTATTTTGCGGTTAACCGAACAAAAAACTGTTCTTTCTTCTCACCGATGTTTTGCATGAATATTAAAAATACTTAGCTGATACGAAAGGATATCTGGAGTTTTTTTGTTGAAAATTCTTAACATATTTGGTAAAAGAATTTTAATACAAGGCGATACTTAGAAATTTTTTTTGAAATTGTCGAAGATTTTTTAAATGTTTGGTAAAGAAGTTTACATATTTTAAGTGCCTTTACATATTTTTTTATTTTTTTGACTATTAGGAGCACAGGAGAAATATTTTCAAGACTTTTTAAACAGTTCTTTTAAATTTTATTCATTTATCATGGAAGCCTTCAATTTTAAAGTCAATCACCTACTGGAATACGAGTTAGACTATGAACTGAAAATCCGTCGTACTTTCTCAGAACGTCCGGTCGCGGATAAAAGAAAGATTCTAACGAGGATCTTAAGTAAAGAAATTAATGAGCCCGGAAAAAAAAAAACGATAAAAATAGGGGATGACACTCTGTCTTTTAAAGAAGAAACGGCTGGTATCGAAAAGAGTTTAAACTCTATCCAAAACTTAATCAATAGTTATGACGGCGATCCAAATGATTCACTTGTACACCGGGTTAAGTCACGTTTATCGCATGTTGCGGGTCGCGTACAAAGAATTCCCATGCCGGATGACGAAGAGGAAGCGTCGAAGTTTTCCAAATATGTTCAGGAAACAATAGCTACGTGTGTGCTCATGGAAGCAAATCTTGCAGAAAAGATAGCTCCTGGTCATGAGTTACCACAGTTGCCTATTACAACCCCAGTCATAAACGTACCAGCTCCAATCGTGAATTGCGCAGCCAGAAATATTCCTGTCAGCGAATGGCAATTGAAATTTAATAGAGACTCAAATAGACTCTATCCTTTTTTGGAGAGGCTGACTGAAATAGCACAAGCTAGGAAAGTATCGGAAGATGAACTTTTCAGCTCTGCTGTTGAATTTTTCACTGGCGATGCCTTCATTTGGTTTAGAAGCATAAAATCAAGTGTCAACGACTGGCATTCCTTGGTAGATAGGCTAAAGAAGGACTTCTTGCACTGTGATGATGATGAAGAATTGTGGTCGGAAATAAAGAGGAGGCGACAAAAGAAGAATGAGTCCACTGTGATTTTTATTGCCCACATGGAATCTTTATTTGGTAGGTTGTCCACCAAGCCTTTGGAAAGTACCAAAGTTAAATTTATACGGAGGAATATTCTGCCTAGTTTCGTCAATCGGTTAGCTCTACTAGATATTAATTCGGTAGCCGAACTCGCCGGGTTATGTAGAAAACTTGAAGAGTCCGATTATTTGTTGGAAAAGAGCAGACCAAAAAGCGAAACTAATATACATCAAGTAGAGTATAATCCAAATGGCCGAAGTGGAGTCTCGACAAATAAGGTTGGGAATGTAAATCGGAACCCTAGGAGTAACCAGAAAACGGGTAAAAGAAAAGATAATGACTCTAAAATTAGCGACACTGCAGCTAAAGTGAACGACAAGCCGGTTTCACCTAAGGCAATTTTCACGTGTTGGAATTGCACAGGCCCGAATCACACTTACCAAAGTTGTACAGCACCTAAGAGGGTATTTTGTTTCAAATGTGGAACAACTGGTGTGAGACTAACATCATGCCCCAAAAGTACAAAAAACGAGTAAGGACGGTATATTACCGAGGCGGATACACTAAGTCCAGAAAAAAACCCTCTAAATATTCGGCTAAGTCACAAGCTCACGTTAGCAGTATAGCCCCTAATCCAAAACGTTCTAGAAACACGGATGGACAAAAATATTCCAATAGATCAGATTGGACTAAATGGTTACAAAAAGTTTCTGATTTTTTTAAGTCTAATAAAAATTCTCCTTCCCAAGTTAAAACTCCTGCTTCTCCAAATGGGCACATGTCTCCTTTATTCGTGCATAAATATTCAGATAATAGACCGCATATAAAGATAAATCTATTAGGTGCCCATTTCTCGGCTTTATTTGACTCTGGTGCAAATGCCTCCGTTGTAGGTCAGAATGGTATTAAAATTTTAAGTCGTTTAAGTATAAAAATATGCCATGTCAAAAATAGAAGTGTTACCACTGCAGATGGCAGCCGTCTAAAAGTTTTAGGTACGGTTGAGTTGCCGCTAGTCTGCAATGGTCATTGTTTAGTAATCTCTGCTCTAGTAGTACCTTCTCTATCACATACTTTGGTTTTAGGATGTGATTTTGCACAAAAATTCGGAATTTTAGTAAATTTTAAAGATAATTCGTGGTATCCACAGTCCCTTGAAGTCAATTCTCATACAAGTTTTAAAGATAGTTATTCAGAAAGTTCTTTAGAAAACCTTTTCTCGCGTCTATGTACCCTAGATGATCTCTCGCGGACGGAACGCTTAAAAGCAGAAAAAGTAATAAGCTCTTTCAATGAAATAAGTAGTAAAGATAGGTTAGGCCGAACGAATAAAATAAGGGGTTAGACGAAATGTTGAAACTCGGAGTGACTTCGTCTAAGCTATGACGGAAGAAAGCTCAACGAGGTCAACAAATTTGATAACTATCCATTACCGAACATCGACAGATGTCTATAGATACGGCTGATGCCAGTCCTGTAAAGACAAGGCCCATCGCCATGTCTCCGTATATGTCAAAAGTATTAAATAAGGGGTTAGACGAAATGTTGAAACTCGGAGTGACATCGTCTAAGCTATGACGGAAGAAAGCTCAACGAGATCAGCAAAATTGATAACTACCCATTACCGAACATCGACAGAATTTTGACATCACTCAGGAATGCTAAGTATGTATCTTCGATAGATCTTAGAAAGGCTTTCTGGCAAATTCCTTTGGACAAATCCTCTAAGGAAAAGACCGCTTTTGCAGTAGTAGGCCGAGGTCTATTTCAGTTCGTCACTGTGCCGTTTGGTCTAAAGAACGCTGCTCAAACTCAGCAACGTTTAGTAGACGCTATATTTGGTCCGAAATATGAGCCACATATTTTTTACCTATCTCGATGATATTTTAGTAACATCGGAAGACTTCGAATCGCATATACGCTTACTTAAAGAAGTAAAAAATAAATTGAAAGAGGCCGGACTGACGATAAATTTGAGCAAATGTGATTTTTTCAAAACTTCTCTAAAGTTTTTAGGCTATATTGTAGGCTCAAATTCCTTGCGTACCGATCCGGATAAAGTAGCAAGCATGGTTAATTATGCGAGACCTACTAATACTACGGAAGTTAAGCGCTTCGTAGGAATGTGTTCATGGTATAGACGTTTTATCGAGAATTTTTCTACTTTGTTGTCGCCTATTAATCATCTTTTGAAAGGACGAAAAAAAGGACAATCGATAGATTGGAAAAAGGCAGCCGAAGAATCTTTTATAAAGATTAAAGAGCTATTGGTTTCAGCTCCCATTTTATCCCAACCAGATTTTTCCCAACAGTTTTATATTTCTAGTGATGCTTCTAATACCGGTTTAGGGGGCGTCCTAACACAGAAAATCAATGGTGAGGAAAGAGTGATAGCGTATGCCAGTAGAACTTTATCAAAGGCTGAACGTAAACTATTCGGTTGTTGAAAAAGAATGTTTAGCAGTACTCTTTAACATCGAAAAGTGTCGACCTTACATAGAAGGTGTTCCTTTCACGGTCATAACAGATCATTATAGTTTATTGTGGCTTAATTCAATTAAAAACCCTAGTGGCAAACTAGCGCGTTGGGCGATTAGGCTGAGACAACATACATTTAATTTAATTCATAGAAAAGGAGTCCACAATGTTATTCCTGACGCTTTGTCAAGAATCCCAGATCATACAGCGGATGAAAACAGTCTTTATGCAGAGATTGGCGTAAGAATTGATACAGTTAACATAGATCGCATTGACTCATGGTACGACAATTTACGGCACCGTCTTTCTTAGTTTACGGCAGACATATACCTCTATCTGGATTGTATTATAAAAACTTAGATTTGGATGTCAATGTTGACAGCGAAATAATTCGGGTAACAGGGGTGCGTACGCCGAAAATTTAAAGGCTTTAAAAGATATTTTCACCGACGTGCGTAGTAGGATACATAAGGCTTATGAACGGAACAGTAAGTCTTACAACCTTAGAAAAAGGGATTTTGCCTTTAATATAGGTGATCACGTTTGGCGAAAAAATAAAATTCTTTCCAGTGCAGCAGATAAATTCACATCTAAGTTGGTACCTAAGTATGTGCATTGCGTGATTAGAGAAAAGATTTCAGATTTAGTTTATGGTTTAGTTAATTTAGATGGGACTAAAATAGGAAGATGGCATATTAAAGACTTAAAACCATTCAATGAACCTAACCCTAGTGAAAGTTTGTCAGAAGAAGAATAATTTATATTTACATTATCTTAATTGCTAAAAATTTTTTTTGATGTTGCTCTGTAGAGGTGACGACCTCGTTTTTTTGACTGTTATAAAAGTTGAGCAGAGAATAGCTTACTTTTATTGTTTAATGCTAAGGTTTTGGGTATTGGCCATATCCCAAACTTAGGTTGATTGTGGTTGATGTTTAGCATCGACTCAGTTTTGCGAGCTTGCGAAGGAGTCACACTCAGGATATATCATAAGACTGGTATGTCGGTGGTCGCGGGATTTGATTTGCTTATGACCCCAAATAATATCCAGTTCTTGACACTTGGAAGCGAAATTTTGATTAGAGGCAATCCAAGGTGATCTTGAGTTAGGACTAGCGCAAGATGTAGCTCGTGTAGTGTGATGTAGAGTCAAAATTTTTATGAGCAATTTCAAAGTTTGTTACCCGAGTGGGTGTATTTCTATTACCTTAGTGGTATATGTTGGGTGCAATTAAGAGTAAATTGATTTTGGTTTATCCAGTAAGTCTAAGACTTGGATTATTTTGATTTAGATCTTCTTCTGAATTGACAAACTGAGGGTATTTTCTATTTTTTTCAGAGCCGTTTAAACGTTACCTTTGAGTCACTAATTTTTTTAAAAATTTTTTTTGCATGGACTCATAGGCGTATGTTGAGTTTTTTCGGTTTATTATCAGATTGATAGAAAATTGAAGTTCTGCAGGAGAACTAAAGGCTGATCATTTACAAGAGATGAGAGTAGAGTAAGACAGTCGTTTCACAAAGAAATGATCAAAATCTGATACCGAGATGAGAACCTTGTCAAGAGAGGCTAAGCGCAGTGAAGGAAGATTCCTAACCGAATTTTTAGATTTTCACCAGATAATCTAGAAGTTTGGGCTGACAGAAAACGGTTATGCCTGATACCTGTAGCAGTTTCTTCTAGAGGCTATTGTCTAGGGAGACGATTAACACCATGATCGAATATTTTAGCTGTCAACGATGTTTTCTTCTTGTTTCTGATTAAGCTGGAAAAGCTCTTGTCGTCTTCAAAAGTTTTGTTGCGTTGCCACCGAAAAATTGAGAAATTGTTGCTTCATGTAGCTTTTTAAGCTCATTTTCGTTTTTTGGAAATTTCCGTTAGAAGCTTGGTTAAGTTAACCTTATAAACCTTTTTGGTTGTATCCCATGAGTTATCTGTTTTTACAGGCTGTGATGCACCGGGTGCTAACAGATGCCGTTACGACGTTTGGCAGGGAGTTAGTCTTCCTGAGGAACAGACTGATTGGAAGGGTAGTCTATGGGGGGTGAACGTTTGACCTTTGGGACCTTTAGGGGTTTTGTTACCCAATGGTTATTTCTATTTGAACCAAAGGAGAGCCTAGCTACTGTAGTCGACCTCAGCTCCAATTAGCCTATTAGTGGTGACAGGCTGTTGGCAGTAGTGTGTTTCGGAACACCCTATTGATTAAATTTTTTTTGACTTATGGTGGTGTGGTAGACACCGTTTCAGTTTAGTGGATGCTATAATCTACTCCCTTTTGTTGGTGGACACCAGGGTCACCATTTCTGTATTTTATTGTCTCCACCATTCAGTATATCGTGGTGAGGTGTTTGTCTCCTGTTATGTGGGATGGATTGAATGTTTTTCGTTGTTGTTCTAGGGCGAGACCAGTACACGAGGGTTTCTTCATGCAACTTGGAGAAGCGCAATGCTGGTTAAGTTTATATCTCTGTGTAGCCACCCTGAAGAATGACGGAGGGCGTTTTTTTCCGGCTCATGTTTCTAGGCAGATTTGTCACTTTGGTGCGATGTGCCGAAGATTTGATTAGCTTTTGCTAAGAGCTTTCACCAAGCTCAGTATGGAGTTATCATAACCAAGAGTTTGGGATTTGAACTCCTGTATGTATTTCTGTATATATTTCTGTATATATTTCTGTATATATTTCGGTGTATGTTGGTTGCCTGAGGGCATGTGCTCAAAATGCGGGATTTTGAGTCGTTTTGCTTATGAACTCCTATATTTAGGATTATGACTTTAGGGAGGTCCTATTTCGAGACTTGCTGTCTCATATAGTTATATTGGGAATGTTTCCTTGAATGTTAGTTGCGCGTGGACTAATCATTCTGTTCTTTGTGAACATTGCTTTTGGAAGCAGGATCATTCAGTTTGGTGAATTTTAGCTTTTATAGCTATTCACTGTGTTTAGAGTGAATTTTAGCTTTTGTAGCTATTCACTGTGCCTATAGTGACATTGTTAGCTTTTATAGCTGCTCACTATGTTAATGGCGAGATTGTTCTTTTAGAATGCAGGCTTTGTGTAGTCGAGGACTATTTACAGAGTGTTTTCTTGGCGAGGAGCCGAGGTTTTTTCTGGCGATATACCAGAATGTTTTGTTGGCGATGAGCTGACGTGTTTTCTGGCGATCAACCAGAGCGTTTTCCCTAGCGATTTTAGCATGTCTAGATGTCTTAGGACGTCGACATTGCGCGATAGAGTGCGATTATTTTCCGAGTGCGACTAGTAGTGATACTAGATTTAGAATGTTCTCTTAGCGATGAGCTAGAGCATGGATGGCGATTTTTCCCGAGCGTTTGTCTGGATATTTATCCAGATATTATTTTTTTTTTGGCCTAGTGCTAAATGGTCTGACAAGACTTTTTCTTTTTAGTGTAAGTGTTTGCACTAGAATCATTTTTTTATTTTTTTTCTTTATTTAAGAATTTTTATAAATTTCTTTTGCTGAAACAGAAAATTTTCAGACAATCCTTAAAATATTTTAAGGGGGGTGTTCATACTTTGTTTCAGTTCACTTTTTTTGATTTAGACAAGAGTCTAGACAAAGTTATATTTTTTGTTTTGGTAACAATAACAGAGCTGATTCTTTTATATAAGAAGACCGCGATTGTTATTTTGGAAAGGTATTTCTTATGTTCATGCAAGGATTTTTATTTGCTTTTGATGTACTTAACCTTAGTGTCTAATTAAGTTAAGTCTAGTTATAAGATTCTTGTGATCATGCAAAGATTTTCATTTGGTTTTCATTGTACTTAATATTAGTGCTTAATTGAATTAAGTCTAGTAGTAAGGTCCGAAGTTTGTAATTTTGTTTTAAGTTCTGACCTTAGTATTAAGTGATAGTGTACCACTTTGTACCTTTTCATAAGTAGCCTAAGTTTAATAGACTAGTGTAGTCTATTTCTTTTTGGAAGGGGGTAAATGTAACATTAATTTTTTCCTAGATTTTAAGACCATGTAATGTTACTGATTTTTCACTTCAAATTGTACTTATTTTCATTTTTGTATCGAACGGTATATTAATCAAAGATTCCAAGCCGTTCGGTATATTAGTGTGCTGTGCGGGTTTCTGACCGAATCTATCGGCCCGCCGGGATTGGTTGAAAATGTGTATCCGGATTTTTGGTTCCAGCGTCGCGATATTACCGAGAGAAGGCCCACGACTTATTTAGAAGGGTCGAGAGAACTACGGTAGAGGCTGAGTACCATCAAGCCGCAGCCAGGCGAATTGTCATCGGAGCCGCCAAAAAGCTTCCTTCGACGGAGCTGCAGTAAAGGCTCATTACAACAATCATGAGAGCTAAATAATGCACAAGTTTTTTAACGAAAAGCCGTAGTGGGCTCTCTAAGTGTTTACTAGAAAAGTGTGAAATCGGTCGTGTTCCATCGAAGCCGAAATAAAAACAGTAAGTTACCAAAACATCCTTCCATAGACTTATCCCTGAGTAGTGCCTTAACAGCAATATGAACTGACTAAAAAGTGAAGTGAAAAGCACTATTTTTCGTCTTCGGGAGTAGTCAGAGTTTAGAATTTAAATGTCATAACTACCAGTTAGGCTAAAATTTTTTGGTACTCCTGTAAAACTGCAAAGGTTAGAACTTTTTATTTTTTAAAAAACTTGAATAAATTTTCTTTTTGTTGATTAAAGCTAGTGTCTCACTGAATACCTATCTTACTTTTCAGGATAAGAACGGCTGTACCAAACTGATTTTTTTATTTACCAACAGTACACCCTTTCAGCATTTTTTTCATTTTTTTAGCTGAAGTTAGATCCTTTCTATTTTAAAATGAATGGTGCCCAAAAAGTCGTACAGCTGAGGTTTCTTTAAAAATAGAAAATAATTCCAAAAAGACGTACAAAAATTATCTCTTACCCATATCTCTCTACCAAAGAAAACTGAGCTGGTGTGTGTTTAATTTCTTTAGTTCTTTTAAAATCAGGATTCACTCGATTCATTATCAGAAATTAAAGCGGGGCTGCAAGAAAATTGCGCTCAAGCTTGGGGCATCCAATATTCAAACGGTACAAAATTGCGCTCAAGCGTGGGACAAACAACTTCTCACAGGGTACAAAAAAAAAAAGATGCCTCAAAAAGAGGACAGTTTAACAGGTTACAATATATATATATATATATATATATATATATATATATATATATATATATATATATATATATATATATATATACATATAATAATCGATAGACATCTGTGGTGGGAGGCTCATGCTTTAAGATTAAAAAGCAGTATAAGGAAGTTAATTTATAAATTTTACTTATTGCGTGAAATGTTATCTAAAAACCCGTTAATTTTGGTTTGCAAATCATTGACGGAATCATTAATTAGAAATGGAATTGTGATATGGGGTGGATTGTATAATAATGCTTTAAAACAACTTAGTATCAGGTAAAATTTTATTTTAAAAGTTATCCATAACAAAAAAAGCTATATCCAACACATCTTTTATATGATAAATATATATTTAATGTTAGATCGCAATATATAATAGGAACGTGTATATATTTTCACAAGGAAATGAGTTTAAGACACTAAGTGAATCACCAATATGAAACTGGAAATAAGGTGCAAAGGAATCTTAAAATTCCCCTAAATCATAAAAATATTAACTTAAGATTTCTAACTTATCTTGGACCAAAGTTATACAATTTACTTCCAGCTAGCATTATAAACACCTCCAGGTTGAGTTTTTAACTAGTTGGTGTTTTTATTAGGTTGTATGTGCGTGTACTTTTGATTGTGTCTTGCTCTACCCTTAAATGACTGAACTATTTATTACTTTGTAGTTTTTAGTTTTACATTTAACATTAGACTATTAAGATTGATTTTGTTTCTTATAATACAAAGTGGCACATACAGCAGTTTAAACAGCTAGGTGCCAAAAAATTTAAAAAAGTGTAATAGTAAATATGGAATATTGTTAAATATTGTGTTATCAATAAATCAATCAAATCAATCAATAGCTCTATTTTTTATGATAATAGTAAAGTAATTTTCTATAGTAAAACAATAATAAGTAGGAGAAATACGATAAATACAATTAAAATAAAAACAAAATCAAGCTTTTTAACATATGCAATACATTTTCAGTACAAACAATAACTATGGCTATGATTATGGCTGAAAGAAAAAATAATTTTGTGTTTAAGATGTTGAGACAGTGATGCGTTAGTTGCTAGGCTAGTTCCGCAATTATTAAAAGTAATGACCAAAATTTAAACAGATAACACCTTAAGAGACTCATAAATTAATTTTTTAAAGGTAGCAAAAATTATTCTTAAATCATTAAACCCGATAAACGTCGCGAACCTATTTTTCGAACCATTGATAATAACCACGAAAATAATCAAAAAAATAAAATGATTATTGTGTCATTGCACTAGGTTCTCAATTTATTTAGTAGAATATTATATATAGTTGGTACGACTGGATAATTCTGGCTAAGGTGAAGTTCTATCTATATGGTTTTACACGGTTATACTACTGTTATAAAATAAAGGTAATACTTTACGACTATAAGTGATAAGTGACAAGCCAGTACCTACAATATTTATTGTTGAATTCTAATTTAAATAATGCAATGTTGTTTTGTTCTACATAGAATTCTTGGTCAATCAAAATTAGAAAGAATATAAGATTGAGGAGGACAATTTTTTGTATTGAGTTAATCACTACTTAGAAATCTATTTTTTAACAAAACATTTAACAAAATATTTAAATTAAGCTCAGTGCCTATAATTTTAAATATTAATGAGGTAAGTGACTTAATACAAAAAAAAACTAGAAGATTTTATTTTAATATACTTTATACTAATATTCCAATAGAAGTAGCAAAAAACATTACTGACAAACAATGTATTAGAAAATCTATATAAAATTTCCGAAGTAATTTGCAATTACTTTAGAAAGTCTTTATTAATCCTCTATAGTAACTTGTTGAGTGATTGAATGATTTATAGGATCGAGAGTCAAAGGGAATCATGACTTTAGGTTCTCGTAAAATCCCATAATTAGGTACCATACAAGTTCAAGAATGCTAGTTAAATTCCTGACAATTACTTTCATTATGTGATATACATACATACTTTAGATTGCAAAAAAAATCAAATATTTATTATTCTAGAAATTGGAGATATAATAAAAAAAAGGATATAACACAATTGGGGAAGGGAATCCTAGCACTACTTACCTTATTACATTAAATTTAAACTATTATATTTTATGTTATACAGTTTGGTTTGTCACGTAGTTTGAAATATCTAGATCTAACCGTTTTGTATTTTACTTATGTTAAATATAATTTCACCCTAATTATCAACAAAGTAATGCTGCAAAATAATCGCAAGAATTACAAATAATAAAAACTATTAATTTTAATAAACAGAAAAAATAAAAAAGTTCCATATGCTGTAAATCACAATAATATTTCATTTTGACCTTACCTTAAATGTCTACAAATCTGGAAATTTTATTACCTAGAACTTTTAACAATATTTAGTACATAACGCTCCTACATCTTTTCAATCCACTGATTACCTTATGTTAATGACTATTCATGGCTTTCTGTGCCTTTTGGACTCAGAACGTCGCTGTATCATAAGGCATGAGGGCAGTAGATTAAATTAAGTAACCAAGGACCATACATATTCTATTTATGTATAATTTCTCTTTTATAATTTCTCGACCTCCATTAAAATTATTATGTAGAAATACATAGCATGTTTAATTTTGCTTTATATTGACATCTAATAGTGTGAAAATCTTGAACAAGTTTATGGAAAATTTGTAAGAGTTTCAGTACCTCACAATAAACGTAAATATATTCACAGAAAATTTTGCTAATAGATTTAGTAATGTTTTGTATAATAGAACAGATATATGGTATATCTTAATTAGCATTGTCACTGTCTATTTCAAGACTTCCACATATATGGACATACCCCCTGAATGAACTCTGCTTCATCTCTGAAAACAAATATTTTTCTTGCTATACATACAAATTTGATGAGATACATGATTTTAAAAATAAACTTTAGGAAGACTGCAACTGAATTGACCTAAAATGTCCAATATCCCGCCCACTCTTGTAGAATAAAAGGATAAAGATATTTTAAAAAATGTAGTTGTTCCGTTAGGTAGATTTCTATACGATTTACCACATAAAAACATATACTATCTAAATCATGGTAGGTCCTTCTTTTCTCACCCAGAGACGAATTGGCCAAAGATAGATCATATAGCCTTTATATATCAATTAATATTTTATTGCTTTGTTTTATGACTTATTTACGTTGTTAAAAACTATATTAAAAATTTTCTTTCCGCGTGACCGCGGTTTTATAGTCGTTTCTACATTTTTAAACGCAGCGTGACCCCGGTTTTATAGTCGTTTCTACATTTTTAAACGCAATGAACTAAAAATTAGAGAGGTATAACTATAAAGGCAGACAAATTTAACAATAGGGCATATAATACGGGATAACATAGGCCAAAAAATTGGTAATTAAGAATATTTACATTGTTACATATTATTAATATCTGGGTATACATGCTCTTTCTCTAAACAATATTACTATTAAAGATAGAGCGTGCGTCTGGTACTTAAACTTTTTATTGTGTTTTCATAGCAGAGACTCAACTAATATTTGGTCAGTTAAGAATAAATCACAAGAAGATTGAATTGGCCTCCTAAATATAAGTTTAAATGTATGGAATTACTACAATGTTTTATGGAATAAACGCCTTTTCTAAATATTATTTATTTTACAGAATTATTAGTGAATATTTAAACTCTGCTTTGTAACTTAGAACAAATGGATTTTTAGAATCTCCCAATGATATTTTGCAGCCATCTTATATTTGTTTGAAATTGTTTTAAAATCCTATTGTATTTTCTGATAACTTTCCTAAAAATTGGGATGAGAAAAAATAGTTTCCTGCTTAAAAGCCTTAATCTATGACTCAGCTGGATTTATTAATCCCATACTACTAGTGCCTTTATTAATAAAAAAATATGTGATTGCTGATTTAAAAAGTGGACCTAAATCGTTTTATTTGAACATCCAAACCTTATCTTATTGAAAGATTGGTTGTTAGAGTTATAAAAGTTATTCTCATTAATAATTGTCATGTTTGTACAGTTAAGTTAAAACTAAAAATAAGATATTTGCTCGTTCAATTGCAACAATTTGTTTTCTTCCACCACCAACCAAAGATAGGGGGGTTGGGGTTCCGCTCCCAAACATACACTGCATCTGTTGGATTCTATTCAGAGAAGAGCTGTTCGTCTGACTGGAGACCAGGAACTGACCGGCGGCCTTGATTCGCTGGAACATCGAAGAGCGGTTGGCGACTTGAGCCTATTCTACAAGTATTTCCATGGAAAGTGTTCGGAGAATGTGGCCCGTTTAATTCCTCCCAGAGCGGTGCATGTTAGAAATACACGTCGCGCTGATACTTCACATCCGTATGAGATTCAGCTTGTTACTCCTCGTACAACGCTTTTCAAGCAGTCTTTTATATGGAGAACATCATCCCTTTGGAATAATTTGCCAAGGACTGTGTTTCCCACCGAGTACAATTTACAGCGATTCAAGAGCAACGTGAATCGCTTTTTCCGCACACGTGCCGCTCCTGTAGCGCTTTAGGGACCTCCCTGTAGCACGTGTGCTAGACCTATAAAAAAAATCTCAACTTTTCTTTAAATTTTCGCAAAAAAAAAAATGTTCTACGTACTCCATAATATAAGTTTAGTATTTATTGTTTATCTTTTATAATTTTTCCGCCTCCTAAATATTATTTAGCATTAGGTAGTACAAATAAATTGCTTGTTTATTATGGTATAATACTGTAGAAATGTGGCAAAACTTAAATATAATACTTTGTATTAAGGGTTTTTGTTAAATTTTTTAGTATCATACTTTGACTTTATAGTAATGAAAATTTTCTGAGATTTTCTGAATGGTTTGAAAAAAGTTTTTTTATAAAAAAATAAAATTAATAAAAATTTTGGTGGCGTTGGTAGAAACGTTATTTTTTATACATATTATCGCAGTCCCGTTTCATAAATTTCCTGTTATTTGCCAAAATTCAAAAAGCCGAGCACAGAATTTTTTAACCAACTAAATCATTCTTCCAGTAGTTCTTAATAATTTGTAAGATTTTTAAAGAACTAGAGCTATCTTTTCCTAAAAAAGGCCCCTTCTTTGTAATTGGTGATACTGGTAAGAAAGTAAAAAAATAGAAAGTTTTAATCTTCTTTTGTAATGTTTTATCAACATAATATAAGTACTTGTTTATTGGGAATTATCTAATGAATGAATTATTTTTTATTTGTAGAGTACTATTTATCTTTTTGTATATCCACTTCATGTTTATATGACCTTTTTCCTTGCTTTATCTCCGTCTGTACAAACACATAGCCCATTATTTAATACATAAGATTTTTTAAAAATTTTGCTATAAACATCGATTTACTGCCTTTTTAAAAATCTGATTTAAAGTTTGAGAATATACAAATAATTAATTAAAAGCTTACAGAACTGGGAACATTTTCTAATGTTGCACGTTCCATAATTCCGGGACCTCTAAATTGATCGTAACACCTACGAATCAGCTAAAATTTTATTAATTTTATTTCCTTATCGGAAATTTAGGCGCTAATAGGATGCATAAAATTTTAAACTTTCAATAAGGCATAAAAAAGTCTACTTAAAAAATCATATACGAAAAAAAACTTATTAGTTTCGGAGATATTATATTTTTGTTGCTTCTCAATCGCCTTAACTGTGAATAAATTGGGTAAATATATTTTCTTGTAACATATATATAAAAAACAGAAGCGAAGAAATTAGTGAAACCACCTTAAAAATAGTTTTTATTTATGTTTAGGGCAACTTCTCTTAAAAAGGGGATTGAACATATGGCAAGTTACGATTAAATGTAAAATTCTATTTGTTATGAGAGATGAAACAAAATTGAAACCACTATCACTAAAACCGACCTAGTTTGAAATATACTAAAAAAAAAAATTATTAAGCATATCAAAATAATGAGAGCTACCCATTCTTCAATCAAAATCTAATATTACCTCATCAGTCATATAAGAATGAGCTGTGAAGAAAGCATATTCTCTCTTAAAACCTGATTGTGTATTTAAAATAACATTATTAGCATGTAAATATAAGTCAGTGTTTTGGTTTTTTTACTATCTTCTCCCATTATTTTGAGAGTGTGGGAATAGTTGAAATTGCGCACAATACACTGAAATTAGTTAGTTAACGAAGTTTAGAGAGTTAAATTAACTTGGACTGCTGTATGTTAGAGAAACAGAAATGTAAAGAAAATTACGACACTCTATACTATGAACATAACAAAATTTTAGAACACATTATAATTAACTAAAAAAATTAGTTTTAAAATGCTTCAAAATACGAGTATTTTCCATTGCTTTTTCTAAAGCAAAAGAACGAAACAAAATGCATTTAGAGCTAAGCTATTATTATTATAAAAGGCAATAAGGTTATGAGTCTGAATTTTTTGAAATTTCTATGCAATATTGATTTAAATTGTTTATATTTTGAAGTTATTCTGCTACATTCATTAACCTGTGCTATTATTTTTTTAAGAAAGTTATTAAATTTAAAGTTTAAATATTTTTTTTTAGATCTTATCACAGAAGTTATAAAGATATGAATTTGTCGGCAATATTGCCAGGGTGAGGCTTGTTTGTTTTTGAAAAATTATTTAAAGTTGTATGTATTATCCTAATATTTGTAGTTATCTATAGTTGCTAAAGTTTGTGTGTAATTTTGAACACTGTCAACGATTATTCATTCTGTATATAATATTCTAAGAAATGTCTCCTATATCGTTGAGAAGTTTTCCCATATTTATGTTATTAATTTAACTACAATGAAAGTTACAAATCCATCCCAAAGAAAAAGTAAATCAACATGTAATCTGAAATTCCAACATCTCAATAGTTTTTTGCTTCAATGTTACAAAATCAATAAGAAACTATCAAACGTTAGATATTCTAATAGCTTCAAAAATAATTATTTTTAAACTAAAACTGATAAATCTGCTGTATCTTCTAGTAGATATGAACTTTGGATACCAAAATTTACTATATTTATTTAAAATCCCTTATCTATTTTTGGAATAAAAATTTAAAAGAATATTATTTAAATATGTTGCAGGTTAGCAAGCAGTACTACTTTATAGACTGTAAGTATTGCTTACAAGTATGGTTTTTTTATTTTAGTGAAAAATTAAAAAAAAAAATCCAAAAAGCCTAGTATGCGTAGAACATTAGAAAAAAATGTCAGTAGCGCTGTATATAATATAGTTATTTCTATTTAAACAATTCAGTTTTTGCTCATCAACCATCTCTAACACAACTGATTAATAAAAATACTTGATTTGGCAATTTTTTTATTTTTATAATTCTCTATCAAAAATAATAAAAATTTTCAAGATGTAAACTGAAGGATGTCTCAGTATACCCGTTTAACTCCGATTTCTCCATTTTATTAAAGTCTTTTTAGATGACTGATCCAAAAGGGTTTGATATAAAAAAATAAATAAAAGAGAAAAAAACTTCATGTAACGTCAGAAAAAAGATAGCTAAAATTTACCCCCCATAAGTTATTTTGACATCGGCGAGATCATAGGAGGTGATAGAGAACCGATAATAACTTTTTAAATCATATGTTAGAAGGCAGCTGGACAATATTATTGTTACTTATCCGCTGCCTGCGACTATTACAACATATCATTTTGAGTGCCAGGTTTAGTATAATGAGTCTTTGTCTACGGGTCAGATTAATTTTTTTTATCAGATATATGATGTATTTATAAATGACTTACCCCAACTTATAAGGACATATAGTAGTATTCGCAGGTGATACTGAATTGGTGACATCAGCGAATAAGCTTGAGCAGCTTCAGGCATGTGTCAAAATTGGAAGAGGCAAATTTCAAACGACAAGACAGTTTGTGTGAATTTTTATTATAAACAATCTTTAACCCAAAAGAAACTATTTAAGATTTTCTGTTGGTATTAAATATCTGAGGACCTTCTTTGATACAATTTATAATGGAATGATGCTGTGAATTCAAAAAGTAAGAAACTAAATTAAGATCATCTATAAAATAGCTTTCATGGAAAAAACCTTATGAGAATTTACTACGGCCTGCGTTACAGCCATTTAGCTTACAATAGTGGGGAGGGAGCTCCTATGCAAACAGAATATTTATAAAGCAAAAAATGTTGTTAAGGCTAATTTAAAATTTAAGACCACGACAATCTGGTAGGAAATCTATCATTCAACATAAAGGTTTACACATTCTAAAAACAAGTTTATACTTCAGAAACAACTTGAATATTTGTCAGTTCTGTAGTGATACCTATCATCATGGCACAAGCCTAATACAGGTACTAAAAAGTGTCTTGGAAAAGAATTGTTTAAAAGATCTCATTTGTACGCGGGCACTGCCTTCATAATAAACTTTTAGATGCAATAAAGAATATCTCTTCATCTAAAATATTTAAAACATCTTGATTCGTATGTAAACAAAAAAAAGCATATTATCCTTTAAGTGAATTTCTTTAAAATCATCCAAAAAATAATATTTTTTGGATGATTTTAAAAAAGTCTGAATGTTGCTTGTATTTTACATAATTCAAACGGTAATAGTTATAATGTTTTAAAATGTATTTTTTGTATATATACTTTTCAGTTGATACGAAATAGCAAGGTGGAATATTTGTATTTTATATAAACTATGTGCGACTTTCTTTACTAGGCTGCAAATAATAAATATTATTTATTTATTTATGAACGTAAATGAAAATTCTGTCTGCTATCCAATAACTTTATAATAAATTATTTTCTTATTAGTTCCTCTATAGCTTGTTGTTTAACAAAGGTGAGTTAAGGCGAAGAGTTTCTGGCAACGTGGCGAGATATAATGAAGAAGTCGACTCGGTAACTACCACATTTCAAATTGCTGATCCAAATTTTTAGTTGACTTATTGTAATGTTAAAGTCTCAGAAAACTTTCGTTTTGTGGCAAATAATGAGTTTTCTTAAAAATAAATAAGTTTCTTCATTATTACTATTAAAAATGAGCGGAGCAAAAGTACATAAAAGTAGATTTTACTAAGTATCGGAGTGTAGAGCGGGGACGACCCGATAAAAAGCTAAAGAAAGATATGGGTGGAAAAATATAGATGTCTCAAAACTCCTAAAGTAGGTCATATTTATTTTTAATCAGTATTAATAATTATTCAAGTTTAAAAATAAATCTCAATAGTAATCCTTTAAAATCGAAACCACCAACATTTTTGCAAAATCTGTTGGGTGTATTTAGTTTCTTGTGAAGTCGTAATGGCTTTTTAGAACAAACATTGTCATGTAGGATGAATTTAGGAGACATTATAAATAAAGAAAAAAAAAATCAAAATTACTTTCCTTCCAAACACGCACTTACAAAATAATTCCTAAATTTGGCTTTTGAACATTAAAAAAACTTAATCCAAGCATCAAAACTGGATATTTTTAAGCATAATGATATTTGATAGTGGTATAATTATCACAAAAAAATTAAAAGGAGAAGCGTTTGTGTAACAGTTGGAAATAATAGAAAAAACAACATAATTTTCAGATTGCTCATCTACAAGAAGAAAAGGAGAGATAATAAGATATATATGAACCCTTCAATCCTCCCTTCCATATTTACCTGCTAAATATTTGATTTTGAATAATTATACTTAAAATGTGTCCATTACCCTGACCAAAAACCAGGAAAAATGCTCATAATGTAGTCGAAACTGTAAAATATGTAAAGACCCCTTTACTTTCTCCAGTAACGATATCGCTCTAAAATAATTTCATTTCCTTTCGCATTTCAAGTAGTACATTCACTAAATCTAAAAATCATACTTTATTTTGTTCGAGAGTTTATTGTGCCTGATCAATAGATTCTAGATTGCTGCTCTATTAGTTAAGTTCGATATTTACCGATTAGTTGATTAAACTCACAAGTTCGATTGGTAGGTGGCGGATTAGAACGAAAACTTTTCCAGCGACGTAAATTTGTAATCTTTGAGAATTATTTCATTAGATGGCTTATCAGAACAGTATTTTTTTTACATATGGCGTAAAACGTTGTCTTGAAAAATTGAATAAAGAAAGTAAAATATTGTTTGACTTTCAAAGGTCATTTTCTGGAAACTATTGCTATTCAGGGAATATGTTTTGTTGAATGAATTGTTTGAAATATTTCATAAAATTCAAAGAAAGGTTTTATTTCCAAATAAGAAAATATGTCTCGCTTCTAAAATTGAAAGTGATTGTGAAATGCTTTTCTATATCTAATTATACTATCATGTCAAAATTCATTTTGCTAAGTAGAACTGTTTGATTATGGTAATGTAGATAGTAACTTCATCTCCACCCGGTATTTATTTTAAATATTGTATAGTAAAAGTAATATAACAAACATTCTTGTTCGTTGACTCTTTATCCTACATAGGGTTCGAACCCATAATTTCAACGTATACACCTCTACACTTTACCAATTAAGCTACAGCATCAGCGTACCTTATCCTGTTAGTAAAATACCTGACCCGTCACACTCCTACCTCAGTCGAGAACCAGTTCCAGTTCTCTTGAATCCACCATTGTAAATGATTCATCCATTCCAGGGTCTTTATAATACACGCGGAGTACGTAAACCATACAAATAAGTTTTAATGAAAGGAAATGTTTTAAGGTAACTAACCCATAAACAATTAGGAAAATACCTGAAGGTAAAGACACAACCAAAAGAGAATTAAATAACCGGTCAAGTGCAAGTTGGACTTGCCCAATTAGTGTTCCGTACGTTTATTGCTTTTAAAATAAAAAGTTTTGTTACGGTGGTATAAAATGATCAAGGGCTTGACAAAATACACCCCAAATGAATTTTCAACAAAGTTTTTTTCCGAACTCTATTGAAAACTGATGACCTTGAGACTAAAATTTTTTCAAAATTTTTTGATCCATAGTTTTCCAGATAAGGTTTTTTATATACCAGACAAATTATCAAAGGTAAATCACTCGTGATAATTTTCGTTCAATCTACACCCTATTGAGAATATTTCAGACAGCGATTTTTCTCAATTTTTTAAAAAATAATACAAAGAAAGGTGTTCGCAAGTATTACATTATATATATTTTTAAATTTATGTTTTTACGAGCTTTCATTTGACATTCCATTTGAAGACCTGGTAAGAAATTTTTTTTTTTCACTTCCGATTTCCCCTTCCAAAACTAATTCCTTAAGTCAAAATTTAACTTTCAAAACTACAAGGCTCTGATGAGGCTATCTATTCCTATATTAGTACCAGCGGCTCGATGAACAGCTTTTTAGATAGGAAGCATTTTAATCTTTGCAAGCACTTACACCCGCTAACCGCTGCTGCGTAACAAATATTACAGTATTTATCCACAACTAATGTATCTCTCGAGATGTTAACGAGAGACTCGAATTACCTAATTTATTGAATCGTATTATTAATGGGTATAAAGAATTCTGCAGACAAACTTGGACGGGTGAAAAGGGGAAAACGGCTCAATACTACTATCAGTATTGTGAGTTTATTAATTTATTCCTTCGTTTTTCGAGAAGCATCCGTACCAGTAACTTTGAGCTGTACATGGACTCGATTTTTAACATGTGTGATTTATTTTTTGCACTAAACCAGCCTAATTATGCCAGATGGGCCATATCATACTTGAGTAATTTAATGGGATTGTATACTGAAAACTCGCCTTTAGTTACAGAATTTCGTCGAGGGGCATTTGGAATTAGACGTATTGATGCCAATTTTGCTAGATCACCTGTTGACTTGACGCTAGAGCAGACCATCCATGCCGATGCTATTAATGAAATTGCTAATAATCTTACAGTAGACTCAATATCTGCACGACAAAGATGGGTGCTCAGTCACACTCAGAGGGCGAAAATATTAACAACTGTCAAAGAAAATCTTGGCTTGTCGCTAAAAGACGATACTTCGCACTCTTTGCAAAAAAAACCGAATTAACAAAGACAAAAATAGTCTTCACAGTATCATTGAAGCAATAAAAAATACATTTGATGATATTATTGATAGAAATGTTTTATTTAATATTTCGATGGGCAAAGCAGCATCTGAAAACGTTGCTGATTTCCTGCTTAACGTCAAGACAGTAGGCAATCAACAAAAGTTAAATTTTCATTTCAGAATGCTGCTCAGCTTCCGGAAGATTCGAAAAACAAATACCACGAAACAAAATCTTAAATTTCGCTTCTCAGTGCACGCCCAATGTTGATGAATAAAGATAAAAATAAGAAGGTATTACTGAAGATGGAAAGAGACATCTTTAGGCGACTACTCGCAATTAGTATTAACAAAAAAATAAATATAGAATATTGTTTCTTATGTGCTGGTGAAATGTTTAAAACAGACAAGTCAACTTTAGCCAAAACATTGAAATCTCGAATCAAATTGGTTGAGCCAACACATGTTGACGTTGAGATAATAGATAATAAATTTTTTTTTAACCATTGAACATTACTGTTACTCTTATTAAGCACAGCAAAACTGCATAATAAAAACTGAAGAAGTTGATTATATATGTTATCACGAAGAGGTGGACACGAAGATTATTTTTCACGCTTACAAAGTCGCACCAGGCTGAATAGTTTTAATAAAAGCCTGTGATACTGATATTTTAGTAATTTAACTAGGCAATTTACATGAAATTTCACAATCTGAAATTTGGTTAGCAGGTTCAGCGAATAAGAAAAGAAATAACAAAAACCTTGATTGTATTAATTTTACAGAATTAGCATTGAAGTTGGGATCCATGCTATGCCAAAGTCTACCCGCTTTCCATGATTTACGGGATGCGATTACACGGCAGCTTTTTATAATAAAGGAAAATTTAGGCCGTTTAAATTTTTTTCTAAGAACGAGACGTACCCAAAAGTTTTTGCGTCATTAACTGATGAAGCCGACATTTTAAACAACGAAAAAAATTGACGTGATTCAGGAGTTTTACTACTGTTATATATGGTATCCAGCACTGCACCAGAGTAAATGACGCGAGATATCGCATTTTTCTTAAAACTTATTCTGCAAAAAGAAGACAGTGAAAAATTTAAAAATATATATATATATATATATATATATATATATATATATATATATATATATATATATATATATATATATATATATAAATATATATATATATATATATATATATATATATATATATATATATATATATATATATATATATATATACCACCGTGCTGGATATCACTAAAACAAAAAATTTTGCGTACCATTTATATCAATACCATGTGGCTTAATGCAACTGATCCTGACTGTGTAAAATTGCGGTTGGTTTTTAGATGATTATTTAAAACCAACAGGTCGACGGAAAAAGAAAATGATGACGAATCTTCAGAATTCGAAGATAGTCGTCATCTAACTTATGATGAATCGGATCATGAATTTTCAAATTTAATTTTTTATTTTGTATTTCAATTTATAATAAAGTTTTTTTTTCACCACACTAATGTGTTAATGTTTTTTTTTTGCATTTTGAAAAAAATGTTTTAATTTTTTTCTTTCTTTACTTTAGTCCCCTTCTATAATAGATAAAATTTTTAATATAAGTATATACGCTAACATATTATTTTGATAAATATTTCTATATTGTAATATCATATATTTATTTGAAAATATTTGAAAGACTTTTTTTGTTTAAATATTATATATATAATTCAAAGTAATTAAAAGTATACTGACAGTCGCTCCAAAACGATTCTCGGCAGCATAGTAGTTTTGTCCTTTTCAATCGCCCGTAAAAACAGCATGCGTAATCTATTTCATCCGACAGTCGTGTCACGTGCAGGTGCTATGCTGCGTCCTCCTCTATCGTACCGAATAGTACGCTCAATGCTTCTCTGTCGCGCATCTTTGCTTGCTCTAATTTTTAAATTTCAAAGCCTGGCAACAGTGATTCATGAACGGTTTTTCACAAGCGACCTTATTCTACCGTGTTTGCGATAAAATTATCTTTATTTTAATATATACTTCAATGAGAAAGCAGATGAGTACAAATTATTAGTATCGACTCACCTGTTTATACCTGGCAACCCGGTAATAGGGAACAGATAAAGGTAGGCAATCTAACTTTTGCATGTTCCTTATGTTTCATACTTTCGATTGGTATTAAATTCGTTTGGTAAGCAAACGAGAAAAATATTTTAAAAAAAAGTTAATTACAGTATTTTTAATTAAGGATAGCCATGAACATATTTCATTAGGCAACCAATTCGCGATATATTTATTTACATATTATGTTTGATAAAAAATACTTTTCATCCTGTAAGAACATAGGGGGAAGGACAATCTTACTTCGGATCTTAGATTATGATAAGAACTATCAAAATACTGATTTTAGAAACAATGGCGTGTACATATTCAAGGCCCGTATTTCGTGAATCATTAAAATAAGTTCTATTTGTAGTGTTATGAGTTTTTAAAAGGTAATGTTTGTTTTTAGATATGTAAAACTGAAGCTTTGAAAATGCCCCAAAAATTGGACGAAACGTCAACAAAAAAAAAAATAAATAATCGTTTCATTACCGAACTTAAATACCTAATAATAGAAAATCAAGTATTTAATATATATATATATATATATATATATATATATATATATATATATATATATATACATATAAATTTACATATATATATATATATATATATATATATATATATATATATATATACACATATATATATATATATATATATATATATATATATTATATATATATACATATATATATATATATATATATATATATATATATATATATATATATATATATATATATGTAGTAATGGTTTTTCGGGATGGACGGTTTCGCTGACGTAGATGACACTTTTGTGGTATGGCAACACGGTGAAGACAACTTAAACAAGTTCCTGGAACACCTTAACAACATACATCCAAACATTAAATTTACAATGGAAAGGGAAGCAGCAGAACAACTACCATTCCTAGATGTCTTGCTTCAAAGAAAATTAGATGGTTCTTTGTCTCACTCAGTATATAGAAAACCGACACATACAAACAGATACTTAAATGCCGGCTCACATCATCACCCAGCCCAACTCTTCTCCGTTGCCAAATCCTTAGCTCACCGATCAGAAACCCTAACAGACAAGGAACATTTACAACAAGAAACCAAGCTCCTTCGAAACGTTTTACTTTCAAATGGATATAGTCAAAACACAATCCGGCGGGCCCTAAATAAACAACACAAACAGGAAAGAAAGACATATACCACAAAAGCATTTCTCCCATATGTAAAAGGCATCACAGACAAAATAGGAAGACTTCTAGGAAAACACCAAATTGAGACCATTTACACAACCAACCAAAAAAAAAAAAAAAAAATTAAAGATATTCTACCTACACCAAAAGATATTATAGCCTTAGAAGACCAAGGCGTATATGAAATTCCGTGTCAGGACTGCGGTCTTTCATACATAGGCCAAACAAACAGGAAAATTAGTGCCAGAAGAGACGAGCACAAAAACGCCGCCGTAAAACAAAAATCCACCACCTCTTCTCTAGCACAACATGCACACAATACCGGCCACAAAATCGATTTTGACAAAACCAGAACCCTACAAAAAAGTAATAACCTATCCACTAGGGTAATCAAAAGAAGCCATAGAAAATAGAAAAGAGGCCCAACAACTTAAATAATCGGGATGATAGCCAACGTTTACCGAACTCTTGGAAACATATTCTATCCCAGTACCAAGTCCAACCAAGAGAAACAATAATTCAACCATGTGTTACTTCACCAACACAAACATTACAAAGAACCACAGGACCGACAACGCGCAGCCAAAGCCGAGCCTCTATTGGCCAGGTCCGTCCGACCAATAGAAACACCCCCGAGTACATAAAACCGGCGCACTCAGGGCCAGTCTCGACATTCAACGCCAAGACACCGACCAGCTTTGAAAAAGATGGATGAGATTCCATCGAAACGTCAGCGAAACCGTCCATCAAGGGACTTCAAGCTAACACGGGATACCCGAAAAACCATTACTACATTTCACACCCGTGAGAACATTCGTCAAAAACATATATATATATATATATATATATATATATATATATATATATATATATATATATATATATATATATATAAAATATATATATATATATATATATATATATATATATATATATATATATAAAATATATATATATATATATATATATATATATATATAATATATATATATATATATATATATATACATATATATATATATATATATATATATATATATATATATATATATATATATATATATATATATATATATATATATGTTAGCTTTGATTTAAAAAAAAATAATTTTAACACTTTTAACAATTTTAAAAGGTAATGTTTGTTTTTAGATATGTAAAACTGAAGCTTTGAAAATGCCCCAAAAATTGGACGAAACGTCAACAAAAAAAAA
>CM032446.1:129365424-129482924 GCA_019049505.1 Pachyrhynchus sulphureomaculatus
CATTAGGTAGTACAAACAAATCGCCTGTTTATTATGATATAATTACGGTAGAAATGTGGCAAAACTTAAATATAATACTTTGTATTAAGGGTTTTTGTTAAATTTTTAGTTTCATACTTTGACTTTATAGTAATGAAAATTTTCTAAGATTTTCTGATTGGTTTGAAAAAAAAGTTTTTTTATAAAAAAAATCAAGAATAAATAAAAATTTTGGTGACGTTGGTAGAAACGTGTATTTTTTAAACATATTATCGTAGTCCAGTTTCATAATTTGCTGTTATTTGCCAAAATTCAAAAAGCCGAGCACAGGAATTTTTTAACCAGCTAAATCATTTCTTCCAGTAGTTCTTAATAATTTGTAGATTTTTAAAGAACTAGAGCTATCTTTCCCTAAAAAAAGGCCCTTCTTTGTTAATTGGTGATACTGGTAAGAAAGTAAAAAAATAGAAAGTTTTAATCTTGTTTTGTAAAATGTTTTATCAACATAATATGGGTACTTGTTTTTTGGGAATTATCTAATGAATGAATTATTTTGTATATTTGTAGAGTACTATTTATCTTTTTGTATATCCACTTCATGTTTGCAATAATAAATATGCTTATTAAAAAACCTTTTCCTTGCTTTATCTCCGTCTGTGCAAACATATAGCCCATTATTTAATACATAAGAATTTTTTAAAAAATTTTGCTATATCACATCGATTTACTGCCTTTTTAAAAATCAGATTTAAAGTTTGAGAATATACAAATAATTAATTAAAAGCTTACAGAACTGGGGAACATTTTCTAATGTTGCACGTTCCATAATTCCGGGGACCTATAAATTGATCGTACACACCTACGAATCAGCTAAAATTTTATTAATTATATTTTACCATTATCGGAATATTTAGGCGCAAATAGGATGCATAAAATTTTTTAAAACTTTCAAATAAGGCATAAAAAAGTCTACTTAAAAAAAGTCATATACGAAAAACTTATGAGTTTCGGAGATATTATATTTTTGTTGCTTCTCAATCGCCTTAACTGTGAATAAATTGGGTAGATATATTTTCTTGTAACATATATAAATATATATATAAAAATACAGGAAGTTTCTATTTATGTTTAGGGCAACTTCTCTTAAAAAGGGGATATTGAACATATGGCAAGTTTACGATTAAATGTTAAAATTCTATTTGTTATCAGAGATGAAACAAAATTGAAACCACTATCACTAAAACAACGACCTAGTTTGAAATATACTAAAAAAATATTAAGCATATTAAAATAATGAAGGTTTCCCCATTCTTCAATCAAAATCTAATATTACATCATCAGTCATATAAGAATGAGCTGTGAAGAAAGCATATTCTCTCTTAACACCTGATTGTGTTGATTTTAAAATAACTTTATTAGCATGTAAATGTAAGTCAGTGATTTGGGTTTTTTATTGTCTTCTCCCATTATTTTGAGAGTGTGGGAATAGTTGAAACTGCGCACAATACACTGAAATTAGTTAGTTAACGAAATTTAGAGAGTTAAATTTAACTTGGACTGCTGTATGTTAAGAGAAACAGAAATGTAAAGAAAATATTACGACACTCTATACTATGAACATAACAAAATTTTTAGGAGAACACATTATAATTAACGTAGTACTTAATTCGTTATAGCTAAAAAAATTAGTTTTAAAATGTTTTCAAAATAACGAGTATTTTCCATTGCTTTTTCTAAAGCAACAAAATTAGAACGAAACAAAATGCGCATTTAGAGCTAAGCTTTTATTATTATAAAAGGCAATAAGGTTATGAATTTGAATTTTTTTAAATTTCTATGCACTATTGATTTAAATTGTTTATATTTTGAAGTTTATTCTGCTACATTCATTAACCTGTGCTATTATTTTTTTTAAGAGAGTTATTAAATTTAAAGTTTAAATATTTTTTTTATATCTTATCACAGATAGTTATAAAGAGTATGAATTTCTCGGCAATATTGCCAGTGTGAGGCTTGTTTGTTTTTGGAAAAATTATTTAAAGTTGTATGTATTATCCTAATATTTGGAGTTATCTATAGTTGCTAACGTTTGTGTGTGATTTTGAACACTGTCAACGATTATTCATTCTGTATATAATATTTCTAAGAAATGTTTCCTAATATCGTTGAGAAGTTTTCCCCATATTTATGTTATTGATTTAATTACAATGAAAGTTACAAATCCATCCCAAAGAAAAAGTAAACCAACATGTAATCTGAAATTCTAACATCTCAATACTTTAGTTTTTTGCCTCAGTGTTACAAAAATCAATAAGAAAACTATCAAACGTTAGATATTCTAATAGCTTCAAAAATAATAATTATTTTTAAACAAAACTGATAAATCTGCTGTATTTCTAGTAGGTATATGAACTTTGGATACCAAAATTTACGCATATTTATTTTAAAATCCCTTATCTATTTTTGGAAATAAAAATTTAAAAGAATATTATTTAAATATGTTGCAGGTTAGCAAGCAGCACTACTTTATAGACTGTAAGTATTGCTTACAAGTATGGTTTTGTTATTTTAGTGTGAAAAATTAAAAAAAAAAAATCCAAAAAGCCTAGTATTGCGTTAAACTTTAGAAAAAAATGTCAGTAGCGCTGGATATAATATAGTTATTTCTATTTAAACAATTCAGTTTTTGCTCATTCAACCATCTCTAACACAACTGATAAATAAAAATACTTGATTTGGCAATGTTTTTATTTTTATAATTCTCTATCAAAAATAAATAAAAATTTTCAAGATGGAAACTGAGGAATGTCTCAGTATACCCGTTTAAAAACTCCGATTTCTCCATTTTATTAAAGTCTTTTTAAATGACTGATCCAATAGGGTTTGATAAAAAAAAAAATAAATAAAAGAGAAAAAAATTGTGATAGAACAAAAAAGTTAATAGCAGAACATCATGTAACGTACCAAAATAAAGATAGTTAAAATTTACCCCCCCGCGTAAGTTATTTTGACATCGGCGAGATCATAGGAGATGAATAGAGAACCGATAATAACTTTTTAAATCACATGTTAGAAGGCAGCTGGACAATATTATTGTTACTTATCCGCTGCCTGCGACTATTACAACATATCATTTTCAGTGCCAGGTTTAGTAAAAAGTGAGTCGCTTGTCTACGGGTCAGATTAATTTTTTTTATCAGATATATGATAAATGACTTACCCCAACTTATAACCTAAGGACATATAGTAGTATTCGCAGGTGATTACTGAATTGGTGAGTTACAGCTTCAGGCATGTGGTCAAAATTGAAAGAGGCAAATTTCAAACGACAAGACAGTTTGTGTGAATTTTTATTATAAACAATCTTTAACCCAATAAGAAACTATTTAAGATTTTTCTGTTGTATTAAATATCTGGGGACCTTCTTTGATACAAATTATAATGGGAATGACCAGTTGCTGTTTGAATTCAATAAAGTAAGAAACTAAATTCAAGGTCATAAACTATCGATAAAATAGCTTTCATGGAAAAAACCTTATGAGGATTTACTACGGCCTGTGTTACAGCCATATTAGCTTACAATAGTGGGGGAGGGAGGTTCCTATGCAATACAGAATATTTATAAAGCAAAAAATGTTGTTTAAGCTAATTTTAAAATTTAAGACCACGACAATCTGGTAGGAAATCTTTCATTCAACATAAAAGTTTTAATACATTCTAAAAAACAAGTTTATACTTCAGAAACAACTTGAATATTTGTCAGTTCTGTAGTGATACCTATCATCATGGCACAGAGCCTGATACAGGTACTAAAAAGTTTGTCTTGGAAAAGAATTGTTTAAAAGATCTCCTTTGTACGCTTGCACTGCCTTCATAATAAACTTTTAGATGCAATAAAGGATATTTCTTCATCTAAAATATTTAAAACATCTTGATTCGTATGTTAACAAAAAAAGCATATTATCCTTTAAGTGAATTTTCTTTAAAAAATCCATCCAAAAAAATAATTTTTTTAGATGATTTTAAAAAAGTCTGAATGTTGCTTGTATTTTACATAATTCAAATGGTAATATTTACAATGTTTTAAAAATGGAAAAGAAATTCCATTATTGATAAGAAGAAGGATTTGCTGGATTTTGGTGTTGGGTGAGATTAATACCTATTCAGAGTCGATTATTTGGCTGGTTAACTGCCATTGAAATATTCGTGAAAAGGCTGACTATATCAAGAGATATAATAACGTGGTTTTCTGGTAATTGGAAATTATTGACCATTGCAACTAAACGCAAAAAGAGTCTTTAATGGAAAATATGATAATTGAGGAAGGACTTTTCAAGAAGATTAGCACAAAATTTACTGAGTTTTGAAGTGGGAGAGCAAGTGGTGGAGACGATGGGTCCTGAGCGTACCCCTTCTTTGTGTATCTTGGGTAAACCATAAATCCTTGGTAGAATCGCCTTGTAGTAGTAAAGTTGTTTTGGCTGTTATATCGTCGATCTATTTTTTGGTCTTTAAACTGCTTGATAAAACTGTTACTCTTGTTTTGATGTTGAGTAGTGGGATCATGAGAGAGCTTCTTGTAAACTTGTTCATCATCAATAAGTTCTAACATCTTAGTTTCATAATGTAGTCTCTCTAAGGCTACTATAACCGAGCCTTTGCCGGAAGCGAGTAATTAAGATCTAACTATGTTGTTTGAGAAATTTTGTTGTGTCTTGATGAACAAATGTCTTCTCAAAAACAGAAGTATTTACGGTTCTGTAAAACAGCGTTGGTAACTGCATTGGTACATTTGGCCCCGAGAATATCTTGACTGGAGGACTGGTGCAAGCTTAATGAAGGATTCAATGTCAGAAAGGATTGTTTTTACAGGGATATCAGTACCTGGAATGGAATCATAAACAAATTTTGGACCCAAAGCAAGAATTTTATGAACCTCAGGAGGGAAAATCAACTGTAGATAAATTGGTAAACCATATGGGGACAGACTTTTAGTTTATCATGTTTTTGTACCTAATCAAGTTATTGAATTTATTAAAGAGAGAATTAGAAAGGGATCTAGTGGTGGTTTGAAAAACGATCTTTCTTGAGTAACACGAAAGCGTTGAAACGATATGTGCTGGAACTCTTATTTTCTGCCAAATGAACAACACGGTTTATCAGAGTTTTGAGTAAGTTTTGGGAATGTGGAATCTTTGGCACAATGATACTACTCAGTATATATCACCACTACACCAAACAATTTTATTTTTGCACTCGACGCGCGGCGTTTCGCTAACCATGTTAGCTTCATCAGGAGCGATGACTGACTAAAGCTAAACTACAAATCTACCCTATTTTTACTTTAGCCTAACCCTTGAATTACTCAAGCGGAACTAATGACATAGGCAAGGCTATCAATTCCTAGGTCAAGTAACCAGTAGAGGGGGACTATAAGGAATAGGTCCTCGGTCTTTATTTAAACTACTTTTTCACATTTTATGATTTCCCATACTTTCGTATGCGTTTAACAATCTCCTAACAAATACCATTTTTTTATTAATCTTAGATTATCTAATGTTACAGTATGATCAGCTTCAAGGGCATGTTCGGCAATGCTAGACTTTTCTGTTCTATTGTATTTTAAGTGTGCTAAATGTTCTTTAAATCGTGTTTTAATTGACCTTCTCTGTTACTGTGTCCTTCCTATAGATATCAAATTCTAATCTATTATTATTTTTAATAATTAAAATATCTAGAAAAGGCAATTGTCCTTTGTTCTCAACTTCGTAAGTGAATTTAATGGAATCATACCGGCTATTTAATTTAGAAACAAAATCATCAAAATTTGCTTTATTTGTATCAAAAATCGCGAAAATATCATCCACATACCTATACCATACCCTTGGGAAATATTCGAATTCTTGACTGGCTTCGATTTCAAACTTACTCATGAACAAATTGGCTATGAAAGGTGATAAGCAATTACCCATAGCTGTTCCTTCTTTCTGAACATAAAAGTAACTTTCTCAAGTTCTTTTGATAACCTTGGGAACAAAGAACTAACATCATTTGGATATTAAATAATGGTAACTGTGGTTGATCCGACCGATGAAACAATGGGTCGCATTGCTTTTCCAGGTTTGTGGATCTTGGGTAAGCAATACAATTTTGGTATGGTCGGATTACTCACATTTAATTTAAATTTTAGCGAATCGGAGACAAGGTTCTTACATTTTTTTAAAGAATTTTTAACCTCTGATATCATTCTCGGTAATGGATTTCTTGTTACCTTTTCATAAGGGCCAGATTCGATAAGATTATCTACGCGTTCAAAATAATCTTTCTTATCCAATATAACAACCTTATATTTCCTTTATCCGCTTTTAAGTAGAATACATCTTTCTTTTTCAATCCTTTAACTACTTTTATGTTTTGTCGTGAATTAGAATTTGTGTTGTTAACCATGTTTTTCGATATTTGATTGCGGCATGTTTCCCTAACAAATGATTTACTATTTTCTGGAAGTGTACTAATGGAACTTTCAATGTGAGCAACTATTTCTGATAAATTATCTGTAGGAGGGGATACTGGACAAAGTTAAGACCTTTGTTTAAGATGCGAATTTTCATTTCGAGTTCCTGAGGACTATTCTTCTTCGGTAAGAGCTTTTTTAATTTTATTACTTAGAATAGAGAATTTCTTTTTATATTGAATATCAATAACTAAAGACATTTTTCCTTTGGAACTCGCTCCATACTTCATATTCAATATTGTTTAATCCTGAAATGTTAATTTTTTGAATCTGATATGATTCTACTTCTAACATACTACGTTTTGTGTACAAATTCTTGATTTCTAAGTCAAGCCATTTTTGTTTAGCAAAGAATGAAACTTTTTCTGAAATGTTTGATTTTGGTAAATTAACCTTAATAAAATTAGGAAAAACTTTAAATTTCTTGCAAGACTTTAAAAACCAAATATCTGCACCTACTAATCTCATCTTACTACTGTACTTACGATAAAGATTTATTTCCGTTGACCGTGAAGCCATCTCTACTAACTTGGGAATGTGGAATCTTTGGCACAATGATACTACTCAGTATATATCACCACTACACCAAACATTTATTTTTGCACTCGACGCGCGTTTCGCTAACCATGTTAGCTTCATCAGGAGCGATGATTGACTAAAGCTACACTACAAAGCGATCTACCCTATTTTTATCTATAGGAAGGACACAGTAACAGATAGATATTATTCCTAATGATTCATTTCATTGCAAACAACATAAATTAGCCTCATTACATTTTTTAGTTCATCGTTTAATCACTTTCCCTCTAAATAGAGTAAACTTTAATAAAGAAAGGAATCGTATTAGAAATATAACTAGAGTTAATGGTTATGACGACTACTTAGTAAATAAGCTAATAAATAGACATAAGTTTAGGTTTAATATTCAGAATTCCACCTTTTTTACACGCGAAGAAAATAACACTAAGTATGTCTCCATACCATATAATCCGAAATATAGCAAGGGACTCAATAAGGTATTTAATAAGGTAGGCCCCACCTTAGTCTATAAGTCATCAGACAATCTGAGGAATATCTTAGGAAATCCCAAAGATAAGATTCCCGTAATTGTGAGAAAAAGTGGAATTTATGAAATTAGTTGTAATGATTGTGACAAAAAGTATGTTGGGCAAACTAAAAGGTCAATTAAAACACGATTTAAAGAACATTTAGCACACTTAATATACAATAGAAACAGAAAAGTCTAGCATTGCCGAACATTAAGCCCTTGAAGCTGATCATACTGTAACATTAGATAATCTAAGATTAATAAAAAATGGTATGGAGATTGTTAAACGCATACGAACGTATGGAAATCATAAAATGTAATAGTAGTTTAAATAAAGACAGAGGACCTATTCCTTATAGTCCCCTCTACTGGTTACTTGACCGGAATTGATGGCCTTGCCTATGTCATTAGTTCCGCTTGAGTAATTCAAAGGGTTAGGCTAACTATAAATAGGGTAGATTTGTAGTTTAGCTTTAGTCAATCATCTCTCCTGATGAAGCTAACATGGTTAGCGAAACGCGCGTCGAGTGCAAAAATAAATTGTTTGGTGTAATGGTGATATATACTGAGTAGAGTTTTGAGATTATTAATCTCTTTGAAGGTGAAAGAAATTTCATAGGAAAGAATTCTGACAGATACCTTACTCTGGAAAGCGCTGTATCCTGTTGTTGTCATTGGGTCTGTCGGACATCAGATCGTTCATTCATCCAAAGTTCTTTACAATATGGTTAGGGACAAGTCCCGTTGAGCGACATTTCAATAGAAAATTCCTTCTACAGGTCATCCTAGCTAACTTGGTGTTATATTTGGCCCAGTTACGGAAAAGGTTAGTAGTTTCCGCTCCATATGTATTATGTAAATCTTGAAAAAAACCCATTTCTATAACAGAATAAAGAAAAGAAAGCAAAAGATTGCCGTATCTACCAAAATTATTAAAAATACAATCTTAGTTGGGGAACTCGGCAAAAACAGGGCGTGATTAGAGATCACACAATTTTCATTAAGCCAATATTTCGGTCCTGGATTGGGACCTTCTTCAGGGCAGAACTGAAAAGAAGAACAAAGCGTATTCACTGATCGTGATCGTAATAAATAAAATTAGTATAGAACAAGAATAAGATATTAGTCATAATAAATTAAAAAAACTCACATGAGAAGTGCAAAGATTTCGTTAGCCTGAAATGGCCGTAGGTAGCTTTATACATAAAAAAGTTGTTACAAATAAAAGTTGGTTAATTCATAAAATATATAAAATACCCACTAAAACACTGTAGACAAAATTCTAAAAACCAAATTTAAAACATGGATGTAATTGGGAACCTTGGATGTTGAGAACATTGTTAATTATTACACCTGTGACCACCATACATGGCCAACGCCATTTAGGAAAGATGACAAGGACGACAGGAGACAGCTGACCGTCAGAGATAAGGGGTTTAGTCAAGAAAACTCAATTAACCAGAATGCGGGGGTCGACACCACTTTATCTGGGCCATCTTGTGCACCTAGCGATTACTGTCTTCCTTCCATTGACAGTATCTTGCGTCACCCCTTCATTACCTCCTGGTTCTTTCCAGTCTTCATTGGTTTTTGCAAACAATCTCTTCCTCCAATCAGATTCCAACAAGAAATTAATAAATTAATAATTAATTCATTAGACAATCTTCCTCTTCGTTGCTCCCCATTACTTTCTCTCTCTCTCTCGCTCCCTCGCTCACCCTTCACCTATAATTAGGTTATGATTTATCCTTCCTCGACTTCATACCGGATTCTCTCACTTAAAGGTCCACTTGCACTTCCCATTTTTATCGGTTCCTTCCAGGTGTCGACCCCGCATTCTGGTTAATTGAGTTTTCTTGACTAAAACCCCTTATCTCTGTCGGTCAGCTGTCATGTTCTACACTAATTTTATATATTATAAGAACCTAACGATAACATCATTAATTTAAAGTTGCCCCAGACACGATCAGTGAATACGCTTTGTTCTTCTTTTCAGTTCTGCCCTGAAGAAGGTCCCAATCCAGGACCGAAATATTGGCTTAATGAAAATTGTGTGATCTCTTAATCACGCCCTGTTTTTTGCCGAGTTCCCCAACTAAGATTGTATTTTTAATAATTTTGGTAGATACGGCAATCTTTTGCTTTCTTTCTTTATATATATATATATAATATTTATATATATATATATATATTTTTATATATACATATATATACATATATATACAGATATATATATATATATATATATATATTTATATATATATATATATATATATATTATATATATATATATATATATATATATATATATATATATGTATATATATATATATATATATATATATATATATATATATATATATATATACATATATATAAATATATACATATATATATATATATATATATATATATATATATTATATATATATATATATTTATATACATATATATATATAATATATATATATATATATATATATATATATATATATATATATATATATATATTATATATATATATGTTAGCTTTGATTTAAAAAAAAAATAATTTAAACACTTTTGGGCAATTTCAACAACAATAACTTTTATTAACAATTGCAATCAGACCATCTAACAAAAAGCTGGCCGACTACTTCAGCCCTCTAAACTATATTTCATAGTGCGTACCAAAAGAATCCCTTTTACCTAAATCTCATTAGGGTTACATAAACAGTTTTTATAAGCTATGGTCATATCCGTCATAATAACTATAAATTAACAGTAGCTTAAGTATAGTTAAATCTACGTAATGTAAACAAGCCAGTCTGCGTGAAAACAATTATAAATAATTTATTTTTCTCCTTCTCATATTGCATCGTTACGTCAATCCTAATTTTTTTCAACTAGGCCTGGAACGGGGGGTTTTTCCATACAGAAAATGGTGACAGCTAACACGGCCGTCCTGTGGAGGAAGCGCCCTCGCGACGTCTTCATTTTATTTCCACCTAAAAGAAATTAACGAACAGTATCTTTGCTATACTTTGTGGGATTGCCACTAATATATTTTTTTTCAGTTCTAATGGGATTGCCCACTAGTAGTTTTAACCTCATTCATGTGGGAATGCCTTTATCTTTTTCAGACCTAATAGGATTGCCATTAGTTTTTTTCTTTATTATTTTTCTTATAGTTGGAGGTATTTTAATCTCATAGTGAGATTACCACTATCCTGATGGAAAAACTCTTAGTATTTTTATTCTTATAGCGGGATCGCCACTATCTCAATGGGCCATTGATGAGATCGTCACCGATCCTCTCTCAACTCTATAGTGGGATTGCCACTATCTCAACAGGCATTAGTGAGATCGTCACTAATCCTCTCATCAAATTTATGTTACTGACAACTTTAATCAGATATATACACAATAAAGGTTTATTTTAGGTAAAGGTAGTGAGATCGCTACTCTAACTCATTCTTTTGCATAATTATCTTGAAGACAATGACCTAACTGGTCATGTGTAGTTATCGTGATTCGCTATCCTTTCTTATGTAGTCGGTATCTCTCGTTTTGATTTTCACATTTTTGTATAATTATTTTGGAAACCATGACCTCAACTGGTCGTGTGCATCCACTGCGATTCGTTGCCCCTTCTCATGCAGTTGGTATCTCTCGGTTGGATTTTTACCTAAAACAAATTCACGAACAGTATCTTTGTTATGACTAGCATGCATAGTGGGGTTGCCACTATTTCGATAGGCATTGGTGAGATCGTCGCCAATCATCTTTTAAATTAATGGTACTGACAACCTTAGTCAGACAAATATGCAGTAAATTTCTAGTTAAGGTAAAAGTAGTGGAATTGTCACTCTAACTCACCTTTTTTTTTATTATTATTATTATTTGGAAGACCATGACCTCATTTGATAGTGTGCAGCTACTATGATTCGCTGTCCTGTCTCATATAGTCAGACTCTCTTGCTTGGCAGAATCTCCTGGACAGTATAAGGTCTTTTGCATAATTTTTTTTTTAGACATCTTCCCATTTTCAGCCAAAATAAATCTTGCATGTATTTTTTTCTTCATGTATTTGTCTCACCCTATATGCAAGGAGTCGTTTTTTTTTTTTTTTTTTTTTTTATGGGTCTAGCACACGTGCTGCAGAGAAGTCCCTAAAGCGCTCCAGGAGCGGCACGAGTGCGGAAAAAGCGATTCACGTTGTTCTTGAATCGCTGTAAATTGTACTCGGTGGGAAACACAGCGCTGGGCAAATTATTCCAAAGGGATGACGTTCTCCATATAAAAGATTGCTTGAAAAGCGTTGTACGCGGAGTAACAAGCTGAACCTCATACGGATGCGAAGCACCAGCGCGACGTGTATTTCTAACATGCACCGCTTTGGGAGGAATTAAGCGGGCTACATCCTTCGAACACTTTCCATGAAAATACTTGTAGAACAGACTCAAGTCGCCAACCGTTCTTCGATGTTCCAGCGAATCAAGGCCGCCGGTCAATTCCGGGTCCCCAATCAGACGGACCGCTCTTCTCTGAACAGAATCCAACAAATGCAGTGTATGTTTGGGAGCGGAGCCCCAAACGTGGGAGCAGTATTCCATAGTTGGTCGAATTTGGGCTTTGTAAAGAATTAACAGTTGCTGTGGGGTGTAAAGCTTTCTGGTTCTAAATAATATTCCCAACTTTTGAGAAGCTCTCCTTGCCATGCCTGCAACATGTTCATGCCAAGACATATTTGCTCCCAAACTAACGCCCAACAAATTGAGCGACGATGCTAGGGGAATGGAGTGCCCCGACATAATTATGTCAGGTTCAGCAACGTTAACTTTTTTAGAAAAAAACTGCCGCTTGGGTTTTTGTAGCGTTAAATTTCCACTTGGTTACTGTCACCCCAAGATAGAATTTCTTCCAGGTCTTTGTTAAGTTGAACGACCTCCTGCTGTCTGCGGATACTCGCCTGAGTAGCCGATGTCCGAGCGTTCAAGGTGAATGAAGAGACAAGCGTACTGTCATCTGCAAAGCTATAGACTGGATTCCCGGTCTTTTTCCAGTAGATCGTTAATGTAAATGAGAAAGAGAGTAGGAGACAGTATGGAGCCCTGGGGCACACCGGCGTTGATAGTGAGGGTGTTAGAAAGAAATCCGTCGACCGCCACTCGTAAAGAACGCTCTCTGAGAAAACATGAGAGCCACAAACAGAACCTTTCAGACATACCATAAGAGCGTAACTTAGCCAACAGTCCATCGTGCCAAACACGGTCGAATGCCTTGGATATGTCAAGAGCAACCGCTCGAGATTCTCCAAAATGTTCAATTGCGTTGTTCCAAACATGTGTTACATAAGTCAGAAGATCTCCTGTTGACCTATGTTTACGAAAACCATATTGGTGATCGCTAATAATATTGAATCGTTCAAGATATTTTAGAAGATGCTCATTGATAACCTTTTCCATGACTTTCGATATTATTGAAAGCAGTGCGACTGGTCGGTAGTTATTTGGCAAGGTCTTCTTACCTTTTTTAGGTATCGGCTGAACCGTGGCACATTTCCAGCAGGACGGAAATATTCCCTTTCTGTAGGATAGGTTAAAAAGTCTACAGAAAACTGGCGTTAGTTCCCTTGCACAGTTTTTGAGAACTATGGCAGGTATTCCGTCAGCGCCAGAAGCCTTCTTGGTGTCTAGCTTCATTAAAATACGCTTTATGATGCGCTGTCTGAAGACAACATCGGGCATCCTTGACTGCAATATGGGAATAGTAGGTGGTGTTTTTCCTTGGAAATCGACAGTAGAATGTGAAGCAAAGAGTTCAGCCAACAAGTTCGCTCTCTCAACAGTGTGGTTGCAATGGAATTATCTAGGCGTGTGAGTGGTGGTATGGTGGATTTGGTAAAATTTTGACTAACTGCCTTAGCGACTGCCCAAAAGGACCTGGAATTGTTGGGACAAGTGAGAAGTTTGTTTCTAATTCGTTGATTGTGTGCCTCCTTGGTTTCGTCGATAATTCCCTTGCATCTGTTCCGGGCATGAACAAAGATGTTACGATTTACGGTGTTTAGGATTTTCACGCCATTGTCGATAGGCAATATGTTTAGAAGCAACAGCTTCTTTGCATTTTCGATCGAACCAAGGCTTGCCGTTGGAGGAGCATTTCTTCGAAAAAGGGATGTAAGCTTCCATACCAGCCAAAATAACATCGGAGACCTCCCTGGCGCAGTCAGAGATGGGTTATCGGATCGAAAACAAATGTCCATCCAAGGGAAAGTTCGAAAGTATCCATAAGATCTTCCCATTTAGCAGATTTGTAGTGCCAAATCTTGCGCGGGCCTAGGCGCCTCTCTGTCACTGATTGGCAGGATACTCGATGTCGAAAGCAGTTTATGGTCGGAAGAACCTAACGGCGGATTTACGGTAACCGTGTAAATCTCCGGATTGGTGGTTAAAAACAGATCAAGAAGACTGGCGAACTCCCCGTCTCGATCAGGGATCCGTGTTGGTTCGTCAATAAGCTGAGTTAAGCCATAACTGATTGAGAATGATTCAGCTTCACGACCTTGTTCGTCGGTAGTATTGGAATATTTAAGCCAGTTGATATTGTGGACATTAAAGTCGCCCAGGACGGCAATTTTCGGCACTTGGATAGTTACTTTGTAAATGATCGATGGTGTCTGCAAGAGAAGCGAAAAGTGTTTCGAAAATTGGTATCACTTGGTGGTCGATATAGGATACAGATGAACCTTGTGGTTTGTTGAGTCGTTATTTTTAACCACATAACATCAAAGTTTGGGGGCTCCAGAGCTTCTTCTCGTTGACAAGAGAGGTCGCTTCTGACAAAAAGACAGATTCCAAAGTTACGCCTAAATCGGGAATAGAAGTCGTACCCAGGATAAAGATAGTTGACCGTGCTGGTCGATGGACTGACCTTGGTTTCACATAGAGCGAGTACATGAGGTTTATTTGATTGCAGGTGTTGATGCACTGAATTTATGTTCGCGTTTATACCTCGTATGTTGCAAAAATCTATCTTAAAATTATGATGTCTGCAAGTCGACGCCTCCGAACCAACCCCCACCCGGAGATCCGAACGGGAGGCCATTCTACCTCCGGAACTTCTTGCATCCAGGCGCCTCATCATGCTCTTTGGTCCCACAGTAGTTAATGTGGAATTTTCCTGTTCTGTCACATCTTTATCTTTGCCTTCTTTGGCTTTGATCCAGGGGGTGTTATTATTGGGTAGTTTGGGTTCTGACCAAATACTTTTCCAATGACCTGTGAGTTGTTGTTTGTTTGGTGGTTCGGTCACTGCTGTCTGTTTGCTGTGCATAGTTTTCCGGTAGAACTGTCTTTGGCTTCTTCGGAAGAGGTTGTTGGTATCTTTCCTCTCGTTTGGTTCTTTGTATCTACGGAGTCTTGCGGCATATACGGACAATTTTTGTTTTAGAGTATCCAGGATTTCTGGCAGTGTTCTGTCGGGAGACCCGGACTTGATTTTGTTTATACTCTGTGTGATTCGTTTGGACACGTTCCCGCTGATAAACTGGGGTAAGGTGTCCCTAGGTATCTCCTGATGTTGTTGATTTTGTTTTCTATTCTTATTTGCCGTTTGAATTTTGGTTTTGTGCTGTTGGGATTTCTTTGCCGTTGCGGGAGTTTTTGATTAAATACTTCGTCGGTTGCGTTCATGATTGATGGTGGTGAGTCTAGGCGGCGAGTGATTCCCTTCTCAGTGGTTTTTTTTGTCAGGACTTGTGCTTTTATCAAAGCAACGCATGGTGTGTTTCGTTTGTTCCTGTAGTATAACTCATGCGTTGCCCTGATTTTCCCGCCTTGGTGGGTGTCGGCTTACTCGCCTTCACAATACTTTTGGCAGGTCCATTGTCAGTTGCCCGGTCTTCATCGTTTTGGTCGAGCTGCCATTTCCCGCGACGTCCTCGACCGTTACGTCGCTCGCCCGATGCTTCTTTTATTGGTCTACTGTTGTTTGGGATGTTTTTAGTGTTTTGTGGTGTTAGAAGCTCAAAGTGTCCCGACATTGGGTTGCCTGTTAGTAGAAGGTAAATAGTTTCGGTGTGTTTTCTTGTGCTTATTATTGTTGGCTTGTCCCTAAAAGTTATTTTTGTATCTCTTGTTCTTCGTTGTTTTGAGAAGATATGAAAGTTGCTATTCTGGGTTTCCGAGAGGGCAAGTATCTCTAGGCTCGTTCCATAGGTGCCATTTTTCCTCATATAGTTATAGTAGTTATTGAAGTCTTTCATATCGTCGTCCCCAAATAATGAAAATGTGTTAAGTTCCGACCAGTTTTGTTGTATATATCTTAGAGCAGCCTCTCGGAGTCTTTCATGATGGTTTTGGTGGCCATATAAGTGTAAGCTAACTGCACGGAAAAGGCAATTTCCATCACCTACAATGTCGGATCTGGTAAAACTATCGGGAGTAGTTTCGACTGAGGCGGTTGGTTGGATCGTTTGTCGTTGCTGTTGTGGTGGTGGTGTTGTAGCTGTTTGTACGACAGGGGGTCCGCCTCCTCAACACCCTGCCATTATCACTAGTATAATTAGTATAATTATTATTATTTGACATAGTGTTCCCACGAGTATCCTAGGAAAGAATGGTCGACTGCGGCAGAGCCTGGATGCCACAGCAAGGCTACTTACTCCCGGAGGGCGCCCGGTATCCGGGTTATAATACAAGTTCACAATAAGAAAATGCGGGCACAAAACATTTCGGTGGTTTTGTTTTCATTACAACCATATTGTTTATATTATTCGTAATTACTACTTCACGACAAAATCATTATATTGAAACTCTCGAATCGTGCCTTTTTCAGCAATCTTGTTTATGTTTATCGTTTTTAAAACACACTTATAAATCAATCATTTCATCCTCCGGATTCCAGCTTAAATAGTCCACAAGTGGCATTTTATTACTAGGGTGGTATTCCATACAAAAAGGTTTAACCTTGTAACCTAATATACCAGCGTGCGACACGAGGCTGCAAGTTTTTCTTTAAAGCAGTCGCTTGCACTGAGTTACAGTCGTATACATTGTGAAATATACAGTGAAATGTATGTTCAATTATATGGTGTACATACAGATATTTTTGACACGTTACATGGTTGATAATATAATTCCAGTCCGTTATTGTCTTTCTTTACATGCGACGGACATCATCAAATTCATTGAGTAAAATTAATAACTCACGTTCTGACGCTGGCTTTTATGGATTCTTCTACTTCACACACTAGATTATTAAAGTCTTCGTTATCACTAACGATTTCACCGTCTTCGGCCATTTTTATTAATATTATTTTTTACAAAACACTTTTAATACACTGCGCACGAAGTTCAAATCCCAATTCTGTTGTTAGCTTTTATTTAAAAAAAAAATAATTTTAAACACAATTTCAACAACAATAACTTGTATTAACAATTGTATTCAGACATCTAACAAAGCTGGCCGACTACTTCAGCTCTCTAAAGTATATTTCATAGTGCGTACCAAAAGTATTAGACCCCCTATAAAATGTATTATTAAGATTGGTAGTATATATAAATCAAACAATTAAATTATTTTTTCTTTTTATTTATTTACACACAAGAAAAAATAAACAATATACTAAATATATAACAATATTTATATGAATAAAAAAAAATCAATCATTTACACAAGTCAAATTATCAAAATCGTCAATTTTTGCCATTTGACTCTCGAAGTCATCATCATCATCACCAGGATTAAATGACTCCAAGAAATTTGCAGTCGATGGGCTGGCTTTGTCTACAATTTTTTCCTCTTCTGCGGCTCCTCATCATCATTGTTATCAATAGAATCGACGGATTTTAATAGCCGATTCTCTAATATTTCCTGTTCCGTTTACTGTCATCATATTTATTTTTCTTTTCCATCAAGTATTGCTTTACCTGAGCAATTCTTGGAGTGCTCTAAAAAAGAGCTGCATTTCTTCTTCGTTGTCAGCCTGTATTCTTAGATACTTGACTGGCAACAATCCAAGTTTTTCCTCCACGATTGTATTTTTAGGATGATACTGCAGATATAAGTGTATCTGATTTTTTAGCAGTTTCACCTCCTTCACACCATGTCTGAAAATAATTTTAATAAATTCAATTTTCAGTTAAATATGACTTAATAATTTCAACTAGTAATTTTTATTATTTACAATATTGAAATACTACCAAAATTTAGTTATCCCAATCAAACAATAGATAAGTAAATAAAAAATATTTCTCACAGTCTAACATATAAAGAAAACTTACTTGAATAAATTTCGCAATAACATGTAGAGAGCATTTTATTGGACAGTTTTTTAAAGTCAGTCGATTCTATTACGAAGGTAGACATTTTGAAAAATAAAATATATACAATAAACATTTGTAAAATATACACACAAAGATGTAATTTAATTCAGAGGAAGAAATTTACTGCTTATATATGAATACAGCAAAGAAAAAAATACTCCTAATTAGCATCAAATCATCATCTGTTTACAAGTTGATTACATATTTTTGTTTTAATAAGAATATTATTTATGTTAATTAATCATTTTAATATAGAAACTAAATAGCGATAAGCTGATTAGGCATTTTAATAATAATAACATTTATGCTAAATAAACATTTTGAAATATTGTCAATAACAAAATAATTAGTTTGAAAAATTACCAGTTTATCTACTTATAACCTGTTAAGCTGATTATATATATTTTTTTTGATTTAAATTTTAAAAAATATTAAAACTAAATATTAATAAATTGATTAATATTTATGCTAATTAACGAGTTATCTATTGTTTATACATTTTAAATAGGAATATTCAATCGGATAAATTATATAAATTCAGTTTTATCTATCTTTATTTATTTTGCTGGTAAAGTTTATTAATTCATCATGTCTTTAGAAATTTCACGATTAAGTGATCGTATGTTGTTAAGTGTTCAAGAAGCTGTAAGTTAATTAAGTCGAAAAAGGAATATATTAAGTGGATACAATTTTTAAATAGAAGTATTTTTACTTTAAAAAGTATTTAAAATGTGGTGTATTTGGTAATGACAAAAAATATCTTTCAAAAATTGTAACAAATTTAAGTTTATTAAAAAATTATCGGGAACTGTTTATATATAAAAAAGAATTAAATAAAAATAAAAATTTTATTTGGGACGATTTGGAATCATGTTTTAACAATCGTATTATGACAGATGCAATTGTTAATTTAAGTATTCAGGATCCAATCATTTTTTTTTTCAATTAAAGCATTCAGATCTTTTACATGTAAAGTAAAAAAGGAACTAGAAAAATTACTATTAAAAATTAATGTTATATTTTTAGCAAAATTTATGAAAACCTGAAAATAATAAAAGTGATATAAAAAATTTTACTACCAAAAATCGTGTAGTAGATAGTAATATCAATTTAAGAAATTTTTTTAACGATCTTATTAAAAATAACATTTTGACAAAACTTGACGTATTTCAATAGTGTGATTCAGGTTGGTCACTTTATGAAATTTTACAATTAAAAATTAATTTTAATCATTATACATTAATGGTGGATTTCAACTTTTGTTTCATTTCCAAAATTTATTACAAATACTAAAGGAGTTCTGAATATTAAAAATAATGATGAATATTGTTTTCTTTGGTCTATTTTGGCTGTTTTACATCTTTGTCGCGCAAATCAAAATCAATCTAGAACGTCTTCATATCCTCATTTTAGTGAAATTTTGAATTATCATGGTATTAAATTCCCTATAACTTTAAAAGACATTAAGAAATTTGAGCCAATGAATAATATCTCACTTAACGTTTATGCTAACGATAAAAAAGAAATTGTACCAATTTATTTGAGTAAGTATGAATTTTTAACAATTATTAATTTATTAATGTTAGAAACACAATTTAAGCCTAATGAGAATAATGATGATGAGGAGGAGGACAATTCTTTTATTAATTATTAATTCTATATCTAAATTTAAACATATTTATCATTTTAAATTAATTAAAGATTTATTGCGATTACTTAGGAAACAAACTGGTGACCTCAATAGCAAAAAATATTATTGTGGCAGGTGTTTAAATCATTTCTATTCACAATAAAATATGAATAAACACATATTTACTTGTAGAAAAATGAATAAATCCAAAATAACTTTACCAACTGATAAAGAGAAATATGTGTCATTTAAAAATTTTAGTCATAAAGCAAAAGTGCCGTTTGTCATTTATACGGACATTGAAAGTATATTGGAAAAAATACGAGAATCGAAGTAGGAAACATATAAAAAAAAACAACAAAAAGATGTACCGTGTAGTATTGCTTACAATTTATTTTGTAGTTATAGTAATAGTTTTCAAAATTTAATTTATGTACCGATGCAAATTGTATAAGTTGGTTTTGCAATGAATTACAAAATATATCTTTACAATTAAATCCCATATTTAATAATATAGTTCCAATGTTACCATTAACACCTGAAGAACAAGAATCCTTCAATACATCAACCATTTGTTATTTATGTCAACAACCATATACACCTGATCAAGTAAAAGTCAGAGATCATTGTCATTTTACGGGGAAATATCGAGGTAATGCTCATTCCACATGCAATCTCGACTGTCATGTTGAGCATATAATACCTGTATTATTTCACAATCTGTCTGGGTATGATCGCCACTTTACTATTAAAAATTTAGTTACACAAATTCGTGGTAAAACAAATTTATTATCTGTAAATAAAGAAAAATATATTTCATTTACTAAACATATAGAAAAAACACTTCAATCCAGTTCCGATTTTTAGATTCATTTCGATTTATGCCCAGTAGTCTAACTAAATTAAGTTCATATTTAGATAACGACAAAAAACAGATTGTGAAGAGTCTTTATCTAAACAATGAAGATTTTATTTTATTATCTAAAAAAGGTATATTTCCCTATGATTATCTAGGTAGTTGGGAAAAATTAAATTAAAATCGATTAACTATAATCGATCATTTTTATAACAAATCAACTAAATCTAACATATTGCAAGAGGATTACCAACATGATGTTAAGGTTTGGAATCATTTTAAAATTCAAAATTTGCGTCAGTATATGGAAATCTATTTAAAAACGGATGTCCTGTATTGGCTGATATTTTTAAAAATTTTCAAGACCTTTGCTGGAAAACATACGGTTTAAAATGTTTAAATTCATTCACAGCCCCAGGTTTAGCATATAAGGCGTGTCTTTTAAAATCGGTTGTTCAGTTAGAATTAATCAAAGATGTGGAACAAATAACGATGATTGAAAAGTGAATTAGGGGTGGGGTTTCGCAATGTAGTAATCAATATAAAAAAGCAAACAATAAATACATGAGGAATGGGTACGACCCTAATATTACTCATTCATATTTAATGTATTTTGAAGTAAATAATTTATATGGTACTGCAATGAGTCAACCTCTTCCCACAGGTGAATTTAGGTGGATTGATAGTACAGAAAATGTTATAAATACATCTGTTGATTCAGATGTGGGATATATTCTTGAAGTAGATTTGGAGTATCCTTCCGAACTTTACGATCTACGTAAAGATGTAGCTCTGTGTCCAGAGCGTCTAATTCCGCCCATATCGTCTTAAAAGCAATCAAATTACTTACAACGTTATATCATAAGAAAAATTATGTAATTCATTATAAAAAACTCAAACAAGCTCTTAAATTATGTTTACGTCTTTCAAAAATTGGTAGAATTTTAAAATTTAAGCAATCATGTTGGTTAAAATTTTATATTGATTTAGATACGAAAAGCTAAGTAAAAATGAATTTCAAAAAAACTTTTTTAAAATTAATGAATAACGCTGTTTTCGGGAAAACGATGGAAAACGTCCGTAAATATAAAGACGTTAAGGTGGTAACAACTTGGTCAGGACGATATGGAGCAAAAAATTATATTTCAAAACCAAATTTTCATAGCACAACCGTTTTTGATGAGGATATAGTAAACATTGAAATGAAGACTAAACATTAAATTTAATAAACCTACCTATGTAGGCTTTAGCATTTTAGATACTTCAGAGACAATTTTATATAATTTTCATTATAATTACATTAAGCCTAAATTTAATAATGACGCTAAATTATTATACACAAATACTGATTCGTTGATTTACCATTTTTATGTAGGGGATATCTATGAACATATTAAAGTGATATTTATAGGTTTGATATTTCTGATTATCCTCCTAATAAGAGTATAATATACCTTTAATGAAGAAAAATGTTTTAGGCCTTATGAAAGATGAAAACAATGGTAAAATTATGGTTGAATTTGTAGGCCTAAAGTCTAAAATGTGCTCATTTAAATTACACTCAAATTGTCCCGTTATTAAAAAGGCAAAAGGTATTACTAGCACCTTTTTAAAAGCAATTCAATTTATGGAATATTACAATTGTATTTTTAAAAAAATGAAATTTATAGAAATAAACATTTGATTCGTAGTTAAAAGCATGAGGTATACACAATATCTCAGAGAAAGTGTGCACTTACACCTTATGACGATAAAAGAATAGTAAATTATTAATCAACTGCCTTGGGGTTATAGAATTTAAAAAATATTATCCACCTAATATAATCTTTTCAACTTTAATTATCTTACAATTTCAAATGTGCTTGATAACAATCTTTATCAACCACAAGATCACTGTTTAAAATTTCTCAAAATTGTTCCTCATGCTCATGCGCCAAGTAAGGGTAGTCCAAGAGCAGCAGAATTTTATATCAATAGTCTTAATGACATAATTGTCCCAGCTGTGGGAAGAGCTAAAATTCCTTCAGGTCTAAAGTTTGAATTGCCTAAAAATTGTTATGGCCGTATAACTCCCAGATCTGGACTGGCTATAAACACTTCATCAATGTATGGAGGTAAAAATTAAAGTATATATTTTTAAATTATATTATACCAACTCTATTTTTATTTTCTTATAGCAGGTGTAATTGATGAAGATTATAGGGAAGAACTTTATGTGCTATTATTCAACCGTTCTAATAATGATTTCCACATCAAGTCTGAAGACTGAATAGCTCAACTCATTTGTGAAAGAATATTCTACCCCCATTTGAAAGAAGTATCATCTCTAACAGAAACAAAACGACGTGAAAACGGTTTTGGATCGACAGAATGTTTTTAATTAATTAATTAATATAAGTATATATCGTTTAAGTTTATATATTTTGTTTTATTTTACCAATAATGTGTTCTTATACATTTACACTATCCGCTCAAGATTCGATATTATCTGCCAAATTATATCCTCCAATTGAAGAAGAAAAACAATATGTTTTAGGGTTAATTGACTTTGTTACATTTAATACCATCCCTAACGTTGATAAAACAAAAACAAATAACAAATTTCATATAGGAACACTAACCATTGAAATTCCTGAAGGTGCTTATGAAATCTCAGATACTGAAAATAGTATAAAAAACACAATTACATGAAATGGATGAAAAAAATGTAATAACTAAAGGAGGAGGTCCTCCTCCGATTTGAACATGGTGGTGCTGTTATTGATAGAGTTCGAAATCCTGGTATAACTTCAACCATCAAGGGATATATTTCCTTTACAAACAGTGATATCATGCGATATGAAAGCGCTGCATGGAAATTTGAAGCATATTCAGATATTTTGGATGCGCAAGGATATTTTAGTGTTTCCTTTAAAAATTTTTTTAGGCTTTTGTGAAGATTTTAAAAAAAAAAAATATTTTTAATATAGACAAGAATTAGTTTTAATTAGGAGTTCTGCTGATGTAAATGCAACAACAACCACAAAAAATGATGAAAAACTTAAAATAGAATTAACCAAAGTTTTATGGAAAATTTCTCACGTAGATGTTGAAAAACTACGCTTACTTAAATATCTTGAAAATGGTAGAGACTTGGAAATAGCTTTTCGAAGCTGAGAGCTACATGAATATCCGCTATTACAAGAATCGATGCAACATACGTGGAACGTGAAAGCAGCAAGCCAACTGAAAAAACCAGGATTTGTCATCATCGGTTTTTAATCAGGAAAAAAGAATAAAACAACAAAAAATATGAGCCATATTGATCATTGCAATTTAACTAATATGAAAGTTTATTTGAATTCTGAAGTGTATCCATATGATAATTTAAATTTAAACTTTGACAAAAAAAATGTTTCTCTTATGAAACGTATATCCACTTTCAACAATCTTATTATTATAAGTCAAATGCAGAGCCATGTCTCTCTTTACCTAACTTTCTTAATAAAACTCCACTATTTGTTATCGATTGTAGCAGGCAAAATGAAAATCTAAAAATTGGTAGTGTCAATATTAGATTAGAATCTGAAACAGATAAAAATATCTCTGCTAATTCTACCGCTTGTTGTTTAATTTTACATGATCGTTTAGTAAACTACAGTACTGTTACAAATGTTGTAAAAACTTTATAAATAAAAAATTAGCTTTTAATTTATTATATCTTAGGATTAAATAGTAATTTAAGTTCTAATTTAGACACATTTTATTTAATAAAAGTTCTTAAAAAAGTACAAGTTTTTTAGTTTTTAAATACATGCTAACACTCTTGCTAATATTTAAACTATTTATGCATACGAGCACGCTCTCTCTCTTAATCCCATTGGTATGTTACTCTTCTTATTGTTATTATAACAACAACACATTATATACATTCTCCAATACATCTACTCAACAGCTTATCACATTGAATTTGACCTTTCTTATCAGCTTTGCTGACCTCTCGAATTTAATATTGTTACTTTTAAGTATTACTTTTATATTAAAAACAAATACACAGGTATATACAGGGTACAAGGCCTTTTTGGTTACTTTTTCTGTAAATAAGCACCCCTGAATAAGGCCTATTTGACCACCTTTTTCCTATAAATAACGCCTTTTTTTGGTCACTTTTTCTCTAAATAACGCCTTTTTGGTCACTCTTTCTGTAAATAAGCACCCTAACTAAGGCCCTTTTTACCACCTTTTTGCCACCTACGTACCTCTAAATAAGGCCTTTTTTTACCACTTTTTTACAAATTAGCCCCTTTTGACACGTCGCTCCCCTAAATTATACTTGTTCCCACAGGTAATTACACAGGTAAACAGAAACAGGTAATTATGTCATCAGACAATTAAAAATTCAGGTAAATATACAGGTAATTGCCTTCGGGAAGGTAAATATACAGGTACGGATTAAGGCCCTTCGGCCCAACAATCTCTGTTCCGAACACGACCTCTTTAAGGTCAGTCTTCCCAAATTGGGGCCGCAAGGGGCCCCTTTTTAACAAAAATGAGGACCCAATAAAGCCCCCATGGGACCCTTAGCACATGAGACCCACCGAGGGGCCCCCCCCTTTACACATCAGCTTACTATCAGCCCCATGCACCGCCTTATGGCTACACCCCAATAGAGCCCCTATGGGACCCTCAGCACATGAGGCCCACCGAGAGGCCCCTTTTTAACAAAATGGGGCCCATGAGCACCATGCACCCCCTTAGGGCTACGCCCTCAACATCTTCTGCCTGCTAGCTCTTGAGCAGTTGCTGGTAGCAGTTCGTTTTTCTTTTGTCATTTTCGAAACAAGATCTTGCAACCACTCTGTCATAATTTCTCCTGTCATCTAAGCTTTCTTATTACATTTCCAAGTTACAGGCAGTTGTTTATGGTAATATTTTTAAATGCTGCCTTACCAATGACTAAGAGTTTTTCTTTTTCTCCCGCCATATTTGCACATTGCAGAATTGTAAACCTCTCTTTGGGATATTTACCACCAACACATTTTTCTTTTTTTAATGTTAGTTTTATTGGGGAGAGCCTTAAAATACAGGCCTGTCTCATCGGCATTATCGATGTCTCTTGGTGAATATCTCTTAATTAAAGAAGGGCATTTTTTCCAGAATGATGAAACATCTTCAGCATTAACCGAAGCTACTTCCCCTGAAATCGCTTTAAAACTTATGTTGTGGCGGATTCTAAATTTATTAATCCAACCAGAAGAAGCACTGAATGTAGAATGACCCAGAGACTCGGCTATGTCTTTTGCTTTGCATCGTATTAGCGGACCTGAAAAAAATCATTAACAATCAGTTTTTTGCATTTTTGTCACGACAAGCGTACTGATACTCTCACCTCTTTTATCCATTCTTTGAATTAATATGAAAAGAAAATCAACGCACTAATTCCAGAAAATAGTTGATCGTCGTGGCCGTTACTATGTGGTAATTTATCATTTTAACGGAAAGGAATAAAACACTTATTATGTATTATTACCACTATATTGCACAAGAACTTGTGCAATATAGTGGTAATAATACATAATAAGTGTTTTATTTCTTTCCGTTAAAACTCCAGAAAACCTTATCTAAAAAAAAATAATTCATGTATACCTTATGGCGAGCTGCTATGAACCAATTATAACACAACTTGTCAATTTTGGTACCATCACCAGTCAAAAAGCTCCTTATTTCATTCAAATTGTTGTTCGACATCCACTTGTTTAGAAGGATTTCTTTGTTTAATTGTATCAGCAGCTTGTAATTTTTCGATATTAAAATGCTTGGATAAAACCCTTACAATTAACTTTTCCTTATTGTGAACTTCAACAATCTCAATTTTTTGTTTAAACGTGAGAATTTTTCTATTTGGAGCCATTTTTACAATGAATGTGTCTTCCACTGTTTTTCTTTTTCGCATAGGCGTTAGACTAATATTAAATTCCCGCATGTACCGAAAAATTGGATCGGTAAATCCCCGGTTTACTCAGGAAAGTCCCTCAGTGAAGACAGGCAGCGACATAGGCGCGCAGCGCGATTGGGAAACGCAACAGCGATACTCGCTACAGAAAAAAGAGACAAGGTGTTTATTTTTTATTGGTTTTTGTCCGGTTAAGAGAACATTTCTTTGTGTCCGCGGCCGTTCAAGAGAATGTTGTCCAAGAGGGAGTTAACACAATGCCAATTATATGAGAGTCGGTCGGGACCAAAAGAAACTTTTTCCGCACACATGCCGCTGCTGGAGCGCTTTAGGGACTTCCCTGCAGCATGTGTGCTAGACCCATAAAAAAAAAACTGTCCGTGTAAGGGGGGTGTCCACGAAGAGGAATTTCACTGTATATATATATATATATATATATATATATATATATATATATATATATATATATATATATATATATATATATATATAATTATTAATTACGTGATTTTTCTATTATTGTTATGTTTGTGTATACTAGGTGTTTTAAAATATATCATTTATATTTATTGTTGGTTTATTAAGTTTGTACATATATGGCTGATTGGCACCAAAAAACTTTTTTTAGTGTTCCATGCGGAATACTTATAAGATCACTACGGTGTCTGTCCCTCTGTCTGTCTGTCCGTCTATCTGACTGTCTCACCTGATTTTCCCCGAAACTAGTTGACATAGAAAGATTCAAATTTGGTACTAATATAGGAATATTCTCCACAGATGAAGGTTGATTGAAAATTATCACGAGTTTCAAGGTCTTCAGTTTTCAGTAAAGATCGGAACAAAACTTTGTTGAAAACTCATTTGGGGTGTGTTTTGTGAAGTCCTTGGTCATTTTATACCACCGTATCAAAAATTTTTATTTTAAAAGCAATCAACGTACGAAACACTAATTGCGCAAGTCTAACTTGTACTTGACCGGTTATTTAATTCTCTTTTGGTTGTGTCTTTACCTTCAGGTATTTTCCTAATTGTTTACAATTTAATTACCTTAAAACATTTCCTTTCATTAAAACTTATTTGTATGGTTTCGTACTTCTTCGCGTGTATTATAAAGACCCTCGAATGGACGAATCATTTACAATGGTGGACTAAAGAGAACTGGGACTGGTTCTCGACTGAGGAAGGAGTATGACGGGATAGGTATTCTACTAACAGGCTAAGTGACGCTGGTGCTGTAGCTTAGTTGGTAAAGTGCAGAGGTGTGTATGTTGAGATTATCGGTTCGAAACCCTGTGTAGGTAGTCAACGAACAAGAATATTTGTTATATTACTTTTACTATACAATATTTAAAATAAATACCGGGTGGAGATGAAGTTACTATCTACGTCACCATAATCAAACAGTTCTACGTAGCTTAATTAATTTTGACATGATAGTATAGTTGGACAAGCAATTTACAATCACTTCCAATTTTGGAAGCGAAACATATTTTCTTATTTGGAAACCCTTTGTTTGAATTCTATAAAATATTTGAGGAAATTCATTCAACAAAATATCTTCTTTGTCAAATACCAATAGTTTTCCAGAAACTGGCCTTTGAAAGTCAAACAATATTTTACTTTCATTATTAAATTTTTCAAGACAACGTTTTACGACAGACGTAAAAAATACTATTTTCTGATAAGCCATCTAGTGAAATAATCAAAATAATTTTAATGATAATTCTCAAAGATTACAAATTTACGTCGCTGGAAAAGTTTTCGTTCTAATCCGCCACCTACCAACCGAACTTGTGGGTTTAAATCAACCAATCGGTAAATATCGAACTTAACTGATAGAGATAATAGAGATAATCTAGATAGCCGAATTTTTTATCTATCGAATAGGCACAATAAACTCTCGAACAAAATAAGGTATGATTTTTAGATTTAATGAACATGTACTACTTGAAATGAGAAAGAAAATTAAATTATTTTGGAGCGATATCCTTATTGGGGAAGGTAATATTTTACAGTTTCAACAATATTATGAGCATTTTTCCTGGTTCTTGGTCAAGGTAATGGACATATTTTAAACATAATTATTCATAATCAGATATTTAAGAGGTAAACGGAAGGGGGGTATTGGAGGGTTCTTTCAAAAGCCAAATCCAGCAAATATTTTGTAAGTGCATGTTTGGAAGGAAAGGATTATTTATAATGTCTGCTAAATTCATCCTACATGACAATGTTTCTCCTAAAGAGCCATTATGACGTCACAAGAAACAAAATACACCCAACATATTTTGCAAAAAAGTTGGTGGTTTCGATATTACTTGACATTTATTTTTAAACTTGAATAATTATTAATATTGGTTAAAAATATATATGACCTACTTCAGGAGTTTTGAGACATCTATATTTTTCTACCCATATCTTTCTTTAGCTTTTTATCGGGTTGTACCCGCTCTACACTCCGGTACTTAGTAAAATCTACTTTTATGTACTTTTGTTCCACTCATTATTAATAGTAATAATGAAAAAACCTATTTATTTTTAAGAACTCTCATTATTATATGAACGTTTCTGAGACTTTAAAATCACAAAAATTTGTACCAGAAATTTGAAATGTGGTAGTTACCGAGTCGACTTCTTCATTATATCTCTCCACGGTTGCCAGAAACTCTCCGCATTAACTCACCTTGTTAAATAACAAGCCATATAGGAACTAATAAGAAAATAGGTTATTATAAAATTATTGGATAACAGACAGAATTGATGGCTTCTTTTTATTTATGTTCATAAATAAATAAATAATATTTATTATTCACAGCCTAGTAAGGAATGTCGCCAACATAGTTTACATAAAAAACAACATAGTTGACATAAAATATAAATATTTCACCTTGATATTTCGTATCGATTGAAAAGTATATATACAAAAAATACACACATTTGAAACATTGTAAATATTATCATTTGAATTATGTAAAATACAGATACATTCAGACTTATATTAAAATCATCCAAAAAATATTATTAAGTGGTTATTCTTCAGAAATTCACTTAAAGGATAATATGCTTTTTTTTTTGTTAACATACGAATCAAAATGTTTTAAATATTTTATATGAAGAAATATCCTTTATTGCATCTGAAAGTTTATTATGAAGGCAGTGCCCGTTTACAAAGGAGATCTTTTAAACAATTCTTTTCCGAGACACTTTTTAGTAGCTGTATCATGCTTATGCCATGGGTATTACTACAAAACTGACAAATGTTCAAGTTGTTTTTGAGGTATAAACTTGTTTTTAGAATGTATAAACTTTCATGTTGAACGAAAGACTTCCTACCAGATTGTCGCGGTCTTAAATTTGAAATTAGCTTTAACAACATGTTTTGCTTTATAAATATTTTGTTTACATAGGAGCTCCCTCACCACTGTATAAGCTAAATGACTGTAACACAGGCTGTAGTAAATCCTCATAAGGTTTTTTTCATGAAAGCTATTTTATAGATTTCGAATCATATAATGACCTTAATTTAGTTTCTTACTTATTGAATTCACAGCATCATCCTATTAAAATGTTTGTCAAAGAAGGTCTTCAGATATTTAATACCATCAGAAAATGTTAAATTAAATAGTTTATTTTGGGTTAAAGATTTTTTATTATGAAAATTCACACAAACTGTTTTGTCGTTTATTTTTTTTATTATTGTTTTTTGAACCACTTTTGAAATTTGCCTCTTCCAATTTTGACACATGCCTGAAGCTGCTCAAACTTATTCGCTGATGTCACCAATTCAGTTTCATCTGTGAATACTACTATATGTCCTTAGGTTATAAGTCGGGGTAAGTCATCTATAAATATATCATATATCTGATAAAAAAATTAATCTGACCTGTAAACAAAGACTCATTATACAAAACCTGACACTCAAAATGATATGTCGTAATAATCGTACAACTTTATATCAGAACAAGGAAAGGGTAAGAGTAAATAAAACCCCCTAGAGCATTTAGATATGCAAGATCAAAGGCAGTGGATAAGTAACAATAATATTGTTCAGCTGCCTTTTAACAGATGATTTAAAAAGCTATACTTACAGTCTATAAAGTAGTTCTGCTTGCTAACCTGCAACTTATTTAAACAATATTCTTTTAAATTTTTATTCCAAAAATAGATGAGGGATTTTCAATAAATATGGTAAATTTTGGCATCCAAAGTTCATATTTACTCAAAAATATAGCAGATTTATCAGTTTTAGTTTAAAAATAATTATTTCTGAAGCTATTAGAATATCTAACGTTTGAGAGTTTCTTATTGATTTTGTAAAATTCAGGCAAAAAACTAAAGTATTGAGATGTTGGGATTATATGTTGGTTTACTCTTTCTTTTGGATCGATTTGTAACTTTCATTGTAGGTAAATCAATAGTATAATTATGGGAAAACTTCTCAATGATATAGGAAACATTTCTTGGGATATTATATACAGAATGAATAATACAGACAATATTGCTGAATTTTATAAAAATCTTTTTCAGAGTTGTCAGTGATCAAAATCACACACACAAACCTTACCAACTATAGATAACTACAAATATCGGATAAAACAATCCCTTTAGGCATACAATTTTAAATAATTTTCCAAAAACAAACAGGCCTCAAACTGGAATATTACCGGCAAATTCATATCTTTATAACTTCTGCGATAAAATCTAAAAAACATATTTAAACTCTAAATTTAACACCTCTCTTAAAAAAAATAGCAGAGGTTAATGAATGTAGCAGAATAACTTGAAAATATGAACGATTTAAATAAATAGTTCATAGAAATTTCAAAAAATTCAAATACATAATTTTAACTTTATTGCATTTTACAATAATAATAGTTTAGCTCTAAATGCATTTTGTTTCGTTCTTTTGCTTAAGAAAAATAAAGTAAATATTTTGAAACATTTTGAAACTAATTTTTTTAGCTATAACGAATTAAGTACTACGTTAACTGTATTGTGTTCTAAAAATTTTATTATAATTCATAGTAAAGAGTGTCATAGTTTTCTTTATGTTTCTCTAACATGCAACAATCCAACTTCATTTCTCTCTCTAAACTTAGTTAGCTAAACTAATTTCAGTCCGTTGTGCGCAATTTCAACTATTCCCACACTCTCAAAATACTGGGAGAAGATAGTAAAAAACCTAATCGCTGACTTTTACATGCTAATAATGTTATTTTAAATACACAATCAGGTTTTACGAGAAGATATGCTTTCTTCACAGCTCAGAAGAATGGGCAGCTCTTTTATTTGGATTATACCAAACATTTTGACAGGCTTAATAATTTTTTTAGTATATTTCAAACTAAGTAGGTTTTAGTGAGAGTGGTTTCAATTTTGTTTCATCTCTCATAACAAATAGAATTTTACATTTAATCGTAACTTGCCATATGTTCAATCCCCTTTTAAGAGAAGTTGCCCTAAATATAAGTAAAAACTTTTTTTAAGGTGGTTTCACTAATTTCTTCGCTTCTGTTTTTTATATTGATGTTACAAGAAAATATATTTAACCAATATATTCACAGTTAACCCAATCGAGAAACAATAAAAATATCATATCTTCGAAAGTAATAAGTTTTTACGTATATAATTTTTTAAGTAGATTTTTTTGTGCCTTATTGGAAGTATATAATTTTATGCAACCTATTAGCGTCTAAATAAAATTAATAAAATTTTAGCTGATTCGTAGGTGTTACGATCAATTTAGAAATCTCAGAATTATGGAACGCGCAACTTTGAATTAGATTTTTAAAAAGGCAGTAAATCAAGGTTTATAGCAAAATTAAAAAAAATCTTATGTATTAAATAAAGTGCCATGTGTTTGTATAGACAGAGATAAAACAAGGAAAAAGGTTATATAAATATATTTGCAATTGCAAACATAAAGTGGATATACCAAAAGATAAATAGTACTTTACAATTAAAAAATAGACATATATCATATATTGTAAATTACCTTTATTCAACATATAGATAATTCCCAATAAACAAGTAACCATATTATATTGATAAAATATTACAAAACAAGATTAAAACTTTCTACTTGTTTACTTTCTTACTCACCAGTATCACCAATTACGGCGAAGGGGCCTTTTTTAGGGAAAGATAGCTCAATTTTTTTTTAAAAAATGTTATTATTAAAATGATTAGAAAAGTGATTTAGCTGGTTGAACAAATTTTGTTCTCGGCCTTTTGAATTTTGGCAAATCACAGCAAAAATTATGAAACTGGAACAAGATTGTATAACGTTAAAGACTGCTTCAATCGTCCCCACTTTGGAATACGATGATATGTTTAAAAAATAACTTTTCTACCAACGCCACCTAAATTTTTATTAATTTTATTTTTTAAATAAAAAAAAAAAACTTTTTCAAATCATTCAGAAAATCTAAGAAAATATTTATTACTATAAAGGGAAATCAAAGTATGATATTAAAAATTTAACAAAAACTCTTAATACAAATTGTTATATTTAACTTTTGCCACATTTCTACAATAATATACCATAATAAACAAGTAATTTATTTGTACTACCTAATGCTAAATAATAACTACGAGGAGGAAAATTATAAAAGATAAACAATAAATACTAAACTTATATTGTGCAGTAAGTAGAATATTCTTTTTGCGAAAATTTAAAGAGAAGTTGAGGTAGAGTTCTGGGCTGGAATTCTGTAACGAAAATAAGCATAAAGAGGAAAAGAAAATGGAAAAGGCTCCTGTTTCTTTAAAATTTTGTATTTATTAGACATTGCTTTTCACACCGTTATATTTCGGTTAGAATCGGATCGTTAGTATATTTAATAATAATAATATACAGAAATGTAAAAGTAATAACAAACTGGCTGGGTTATAACACATCACAAAATGGTTTAATTATAGGTTATATTCTTATTGGAAGAAGTAAAGGCTATTTCAATATATGGAGAACAAAGATAAATGCCGTTACCTTTTCCGTTTAATTTGGAAGTTATTTGACTAAGTTGATGAGATTCGAACTTCCTTACAAAATAATTAATTTGACATTAATTACGAAAAAAAAAAAGAATGTCTTTCCTTTTACCTGTTATCAAATCCAAGTCATGGTGATCAACCTGAAAAAAGTAATTATTAAACTTCTTTTCCTGAAAGTTCAGTCATAATTGTCGACCGGAATAAGAAAAGAAAGTTGGGTTAGTTCAGTTTTAGCTAAGCTCTTTACTATTAACTGAAGTAATTTAGTGTTTTCCTTTTAACTTTGCAATCACTTTTTGTTTAATAAATAAAGGATAATATTATTTGGCTTCTCGAAGATGACGATAGTTAGGAAAAAATTCGGTCCCTTACCAGTCGGTTATCCAGGATGATTAATTTAAAGTAGGCTGAAAAATAATAGCAAGCATCAAGTTAATCCCTATGCAGCGACAAAGGTGCAGTTGAAAATCCAAGAGCCATACCGTACAAGATTTACGAAACGGTGTTTGTTAAAGACATTTAAAATTTGTGGGAATTGAATTTTTGCAGGATATTGAAACAGACTCACAAATAACGTTTTAGAACTGTTTGAGTGGTCACCCGAAAGAGAACAAATTTTTTCAAATGAAGGAGCAAATATTTTGAGTTTTAACTTAACTGTACAAATGTGACCATTATTATTGAGAATAACTTTTATAACAACAATCTTTCAATAAGGTAAGGCTCTCAATTTGGATGTTCAAATAAAACGATTTAGGTCCACTTTTTAAATCAGCAATCATATTATTTTTTATTAGTAAAAGCACTACTAGCATGGAATTAATAAATCCAACTGAGTCATAGATTAAAGCTATTAAGCAGGAAACTATTTTTTCGCATCCAATTTTGGGCAGTTATCAAAAAATACAATGGGATTTTAACATAATTTCAAACAAATTTAAGATGGCTCCAAAATATTGGAAGTTACAACGCAAATTTAAGTATTGATTAGTAATTCTGTAAAATAATTAATATTTTTTTAGAAAAGGCGTTTGTTCCATAAAACATTGTTTTAGTTCATGCATTTAAGTTTCTATTTGGGAGAACCACGTTATAAAATTTATATCTTCTTGTGATTTGTTCTAAACTGACCAAACATTGATTAAGTATCTGCTATGAAAACACAATAAAAAATTTAAGTACCAGATGCACACTCTATTTTTAATAGCAATATTGTTTAGAGAAATAGAGCATCTATACCCAGATATTAATAATATGGAAACTTTACACACTATGTAAAAAATCCCCAAAAATTAAATTGGCTGGAAGCCATTGAGATATATATATATATATATATATATATATATATATATATATATATATATATATATATATATATATATATATATATATATATATATATATATATATATATATATATATATATATATATATATATATATATATATATATATATATATATATATATATATATATATATATATATATATAATATATATATATATATATATATATATATATATATATATATATATATATATATATATCAATGGCTTCCAGCCAATTTAATTTTTGGGGATTTTTACATAGTGTAAAGTTTCCATATTATTAATATCTGGGTATACATGCTCTTTCTCTAAACAATATTGCTATTAAAAATAGAGTGTGCATCTGATACTTAAATTTTTTATTGTGTTTTCATAGCAGACACTTAATCAATGTTTGGTCAGTTTAGAACAAATCACAAGAAGATATAAATTTTATAACGTGGTTCTCCCAAATAGAAACTTAAATGCGTGTAACTAAAACAATGTTTTAGATTTTTAAGTACCAAATATTTGGCCTGTTGTTAAATTGCCTGCCTTTATATTTATACCTCTCTAGTTTTTAGTCCATTGCGTTTGAAAATGTAGAAACGACTATAAAACCGCGGTCACGAGAAAAGAAAATTTTTAATATAGTGTTTAACAACGTAAATAAGTCATAAAGCAAAGCAATAAAATATTATTAATTGATATATAAATGCTTTCTGATATAATATTGAGCAATTCATCTCTGAGTAAGAAAAAAAACATATCTACTAAGATTTAGATATTAGATGTTTTTAAGTGATAAATCATATAGAAATCTACCTGACGATAACGGGACAATTACACTTTTTAAAATATCTTTATGGTTTTATTCTATAAGAGTGGGTGGGATATTGGACATTTTAGGCCAATTCAGTTGCAGTCTTTCTAAAGTTTATTTTTAAAATCATGTACCTCATTAAATATGTATGTATAACAAGAAAAATATTTGTTTTCAGAGATGAAGCTAAGATTTCATTCAGAGGATATGTACGTATATGTGGAAGTCTTGAAAATGAGAGTGATAATACTAATTGACATATACCAGATATCTCTTCTATTACAGAAAAAATTACTAAATCTATTAACAAAATTTTCTGTAAATATATTTACGTTTGTTGTGAGGCACTGGTACTGTTACAAATTTTTTGTAAACTTGTTTAAGATTTTTACAGTATTAGATATCAACATAAAGCAAAATTAAACATGCTATCTATTTCTATATAATAACTTTAATGGAGTTCGAGAAATTATAAAAAAATACATAAATAGTATATGTATGCTCCTTGGTTACTTAATTTAATCTACTGCCCTCATGCCTTATGATACAGTGACGTTTTGAGTCCAAAAGGCATAGAAAGCCATGATTAGTCGTCATTAACATAAGGTAATCAATGGCTTAAAAAGGTGTACAGAGCGATATGTGCTAAATACTGTTAAAAGTTCTAGGCAATAAAGTTTCCGGATTTGTAGACATTCAAGGTAACGTTAACATAAAATATTATTGTGATTTACTGCATATGGAAGTTTTTCATTTTTTCTATTATATTTTAGTTATTTCTAATTCTTGCGATTGTTTTGTAACATTACTTTGTTGATAATTAGAGTGAAATTATATTTAACGTAAGTAAAATATAAAACGGTTAGATCTAGATATTTTAAACGTAGCAATCCAAACTGTGTAACATAAAATATAAAAATTTAAATTTAATGTAATAAGGTAAGTAGTGCGAGGATTACCTTTCCCCAATTGAGATGTACCCTTTTTTTCATTATATCTCCAATTTCTATAATAATAAATATTTGAATTTTTTGTTATCTAAAGTATCACGTAATGAAAGTCATTTTCAGGAATTTAATGAAGATTTTTGAGCTTGTATAGTAACTTATTATGGGATTTAACGCGAACTTAAAGTAATGACTCCCTTTGACTTTTGATCCTATAAATCATACAGTTACTTAACAAGTTACTATACAGGATTAATGAAAAATCTCTAAAATAATTGAAAATTATTTCGGAAATTTTATATAGATTTTCTAATACATGGTTTGTCAGTAATGTTTTTTGCTACTTCTATTGGAATATTAGTATAAAATATATTAAAATAAAGTATTCTAGTTTTTTCTTGTAATAACTCACCTATCTCATTAATATTTAAAATGATAGGCATTGAGCTTAACAAAAATATTTTGTTAAAAAATAATTTTCTAAGTAGTGAGTAACTCCATACAAAAAATTGTAACGAGCTTAATCAATGTTATGTTCGTTAGTAAATTTGCTTTCTAATTTTGATTAACCAAAAATTCTAGGTAGAGCAAAACAACATTGCAATATTTAAATTAGAATTCAACATTACATATTGTAGGTACTGACTTGTCACTTATCACTAATAGTCGTAGAGTACTACCTTTATATTAAAACAAGAGTATGACCGTGTATAATCATCTAGGTAGTACTTCGTCTTAGCCAGGATTATCCAGTCGTACCAACTATATATAATATTCTACTAAATAAATTGAGAACCTAGTGCAATGGTAGAATCACCATTTTATTTGTTTGTTTATTTTCGTGGTTATTATCAATGTATCCAAAAATAGGTTCGCGACGTTTATCGGGTTTAATAATTTAAGAATAATTTTTTCTACCTTTTAAAACTTAATTTATGAGTCTCTTAAGGTGTTATCTACTTAGATTTTGGTCATTATTTATAATAACTAAGGAACTAGTCTAGCAACTAAATGGTGAACGCATCACTGTATCAGCAACTTAAACAGAAAATTATTTTTCTTTCAGCCATAATCATAGCCATAGTTATTGTTTGTACTGAAAATGTATTGCATGTGTTAAAAAGCTTGATATGGTTTTTATTTGAATTGTATTTGTCGCCTTTCTCCTATTTATTATTGTTTTACTATAGAAAATTACTTATGCCATTATCCTCCTTTCCAACTAATATATTGACAATTACAAGCTTTTAAATTTTTTGGCACCTAGCTGATTAAACTGCTGTATGTCGCTAAGGCAGTTAGTCAAAATTTCATCAAATCCACCCTAGCACCACTCACACAGACAGATAATTCTATTGCAACAACACCTGTTGGAAAAGCGATCTAGTTGGCTGAACTCTTTGCTTAACATTCTACTGTCGGTTTCCAAGGAAAAACACCAACTACTATTCCTATAGTGCAGTCAAGGATACCCGATATTGTCTTCAGACAGCGTATTATTAAACGTATTTTAATGAAGCTAGACACCAAAAAAGCTTCTGGCGCTGACGGAATACCTGCCATAGTTCTCAAAAACTGTGCGAGGGAACTAACACCAGTTTTCTGTAGTCTTTTCAACCTATCCTACAGAAAAGGAATATTTCCTTCCTGCTGGAAATGTGCCACAGTTCAGCCGATACCTAAAAAAGGCAAGAAGACCTTGCCAAATAACTACCGACCAGTCACACTGCTTTCAATAATATCGAAAGTCATGGAAAAGGTCATAAATCAGCATCTTATAAAATATCTTGAAGGATTCAACATTATTAGCGATCATCAGTATGGCTTTCGTAAGCACAGATCAACAGGAGATCTTCTGACTTAAGTAACACATGTTTGGAACAACGCAATTTAACACTCTGGAGAATCTCGAGCGGTTGCTCTTGACATATCCAAGGCATTCGACCGTGTTTGGCACGATGGACTGTTCGCTAAGCTACGCTCTTATGGTATGTCTGAAAAGTTCTATTTGTGGCTCTCATGTTTGCTCAGAGAGCGTTCTTTACGAGTGGCAGTCGACGGATCTCTTTCTAACACCTTTACTATTAACGCCGGTGTGCCCCAAGGCTCCATACTGTGTCCTACTCTCTTTCTCATTTACATTAACGATCTGCTGGAAGAGACCGGAAACCCAATATACAGCTTTGCAGATGATTGTACGCTTATCTCTTCATTCGCTTTGAACGTTCGGACATCGGCTACTCAGACGAATATCCGTAGACAGTCGTTCAACTTAACAAAGACCTGGAAGAAATTCTATCTTGAGGTGAGAGTAACCAAGTGGAATTTAACGCTACAAAAACCCAGGCGGCAGTTTTTTCTAAAAAAGTTAACGTTGTTAAACCCGGCATAGTTATGGCGGGACATTCCATTCCTCTAACAGTGTCACTCAATTTTTTGGGCGTTAATTTGGGAGCAAATATGTACTGGCATGAACGTGTCGCAGGCATAGCAAGGAGAGCTTCTCAAAAGTTGGGAATATTATTTCGAACCAGAAAGCTTTACACTCCACAACAACTGTTAATTCTTTGCAAAGCTCAAATTCAACCAACTTTGGAATACTGTTCCCATGTTTGGGGCTCCGCTCCTAAACATACATTGGATTTGTTGGGTTCTATTCAGAGAAAAGCTGTTCGTCTGATTGGAGACCCGGAACTGATCGGCGGCCTTGATTCGCTGGAACATCGAAGAACGGTTGGCGACTTGAGCCTAAGTATTTTCATGGAAAGTGTTCGAAGGATGTAACCCGCTTAATTCCTCCCAGAGCGGCGCATGTTAGAAATACACGTAGGGTTAATACTTCACATCCGTATGAGGTTCAGCTTGTTACTCCTCGTACAACGCTTTTCAAACAGTCTTTTATATGGAGAACATCATCCCTTGGAATAATTTGCCCAGGACTGTATTTCCCACCGAGTACAATTTACAGCGAATCAAGAACAACGTGAATTTCTTTTTCCGCACATGTGTCGCTCCTGTAGCGCTTTAGGGACTTCCCTGCAGCACGTGTGCTAGATCCATAAAAAAAATGTGCCAGTTTGTATTATAAGAAACAAAATCAATCTTAATAGTGTAATGTTAAATGTAAAACTAAAAACTATATGGTAATAAATAGTTCTGCCATTTAAAGCTAGAACAACACACAACCCAAGACACAATAAAAAGAACACGCACATAACACCCAATAAAAACACCAACTAGTTAAAGACTCGTATAATATCAGCAATTCTTTGGAAAATATAGGCCCTGCACTTTTTACTACAGATGGTCAACTTGGAGTTGTATGTAATTGTATAACTTTGGTCCAAGACAAGTTAGAAATCTTAGGTTAATATTTTTATGATTTAGAGGAATTTTAAGATTCCTTTGTACCTTATTACGAATTTTATTTTGGTGAATCACATAGTGTCTTAAACATATTTCCTTGTGAAAATATATAGCGATCTAACATTAAAGATGTTTTCACCATATAAAAGATGTGTTGGATATAGCTTTCTCTTGTTATGTATAACTTTTAAAATAAAATTTTGCGTGATACTAAGTTGTGTCAAAGAATTATTATACAATCCACCCCATATCACAATTCCATATCTAATTAATGATTCCACAAATGATTTATATACCAGAATTAACAGGTTTTTAGATAACGTTTCACGCAATAAGTAAAATTTTTAAATTAAACTTCTAATATTGTTCTTTAAAGCATCTCCCACCGCAGGTTTCTATCGAGTATTATACCTAGATATTTTAGTATTAGAAACCTCCTTAATATCATTAACAAAATTTTTCTTTGTGACTGAACTATAATTTGGCCGACCAGCAGAATTTAACGAACAAGCAATATAATTTATTTTATTTAAATTAAGGATTAATTTGTGAAAATCTAACCAATCTTTCACCCTACTCAAACCAACATACTTTCTCTCTAACATCATCTCAGTCATTGCCTGAAAAAAGTAAGACCATGTCATCAGCATAAGAAAATACAGTTCCAATAATAAAAAGATGAATAAGTGAATTAATGTATATTATAAATAAGATTGGCCCTAAAATCGTGCCTTGAAGAATTCCCATTTGAATGCTTATGGGATCGCTGTATGTGTCTCTAGTTTTAAGAATCTGCTCTCTGTCTGTTAAATAGGATCTAAAGACATTTAAAACAGTGCCCCTTATTCCATATGTCTCCAGTGTATTGAGTAATTTATCGTAAGGCACTGTATCAAATGCTTTTTTAATAACAATAATAATAATTTTTATTGTCTAACAGATAAATACATCCATTAACAAGACAATGTGACTAAAGCTAAGTTAAATCTAAACGAGTCTGTTAGGATAAACACACTACAATGTTAAGTTGCAGCTCTAACAATATACGTTACAATATTAGTTAATAATATTCCCAAGATATCGATCCCGTGCAACCTTCAAAAACTGAGAATATGTTAACTTGGTGATATCAATGTCGTTGCAATTCGCATTAAAAATCTTCATAGCTAGAAAAAGGGGGTCTTTTAACTGAAAGTTGGAAGTATAGAACGGTAAGTTGAACACAGGATAATGTCTTAACGCACGAGATGGTACGTTAAAGTTTAGTTGTGACAGAAATAGGGACAGTCGATAGCTAAGTTTCATAATTTAAACAAAAACAAAACCAGCGTAAAATTGCTACGATCGGCCAATGACGATATCTGAAATCTGCGAAGCAGAGATTCCTGTGGCGAGCTTCGTGGCGGGAAAATGCCCTCCGTTTTATACACGAGAAATTTTAAAAATTTTCGTTGTACCCCTTCTATTTGGGCAGTGTACTTTGAGTGTATAGGATGCCATGCTATTGCTGCATATTCCAATTTAGATCGAACATATGCAAACTACAGAGTTTTAATTGTATCCATGTTTGAGGAATCGCAAGAGTTTCTAAATATGAATCCCAGCGTCTGCATTGCGCTCTTGTAAACCTGATTTATGTGTTCCGAGAACGATAGGCGCTCGTAGAAAACTACGCTAAGGTCCCTCTGATGGATTTTAAATCCTTCAATATCTCAAAATTTATATAATAGTCAAACTGAGTTGTACATCATCTTGCAGTGTAATGCAATCAGAAACGCAATGTATTTGTCTGAAAATATTTAAGTCGTCCGCAAACAATAGAGCATTGCTAGAAACATTTATGCCTATGTTGTTAGTAAACAGAGAGAATATCAGTGGAGCCAATATACTGCCCTGATTAGCCCCACTTGTAGCTTTGAATCTGAAGGAGTGATAACCACGAAAACAGACGCAATCAAAAACGCAATGTATTTGTCTGAAAATCTTTAAGTCGTCCGCAAACAATAGAACATTACTAGAAACGTTTATGCCTATATCATTAGTAAGCAGAGAGAATATCAGTGGAGCCAATATACTGCCCTGAGGAGCCCCACTTGTAGCTTTGAATCTGAAGGAGTAATAACCACGAAAACTGTGCGGGGGAACTAACACCAGTTTTCTGTAGACTTTTCAACCTATCCTACAGAAAGGGAATATTTCCTTCTGCTGGAAATGTGCCACAGTTCAGCCGATACTTAAAAAAGGCAAGAAGACCTTGCCAAATTGCTACCGACCAATCGCACTGCTTTCAATAATATCGAAATTCATGAAAAAGGCTATCAATCAGCATCTTCTAAAATATCTTGAGGGATTCAATATTATTAGCGATCACCAATATGGCTTTCGTAAAAATAGATCAACAGGGGATCTTCTGACTTATGTCACACATGTTTGGAAGAACGCAATTGAACACTTTGGAGAATCTCGAATGGTTACTCTTGACATATCCAAGGCATTCGACCGTGTTTGACACGATGGGCTGTTGGCTAAGCTACGTTCTTATGGTATGTCTGAGGAGTTCTGTTTGTGGCTCTCATGTTTCCTCAGAGAGCGTTCTTTACGAGTGGCAGTCGACGGATCTCTTTCTAACACCTTCACTATTAACGCCGGTGTGCCCAAGGCTGCATACTGTGTCCTACTCTCTTACTCATTTATATTAACGATCTGCTGGAAAAGACCGAGAATCCAATCTACAGCTTTGCAGATGACAGTACACTTACCTCTTCATTCACTTTGAACGCTCGGACATCGGCTACTCAGACGAATATCCGCAGACAGCAGGAAATCATTCAACTTAACAAAGACCTGGAAGAAGTTCTATCTTGAGGTGACAGTAACCAAGTGGAATTTAACGCTACAAAAACCCAGGCGGCAGTTTTTTTTAAAACATTTAACGTTGCTGAACCCGACATAGTTATGTCGGGGCACTCCATTTCTCTAACATCGTCACTCAATTTGTTGGGCGTTAATTTGGGAACAAATATGTCCTGGCATGAGCATGTTGCAGGCATAGCAGGGAGAGCTTCTCAAAAGTTGGGAATATTATTTCGAACCAGAAAGCTTTACACTCCACAACAACTCTTAATTCTTTACAAAGCTCAAATTCGACCAACTATGGAATACTGCTCCCATATTTGGAGCTCCGCTCCCAAACATACACTGCACTTGTTGGATTCTATTTAGAGGAGAGCCGTTCGTCTGATTAGAGACCCGGGACTGACCGGCGGCCTTGATTCGCTGGAACATAGAAGAACGGTTGGCGACTTGAGCCTATTCTACAAGTATATTCATGGAAAGTGTTCGAAGGATGTGGCCCGCTTAATTCCTCCCAGAGCGGTGCATGTTAGAAGTACACGTCGCGCTAATCCTTCACATCCGTATGAGGTGCAGATTGTTACTTCTCGTACAACGCTTTTCAAGCAGTCTTTTATAGGGAGAACATCATCCCTTTGGAATAATTTGCCAAGGAGTGTGTTTCCCATCGAGTACAATTTACAGCGATTCAAGAGCAACGTGAATTGCTTTCTCCGCACACGTGTCGCTCCTGTAGCGCTTTAGGGACTTTCCTGTAGCACGTGTGCTAGACCCATAAAAAAAAAGAATATCGTCATATTGATACCTGTCGCTCAAGTAGGAGGCAAACAGTCGAATAAGATTATCATTGAAACCAAACCACTTTAATTTGAGAAGAAAGACAGAATGATTTACTCGATCGAACGCCTTTGAAAAAACCATATAAACAGCGTCAACCTGACCACGAGCAACCAAGATCTGACCTACAAAATGAGTGAAACTGGCCAAATTCGGGATCTTACTGCGACTTTTATAGAAGCCACGCTGAGATTCAAATATAGAATGTTTTACTTGATTAAACACATTTTCGTGAATCCACCCCTCTAGTGCCTTCGCAAACGGCGATAGCATCAATATAGGCCTATAATTTGAGATATTATTTTCATTGCCTTTTTTCAAGAGTGGAGTTATCCTAGCTTCATTCCCTACCTGAGGAAATGAGAGATGCGCAGTCTCTGACGATGAAACTGGGAATATTATCAGGACCCATGGACATTTTATTTTTAGATTTTTTTTTAAAACTTACTGACTGCTTCTTCTGATACACAATTAAGAGTTACATGAGAGCTTATGTTAAAATTATTGTTTGGAAGGTGTTGTAAAGCATTACTCTGTGCAAGGTTCTTAGAGACTAAGGAAAAAAAATCGCGAAGAGGTTAGCACTTTCAGTAAGATCTGAATAGTCTTTTCCCTCCTCAATAAAATGGTTCGGAGAAAAGCTTGAAGACCTTTTCGAGTTAACGAAGACCCAGAATGTACTGGAATCGCCCTGCATAGAGTTTTCAACCTTGGACAGATAGTTCTTGTATGCTAGGTTTATTCTCCTTTTTATGTCCAACCTCAAGTCATCATATTGGTTGCGCCGTAATTCGGTATCAGATATTTTTAGTTTTCTAAAAATTTGCTAAATCCAAAAAGACAGCAATGATTTTCTTCCAATATCAAGTTTTTCAGTTACTTGGTTTACTAATTTGTATATAGCATTGGAAGTACTCGCTTCTTAAGACACTTTTCACAAAATTTTCCAAAACAATTCAGTACATTTATTGGGCGATAATTATTTATATCATGTTTATCACCAGCTTTGTATATTGGATTAACAACTGTCATTTTAAGCCGAGATATAACAATACCGGATTTAAAGGCTAAATTTATGATATGACTAGTGGCTTTAAAATATACAAGTGAACAGCCTTTACAACCCTTGAGGTTATTCCATCAATTCCTGGGGCACTATTATTTTTTAAAGATTCTATATGGCCAATAAGCTCATTGCAAGTAACAAGATACAAAAACATAGATGGGGTATTAGAACTATCAAATGCATGCTCCATAATATAATTTGTTGATAAAATCTTTTCTGACATCTGTTTACCCACATTTACAAAGAAGTTATTACAGAAATTAGCCATATCCTTATCAGTCTTAAATGCAATATCATTCTATAACATATTGACACTTAGAACGTTGCTCATTGGATGCCTCAGTAATTAATTTATACGTTTCTTTTATGTTACCAACATTGTTTTTAATTTTTTCCCTATAATAATCATACGTACATTTAGCAGCAAGTCTAATTAAGGTGTTACGATATGTTTATACTGATCTTCCAGATCTGTTCTATATGATCTTTCTTTTTCTAGTCTATCACAATGTTTAATTGATGTTAATAAGCCTTGTGATATCCAAGGCTTAATTTTCTTGTGCGATGAATTTTTAATCTTTTTGATACTTTTACACTGATCATAAATATAGAGAAAATTGTCATAAAATGCATTAATTGCTTCTTCAGAGCCACTTGAATTCAATACAGGACTTATTTTTTTTAACTTTTAAGTAGTTATTATTTTTTGAAATATTATGTATACATTTTCGAGAATCGAGCGCAATATGTAACATAACAAGATAGTAATCAGTCAAATCAGAATATAAAACAAATTATTGATACTTCAGGTAATTGGCCTTTAGCCTCCCCCTTATAAAAATATGATCAATACTGGAAGATGTGGTAGACGTAATTCTAGTGCTACAATTTATAAAAGGTACAAAACCATGTTCGTTCAATGTAGACAAATATGAATTAACATGTTCATCATTATTTTTCACAAATATTCAAATTTATGTCGCCAACAAAAATTTCAGTTTTACATTCCAAATGATTTGCAAAATATGAGCAAATATCATCTATGAAGAGGACTTTATTAACTGAGGGTGATCTATACACGCATGTTAATCCAAAACTTATATTCTCCATTTTAAATGTGAGGTGCATATATAGTTACGAGAGATCTAGTTAGTTTATAGTCAATTATTTGTGCATTTAAATTTTTCTTTGTATATACCAACTGATGATATACTTACTGATGTTGGCGTTATTGCAATGAATGTTATACCCGATGTGTGAGTGAGAATTTTCAACTAAAAACTCTTACTCAAGATTATAATATTACAGAACGAGAAGAGAGAAGTATTCAGGGTTACATGGAGATTATTAAAATTCTTCTTATATTTATGTAAATTACACTGAAAAACCTTCCTTTCATATCAATTTGCGCTCTAAGTACTTCACCACTAATGCTTTCTTCAGGGAGTTTGAAGTTTTAGTCCAGTTCCTTTAGCTACTCAAGGACTTCTGCTTCCAGCTAGATAGCCATTAGTGCTGACCATAGTCAATTTTACTTCTTAATATATCTATGAAGTGTACAGGGTGAGTCAACGATAGAGTACAGTTCATTATCTCATTTGTTTCAGGAATGACGAAAAAATATTAAATACAATAGTTTTAGGGAATGTTAAGGTGTACAGTTAAAAATTATTTTTGAATATACAGTGTGGCCGATATAACATATGTTTTTTTAAATGGAACATCCTATTTTCTAATTTATTTTTAGTTTTTTTTTATAACTAATATTTCAATTTTTTTTAAAAAAAAAATAGTAGTTTTCAGTTTTGTAAAAAATTGCCAGTAACGCCATTGTTTCTGAAGGTGGAATACTCATAATTGGTACAAGCGTTCTATAGAGATGAAAAAAAAAGATATACGTAAAGAAGCTACAGGGTGTTCAAAATAAATTGTGTTTCGACTATTTTAAATTGAAAAATTTCAAATTTTTTAAATAACACACCCTGTATATTATTATTTTTTCTGATAGATTTTACAAAACCCTTCAACTTTTATTAAGTATGTCATATACCTATTTCTAATAGTTTTCAATTTATTTTGAATTTTTCAATTTTTACCCTTGTTTTTAATATACTTACGCTATTGTGAAAACATAAACAAATAGGTCATAATAATTTTAACATAATTTAACTTATCTAATGATTAATTATTATGACGTAATAAATGTTCAGAAATATGCCCGTCTACTTGAATACACATGTTTAGTCGTTTTACTATATTTTCCTGCACTTTCCTTAGCATAAAGGACGTTATTGTCCTGCACTCATCCCATATTCTATTTTCTATATCCATTGGTGTTTTAGGGGGATTCACATAAACACTATCTTTGATGTAGCCCCACAAAAAGAAGTTGAAAGGTGTTAAGTCACATGATCGAGGAGTCCATTGAATGAATCCATCCCTACCGATCCATTTTTGTGGGTAACGATCGTTTAAAAATTCCTGAAATTCCCGGTGGTAATGAGCAGGAGTTCCGTCTTGTTGAATCCACATTTGTGCCCTTTCCAAGTTATCAACTTCTTCAAGAAGCTGGGGTAATTCGTTTTGGAAAAAATTTAGATATCTAGGCCCGTTAAGCGGTTCGCGGAAAAAATATGGGCCAAAAATTCGAAAATTTAATATTCCACACCATACATTAAGCGACTAATGGTTTTGGTTTTGAACTTCCCGGACCCAAAATGGATTAACTGTTGAATAATAATGCATGTTATGGCTGTTAACTGCTCCATTACTGCGAAAAGTAGAAAACATTATTTTGGATAAAAAATTTGGATCGGCCTCTATTGCTCCATTCATGGTGGTACAAAAGTTTACTCATCGTTCAAAATCACGGTCTTGAAGTTCTTGGTGTAGTTCCATATGAAAGGGATGATACTTGTATTTTCTCGTGGTGCCATTAGCCGTAGATTGGGATGTGCCAGATAAGTCAGCTAGTTGACGGCTGCTGACCGGGGGCTATCTTCAACATGAAGTAAAATCTCCATTTCTTTTTCCTCATTGGTAGCATTCTGGTTTACTACTTCCCGTTTCGTATACTCAACGCTACCACTACCATCAAACCGTTCCTTCAAGCAGTGAAAAGATTTTCTAGATGATATACGTCTATTAGGGTACTTCGCTCCGTAAAACCCTACTGTCAAAAGACAATTTTTTCCCGCCTCGCCCAGTCTATAAACCAAATCAATTACCATAATTCATTTTAGAAAAATCCATAACTATTATCTTTGTACGTCACTTACTACTACAAATTAAACCATTTTTACTTGCTTAAGAGACATGTCAAAATTCGACAATGCCTACATTTTTGTTTTGTCTTGGCAACTATGATGTTATAGCGTAAATGTACTAAAAACAAGGGTAAATATTGAAAAATTCAAAATAAATCGAAAACTATTAGAAATAGGTATATGACTTAATGAAAGTTGGAGGGTTTTGTAAAATCTATCAAAAAAAAAAAAATAATATACGGGATGTGTCATTTAAAAAATTTATTTTGAACACCCCTGTAGCATCTAACTCAAATTTCTTTACATATATCTTTCTTTCATCTCTATAGAACGCTCGTACCAATTATGGGTATTCCAGTGGCGCTACTGGGATTTTTTTACAAAACTGAAAACTACTATTTTTTAAAAAAAAATTGAAATATTAGAAAAACTACTAGGTTTAGGTACATAACATTATCAATAAAAAAGTTATAAAATTTTACGCAGAATTTAAAAATAAATTAGAAAATAGGATGTTTCATTTAAAAAAACATACCATATGTTATATCGGCCACACTTTTTTGAAGTACCCTGTATACTCAAAAATAATTTTAAGCTGTGCGCCTTAACATCTCCTAAAACTCGTTGGTAGCATTTAACATTTTTTCGTCATTCTCGAAACAAATGAGATAATGAACTTTACTCTACCGTTGACTCACCCTGTATATAAGGACAGTCAAAGCTACTCGCCTCATGGCATACATTATAATTGCTTTGAAATTTCTGATTTGCAGTAACACAATTAGCACACTTTTTTGTTGTCTTGGGCATAGCCATATATCATGTTCCTCCATACAATATATTCACATTTTGTTTTTATTGATACACCCTGAAAACTCTTTGCACATCCTGAACATCATTATCTCTGTTCAGTGCTTTCTCCGCTTCCTTCTGCAGTTTTTCTATTTCTTCCCTTTTCTGGCATTTGCTAATCATGCTTCCCCCTTTTGTTTCTCTTGTATTCTTAAAACCAATTTTGGGTTCTGCTGGTTTTATATTTTTTTAGCAAATCCTTTTTGGTTGAAGCCTGCTGTCTTTAGATTAGGAATGTTTTTGTGTAATTTATTCACATGTTTAGAGGTTATTTTTGCACAAGTTGCAGTTTTTTCATTCATATATTTGTTCTATTGAGAAGTTTGTTTGTTAAGTCAGCATTTTTTGCAGAAACATGCTGTGTTTTTTTGTTTCTAGCATACTAACCATATGTGGTAGTTTTGTTAATATTATTTTTTTACAATTTTCACATATGAATATCAATAGTCTCTTTTGCAAAAGGATACCACGCAACTCCGACGACGACAATGTTATACATCGTTTATGAATTTTATTTTGACAACAATCACATTCGCAGCATTCTTGTTCTTCAATGTTCTTTCGACATTTAAACATTTAACGGGTTTGCGTCCATTTTTAGTAACTGCTCAGCTATTCATTAGTAAAACAATTCCATCCCGGCCACGACAGGTTAATTATCTGACAATCACAGTAAGACACAAAAAAGCAGGTGATTCCAATAGGGGTATTTTGTAGAAATATGCAAACTGATAAATATGCATATTAGATTGCAGTTAAGGATAATTTACCTAAAAGTTAAATGTTCAGTAGTTATTCACTTGTTATTTTTTTTTTTTAATTTCTGTAACGCAGTTTGCAGTAAAATGAAATTATTCAAACATAACTAATTGCACAATTTCTTTACACACAATTGGTTTTTTCCGCGTAAAAAACGCAGAGCAACTTATACACGCGTCGATATCATGCTATCGCCATACCACACACCACGATAAGTACTTTTAATCATCCTATAAATGTTAGTTTGATTTTGATATTGAGATAGTCATTATTGTTTATTTCCATTAAACCTAGATCATACTATCTTAATAATGTTCAGATTATTTGTTTTAGGTTTAGCGTTTATGCCAATAGTATTCGGAAATAAAACTCTAAGATTCCATAAAGCAAATGAAGAGTATTATGTTTCCGTATTTCAGGTAAGCTAACTAACTTTTTTTTAGGAGAATTGATTCTCTTTAAAATGTATAAGATAATAACAATTTATAATCCAACTTTTTGTGAAGTAACCTCAAAGAAAATCTTCTTTCTCAAATTAAGATTAAAAGAGATTTTCTGGTCTTTACTTAGACGTATTAAGGTTTACCAAGCTATATTGTTAAGTTAAAGTAATATGGTCAACAAGAACATAGATACTTATACTACACATTTCTGTATCGGTTATTTTATTTAAAGTTATTGTCGTAATTTAAAAAGTTAATCGTAAAATAACAGGCGAATAGTAAGTAAGATATATGTTGTAATTCTAAAGGAAAAAAGAAATTGACTTTACAAGTTTCAGGTAGTTTTTATATATACGTTAATCACAATAGGCACATGATTCTAAAAGCTAACTGTGAGATATCTTATCTCACGAAAGCAACAAAAGTATTAGATCCGAACCATACTAAAAAATCCGAATTCACTACAAACAAAACTTCTATTTGTCCCATATACTTATTATAATATGTTTAAAAAATACAAAGAAAACTTTTACCTTCAAAGAATTAGCTAGCAAGTCATTTTTTTTCAGTTCACTTTATAGTTTCTCGGATGCGACTTAAACCAAAGTAAAATTTTCAGTTGAAATTTCTGAAAAACTAGTGTTAATATATATAAGTTTATTTGTGTAAAATGATTTAAAAAGAAGAAGAACCACGAATTTGGTTTGCATTTGTTTTTGGTTATGTTAATTAAGAAAAAAATCTTTTATTAAAAATAATAAGCTTTATTCCTGTATCAGTATATAAAAAGTGTGTGAACTAACCATATTTCTAAACTTGGAATACTTTAAAAAGTTAATTGATTGGTCTGTCACTTTGTGATAGTACATTTGAACATAAAATTACTTAATTAACTGTTAACTGTCACTAAACATATTTGTAAAGATTTTACAATTGCGTTATCGCGATTTCGTAGTACAACTACATTGTCAAACGCTTAACTAAGACTAAACCAGATTTTTGATATTTATGTTTATATGATGAAGAGATATGGGTCTATTAGGTCCTAAAACAGTTGATACTGGACGGAATTTGCTACGTCTAATTGACTATTCAAGTAAGTTTACATTATGGTCCTTTGAATGTCTGTAAATTTCTATGGATTCTAAGAAATTGTGTTTTGACCCTTTGGGTGCCGTATGGAGTATTTGTAAACAATTGATATTGGGAAATGAATGGCCTGTTTCTTAAGAAACGGTTACCAAAGTGTGATTTTTCATTTTTTAGCTTATAAGATGGATCGGAATTTCAAAACAAGATTCGCAGAACACAATGCCTCTTATAGGCTAAAAAATAAAAAATCACACTTTGCTAAACATTTCTTAGAAACAGGTCATCCATTTCCTAATACCGATTTTTTTAAAAATACTCCATACGGCACCTAAAGGGTCAAAACTCAGTTTGTTAGAATCCATAGAAATTTAAACACATTCAAACGACCATAATATAAATTTACTAAATAGTCAATTAGACGTAGCAAATTTCGACCTGTACCAACTGTTTTATTACCTAATCTGTTCATCATCTATAATATATATAAAATGCCACGTCTCTCTGTTTGTCTGTCTGTCTGTCCGTTAGTTACCTTATCACTGGAGAACCACTTATCCGATTTACGTACTTTTTTTTTTTAAAAAACATACTTATGTTCTCTGGCCAGGTTATAGGCTATATTTTATTACGATAGGTAGCATAAGGAATGAGCAGTGACAATAATAGTGAGTGAAGTCGGAAAAAAGTTTGCTGCTAGCGCGTTCCCTTGCAATATACAGCCTAAACCATTAAATATGGAACAATATTATGTAGCAGAGAATATCTTTAATCTATAATCTATAATATATATAAAATGCAATGTCTCTCTGTCTGTCTGTCTGTCCATTAGTGCGTTTATCACGCGAGAACCACTTATCCAATTTATGTGTCTTTTTTAAATTCATACATATATTCTTTGGCCAGGTTATATAATAATAATAATCTATATCTATAATATATATAAAATGCAGCGTCTCTCTGTCTGTCTGTCTGTCCGTTAGTGCGCTTATTATTGGAGAACCACTTATCTGATTTACGTGCTTTTTTTAAAACATTCATATGTTCTCTGGCCAGGTTATCTATATATATATCTATAATATATATAAAATGCAACGTCTCTCTGTCTGTCTGTGTGTCTGTCTGTCAGTCCGTTAGTCACCTTATCACTGGAGAACCACTTATCCGATTTACGTACTTTTTTTTTTAAAACATACTTATGTTCTCTGGCCAGGTTATAGGCTATATTTTATTACGATAGGTAGCATAAGGAATGAGCAGTGACAATAATAGTGAGTGAAGTCGGAAAAAAGTTTGCTGCTAGCGCGTTCCCTTGCAATATACAGCCTAAACCATTAAATATGGAACAATATTATGTAGCAGAGAATATCTTTAATCTATAATCTATAATATATATAAAATGCAATGTATTTCTGTCTGTCTGTAGTGCGTTTATCACGCGAGAACCACTTAGTGCGTTTATCACGCGAGAACCACTTATCCAATTTATGTGTCTTTTTTAAATTCATACATATATTCTTTGGCCAGGTTATATAATAATAAATAATAATCTATATCTATAATATATATAAAATGCAGCGTCTCTCTGTCTGTCTGTCTGTCCGTTAGTGCGCTTATCACTGGAGAACCACTTATCTGAATTACGTGCTTTTTTTTAAATCATTCATATGTTCTCTGGCCAGGTTATCTATATATAATATATATAAAATGCAACGTCTCTCTGTCTGTCTGTCTGTCTGTCCGTTAGTGCGTTACGTACTTTTTTTTTAAAACATACATATGTTCTCTGGCCAGGTTATAGGATATATTTTATTGCGTTAGGTAACATAAAGAATAAGCAGTGACGGTAATAGTGAATCAAGTCGGAAGAAAGGCTACCGTTAGCGTGTTTTCTTACAATATACTGCCTAAACCATTAAATATGGAACAATATCATGTTGCAAAGGATACAATATATATATAAAATGCAACGTCTCTCTGTCTGTTTGTCCGTTAGTGCGCTTATCACTTGAGAACCACTATTCGATTTACGTGTTTTTATAAATTTATACATATGATATGCTCTATATAATTCGATATAAGCGAGATAAGGTGAGAAAATGGGAGATAAGTATAAATAATGGGAGATAAGCAGAGATAAGTCTAGGTAATGTAAGTTATGGTGAGATAATGGGAGATAAGGAGAAATATAAACATAAATATCAAAAATCTGGTTTAGTCTTAGTTAAGCGTTTGACAATGTAGTTGTACTACGAAATCGCGATAACGCAATTGTAAAATCTTTACAAATATATTTAGTGACAGTTAACAAAGTAATTACGTCATTTTATTATTGGTATACTTTAACCTACATTTTAAAATTATTAGCTACATCTAAATTGCATTAAAAAAACATCTTTCACCTTTTAAAACTGAATTATCAAATTAAATTAATTTGTTGCAGTTTAATCCAATTTATCTCTTCAAAGGATCGATCATTTTTATGTGATGATTTCATATACTCAATTTACTGGTAACTACTTCTCAATCGTAACACATATAATACCGCTGAGCCAAAATTATATGTTAAACAGCCGGCAAAGGTGACAATAATAACTCCTTGTCCCTCAATCAATGATTCTGTTGTATGTTTGTCATCCTCTTCTCCGTCTGACTTTACCTCTATCTCTATCTCTATTTCTATTATTATCTCTATCTAAGCCTCTATCTTCACTCTTTTTCTGTCTTCCTCGCTTACTTTTTACTTGAATTTGATTGAGATAGCGATTGTGATCTCACAAGCACAGACAAAAAATTACATATTAAATAAATATATTAATTAAGCATTGGTCAGTGCTTTTGGCTTATATTATATTAGTTTTTACCGACACATAATAGTTAAGAAAAGTATATATACCTGAATACTTTTCGTTATTTTAACGGTACTTTTCACTGCTGTTTATCAACTGGTTACGAGTCATCATGGGATTTGTTAACTTTTTATGAATTGCTTCTTGGACTTTCTATCTCTTACATTATATCATCTATATATTTAAATTCGTGTTTTTAAAAGCTTTCATTTGACACCCCACTCAGTGGCCTGGAATTTTTTTTACTTCTAATTTTACCCCCTAAAACTTCCTTAAGTTAAAATTGAGCTTTCAAAACTACATTGCTATAATTGGATCACCAGTTCCGATAGTTGTGACACGTCATTTTCAGACAGACAGACAGACATATGCACGGACACCTACGCAACAATTCTTGTGGCTCGGATCCACACAGGCTGTTACGCAGTATGGCCCAAAATTGATTATCACACCTCACCTCCGTTCGACTAATGATCATTGACCAAATTTACCTGCCTGGGCAATCTGCAACCAAAGGTAACTGGCCTTTGCATCTTTATTGACAGAGAATTAACCGAGGTACAGCAAACCAGTATTTTCTTCAAGTTCTTTAGAACTGTGTCCTTAATTATTCCTAAAACTTCGATGACTAGGACCGAAGTTCATAGTTTAATTCTTTGTACTTAGATATTTGTTTCTGCATGTGCCGAAAACTCAGTCACATAAATCATTTATGTTATTTTATCGCGAAGTGCTTTATCAGACTTGTCAGTTTGTAAACGCCTTATGATCGAAAAGGCAAAAACAGCTGCAGAATCGCTGTTTCTATTAAACAATTCATGGTGAGGTCTTTTTGTGTGCAACCTATAAAACTGTTATTGTTCTGGTGTTTTAATGACTGTCTTAAGTCTAGGCGGCTCTAAATCTAGAATGTTAATCTCACGAAACAGAAAGGTTCCCACTGCTCTCTGTTCATGGCCGTTGCCCAAACTTTACACTTTAGACCCACAACAGTAGAGACTCTAAGCTCAAAAGTCCTCTTCCACCTTAATCTCGTAAATTCGAGGAACAGAGAAGTGAGAGAAGTCTATTCATGTGCAAATCTCGCAGTTCTTTCGTCCACTTAAGTAACAGAGAAGTTCCAGTATAGTATATTGGTAGCAGTAATTTTATTCAGTCTGCGAATTCTGATTAGCAGATCCTTTTAGTCGTTTCTATACTTGTAGCGGAGTTCTGTTTTAATAGTTTCTGTAGCTTGGATTCGATGTTATCCAGTGCCTAGATAGTACGTTTGCTCGGCATCTAAATGGTGTAGAATGTTCCCATCAGACAATTGCATATTCCCTGGATGTTTACGATAGCGTCCTCTATCGAGCTTGAAAACGGGATAAATCAATGTATTATTGAACTACTCTAAGTGATTAGTTTAGGTCTATTTTTAAAGCAACCTAAAGTTAAAGGTCATCCATATAAAATAGACCTTATGCGTACGATTTCTTGGGTGACAATAGTGGCACCTAAAGGTTAGGCGTAAAGCAACTGAAAGAAGACGCAGTGAAATACAGAATAAGAGTGGGCTTATTGAGTCACCTTGAAAGACTAAAATCACCGACTCAGTTTTTACGTTTTGAGTACCTGTTATGTTAAAGTAAATGAAATTTTCCAGGGCGCTATTAGACGTTCTATGCAGTTAATCGAAGGAGGTGCCACTTTTAGCATGCCTTTTTTTCCTCCACGCTGCTTCCTAATGTGTTTGAAACCTCTTTTTTTTGATCGCATAACTATTCACTGGCCTTCTTCTTACTGTTAGAAACTAGTATTAGTAGATAAGTGCTGAAAGGCAGTCTAGTCTTCGTTTAAACCTGGTTCCTTTAGAACGGTAAGTAGTCTCATAAATGTCCTTCCAGAAATGTAGTTTCTTGTTTTATGGATGGCAGTGTTTCAATTTTGGGTGTCTCTTCCTCGAGTAATCTAGATGGTTTTGTGAGGAAAATCGACAAATACATTTTGTTTGATTTTTGAGGCGTTTCTTTACTACCACTAGAGCTCGTGTTTGTTCTAGACAGTGCTGTTTAATGATATTCATGAGTCTTTAGAAAATGTGTGATGAAATTTTTATACTATTTTCCTCACCTTGGTTGTGAATGAACATCTAGTTTCTATATACTTAATCGCTCACTGAATACGAGAAACTTGTTCCCTAGCCTCCTAAATTGTTCTTGAAACCTAGTTTTATTAGTCTGCATACCCATGTTGTTGGTTGGGGCAAAGGGGGGGCAAAGGGGGTAGACAATGTTCCAGAACCTAGAATCTTTTATTGACGATTAGAGACGTTAGATCTATAACTACTTATTATTATACAATGTGGTGAGAGAGAAACTTAAAATTCAATTTAAAATTAACTTAAGATTAACTCTAAACTAATCCTGTGGTAGGGTGTTGAAGTGTCAAAGATAACGCGTCTGGCCTTGGATAGATATCCATAGGCGTTTCTGACTGTGGGGTTGGTGTGGTGAGTGGCTTTATTCAGGGATTTAAGCTGAGCGTTCCCGGATTGTGAGCATTTAAAAGTCTCAATGAATCTAGATGTTTCTCACTAACTATTGGGTTATGGTACTGAGGATCTTTGAATGGGCTGGAGGGTGGCTCTGTTGGTTTATAACATTAGACCCTATGGCGGACTGGAATGGCTGAGGCTGGCTCTGATGATCATTTTGTAAATTTTGAAATTGTTGTGTATTGATAATTTATTGGACTTGTTTAGAAGAGGGTATAGCTTACCGAGGAGGTGGTTTGCTTTAGTTGTGGAGGTGGTGACTTGGTTCTTCCATACTTTATCGTAGTGGAGGCCCAGGTAATAGATGCTGTTGATCCACTGGAGTGCCACAGATAGTGTGGCTTATTGGCTTGGTGGTGGTGGTGGTGGCTTGGGTCTTGGCTGGGTTGATCTGTATTCTACAATATTTGAATCAAGGGCAAACATGTCTAGGTGGCATTGAAGGCGGTTGATGATGATCGTGATGGACTTGGTTGTTACTGTGAGGGCGGTGTCATCGGTATACATGAGCAGGGAGTTATGATCTGACAGATGGTTTTGTAAGGAGAATAAGTGGGGGAGAGGACGGAGCCTTCAGGGACTCCGAGAAATATCAAGAAAGGCTGCTTTAACGTAGTGTTTGCAATTGAAGTTGATGATAATGCGTTGGGCGAGAGTTATGCTATGTTGTACAACGCGTGAGAGGGTCAAAACCCAAACTACTCGTTTGAGATGACTGAGCTCTGAAATTTTTTTTCGGATGATTTCGAGGATAACTTTCTCTGCCACTTTGCCTAAGAAAGGAATTAGGCTAATTAGCCGATAGGTGCTAGCCTTGTGAGAGAAGGTGTAGGGTTTCCTTATTAGGATGCTCTCAGCTTTCTTTCGGAAGGGTGGGAAGTAGCTGAGTCTAAGGATACCGTTTATAATATTAGTAGCTTCTTTAACCTGCTTCTTAGGAAGCTTTTTCAGGGCTTTGACACTGATTTTGCAGTGCCTTGCGGCTTTATAGACCGAACATGAGTTACCGATTGGTTGGGTGACCAAAAGGGTTGTGAAGTAAATGTTGGGGCTGGATCTGTTTAAAAACCTGAATAGTGGAGGCCATCATCTGGTCTCGGGCAAGTTTGAGGCAGGCTGCGAAATTGGAGCAGAACTGGTCCTCTAACATTTCTGCTAAAAGATCATCCTTTTCTTGAGGAGTGACAACAGTAGTTCCAGGGTGCGAAATTATAGGGTGGTTTGTTGGTAGTTGTTTTGGGCTCTAAGGGACTAAAACAGTGGTAAAGGTTTTCCCTAACTTGTTCAGTGGCAGGGTCTGCGAGCCTTTTGAAGTGGGAGTTGCGAATGTGGGTGGCTCTTCTTAGCAGATAGTTTTTCTTCCGTAACTGCTCTTTGATTGTGGGTGGCTCGACCCTGGTCCCATTGTCCAAGTTCTTTGTGGTGGAGATAGTAGAAATTGGAGCGGTGTCGTCTAGGCACCCTAGGAACTCCTAGTTAGTGAAAGTGGACGTGTCAATAGTCCAACCGTGTCGCTCAGAGTAAGAATAACTGGTAGGTGGTCGGAGGGTTTTAGAAAGGTTTCTTGGATTAGAGCAATGTCGATACTATGCTCCTGGAAGAAGTAGTGAAGCTCGTGTTTTCCAGGGATGATGTCGTTGGCGTTCCAAGTTAGGATTTGGTGGGATCGCGGGTTTACTTTGTTAGGGTATTTACACATACTTGGGCAGAAGTGTTGAGTATAGGTATGAAAGTGGAGAATTGGCACTGCATATTATGCATGTTCTTGAAAAGCTGCTGAATGGCAGCATTCATGCAGTTGAGCGGTTGTACTGCATTGCCAAAGTTTTGAGGAAGAGAGATAGAAAGTTTAGAATTGTCTTGCTTGTCCTAGGTAAATAAAGGCTTTAACGTCCGAAACGTTGTCCTGCTGTTTAGGGTGTATGGAACATTAAGATAAGACGATAAATGCTCACCCAGTTGGCACGACAGACTTCCTTGAATGTGAAGGATAAGTGTTCCTGATCACACTTAACGCACTTTAGGGGAGGTTTTTTGCAACGGACGAAGCAATGCACGAAAAGTTGGGGGTAACGAAGCTACAATGACCTTGGGTGTGATCTTGATAGCAGTCATACAAGGGATCCGTGAGTCTATCGGTTTACTCAAATCGTCCTTATTCATTGTCAGGATCGTCGTCTAAGAACATCCATCCTGCAGCTTCTCCATCTTACTTATCGTCAATCTCCGATCAAGACGGGTTGTCAGGAGCTTTTACCTCATTGCTCTTTATAACAACGAATTTTCCGAGTCCATTGTCACCCTACGTTTCCGATATACCGATGTAACTCGTGATATCTTGAAGTTCGTTGGCCATGCAATCTTACTTCGCAGTATCAGACTAGGCAATTTTATTTTATAACCATAGTGTGTACGTGTATGTGTGTATAGTATTGTCATTATTATTTTTTCTCACATTAGGTCAATGTGGTTCCATTTTTGGCTGACGGGCCTAAGCCAAGTCAGCACAAATACTATTACCATTGTGTATTATGGAATGACCTGACAATGTTACATGTTTTAAAAATCACTGACTTCTGAATGTTTTTGTGTATGTGTGTGTTGGATCCTAATTATACTAAGTGTGGTGAGAATGCTGTTGGTGTAAGGCCTGTAGCTGATATGATGAAGGAGACCATGATGACTCTTGATTTCTGTTGCAGGGTCTGTGTATCTTGAAATTTTTTCTATATATTTCGTTTGGATGTTTGTGTCGGTAGGGACAGCTATGTCAATTAGATAGGTGACTTCTCCATTTTTGAATTGAAAAGCAATATTGGGTCTGTTGGCGGGAATTGTTTTATCTATATGGATACTGATTTCCCAGTAGAGTAATCTTTATTTTCAAGTATGAATGTTGGTGTATATTTGTAGTAGGGATCTGTGTTTTCTATGAATTTGTATGTTGTGTCAAGTGCTTGGTGACTACTCTTACCACTGAGTCATGTCTGGCTTCGTATTCCATTCCGGATAATATTTTACATCTGCTTGTTATGTGTTCGAACGTTTCTTTCTTCTGTAATAATTGGGTCTTTGATGATATGTTTTTAGTAGTTTCTGTTTATGACTTTATCCTGGATTAAGTAGCCTTCTGTTTCAGGAAATAGCTGCCCATTCTGTAACCAGGTGTAAGATGTTTTTTTTATTTACGTGATGTGGTATTTGTGTTTTCCATGGAGTGTTTTTTCTGACCACGTTTTTATCTTTTCCTGTTGTAATTGGGTGTGACTGTGTGTCTGCTGGGTGGCTTGCCCAAGATAAGTGGAGAGATGTGTAGTTCTTGTCTGCTTTCACTGTTGTTATGTGGAGGCTGGTTTGCTTGGTGTGAAAGAATTTCTTAAGTACTTTTATTTGTTTTGTGTGTAGTGAACTTATATCTATGATTCCGTTTCCTTTTGCCTTCGATGGTAAGTCTTTCTTTGTATGCGTTGGGTTGTAATTTCCTGTATTTGGTGAATTGACAACGTATAAGGATGTGAATGTGTTTTCTATGTCTGTATTATTACTATTATTATAGTGGTAATGCTTTTCAGTTGAATTTTTCACAAGCCTATGCTACTTGTAAGAGATATGGATGGACTCTTGCTGGAGAGAGAACATCCGAAGAATCAAAGGCTGTGGATGCCGCTATAAGAGATGCATTAATGGATAAGTATCGTGAGCAAATTTTAATAATATTATTGTAATTTTTGTAACAAAGGTTGTGTTTATCAACATATCGATAAAATATCAATATAGAAGTTAAGGTTGAATTACAATCACTAACTCAAGATATAACAGTTCTTATTTCTGTATATATCATAAATTGTGTATGAAAAAATCTATATTCAATCAGTTAAATACAATCACTTTGGCAAAGCAAATAAGATCCACTTGGCTTGTAAGTTCTTACAGATGGATGGTATCGTTTTGATATAAAAAAGCCTTAGATATTTTTATCATCAAAAATACTATTTGTTTGTTAGATAAAAAAAAATAATACTTACCAAAAAAAATTAAACTCGAAATTATAATAGCGCTATAAATAGTAACTTGGTAGTATTACTTTATAAACTAGGACGTGTGACAGGAAAATAAAACACAACCTTACAACCTTGATAGTTTTGCTTTCTGGATGTAAAAGTAAATAAATAAAACATACAATATTTAAAAAACTTTATAATTTTAATGCATGAAAAATGATACGATTAGGATTCTTTATAATTAAAGTGGTGTCGGTTTTAAAAATATTCTGTTAATAAAAAATTATTATTTTGTAGCTTATTGGCTAGGAGGATTTTACCAAGATGATGGAGTATTGGATCCCATCTGGATATGGTTAGATTCAGGAGAAGAATTTAATTACACAAACTGGCAAAGTGGAGAACCATTTGGAAGTGGATATAATTGTCTCCAAAAAGGAAATAGTGGGAGTCTTAATAAATGGGCGTCTCAAACGTGCAATTCCTACAAATATTTTATTTGTCAAAATTTAAAATAATTTATTAATAAAATACTGCATTAATATGGTATCATATATTTTAAATATAGATAATTAATAAAAGTCGATGTTATCTTCAAGCGGAAACTCAGAAATCATATTATTAATATTAAAAAATATCCCACTAGAACTTAGCATTTAACTCAAACATTCTTTATCAAGAAGGAAGTATAAAGCCGTCCCGGATGCACCCTTAAGATGCTTTATTGCTTTTTTATAACATAACTTTTTAACCAGCCAGGATGTCTAGAAGTTAGCGTGCATCAATTATAGGTTGTACTTTATATTTAAAAGTACCATACATTCATATAAAAATACTTTGAAAAATGCTCCCGAAGGTGATGGAGAGGAAAAAGGTGAAAATCGATTTTTCAGCAATATACGAAAATCTATTGAAGGCGGTGACACGAAATTATTCGTTATTTAAATTAGTGTACTGAAAAATAATCCCTAAAAAAGACAAAAATATTTTTGCAGTAAGGTCACAGAAAAAAAGTTTACGAAATCAATTTATGAGTAATAGATGTATAATAATAAAAACAACATTTTTTCAAACAGAACTTATTTCTCCTTAAATAAATGGTTTAAATGCGTAAAAAAACCTATTAAACCTATGAAATCTTTATTGACCTCACAATCCCCACAGAAATTTAGGGTATAATTTAACTTAGGCATATACGTAATATAAACTATATAGCAAGTGTTACGAAGACAAATAAAAACAATAAAAGTGGCAATTAAAATGTAAACTAATTATCAGAAGATTCCTCTAAACTTCCCATTTGAATTACTAGGCTGGTCACTAAATAGAGGATCTCTTGTATAGGATCACTGCCGCCAAACTTTTTCCGTACCGAAACTCTGGAGAAAAACGAAAGACATTGCGATGCTAAAACCAGGCAAAAACCCAGACAGCCCATCAAGCTAACAACCGATCTCGTTAGTATGCAATCTGTTCAAACTATCTAAGCGTCTAATGTTGCTAAGAATCGGACCAGTGGTAGAACATAAACTTATACCACAAGAGGCGGGCTTCCGTCCAGGAAAATATTGCACAAGTCAAGTGCTCAACCTGACGAACCATATCGAGGAGGGATTTAAAAGGAAGCTAGTGACAGAGGTAGCCTTGGTTGACCTTTCTGCAGCATATGACACCATCAATCACCGCCTGCTGCTTTCAAAACACTATATCTCTTATAAAGACTACAACTACTAGAACTTGGTAAACCTTATCGACTCCCTTATAGTTAATTGAAGGTTTTATGTCTATCTAAGGGACAGTAATAGTAGATGGAGAACCCAGAAAAACGGATTACCTCAGGGAAACGTACTGTTATCTATCTTTTTCAACGTTTACACTGATAACTAACCTGTCTTACCTCACGTTAAGCATTTCTTATACGCTGACGACCTAGCGATTGCTGTACAGGACACTTTTTTCCCAAGAGTTGAAGAACTAATGAAACAGGCTTTGTCAAACATGTCAACCTACTATAGAAGAAATCCTTTGAAACCAAATCCATCCAAGACACAGATCTGCGCTTTCCATTTGTTAACAAAAGAGGCAAGAAGGAAATTAAACATTACATTAGAAGGATATATACTAGAACACTAAGACCAACTAAAATAGCTCGGTGCTACTACTGACAGAAGCCTTACCTACAAATATCATGACCGAACCACTGCAGCTAAAGTCCATACGAGGAACGATATTCTAAAAAAGCTATGTGGCAGCAATTGGGGAGCAAGCCCAAATGATGGTGGATATAGCTTTAAATGAGAATAGTAACCGGCTGCATGAAACTAACTCCAATACATCTGCTGTACAGAACGAAAAACCTGTCGGGCATCTCAGGAATATACAGAACGATTCAAACATGATGAACGACACGTCTATTGGGTAAAAAACTCACTACCAGCAGGCTGACTTCTCAAAGACCTTTCCTTTCACTTACGAACAACCAGAATGGCATCCGGTTCTGGATGATGACCCACCTAGGATAAAACTAGACTGGACAGCATGGATGACTCTCAATAGATTGAGGACGGAGTTGTTCCAGTAAAGGCAAATATGGTTCAGCAATCAAGAAGGGTGCGAATGCGAAGAACGACAGACAATGGAACATATGCTTGTACACAATGCGGAATTGCGGCTACAATCGAAACAAAACTGCTATTGACTTTGCCCTATACTGGGCAAGACGCATACAGTTATGGTAGTCCGGACGCGAAAAAGTAAAAGTAAAATAAGACCTGTAGTATGAAACTGATTTAATTGCTTCCGGGCTACACATAGTCAAAATGAGATATCTCCAAGTTACCAGAACGAATAATTTACTTTATGGTAAAGACTTCATTTTTTCTTGATTGTATACTGGCGTAAATGTCTTAAGAATCTGGAGCTAAAAGTGAACTCGAAATGAAAACGAAAATTGCCAGAACATTTTGTTAATAGGTATCAAAGAATTTAAGAAAGTTCCATTTCTGTAAATAGATGTCTGTTCATGTCTATATTGGATCAAATAAATTACTTGGACAGTAAAAATTAAGTTGGTCTGAAACCACATTTTTCACCAAACTTGGTTAAAGGTTTTTGTTGCGTACCACCAAGTGTTTTAGTAACATAGTCACCAGGAATATTAGCAGCGTAAATATTTACAGTATTAACAGCTTGTAACTTCTAATCTTATATAATAAGACACAAATTTTTGTAAACACATAATTTTATTATACCCATATTCTGTTTTTGTTGGTAAATGTACATTTCCATAAATTATTTGCAGTGTATAAAACAAAATTTTATATATTTTACAGATACATTTAAGTAAAAGTATTGATTTGAGTTTACCCTTTACCGTATTCTCGAAAATCATAACTCCCAAGTGCAGTCATGGCTTAAAAAATAAGAAAATAAGTTAGTATACTTAAACAAGATTAAAAAAATTTTAAAAATACAGGTAAATTCACTAAGATAAAAGGCAGAGATCATTTGTACGTGTTATTACCCACTCTTAAAAAGTTCCCCTGGGTTAATATTAATTCTATGTCACATATATAACTTGATTTTAAAAAAGTAATGTGAATATGTATGTGTATATTACCTAGTCTGGCACGCTTATTAGAACAGGTTTAATAATACCAATATTTAAAAATAATATTTTATTGTTATGCTATTCACGTTTGTAATTAAAGGGAACCGCCATTTTACAATATTGTATAAACTTTTTAATTTTAAGTATTTTTAATGTTGTGAGCGAATTTATCGTTTTTGAAAATCCTTGGAGCCAAAAAATTTAATGTTATTCGATGCTACCTAAAGAAAAAGATTTAAGAGTAAAATCTGTAGTTTACTCAAACAAAACAAAATTGCACGTAAAAATGCGACAGTACAAACCAGGGCTATTTATTAGCATACGTCTTCAAATTTATGTTCCTCAATTTCTTTACACTCCAAATATCCCTCCCATTGTTGGTAACCAAATCAAAGACAAGAATCCCCTTACGCTCAAAACAAAGAAGTAACCCAAACGTAAGATCTTAATGAAAGAATAAACTTTTTTTAACTTTCCAATTCGTACCACTAATTCCTTTTGCAAGCAAAGTTCTAATTCAGCCTTTTACGAAACGTACACGTTTCACACTTTCATCGAAGATCAAAATATTTATAAATATATTTTTTATTTAACATATCAGTCTTAATTTGGGGTAGAATTATAAAATTCTTCCATACTCCATCCTATTTGACATTGAATTAGAGGAAAACAGGACTCGCTTGCAGTAAAACTTGCTTCTAAAAGCTAATTTCCACTGTTACTGGAAAATAGACTTCTGTAAATAAAGAAATACTTAAAGACTTAAAAATATTTTGAAATAAATACAATAATAAAGCGACAAAATAGAGTAAGACAAAATAAATTATGATAAGCAATGTTTCCAAGACATATATTGTTATTTTCGAGACACTTCATATATTTAATCACATAATTTAATTATAGCAAGTTAATTTATTACTACTTCTAAAGGTTTTAAAAAATAAAACATGATCCAGGAGGACAGGAAATATAAAAACGATTGTTATTAATAAGTTGATTTAATTTTAAAAATTAAATTTAGAATAATTAGCTCAACTAAATTTATTTTTAGAAAAAATAGTGAATTTGTCAGATGTTGAATTTAACAATATGGTTATGAAAATGCTTGATAGTGATATTTAAAATTTATTATTGTTTGTTTGTCAAGTCGTACGTATAAATGATAGAAATATTATGTTCAAATGGATCTTCTAATACTACGTGTACTACTAGTGAAGTCAAACCACAAATTTTTGTTATAACCTATTTCTGTGAAGATAAATCTCAATGCAGTTTGGGTAATTACAATACTGCTAGTTTACGGTAACCAAGGACAATACTTGTGTTCGCTTTGTGAACATTTTTATATAGGTTTTTTTTTTAAGTTTGAGCATTTTTACAGGTTCCTTTTCTGCATTAGCCTTCATCGATCCACTCTTGGATATATGCCTCTCCCATGGTCCTCTATCTGTTCCTGTCCTGAGCCATCTCTCACCATTTCCCTCCAGCCGTCCTTTTTAGATCATCCGACCAACTTTGTTGGGGTCTTCCTACACTTCTTTTTGTTGTACGTGGCCGCCAATAAATAAGTTTTTTTAGCCATCTGTTGTATTCTTGTCTTACTATATTCCCCGCCCATCCCCATTTTTGGCTTAAAATTGCTCTGGCGATAACAGTGACTTTGGTCTGTTGCCTTGTCTTTGTTCCTTTTTTTATCTCGTAAGCTTACTCCGATCATTGCTCTTTGCAACATTTGTATGTATGAATGTATGAAATTTTTCCAAAGGAAGTCCAGGTTAAGCGAATCCTGTGTGTAATTTCTGCTGTTTGATTCTCTTGCCTCATCCTTAGCACATGTTCTAAATATATGTATTCGCCGACGTTTTCAACGTCGGTGTTTTTAATTTTAATTTGAGCAATATGCAATATTTTGAGCTCATGATTTTTGTTTTTGCCGTATTCATTTGCAACTCTATTTGTCTCGATGCATTTGAACGCTGTGCCAGCATATCCTGAAGTTTATCTGGACTGCTACTTACGACAACAATATCGTCAGCGAATCCCATATGACTTAGACCATCGATGTTTATTTCTCTTTTCTCCCATTTTAGAGTTTTGAACATGTGTTCTGAGGCCAGAGTAAATAGTTTATTGTATCACTTTGTTGAACACCACATTGAATTTTGATCCTATCTAGTATTTTCATTTATCTGCAGATGAGAATTTGCGTTGTGATATATGTACTTTATTAAGTCGACATATCTGGAGTCTATACGTGCTGCCTTCATTGATTCGATGATTCTGAACATTGCCAAAGTGTCGATAGTCTAAAAATGCAAGATAGATGAGGATGTTGTATTCAATACAATATTCCAGCAAAATTCAAATTGTTTATAAATGATCTATGGTGCTGTATCCTGCTAGAAATCCTGCTTGTTCAACAGGCTGATACAAATCAAATTTATTTGATTGATTGATTATTTTTGTCAGTAATTTATAAAGTTGAGAAAGTAAACTTATGGGTCGATAATTTTCAGTGTTAGAGTTGAACATTAAGACTATTTTCGCATCTTGCCAGTTATATTTACTAAAATGACCTCTTCATTTGGACTTTCCTTTTAACATGCTATCTACTTTAGTAAAAAGTACTCAAACAAAATGCTCTACGATTAAGATACCTTCAGCTTTCCAAAAATTCAATTTACCTAGTTTATATTATATTAGTACCTAATTAATAGTACAAACCATATCATTTCTTCTCGATTTAAGGTGATTTAGGCCATTTTGGATTACCTCAAGTTTACCTCATATTCTTTCCCTTTTTTATAACAAGAAACAATTTTTAATGGATGTTAGAAAGTAGATCTTTAATAGCTAATTTTTCCCCGCTGGTCATAAAGACAATCCATATATTATTTATTTTCATTTCGTATTATTTTTATATTTAAGTGAAAAGAGGATTTAATAGCAACGGGAATTTGACTCTGAGCATAATTAATTTAAATAGTTGTGTAGATGTCTCATAAACTTATAAAATATGTGGCACGTTTATGAACTAGAAAAATAATTTATTATTTTCCTATATCATTATTATTTTAATTTGTTAATGTATTTCAAAGCAAAAATAATTATAATCCATCTCATAGCTGGTATTAAACGTGTTATAAATAATAAAAGTATTTAGTCACCTAAAGCTGGTTATATGATTAGAAAGATTCAGTAATTTGGCAATTATACATTAATCTTTATCAGTCTGTCAGTCCATTTGGTAAAATAAAGCTTTAGTTGTAACGGGGAAATGATGAAAACCACTAACCGACACTGAACTGTTTTTTTAAGCTGCTAACCGGATAAGATTACTTGGTAGAATTCATAAATTTAACATCACTTCAACATGAGTAAATGACTAATAAATCTGGCTTACAATGACATATTATATATATATATATATATATATATATATATATATATATATATATATATATATATATATATATATATATATATATATATATATATATATATATATATATATATATATATATATATATATATATATATATATATATATATATATATATATATATATATATATATATATATATACTCGGCATGTTTTTTAAGTAAGTACCGTTTTGGAATTAAAAAAAGACGTGCAAAGATATCGCTATAATTTTATTTTTACATGAAAGCCTGTACCTTAATCTACTTTTCTACATAATTTCCGTGAATATTGAGGCACTTGTCATAACGTGGCACCAGTTTTTGAATACCCTCCTCATAAAATTCTGCCGCCTGACTTGTTAACCACTGTATCACAAATGTTTTGACTTCGTTATCGTCTTGAAGACGCTGACCACCCAGGTGCTTCTTCAAGTGCAGGAACAAATGGTAGTCGCTGGGCGCCAGATCAGGGCTGTATGGAGGATGATCTAGAGTTTCCCATTTAAAAGATTTGATGAGATCTTTGGTCCGATTAGCCACATGTGGACGGGCATTGTCATGCAGCAAAACGATACCCTTACTCAACTTGCCACGTCTTTTGTTCTGGATTGCACGACGCAGATTGTTCAATGTCTCACAATAAGACGCTGCATTGATTGTCTCATTACGAGGCAGAAACTCCACTAGCAATACTCCTTTTCTGTCCCAAAAAACTGTGCACATGATTTTGCGGGCAGAAATTGTTTGCTTAAACTTTTTTGGGTGATGATGAATGTCGCCATTCCATGGATTGTTGTTTCGATTCTGGTGTGACGTAGGCCACCCATGTTTCGTCACCAGTAACAATTTGGTCTAAAAAATGTTCACCTTCATTGTGGTACCGCTCAAGGAAAGTCAATGCACTGCCTAAACGTTGGGTTTTGTGCAAATCCGTCAACATTTTTGGAACCCAACGTGAACACAATTTCCGGTAATTCAAGTTCTCGGTCACAATGCGATACAAAACACTACGAGAATATTGAGGAAAGCAGTCGCACAATGATGAAATTGTAAAGCGTCTGTTTTCTCTCACCTTTTCGTCCACTTTCTGCAACAAATCTTCATTAAGGACCGAAGGACGCCCACTCCGTTCTTCATCATGCACATTTGTGCGGCCATCTTTAAATGCTCTCACCCATTTCCTTACCATTCCATCACTCATAATGTTTTGTCCGTAAACTTCACAGATCTCACGATGAATATCGATCGGTTTTTTACGCCTTTAGCACTAAGAAATCGTATAACAGCCCGTACTTCACAATCGGCGGGACTCACGATTGTCGGAGGCATCTTAAACACTCAGTAAACAACGTATACAATGAAGAATCAGACTGTAATGGCGTCAGTGCGTAGACATGAGATGTAGGTTACCAGCGCGCATGCGCGGAACGCCGACCGTATCGCTGCGGCGGCGGAATCGCAAAACGGTACTTACTTAAAAAACATGCCTCGGCATGTTTTTTAAGTAAGTACCGTTTTGGAATTAAAAAAAGACGTGCAAAGATATCGCTATAATTTTATTTTTACATGAAAGCCTGTACCTTAATCTACTTTTCTACACAATTTCCGTGAATATTGAGGCACTTGTCATAACGTGGCACCAGTTTTTGAATACCCTCCTCATAAAATTCTGCCGCCTGACTTGTTAACCACTGTATCACAAATGTTTTGACTTCGTTATCGTCTTGAAGACGCTGACCACCCAGGTGCTTCTTCAAGTGCAGGAACAAATGGTAGTCGCTGGGCGCCAGATCAGGGCTGTATGGAGGATGATCTAGAGTTTCCCATTTAAAAGATTTGATGAGATCTTTGGTCCGATTAGCCACATGTGGACGGGCATTGTCATGCAGCAAAACGATACCCTTACTCAACTTGCCACGTCTTTTGTTCTGGATTGCACGACGCAGATTGTTCAATGTCTCACAATAAGACGCTTCATTGATTGTCTCATTACGAGGCAGAAACTCCACTAGCAATACTCCTTTTCTGTCCCAAAAAACTGTGCACATGATTTTGCGGGCAGAAATTGTTTGCTTAAACTTCACTTTTTTGGGTGATGATGAATGTCGCCATTCCATGGATTGTTGTTTCGATTCTGGTGTGACGTAGGCCACCCATGTTTCGTCACCAGTAACAATTTGGTCTAAAAAATGTTCACCTTCATTGTGGTACCGCTCAAGGAAAGTCAATGCACTGCCTAAACGTTGGGTTTTGTGCAAATCCGTCAACATGTTTGGAACCCAACGTGAACACAATTTCCGGTAATTCAAGTTCTCGGTCACAATGCGATACAAAACACTACGAGAATATTGAGGAAAGCAGTCGCACAATGATGAAATTGTAAAGCGTCTGTTTTCTCTCACCTTTTCGTCCACTTTCTGCAACAAATCTTCATTAACGACCGAAGGACGCCCACTCCGTTCTTCATCATGCACATTTGTGCGGCCATCTTTAAATGCTCTCACCCATTTCCTTACCATTCCATCACTCATAATGTTTTGTCCGTAAACTTTACAGATCTCACGATGAATATCGATCGGTTTTACGCCTTTAGCACTAAGAAATCGTATAACAGCCCGTACTTCACAATCGGCGGGACTCACGATTGTCGGAGGCATCTTAAACACTCAGTAAACAACGTATACAATGAAGAATCAGACTGTAATGGCGTCAGTGCGTAGACATGAGATGTAGGTTACCAGCTCGCATGCGCGGAACGCCGACCGTATCGCTGCGGCGGCGGAATCGCAAAACGGTACTTACTTAAAAAACATGCCTCGGCATGTTTTTTAAGTAAGTACCGTTTTGGAATTAAAAAAAGACGTGCAAAGATATCGCTATAATTTTATTTTTACATGAAAGCCTGTACCTTAATCTACTTTTCTACATAATTTCCGTGAATATTGAGGCACTTGTCATAACGTGGCACCAGTTTTTGAATACCCTCCTCATAAAATTCTGCCGCCTGACTTGTTAACCACTGTATCACAAATGTTTTGACTTCGTTATCGTCTTGAAGACGCTGACCACCCAGGTGCTTCTTCAAGTGCAGGAACAAATGGTAGTCGCCGGGCGCCAGATCAGGGCTGTATGGAGGAGGATCTAGAGTTTCCCATTTAATAGATTTGATGAGATCTTTGGTCCGATTAGCCACATGTGGACGGGCATTGTCATGCAGCAAAATGATACCCTTACTCAACTTGCCACGTCTTTTGTTCTGGATTGCACGACGCAGATTGTTCAATGTCTCACAATAAGACGCTGCATTGATTGTCTCATTACGAGGCAGAAACTCCACTAGCAATACTCCTTTTCTGTCCCAAAAAACTGTGCACATGATTTTGCGGGCAGAAATTGTTTGCTTAAACTTCACTTTTTTGGGTGATGATGAATGTCGCCATTCCATGGATTGTTGTTTCGATTCTGGTGTGACGTAGGCCACCCATGTTTCGTCACCAGTAACAATTTGGTCTAAAAAATGTTCACCTTCATTGTGGTACCGCTCAAGGAAAGTCAATGCACTGCCTAAACGTTGGGTTTTGTGCAAATCCGTCAACATTTTTGGAACCCAACGTGAACACAATTTCCGGTAATTCAAGTTCTCGGTCACAATGCGATACAAAACACTACGAGAATATTGAGGAAAGCAGTCGCACAATGATGAAATTGTAAAGCGTCTGTTTTCTCTCACCTTTTCGTCCACTTTCTGCAACAAATCTTCATTAACGACCGAAGGACGCCCACTCCGTTCTTCATCATGCACATTTGTGCGGCCATCTTTAAATGCTCTCACCCATTTCCTTACCATTCCATCACTCATAATGTTTTGTCCGTAAACTTCACAGATCTCACGATGAATATCGATCGGTTTTACGCCTTTAGCACTAAGAAATCGTATAACAGCCCGTACTTCACAATCGGCGGGACTCACGATTGTCGGAGGCATCTTAAACACTCAGTAAACAACGTATACAATGAAGAATCAGACTGTAATGGCGTCAGTGCGTAGACATGAGATGTAGGTTACCAGCGCGCATGCGCGGAACGCCGACCGTATCGCTGCGGCGGCGGAATCGCAAAACGGTACTTACTTAAAAAACATGCCTCGGCATGTTTTTTAAGTAAGTACCGTTTTGGAATTAAAAAAAGACGTGCAAAGATATCGCTATAATTTTATTTTTACATGAAAGCCTGTACCTTAATCTACTTTTCTACATAATTTCCGTGAATATTGAGGCACTTGTCATAACGTGGCACCAGTTTTTGAATACCCTCCTCATAAAATTCTGCCGCCTGACTTGTTAACCACTGTATCACAAATGTTTTGACTTCGTTATCGTCTTGAAGACGCTGACCACCCAGGTGCTTCTTCAAGTGCAGGAACAAATGGTAGTCGCTGGGCGCCAGATCAGGGCTGTATGGAGGATGATCTAGAGTTTCCCATTTAAAAGATTTGATGAGATCTTTGGTCCGATTAGCCACATGTGGACGGGCATTGTCATGCAGCAAAACGATACCCTTACTCAACTTGCCACGTCTTTTGTTCTGGATTGCACGACGCAGATTGTTCTGGCGATAAAGATGCTCATTTCATTGCCTATGTTCGATTTTGTGAAGGTATGTCAGCAGTAGAAGAGCCATTTTTCTGCAAAACAATAGAACTCCAAGCAACATCAGTCGCATGATTTGCTATCTTAAACGATTTTATATACGAGGCAAATATGGAGCGGAAAATTTGCGCCGGAATATGTACCGATGGTGCTCATTCAATGTCTGGAAGATATCAAAGTGTACAAGTACTTGTGAAACAAAAATCTCCACTATGTGTGTGTGGATACATTGTATGATCCACAGAGAAACTCTGGCTTCCAAAGAAATGAGTCCTGCTCTGAATATTGTGCTCACTACAGTTGTAACCGTAGTAAATTATATTACAAATGAGACCCCTAAAATCTAAAATTTTTTCTGCACTTTGTAAAGACATGGGTGCCGAACATTCAGCCTTACTATTTTATTGCGAGGCAAGATGGTTATCACGTGAGAAATGTTTGCAACGTGTTTATGAATTAAGAAATGAAATCGCCATTTTTTAGAAGAGGAAAACCTACCGGAAGCCGAGAAGTTTCGAGATAGTTTATTTGTGTTGAAATTGAGCGACTTGGTAGATATATTCGAGAAACTAAATACTTTAAATCTTTAACTCCAAGGAACAAATACACATATATTCGATACAAGTGACAAAATTAATGCTATTTGTAGAAAACTGGAGTTGTGGAGCAGAAATGTAAATCAAAAAAAACCTAGAAATGTTTCTACTCAGTATATATCACCACTACATCAAACACTTTATTTTTGCACTCGACGCGCGTTTAGGTAACTATGTTAGCTTCTCAAAAGTTGGGAATACTATTTCGAACCAGAAAGCTTTACACCCCACAACAACTATTATTTCTTTACAAAGCTCAAATTCGACCAACTATGGAATACTGCTCCCATGTTTGGGGCTCTGCTCCCAAACATACACTACATTTGTTGGATTCTGTTCAGAGAAGAGCTATTCGTCTGATTGGAGACCTGGAATTGACCGGCGGCCTCGATTCGCTGGAACATCGAAGAACGGTTGGCGACTTGAATCTGTTCTACAACTATTTTCATGGAAAGTGTTCGAAGGATGTAGCGCGCTTAATTCCTCCCAAAGCGGTGCATGTTAGAAATACACGTCGCGCTGGTGCTTCACATCCGTATGAGGTTCAGCTTGTTACTCCGCGTACAACGTTTTTCAAGCAGTCTTTTATATGGAGAATATTATCCTTTTGGAATAATCTGCCCAGCGCTGTGTTTCCCACCGAGTACAATTTACAGCGATTCAAGAACAACGTGAATCGCTTTTTTTCCGCACACATGCCGCTCCTGGAGCGCTTTAGGGACTTCCCTGCAGCACGTGTGCTAGACCCATAAAAAAATAAAAAGCTCGTGTTTTTACAAGCTTTCATTTGACAACCCACTCGATGACCTAGTAAAAAAAAATTTTTTTCACTTCCGACTGCATCCCCCAAAACTAACCTCTTAAGTCAAAATTTAACTTTCAAAACTACACAGTCCTGATGAGGCCACTAATTCCTCTGTTAGTACCAAATTTCATCTGTCTATATCAAATAGTTTCGGAGATAATCGGACGTGACGGACAACAATGAACTGATCTTATAGGTATCCCGTACGGAACAGTAAAGAGTCACAAATTAAAACGAGATTTTTATTCAAATTTGACAATAGAAAAGAAAAGTTATATCAATTTTTTTTTTCAGCCCTTACTATTACTCTGCGCAAACGCGTCCTTCAGTGCAGAAATTAATAACTTTCAATTACCTGATAATCATGTCATCATTTCTCTCGATGTAGTCAGTCTTTTTACCAACATTTCATGGCAGTTAACCTGACAAATTATTGATTCTGAATGGGCACTAATCTCGCCCAACACAGGATTGGATAAACTTTTCTTCCTCGCCATCATGGAATTCTTCTTTCAATCTACATTTTTCAAATACAAAGAAAGTTTCTATTTACAAACCTTTGGTTGCCCCATGGGCAGGAACTTAAGTCCTATTCTTGCAGCAATAGTCATGTCCTATCTTTTGAAAAATTGCATCGATAAGCTATCCTTCAGACTTCCTTTCCTTTCATAGTGTTGATGATCTTATTCTGTCCATACCAGTAAATGGTAAAGAAGAAATTCTCCATATTTTCAATTCTTTTGATCCACACCTACAGTTCACCATGGAAGAAGAATCGAACAATGCTGCCCCTTCCTGGACACAAGAGTCATCAGAGGTCCTGATGGTGTTATCAGACTTGATTGGTATAGAAAACCAACTTCTTCAGGCAGATATATCCATGCCAATTCCGGCCATGATTGGAAAGTGAAAGTAAATGTTATAAAGGGTCTTTACCGAAGAGTTAAAAATATAGTTCACCCGGATTATCTATTTCAAGCACAAACATTACTCACCAATCTCTTCATGGAAAATGGGTACAATAAGAAGTTCCTGCTCAAGACCAAGGACGGAGTTGATAAGCTCTTCCTCTCTGATAGCATCTTACCAGAGCCTCTCCCTACACCTTTACCCCCTCCTCTCCCTCCACCCCCCTTACCCCCTGCCAGCCATACGGAAACAGGTCTTTCGTTACTCTCTTTGCCCTTTATACCCGGTCTTACTTCAAAATTGGTTCATATTCTGCGTGCCTTTCCCAATGTTAAGATTGCCAAATATTATTTCTATAAAAACAAACGCATTTTTAGCAAATTGAACTCTTCTCTACCCATTCTTTCAGTATCAGATATTGTCTACTCCATTTCCTGTCTTAATTATCCAGCTGTGTATATTGGCCAGACGTCACAGTCTCTCAATCGCCGCATCGCATTACATAAAAGTGACACCAGATGTCATCCTCAAAGGTGTGCACTGGCGATCCACTCTGTTGATAATGGACATTCCTTCAATTTCAGAGAACCAAAGATTCTTCATATCCAAAAAAATCTTTTTAAAAGAAAATTCCTTGAGATGTGCTATATCAACGAAAATCCCCACAACATTAATAAAAGAAGAACTGATCTTGATGATTTAGTACCATATATAGTTTTCTCCTCTCTTGTGATTTACCTTCCCAACATAATATCTGTGGGTCGTCATTCTCGTCATAATTTTTCATCTTCGGTATTCTATAGCTCTCTCCTGCTAAGTGTTTATCCTCTGGGTGTCCTTTTTTGAGTACATGTTCTCTTGGTTCCCGTGAAATTCTTTACAATTACACCCCCATTTTTATTAAAATTGCTTAGTATATTCCTAATTAATAAAAACCCCCTTTTCACTTTTCAGCTCCTTTTCCAGTTCCCCTATTCTCCTCTCAAGAAGAAGAAAAATAATTAAAAAAAAGTCATTTCCTCCCTATGCGACTTAATTTCCATACCGCTGAAACATTTGCGTTCCCATTGGGTACTTTTCCTTTTATACCAAAATTTCATTCTATGACCTAGTACCTAATTCGTACTTAACCGGTTCTTTCCGGGTTATTCAACCTTTTTCCCTTTTATTTTGAGTGATCCCTTACAACTGTCAGGTGGTTGTCCTTTGTCAGCGCCTTGTCAAAGTTGTCATTTCTCTTTTCAGTTGGCAGGTGGTTAATTAATTTTGATTTTTCAGCATCCAAGGTTTCTAATAGCATCCTTGCTGTAAATGCCATATTTTTAAATTAATAGGTTAGTGAATAGTGGCTGTTTTATTTCAGTGTTGGTCTTTGTTATGGCAATTGTTATTTATGGTCATTCTTGTTAGATTAATTCGCACACTGCATGTGAGTCACTTGCAATTTTGTTTTGACATTTCTTTATAATAATAATAATAATAATTTACGTTTCTTCAGAACAACAATACTTTTAAAAGACAATAAGTTTTTTATCAATAATTATAAGATTGAAATTAGAAATTACAAATTAAAAATTAGATTCAATAATACTAATTCTCCATGCCTAATTTTCCTTATTGGTTGCTTCGTTATCTCTTTTTCAGTTTGTGCTCTGATGAAGGTCCCAATCTAGGACCGAAATATTGGCTGAATGAATATAGTGTGAACATCTGTTGTTTCCCATTTGCCGAGTTCCCCAACTAGTTTCATATCTTAGGATTTTGTTAGATACGGCAACTTTTGCTTTCTCTCTCTTTATTATATATATATATATATATATATATATATATATATATATATATATATATATATATATATATATATATATATATATATATATATCTTTCTAAGCCAGATTTATTAGTCATTTACTCAGGTTGAAGTGATGCTAGATTTATGAATTCTAGCGAGTAATCTTATCCGGTTAACCGCCGGACTGCAGCTTTAAAAAGCAGTTCAGTGTCGATTAGTGGTTTTCATGATTTTCCCGTTACAACTAAAGCTTTATTTTACCAAATAGACTGAAAAACGTATAAATTGCCAAATTACTGAATCTTACTAATCATATAACCAGCTTTGGCCGACTAAATACTTTTATTATTTATAACATGGTTTATACCAGCTATGAGATGGATTTTAATTATTTTTACTTTGAAATACATTAACAATTAAAATAATAATGATATACGAAAATAATAAATTATTTTTCTATTTCATAAACCTGCCACATATTTTATAAGTTTATGAGACATCTAGACAACTATTTAAATTAAATATGCTCAGAGTCAAATTCCCATTGCTATTAAAACCTCTTTTCACTTAAATACAAAAATAATACGAAATGAAAATAAATAATATGTGGATTGTCTTTATGACCAGCGGGGAATAAATTAGCTATTAAAGATGTACTTTCCAACATCCATTGGAAATCGTTACTTGTTGTAAAAAAGGGAAAGAATATGAGCACTCTGTAAATTTGAGGTAATCCAAAATGGCCTAAAATCACCTTAAATCGAGAAGAAATGATATGGTTTGTACTATTAACTAAGTACCAATATAATATAAACTAGGTAATTTGAATTTTTAGAGAGCTCAAATAAATTTGATTTGTAACAGCCTGTTGAACAAGCAGGATTTCCAGCAGGATACAGCACCTTAGATAATTTATAAACAATTTGAATTTTGCTGGAAAATTGTATTGAATACAACATCCCCATCTATCTTGCATTTATAGACTACCGACACTTTGGCAAGGTTTTCAATCATCGAATCAATGAAGGCAGCACGTATAGACTCCAGATATATCGACTTAATAAAGTACATATATCACAACGCAAATTCGCATCTGCAGATAAATGAAAATACTAGATAGGATCAAAATTCAATGTGGTGTTCTACAGGGCGATACAATAAACTATTTACTCTGGCCTTAGAACACATGTTCAAAACTCTAAGATGAGAGAAAAGTAGATGGACATATGAGATTCGCTGACGATATTGTTGTCATAAGTAGTAGTCCAGGCGGAGTTCAGGATATTCTAGCACAGTTTTCAAATGCATCGAGACAAATAGGACTGCAAATGAATATGGTAAAAACATAAATCATGAGCCAAGATATTGTTCAAATTAAAATTAAAAACACACACACACACACATATATATATATATATATATATATATATATATATATATATATATATATGCTTAAGCTGGACTTCCTTTAGAAACATGTCATACATTCATACATACAAGCGTTGCGAAGAGCAATGGAGCATGCAATGCTCGGATTAAGCTTGAGAGATAAGATAAGAAACGAAGATCTAATAATAAGAAGTGTGGGAAGACCCCAACAAAGATGATCGGATGATCTAAAAGGCTGGAGAGAAATGGTGTGAGGTAGCTCAGGATAGGAATAGATGGAGGACTACAGGAAAGGGCTCTATCCAAGAGTGGATCGATGAAGGTTAATGAAGAAGAACCTGTAAAAATGCTTAAACTTAAAAAAAAAAAAAAACCTCTATAAGCATGTTTACAAAGAGGACACAAGCATTGACCTTGTGCAGTTGTATTGGTTACTGTGAACTAGCAGCATAGTATTTACCCAAACTGCATTGAGATTTATTCATTATTTACTGTTATTAAATTATATTATTATTATACTTTCAGCTGGCAGAAATATTTTATATTTATAACAAAAATTTGTAGTTTGACTTCACTAGTAGTACACGTAGTATTAGAAGATCCAATTGAACATAATATTTGTATCATTAAGGCATACGACTCGATACGACCAACAATAACAAAGTTTAAATATTACTATAAAGCATTTTCATAACCATGTTGTTGAATTTAAGATATGAGAAATTCACTATTTTTTCTGAAAATAGATTTAGTTGAGCTAATTATTCTAAACTTAGTTTTTCATATTAAATCAACTTATTAATAACAGTCGTTTTTATATTTCCTGTCCTTCTGGATTATTCATACAAACAAATGTTGCAAAGAGCAATGCTCGGTGTAAGCTTGAGAGATAAGAAAAGGAACGAAGACATAAGACGACAGACCAAAGTCACTGATATCGCCAGAGCAATTGTAAGCCAAAAATGGGGATGGACGGGGCATATAGTAAGACAAGAATACAACAGATGGATAAATAAACTTATTTATTGGCGGCCACGTACAATAAAAAGAAGTGTGGGAAGACCCCAACAAAGATGGTTGGATAATCTAAAAAGGACGGCTGGAGAGAAATGGTGAGAGGTGGCTCAAGACAGGAATAGATAGAGGACCATGGGAGAGGTCTATATCCAAGAGCGGATCCATGAAGGCTAATGAAGAAAAAGAACCTGTAAAAATGCTCAAACTTTAAAAAAACCTCTATAAACATGTTTACAAAGAGGAGACAAGTACTGACCTTGTGCAGTTGTGTTGGTTACCGTGAACTAGCAGCATAGTAATTACCCAAACTGCATTGAGATTTATTCACAGGAATAGGTCACTTTCAGCTACTAGAAATATTTTATATTTGTAACAAAAATTTGTAGTACACGTAGTATTAGACGATCCATTTGAACATAATATTTCTATCATTTAGGCGTACGACTTGACCAACAAACAATAATAAATTTTAAATATCACTATTTTCATAACCATTTTGTTAAATTCAAGATCTGACAAATTCACAATTTTTTCTAAAAATAAATTTAGTTGAGCTAATTATTCTAAATTTAATTTTTAAAATTAAATCAACTTATTAATAACAATCGTTTTTATATTTCCTGTCCTCCTGGATCATGTTTTATTTTTTAAAACCTTTAGAAGTAGTAATAAATTAACTTGCTATAATTAAAAGATATGATTAATTATATGAAGTGTCTCGAAAATAACAATATATATTTTGGAAAAATTGCATATCATAATTTATGTTGTCTTACTCTATTTTGTCGCTTTATTTTTGTATTCACCTCAAAATATTGTTAGGTCTTTAAGTATTTTTTACTTACAGTACAGTAGCAGTGGGTATCAGCTTTTACAAGCAAGTTTTTACTGCATGAAAGTCCTATGTTCCTCTCCTTCAATGTCAAATAGGATGCATTATGGAAGAATTTTATAATTCTACCCCAAATTAAGACTGATATGTTAAATAAAAAATATATTTATAAATTTTTTTGATCTTCGATGAAATTAAAAAACATATAGGTTTTGTAGAAGGTTGAAGTAGAAATTTGCTCTTGCAAAAGTGAGTAATGGCTAATTGGAAGTGGGGTTTAAAAAAAGTTTATTTTTTTATTAAGATCTCATTTTTGGGTTATTTCTTTGTTTTGAGCATAAGGGAATTCTTGTCTTTGATTTGGTTACCAACAATGGGAGGGATATTTGTAGTGTAAAGAAATTGATGAAAATAAAATTGAAGAGGTACGCTAATAAATAGCCCTAGTTTGTACTGTTATATTTTTACGTGCAATTTTGTTTTGTTTGAGTAAACTACAGATTTAGTAAAAATCATTTTTCATCACGCAATTTATGGCGTTGCATTTTACTCTTAAATCTTTTTCTTTCAGGTAGCACCGAATAACATTAAATTTTTTGAATCCAAGGATTTTCAAAAAAGATTAATACGCTCATAACATGAAAAATACATAAAATTGAAAAGTTTATATAGTGATGTAAAATGGTGGTTACCTTTAATTACAAACGTGAATAGCATAACAATAAAATTAAACCATCGAAAAATATTATTTTCAAATATTAGAATTATTAAATATGTTTTAATAAGCTTGCCAGACTAGGAAGTATACACATATTCACATTACTTTTTTAATCTCTTTGATTGTGTTAGCTGATACTTGTTGGAAATTCATAATAAAATTATATAAAAACAACACTATGTTTTAATTTCCAATATATTTAAAGTAGCTTGACAATTGTTTCACCATACAGTGGCTTCTTCAGAAGTAAATAAGAAAGAAAATATCCTGGTTATATAGTGCTTAAAACTATCCTTAATTACCTAAGATTATGCTAATCATTTTATTATATTATTTACAGACAGAATTATTTTAAGAATGCAAATCTGTGGTACTATTTCAGAGAACTAATAAAGATTAAGTAAGGGTGAATGCTTTAAGTCTACCTGTTCGTTTAATAATAGATTGGACTTTTTCCGTTTGTTAATTTCAAGACATTCAAGCAAATTTAATTTTTTAGATTTATTTTCTACATCTAGGATTTTTAACGTATCATCAAAATTATGGGATTCGTTTATTATATGGGTTGCGTAATGCGAATTTTATTTTTTAAATAACTATGTTTATGTTCTTTAATGCGAGTTTCAAAAGATCTACCAGTTTGTCCTACGTAGGTTTTAGTACAAGATCTACAATTTAATAAATAAACTCCTGATTTTAAGGATTTCTTAGATTTGGTTTTGTTATTCAAAATTACATTGTATATATATATATATATATATATATATATATATATATATATATATATATATATATATATATATATATATATATATATATATATATATATATATATATATATATATATATATATATATATATATATATATTGAATGCTATTTTATTGTTCTTTTTTATTAAATGTTTGGAAATTGTTCTAGTTATTTTCCCTGTGTAAGTGAGTGTACTAGATTTTCCTTTTTTGTCATTAATGGTGGGATAAATTGGAGAGATTGCTTGTTTAAATGATTTTTTATTCAAGATATTATCTATAATGCTAGGGTCATATCCACTATTAATTGCTATTTGTTTGATTTTGTCGAATTCTTTATTAAAATTAGTTTTAGTCATAGGGATATGTAATAGTCTATGTAAGAAAGAGTTAAAAGCTGCCATTTTGTGAGTATAAGGGTGGGATGAACTATTCTGTTTGACTGTGTCAGTATGTGAAGGCTTGTGAAAAATCGTGTTTATTGTTCACTTTTGACATAGATATGTCTAAAAAATTTATAGGTTCTAAGGTGAATTTAATGTTAGGATGCAAATTATTTAGGAAGTTAGGAAGGATTGTTAGTTGTCTATCTGTTCCCGTGAAACAGGAAATGATATCCTCAACGTATCTATACCAGTAAACAATATTTTTACTTACCGCGTTTTGATGAATTTTTAGTTCAGGTTACTCTGTAGTAGTTATTTCTAGAGAACAATATATATTTAAAACTCTTTCTTTTCTTAACACAGACAAATTTCAAATAATAAATAATGACCCAACAAAAGTCTACCAAAAACTAATAAAATCTACTTTAAAAAATCTCACAATTTTCAATGATTTTGAAAAAAATACTTTAACAATAATAAACCCACAGGCTCCAAATGACATAAAAAGATTTCCCTATTAGACTAGTTGTATCGTCTGTTACGGCACCATCAATCAAATTATCACAAAAACTCATCCCTTTACTACAACAACATTGCAAATTTAAACCGAAATATAGTATATCCAACACCTATGAACTAATTGATAAAATTAAAAACATCCCATCTCATTTGTTGTACAAAACTTATTTTCTAGTATCCCACCATATGAAGTCATAGAATTTGTAGATAAGCTCTTAATCAAGAACAAAGTAAACGAAATTATTAAACAGGATTATTTAGATTTACTTACGACGTGCTTGGATCAAAACTATTTTGAATTCAACGATAACTTTTATACATCTAAAGAAGGTCTAATAATGGGTATTCCTTTAAGCCCTTTACTAGCGGAAATTTTCATGGATCATTTAGAATTAAAAATTCATCAAAGCGCGGTAAGCGAAAATATTGTTTACTGGTATAGATATGTTGACGACATCATTTCCTGTTTCACGGGAACCGATAGACAACTAACAATCCTCCTTAACTTCCTAAATAATTTGCATCCTAAGATTAAATTCACCTTAGAATTAGAAACCAATAACTCTATAAATTTCTTAGACATATCTATATCAAAAGTGAACAATAAACACGATTTCTCGATTTTTCACAAGCCTTCACATACTGACACAGTCATACACAATAGTTCATCCCACCCTTATACTCACATAGACATAGACACTCATAGATAGTTACATATCCCTATGACTAAAACTAATTTTAACAAAGAATTCAACAAAATCAAACAAATAGCAATTAATAATGGATATGACCCCAATATTATAGATAATATCTTGAATAAAAAATCCTTTAAACAGGCAATCTGTCTAATTTATTCCACAATTAATGACAAAAAAGGAAAATTTAGTACACTCACATACACAGGGAAAATAACTAGAACAATTTCCAAACATTTAATAAAAAAGAACAATAAAATAGCATTCAAAACCAGTAATTCCTTAAGGAATATAATTTTGAATAACAAAACCAAATCTAAGAAATCCTTAAAATCAGGAGTTTTTTTTTCTTAAATTGTGGATCTTCTACTAAAACCTACGTAGGACAAACTGGTAGATCTTTTGAAACTCGCATTAAAGAACATAAACATAGTTATTTAAAAAATAAGAACAATTCACATTACGCAACCGATATAATAAACGAATCCCATAATTTTGATGATACGTTAAAAATCCTACATGTAGAAAATAAATCTAAAAAATTAAATTTGCTTGAATGTCTTGAAATTAACAAACGGAAAAACTCCAGTCTATTATTAAACGAACAGGTAGACTTAAACCATTCACTCTTACTTAATCTTTATTAGTTCTCTGAAATAGTACCACAGATTTGCATTTTTAAAATAATTCTGTCTGTAAATAATATAATAAAATGGTTAGCATAATCTTAGGTAATTAAGGATAGTTTTAAGCACTATATAACCAGGATTACTACCAAATATTTTTCTTCTTATTTACTTCTGAAGAAGCCATTGTATGGTGAAACAATTGTCAAGTTACAAGTTTTTATATAATTTTACTTTTTTAAGGTCGAATTTTCTGTTACAAGTTATATATGTGACACATAACTTGTAACTTGTAACTGAAAATCCCCCAGGGGCCAAGGCTGGGTGATAACTAGTACAAATGATCTGGGCCTTTTATCTTAGTGAATTTACCTGCATTTTTTAATTTTTTTAAATTTTGTTTAAGTATACTAACTTATTTTCTTATTCTTTAAGCCATGACTGCACTTGGGGAGTTGATTTTCAGGGATACTGTAAAGGGTAAACTCAAGCCAGTACTTCGAGTTAAGTGTATCTGTAAAATGAAATTTCGTTTTGTATCTTAGAATTAATTTATAGAAATGTACACTTACCAATAGAAACAGGATATGGGTATAATAAAATTATGTTTTTATAAAAATTTGAGTCTTGTTATACAAGATTAGAAGTTACAAGCTGTTAATAATGTAAATATTTACGCTGCTAATATTCCTGGTAGCTACGTCACTAAAGCAATTGGTTGTAAGCAACAAATATATTTAACCAAGTTTGGTGAAAAATGTGGTTTCAGACCAACTTAATTTTTACTACTGTCTAAGTAATTTATTTGATCCAATATATACAAGAACAGAGATCTGATTGTAGAAATGGAACATTGTATTTTCTTAAATTCATTAATACTCATTCACAAAATGTTTTGGCAATTTTCGTTTTCGCTTCGAGTTCACTTTTTAGGTCTAGATTCTTATGACATTTACGCCGGCATACATATCAAGAAAAAATGAAGTCATTAAAGTAAATTATTCGTTCTAGTAACTTGGAGATATCTCATTTTGACTATGTGCAGCCCGGAAGCATTTGACTCAGTGTTATACTACAAGAATTACTTTACTCTTACATAGGTCGTCGGTTGTAGCCGCAATTCCGCATTGTGTACAAGCATATGTTCCATTGTCTGTTATTCTTCGCATTTGCGCCCTTCTTCATTGCTAACCATATTTGCCCTTAGTGGAACAACTCCGCCCTCAATATATTGAGAGTTAATGTTATCCAGTGTGTCATCATCCAGAACCGGATACCATTCTGGTTGTTCGTAAACGAAAGCCAGCCTGCTGGTGGCGAGTTTTTTACCCAATACACGTGTCGTTCATCAAATGTTTGTTTAAATTGTTCTGTGTATTCCTGTGATGCTCGACGGGTTTTTGGTTCTGTATAGCAGATGTATTGAAGTCGGTTTCATGCAGCCGTTACTATTCTCATTTAGAGTTACATCCAACCATCTTAGTATGCACAGACGGGTTCCAAATTGTCCTGGCATATCCTGTTGTCGAAAAGCACAGTGCCTGGGCAGATGTCCGCAAAACGCGTGGGCTTGCTCCTTACTTGCTGCTACAAAGCTTTTTTAGAATATCTTTCCTCGTATGGACTGCAGTGGTTCGGCCATGATGTTTGTAGATAAGACTTCTGTCAATAGTATCACCGAGATATTTTAGTTGGTCTTTGTGTTCTAGTATATATCCTTCTCACGTAACGTTTAATTTCCTTCTTGCTTCTCTTGATAGCAAATGGAAAGCGCAGATCTCTGTCTTGGATGGATTTGGTTTCAAAGCATTTCTTCTGTAGTAGGTTGACATGTTCGACAAAGCCTGTTCCATTAGTTCTTCAACTCTTGGGTAAAGAGTGTCCTGTAGAGCAAACGTTGAAAAGGATAGATAATAGTACGTTTCCCTGAGGTAATGCGTTGTTCTGGGTTCTCCACCTACTATTCCTGTCCTCTAGATGGACATAAAACCTTCAATTAATTATGAGGGAGTCGATAAGGTTTACCAAGTTCTAGTAGTTGTAGTCTTTAGAAGAGTTATAGAGTCTTGAGAGCAGCAGGGGGTGATTATGGTGTCGTATGCTGCAGAAAGGTCAATCAAGGCTACCCCTGTCACTAGCTTCCTTTCAAATCCCTTCTCGATATGTTCTGTCAGGTTGAGTACTTGACTCGTGCAACAAGACCGCCTGTTGTGGTATAAGTTTATGTTCTACCACTGGTCTGATTCTTAACAATAGCAGACGCTCATATAGTTAGAACAGATGGCGTAGTAACGAGATTGGTTGTTAGCTTGATGGGCTGTCTGGGTTTTTGCCTGGTTTTAGCAGCGCAATGTCTTTCGTTTTCCTCCAGAGTTTCGGCACGGAGAAAGTTTGGTGACAGTGATCCTCTACAAGAGATCCTCTATTTAATGACCAGTCCAGTGATTCAAATGGAAGTTTAAAGACATCTTCTGATAATTAGTTTACATTTACTTGCCACTTTTATTGTTTTTTATTCGTATTCGTAACACTTGCTATATAGTTTATGTTACATATATGCCTAAGTTAAATTATACCCTAAATTTCTGTGAGATCAATAAAGACTTCATAAGTTTAATAGATAGATAACCAGATTTAAGGAGGAATAAGCGTTTGAAAAAATGCCGTTTCTGTGACCTTACTGCAAAAATATTTTTGTCTTAAGTAGGGATTATTTTTCAGTATACTAATTTAAATAACGAGTAAATTCATGTCACTGTTTAGATAGTTTTTCCTATATTGCTGAAAAATCAATTTTCACCTTCCATCCTCCATCAACTTCGGGAGAATTTTTTAAAGTATTTTTATATGAATGTAGGGTACTTTTGGACATAAAACAACCTATAATTGATGCACGCTAGTTTCTAGACATCCTAGTTGGATAAAAAGTTGTGTTATAAATAAGCAATAAAGCATCTTAAGAGTGCATCCGGAATGGCTGATAGCTTTACACTTCTTTCTTGATAAAGAATATTTGAGTTAAATGCTAAGTTCTCGTGGGATATTTTTAGTGTTCCGTCGGGAACACTTATAAGATGACTTCGGTATGTGTCCGTCTGTCTGCCACACCCGATTTTCTCCGAAACTATTTGTCATAGAAAGTTGAAGTTTGGTAATAATATAGGAATTGATGGCCTCATCAGAGCCATGTAGTTTTGAAAGTTAAATTTTGACTTAAGGGTGGGGGGTGAAATCGGAAGTAAAAAAAAAAATTACTAGGTCATCGAGTGTGGTGTCAAGTAAAAGCTTGTGAAAACACGAGTAAAATATATATATATATATATATATATATATAAAATATATATATATATAATGTAATACTTGCGCGCATTTTTCTTTGTATTATTTTTAAAAAATCGCGAAAAATCGCTGTCCACCCGCCTTATCTTGAAAAGTACTTTTCAAAAAATTTTGAAAAAATTCTGGAATATTCTCCACGGGGTGTAGATTGAACGAAAATGATCACGAGTGTATTACCTTTATTAATTTATCTGGTATATAAAAAAACAAAAATTTCAAGGTCATCAGTTTTCAGTAAAGATTGGAAACAAACTTTGTTGAAAACTCATTTGGGGTATGTTTTGTGAAGTCACTGATCATTTTATACTTCCTTAACGAAATTTTTTATTTTAAAACCAATCAACGTACGGAACACTAATTGCGCAAGTTCGAGTTGCATTTGACCGGTTATTTAATATTAATAATATGGTTTCTGAGTTTCCGATTGAAGATAACGTCGACTTTTATTAATTATCTATATTTAAAATATATGATTTACATTTTGGTGATACCATATTAACGTAGTATATTTTTAAATAAATTATTTTAATTTTTGGCAAATAAAATATGAGAAGGATTCGCACACTTTCGACGCCCATTTTCCAATACTCTCACTATTTCCTTTTTGGAGACAATTATATCCACTTCCAAATGGTTCTCCACTTTGCCAATTTGTGTAATTAAATTCTTCTCCTGAATCTAACCATATCCAGATGGGATTAAATATTCCATCACTTTGGTGAAATCCTCCTAGCCAATAAGCTACAAAATGATAAATTTTATTAACAGAATATTTTTAAAATATCTACCCCATTTTAATTATAAAGAATCGTTCAATTTTTCATACATTATAATTATAACGTTTTTTAAATATTGTATGTTTTATTTATTTATTTTTATATCCAGAAAGCAAAACTACAAGTGTTTTACTTTAATGTTACAGTTCCTGGTTTATAAAGTAATACTACCAGGTTGCTATTTATAGAGTTATCACAATTTAAAGTTTAATTTTTATTTGGTAAGTATTTTTTTTTTATCTAACAAACAAAGAGTATTTTTGATGACAAAATATATCTAAGGCTTTTTTTATTAAAACTATACCATCCATCTGTTAAAACTTACAAGCCAAGTAAATCTTATTTGCTTTGCCAAAGTAATTGTGTTTAACTGATTGGATATAGATTTTTTTTCATATGCAATTTATGATATACACAGAAATAAGAACTGTTATATCTCGACTTAGTAATCGTAATTCAAACTTAACTATATTGATATTTTATAGATATGTTGATAATCATTTTTCACCATTGTTACAAAAATTACAATAATATTAAAAAAATTTGCTTACCATAATTATTCATTGATGCACCTCTTAAAGCGGTATCCACAGCATCTGATTCTTCGGATGTTCTCTCTTTAGCAAGAGTCCATCCATATCTCTTACAGGCAGCATAGGCTTGTGAAAAACCCAACTGAAAAGCATTACTACTATAATAATAACAGTAATAATACAGACATAAAAAACCTTCACATCCTTATAAGTTCTCAATTTACCAAATACAGGAAATTACATCCTAACGCATGCAAAGAAAGAGGAAGGCAGGAGGAAGCGGAATCATAGATATAGGATCACAACACACAACACAAATACAAGCACTTAGGAAATTCTTTTACACAAAGCAAACCAGCCTCCACCCAGCAACAGTGAAAGCAGACAAAAACCACCAAGCAGACATACACAGTCACCCCCTATTACAACAGGAAAAGATGGAAACGTGGTTAGAAAAAACACTCCACGGAAAACGCAGACACCACATAGAATAAGACCATGTAAATAAAAAACAATCATACACCTGGTTACAGGACGGGCAGCTATTCCTTGAAACAGAAGGCTTGTCATCCAGGATAAAGTTATATTAACCAGACATTACCAAAAGCATATCATCAAAGACCCAACTATTACAGAAGACAGATGCAAGAAATGCTACCAGCATAAAAAAAGATCGAACACATAACAAGCGGGTGTAAAATATTAGCCGGAACGGAATACCTAGCCCGACATGACTCAGCGGCAAGAGTAGTTCACCAAGCACTAGCCACTACATACAAGCTCATAGAGAACACAGATCCTCACTACAAATACACACCAACATCCATATTTGAAAATAAAGATTACAAGCTCTACTGGTACGTCAGTATCCATACAGATAAAACAATCTTCGCCATTAGATACGACATTACTTTTTAATACAAAAAAGGAAAAGTCACCTATCTAATTGACATAGCTGTTCCCAGCGACACAAACATCCAAACGAAATATACAGAAAAAATCTCCAAATACACAGACCTTGCAAAAGAGATAAAATGTCTATGGAAACAAAAAAAGTAATCACTGCCCCACTGATGATATCATCCACAGGCCTTACACCAACTACATTTACAGCACAATTAGTACAATTAGGACTCAACACAAACATACACAAAAGCATTCAGAAGTTAGTGATTTTGAAAACATGTAAGTTTGTCAGGTCATTCCTTAATACACAATAATAATAGCATTTGTGCTGACTTGCAGCCAAAAATGGAACCACAACCAAATGTGAGAAAGAATAATAATGACAGAACTATGCACGCACACACTATGATTATAATAATAATAATAAAATTGCCTGGTCTAGTACTGCGTAGTAAGCGTGCATGGCCAACGAATTTCAAGATATCACGAGTTACATCGGTGACCCATATGGGCCTAAATTATTCTGATAGCCCATGCAATATCGGAAACATAGGGTGACGGTTCTTCATAACAATTTGTTGTTATGAAGAACAATGAGGATGGAGAAGCTGCAGGACGAATATCCTTAGATGACGATCCTGGCAATGAATAGGGACGATGTGAGTAGACTGATAGATTAAGGGATCATTTGTATGACTGCTATCAAGAGTCCGAGTCAACGCGTAGAGGATATATGGCCCGTATGCATTCCTTCTGGTGCTAAAAACATCCATAGCATCAAAATGTCTTTAGCCAAAGATTACGAGACTATGTGACATATCTTTGTTGGTCCGGCTACGTTCTAACGTTCTGAGAATAACTTGAGACAGTGGTTCAGCAAGTAAACCACCCTATAGAACTTATTTTCTTAAGCAACAATGTTGAACTTTACGAGTGACAGTTCAAGATACGTGAAAAAGTATACATAAAGCCACAAGACATGGCAAATGCTAAAGAACGTGTTGGAAGTGTTCAGTACGTTACCCTTTTACCCGCGTCTTTATGTCAGAGGTCAAGGTAAGCTTGAGTGACACCGGTACCAAAACGCATTATCTTTGTCTAAAGTATATTGTTCTTTACAGTAATTGAATTATAATCTCTGAACCTGCCATTGTATACGGATAAACTTAAGGAACTTGAGGGGCTCATGACCCGTCTAAAAGAAGATGCGGCAAGGAAAGAAGCAGCGCTAACCAGAGAAGATGAAACCATCGATTCGCTGCTTTCCAAAGTACAGGAGCTTAGAAAGTAAGTCGAGGACATGAACAATAGATTCTTAACTCAAACCAAAGACTGAGACAGGATGACTCTCACAGACGACTCGGAAAGTGAGTTGCAATCCCAAGACGATGAAATGAAATTAGAGGATTCCAAAAAGTAAAAAATAGGATGAAAAGAAAAAATTGAAAACTAGCCTCCCCATACAGCAGTAATAACGAGGCTACCCAATCAAAGAAGGCCCATAGGAAAATCCAAAGTAAGTCCAGTTTAATTCCTCTCCAGTAATCACACACCCAATGTCATTGTAGCTTCGCTACCCCCAGCTTTTCGTGCATTCCTTCCTTTGTTGTAGAGAACTTCCCCCCAAAATATGTTAAGGGTGATCAGCAATACTTATCCTCCACATGCACTAAATTCAAGGAAGTTACAGCCTGTCGTGTCAACTGCGAGCATTCATCCTCCTATCCCAATGTCACAAATACCCTAAACAGCAGGACAACGTTTCGGCCGTTAAAGCCTTTATTTACCTCGGGCAAGCAAGATAATTCTAAACTTTCTATCTCTCACTCCCCAAAACTTTAGCAATGCTGTTCAACCGCTCAACTCCATGAATGCTGACATTCAGCAGCTTTTCAAGAACATGCATGATATGCAGTGCCAATTCTCCACTTTGATGCTTATACTCAACACTTCTGCCCAAGGATAAGTAAACGCCATAACAAAGTAAACCCACGATCCCTTCAAATCCTAACTTTGAACGTCAGCGGCATCATCCCCGGAAAACACGAGCTTCACTACTTCCTCCAGGAGCATAGTATCGACATTGCTCAAGTCCAAGAAATATTTCTAAAACCCTCCGACTGCCTACCACTTATTCTTACTCTGGGCGACCCCGCCGGTCGGATTATTGACACGTCCACTTTCATTAACTTGTAGTACTTCTAAAGGTTCCTAGTCGAAACCGCTCCAGTTTCTACTACCTCCACCACAAAGAACTTGAACAATGCAGTCTATAAACTCACTGCAGACATTTAGACTGCCCTTGCTCAGGCCACGATCACCAGGGTCGACTCCCCAGAATCAAAGAGCAGTTACGGAAGAAAAACCATGTGCTAAGAAGAGCCATCCACATTCGCGACTCCCATCTCAAAAGGCTAACAGAACATGCCACTAAACAAGTTAGGAAAACCCTTTACCAATATCACAGCTTCAGTCCCTTAAAGCCCAAGGCAACTAGCAAGAGAACTACCAACACACCACCATATAATTCCCACCCGGAACCACTATTGTCACTTTCCAACAAAAGGATGATCTCTTAGCTAGCAGAAATGTTAGAGAACAAGTTTCACTCCAATTTCGCAGCCTGCCCCAACCTTGCCCGAGACCAGATGGTGGTCTGCACTATTCAGGTTTTTAAATAGATCCAGCACCAACATTTACTTCACAACGCCTTCGGCCACCCAAACTATCAACAACTCATGTTCAGTCAGTAAAGCCGCAGGGCACGGCAAAATCAGTGTCAAAGCCCTGAAAAAGCTTCCTGAGAAGACTCAGCTATTGCCCACCCTTTTGAAAGCTGAGATCATCTTAATCAGGCAACCCGGCTCCTCCTGTGACGAGGCTAGCAACTATTGGATAATTAGCCTACTTCCTTGCTTAGGCAAAGTGGCAGAGAATATTATCCTCGAAATCATCCGCGAAAAAATTTCAGAGCTGAGTCATTCCAAACGAACAGTTTGCATTTCGACCCTCCCACGCACTGTACAACATAGCATAGCTCTCTCCCAACCCATTGTCATCAACTTCAATTGCAAACACTACGTTGAAGCTGCCTTTCTTGATATTTCTCGGAGTCCCTGAAGGCTCCGTCCTCTCCCCCCACTTATTCACTGTTGACATTCCCAAGTCAGATCATACCTCCCTATTCATGTATACCGATGACACCGCCATCACCGTAGCAACCAAGTCCATCACGATCATCATCAGCCGCCTTCAACGACACGTAGACATGTTAGACCTTGATTCGAACATTAGAGAATACCGATCAACCCAGCCAAGACCCAAGCCACCATGTTCAGGTTCACACTATCTGTGGCACTCTGACTCCAATGGACCAACAGCATCAATTACCTGGGCCTCCACTACGACAAGCTGCTAGTATGGAAGAATCAAGTCACCACCTCAACAATTAAAACAAACCAGCTCCTCGGCAAGCCTCAGCAGCCTAAACAAGTCCAATAAATTAGCAATTCACAACAATTTGAAAATTTACAAAATGATCATCAGAGCCAGCCTCACCTATTGGGCGTTTTCACATCTACCGATACGACACCGACACGACACCGACACAGCATAGACAATAATGTCGGTGGACTAGAAATAACATTTAAATAAATGGGAGCGGTTTCACACTTAACGACATATCGGTGCCGTGTCGTTGCAGTCGCCGGCTGTCGCAGACGAACAGTCTCTCCACTCGTGTCGTCCCGATGTTTATAAATTTAATTGAAGTGCTAACTGGCCGTCAAGTTTCATATTGTCACGTTAATTGAACTTATGGAAACTAAACCCTGTCTTTGGGATAAAACCAACGAAAATAATAAAAATAAAATTCTACGAGAAAAAAGTTGGCAGGCTTTGACTACATTTTAGCCTTTTACTTCTAAGATGTAACAAATAATTCAATCATAACTTATTAACAGCTGCCATGTTAATTTCAAATTTAATTTTGAGTTTATAACTTATGAAATATCTTAAGTTCTCTCTCACCACATTGTATAATATAATAGTTATAGCCTTTAATTGTCAATAGAAGATTCTAGGTTCTTGAACATGTCTACCCCTTTGCTCCAAAATTAATGGCAAATCAACATCTGTATGCAGATAATAAAACTAAAAAAATATTGAACAGGTTTTAAGAACAATTTAGGAGGCTGGGCAACAAGCTTCTCGTATTTAGTGGGTGATTGACTATATAGAAACTGATGGAAAATATGGTTTAACGTAAAACAACTTAAAATAGGCAAAAAGCCCATATTTAAGCAGTCTACCCACTGTTCTCTTATTCGTCCATCCATCCCGAGACGCGTTTCGCCGTATCACGGCTCATCAGTCGGGCTAGGATCGACGAAGAAGAGAACAGAATTTTAAGTACTTTATTCCGGCACTTACGGAACACAACGGTAAGATACAACGAATTGTACCAAATACGCACACCTAGTACTCAATCGGAGGCTGACACAGCAGCCACAAGCCGACAGAGTGGTTGGCACAGCCAACACTAAAGACAGGCAGCGAGATTTGCGAGGAATCAACCTCAGACCTAATGTGGTTTAACGTAAAACAACTTAAAATAGGCAAAAAGCCCATATTTAAGCAGTCTACCCACTGTTCTCTTATTCGTCCATCCATCCCGAGACGCGTTTCGCCGTATCACAGCTCATCAGTCGGGCTAGGATCGACGAAGAAGAGAACAGAATTTTAAGTACTTTATTCCGGCACTTACGGAACACAACGGTAAGATACAACGAATTGTACCAAATACGCACACCTAGTACTCAATCGGAGGCTGACACAGCAGCCACAAGCCGACAGAGTGGTTGGCACAGCCAACTGCTGTGTCAGCCTCCGATTGAGTACTAGGTGTGCGTATTTGGTACAATTCGTTGTATCTTACCGTTGTGTTCCGTAAGTGCCGGAATAAAGTACTTAAAAATTCTGTTCTCTTCTTCGTCGATCCTAGCCCGACTGATGAGCCGTGATACGGCGAAACGCGTCTCGGGATGGATGGACGAATAAGAGAACAGTGGGTAGACTGCTTAAATATGGGCTTTTTGCCTATTTTAAGTTGTTTTACGTTAAACCACATTAGGTCTGAGGTTGATTCCTCGCAAATCTCGCTGCCTGTCTTTAGTGTTGGCTGTGCCAACCACTCTGTCGGCTTGTGGCTGCTGTGTCAGCCTCCGATTGAGTACTAGGTGTGCGTATTTGGTACAATTCGTTGTATCTTACCGTGATGGAAAATAGTATAGAAATTTCGTCATACTTATCACACATTTTCTAAAGACTCATGAATATCATTAAAGAGCACTGTCTAGAACAAATACGAGCTCTAGTAGTAGTAAAGAAGCGCCTCACAAATCAAGCAAAATGTATTTTAGTTTAATCGAGGAGGAGACATCCCAAAATTGAAACACTGCCATCCATAAAACAAGTAACCACATTATGGAAGGACATTTATGAGGTAAAGGAACCATTAAACGAAGACTAGACTGCGTCAGGACTACTTACCGTTCTAATAGTAAAACGAAGTTAGTTATGCCATCACAAATAAAAAGGTTTCAAATGTCATTAAAAGCACGATGAGTGTTGTCGCTCGAGAACCAGATGCCTTCATGAATTTTTAATGGAAAAAATTCTCTAGCTTTCACAAATATCCAGCAAGAATATTTAAAACGCAGTTGGACGAGGGATAACCAATTCCTGAGTGGTACTTATTCTAAAAAAGGGTGACTAGACCTATTCCAAAAATTATAGACCGATGACGTGCCTAAAATCTTGCTACAAAATATTCACTAGCATTACTTAAAAAAGATTACTTAGCTCAATCGAATCGATTCTTCAACATATTAGGAAACAGCGTGGAGGAAAAGAACAATCTGAAGGTTGCAAGGAGAATCTTCTGATTGCTAGATGTACTACCCAGGGGTCAGGGCAATACAAAAGAACTTGACAAACTGATTCTTTAACCGTTAGGCAGGCTAAAAGTGATACCTCCTTCGATTAGCTACATAAAACGTCTAATAGCGCTCTGAAACATTCCATTTACTATAACATTAGATACTCAAAACGTATCGTACACATCCAGGGAATATGCAGTTGTCTGATGGGAGCATTCTACACCATTTAGATGCCGAGGAAACGTACTATCTAGGCATTGTACAACATCGTATCCAAGATACATCAACTATTAAAACAGAACTGGGCTAGAACTATAGAAAACGACTAAAAAGATCTGGTAGTCAGAATTCGCAGATTGAATAAAGTTACTGCTACCGATATGCTATACTGGCATATCTCTGTTACTTAAGTGGACGAAAGAACTTGTGATTTGGATCTTAATACAAAAAAAATCATGCACATGAATAGACTTCTCTCACTCCTCTGTTCCTCGAATATATACTTTTACTAGATCAAAGTGGAAGCGGACTTTTAAACTTAGAGTCTCTACTATGGGACTGGAGTGTAAAGTTTGGTCTACGGCCATTCTGTATCGCGAGATTAACATTCTAGATTTAGAACCGCCTAGACTTAAGACAGTCATTAAAACACCAGAACAATAACAGTTTTATAGGCAGCACACAGAAAGATCTCAACATGGATTTTTAACAGAAACAGCAATTCGCTGCAGCTGATTTTTGCTCTTCGACCATGAGGCGTTTACAAACTGACAAGTCTGTTAAAGCACTTCTCGATAAAATAACATAAATGATTTATGTGACTGGGTTTTCGGCACATGCAGCAACAAATATCTAAATACATACAAAGTTCATAGTACATTATTAGTGACCACCAATATGGCTTTTATAAACATAGATCAACAGGAGATCTTCTGACTTATGTAACACATGTTTGGAACAACGCAGTTGAATACTTTGGAGAATCTCGAGAGGTTGTTTTTGACATATCCAAGACATTCGACCGTGTTTGGCACGATGGATTGTGGGCTAATCTGCGCTGTTCTGGTATGTTTGAAAAGTTCTGTTTGTGGCTCTCATGATTTCTCAGAGAGCGTTCTTTACGAGTGGCACTCGACGGATTTTTTTCTAACAACTTCACTATCAACGCCGGGGTGCCCCAAGGCTCCATACTGTCTCCTACTCTCTTTCTCATTTAATTAACGATCTGCTGGAAAGGACTGGGAATCCAATCTATAGCTTTGCAGATGACAGTACGCTTATCTCTTCATTCACTTTGAACACTCGGACATAAGCTACTCAAACGAATATCCGCAGACAGCAGGAAGTCGTTCAACTTAACAAAGACTTGGAAGAAATTCTATCTTCGGGTGCAGTTTTTTCTAAAAAAAGTTAACGTTGCTGAACCCGACATAGTTATGTCTAGGCACTCCATTCCTCTAACATTGTTACTTGTTGAGCGTTAATTTGGGAGCAAATATGTCCTGAGATGAACATGTTGCAGGCATAGCAAGGAGAGCTTCTCAAAAGTTGGGAATATTATTTCGAACCAGAAAGCTTTACACACCACAACAACTGTTAATTCTTTACAAAGCTCAGATTCGACTAACTATGGAATACTGGTCCCATGTTTGGGGCTCCGGTCCCAAACATACACTGCATGTTGGATTCTATTCAGGGAAGAGCTGTTCGCCTGATTGGACACCCGGAACTGACTGGCGGCCTTTATTCGCGCGAAGAACGGTTGGCGAATTGAGTCTATTCTACAAGTATTTGCATGGAAAGTGCTCGAAGGATGTAGCCCGCTTAATTCCTCCCAGAGCGGTGCATGTTAGAAATACACGTTGCGCTAATACTTCACATCCATATGAGGTTCAGCTTGTTACTCCTCGTACAACGCTTTTCAAGCAGTCTTTTATATGGAGAACATCATCACTTTGGAACAATTTGCCCAGGACTTGTTTCCCACCGAGTACAATTTACAGCGATTCAAGAACAACGTGAATCGCTTTTTGCGCACACATGTCGCTCTTGTAGCGCTTTAGAGATACCCCTGCAGCTCGTGTGCTAGACCTATAAAAAAAGTGCAAAGAATTAAACTATGAACTTCGCCCTTTGTAATTATGATAATTAGTAACGATGGTGGTCCTAGTCATCGAAGTTTTAGGAATAATTAAGAACACAGTTCTAAAGAACTTTAAGAAAATACTGGTTTGCTGTACCTCGGTTAATTCACTCTCAATATAGATGCAGCGGGCAGTTACCTTTGGTTCTTACAGATTGCCCGGAGGTGAGGTGTGATCATTAGTTTTGGACCATGCTGCGTGACAGCCTGTGTTGTTCCGAGCCACAGGAATTGTTGCGTAGGTTTGTTCTTTTTAGTATTTCTTACAGAACACTTATGGGATCACTCGCTGTCCGTGTATATGTCTCTCTGTCTGTCTGTCTGTCTGTCTGTTCGAAACTGACGTGTCACAAATATAGGAATTGATGATCCAATTATAGGCATGTAGTTTTGAAAGTTCAATTTTGACATAAGGGGTAAAAATCAGAAGTAAAAAAAATCCAGACCGAGTTCAAAAATATAGATGATGTAATAGAAGATATAGAAGGTCCAAGAGGCAATTCATAAAAAATTAATAAATCCCATGATGATTCGTAACCAGTTGATAAACAGCATTGAAAAGTGTCGTTAAAGTAACGAAAAGTATTCAGGTATATACATTTTTCTTAACTATTGTGTATCGGTGAAAACTAATATAATATAAGCCAAAAGCACTGACTAATGCTTAATTAATATATTTATTTAATATGAAAATTTTTTTCATACGTATCTCATTCAAATTCAAGTAAAAAGTAAGCGAGGAAGATAGAAAAAGATTGAAAAATATAGAGGCTTAGATAGAGATATTGATAGAGATAATAATACAAATAGGATAGCGGTAATGTCAGAGATACAATATATAATAGAATCATTAAATGAGGGACAAGGAGTTATTATTTTCACCTTTGCCGGCCGTTTAGCATGTAATTTTGGCTCAACGGTATTATATGGGTTACGATTTAGAAGTAGTTACTAGTAAATTGGGTATATGAAATCATCACATGAAAATGATCGATCCTTTTGAGAAGTGAATTGAATTAAACTGCAACAAATTCCAAGTTTCGAAATAGGGTTAGGTCGCAGACACTTTTTAAACACTGATACAGGAATAAAGTTTGCTATTTTAAATAAATGATTTTTTTAATCAACATGACCAAAAACAAATGCAAACCAAATTCGTGGCTCTTCTTCTTTTTAATTATTTATACATAAAGAGACTTATATATATATTAACAGTAGTTTTTCAGAAATTTCAACTGAAAATTTTACTTTGTTGAATCCGAGTAACTATAAAGTGAACTGAAAAAATGGCTTGCTAGGTAATTCTTTGAAGGTAAAAGTTTTCATTGTGTTTTAAAATATATTATAATAAGTATATGGGAAAAATAGAAGTTTTTTAAGCTATAGGGACTTGGTTTGGTTTAAATTCTAGACCTTTGTAGTGAATTCGGATTTTTGTTGTATGGTTCGGATCGAATACTTTTGTTGCTTTCGTGAGATAAGATATCTCACAGTTAGCTTTTAGAATCATGTGCCTATTGTTGATTAACGTATAGTATAAAACACTACCTTAAACGTGTAAAGTCAATTTATTTTTTCCTTTAGAATTACAACATATATCTTATGTAATATTCGCCTGTTATTTTACGATTAACTTTTTAAATTACTACAAAAACTTTAAATGAAATAACCGATACAGAAATGTATAGTAAAAGCATCTATGTTCTTATTGACCATGTCACTTTAACTTAACAATATTGCTTGGTATACCTTAATACGTCTAAATAAACACTAGAAAAGAAGATTTTCTTTGAGCTTACTTCACAAAAGGAATAGTTGGATTATAAATTGGTATTATTCTATACTTTTCAGAGAGAATCAATTCCCCTAAAAAAAGTTAATTAGCTTACCTGAAATTCGGAAATATAATACTCTTCATTTGCCTGATAGAATCTTAGATTTTTATTTCCGAATACTATTGGCATAAACGCTAAACCTAAAATAAATAACCTGAACATTATTAAGATAGTATGTTCCAAGTTTAATGAAAATAAACTATAATGACTTCCTCAATATAAAAACCAAGCTAATATTTATAGGATGATTAAAAGTACTTTTCTATTGTTTGTGGTGTGACGATAGCATGATATTGACGAGTGTATAAGTTGCTCTGCGTTTTTTAAATTTTTAACGCGGAAAAAACCAATAAATCATATAGTGTGTGGCATCATTTTGTGTGTTAAGAAATTGTGCAATTAATTGTGTTTGAATAATTTCATTTTGTTGCAAACTGCGTTACATAAATCAAAAAAAAAACAAGTGAATAACTACTGAACATTTAACTTTCAGGGAAAGTATCCTTAGCTGCCATCTAATTTGCATATTTATTAGTTTGTATATTTCTACAGAATACCTATTGTGTATTGGAATCACCTGCTTTTTTATATCTTATTGTAATTGTCAAAGAATTGACTTGTCGTAGCCAGGATGGAATTGTTTTACTAATGAATAACTGAGTAATTGCCAATGATGGACGGAAACGAAATTAAATGTTTGAAATGTCGAAAGAGCAACGAAAAACAAGAATGCTATGGAAATGTGATTGTTATCAAAATAAAATCCATACATAATGTATAACATTGTCGTCTTCGGAGTTATGTGTTATCCCTTTGCAAAAGAGGCTATTGTTCATATGTGAAAATTGTAAAAAATTATTAACAAAACTACCATATATGTTTAGTTTGTTCGAAACAATAAAACATAAATTTGGAAAATTCAAAATTTTAATAGAAAAATCGAAAGAAAGGCAGATACAGGCCTTAAAGAAATCAGTACAGGATGTTTTTACAAATAAACTGCTCAACTTGGAAACCTAGAATAAATATATAAATGAAAAAACTGCAACTTATGCAAAAATAACCTCTAAACATGTAAATAAATTACACAAAAACATTCCTAATCTTATTATTAAGCCCAAAAGAGAGCAGACCTTTAAAAAACCAAAGAGGGTTTGCTAAAAAATATAAAATCAGCATAACTCAAAATTGGTGTTAAGAATATAAGAGAAACAAAAGGAGGAAGCGTGGTTATCAAATGCTAAACAGGAAAGAAATAGAAAAACTGCAGAAGGAAGCAGAGAAAGGAATAAACAGAGATTATGATGTTCACATTAGAAAATTAAGAAAGCTTCGCATAAAGATTAAGAATGATCTGAGGGAACAAAATCAGTTCATTGAAGATTTCGATGAACTTAATGTTACTTACATTTAGAAACATAGGCATAATAACACTAAGATAATTTTTCTGAATGTTCCTCGGAAATTCATAGATTTGCAAAGAGTTTATCTTGAATGGGAGAGATATAGATTAGATAAGGATATCAATGGGCCGAGATGCTAGAAATATCAGGGTTTATACCACAAAAACAATGAGTGTAACAATAAAACAATATATGAATATTGCATGGAGGAATATGATGTACGGTTAAGCCCAAGAACAACAAAAAAGTGTGCTAATTATGTTATTGCAAATCATAAATTTAAAAGCAATTATAATCTATGCTATGAGGCGGGTAGCTTTGACTAGCCTTCTTATATACACTTCGGAGATATATTAAGAACCAAAATTGACTATGGTCAATACTAATGGCTATCCAACTGTAAGTCCTTGAGAAGCTAGACGAACTGGATGAAAACTTCAAGCTCCTGGAAGAAAGGATCAGTGGTGAAGTACTTAGAGCACAAATTAACATGAAGGGAAGGTTTTTCAACATAATTCACATGAACATAAAAAGAATCTTGATAATCTCCTTGTAACCCTGAAAACTTTTCACTTATCTTTCGGTAATGTTATAGATTTGAGTGACAGTTTTCAACTGACGTATAGTAGTGTTAATCAGTTCAACATACCTGGGTATAATATTCATTACAATAACGGCAACATCAGTAAGAATGACGGAGTGTTGGTATATAAAAGGCAAAATTCAAATGCACACATAATTGACTATAAACTGACTAGGTCTCTCGTAACTATATGTAGACTTACATCTAAATTGGTGAATACAAGTTTTCGATTAACTTATGTATATAGATCAGTCTCAGTTAATGAAGTCTCTTCATAGATGATACTTGATCATATTTTGCAAATAATTTGGAATGTCAAATCGAAATTTTTGTTGGCGACATAAATTTAAATAGTTGTGAAAGTAATGATGAACATGTTAATTCATATTTGTCTGCATTGACATTAGTTTTGTACCTTTTATCAATTGTAGCACCTGAATTACGTCTACCACATCTTCCTGTATTGATCATATTTTTGTAAGGAGGAAGCTAAAGGCTAATTACCTGGAGTATCAATCGTTTGTTTTGTTTTTTGAATTCTATGATTCCCGCTCGATTCTCGAAAATGTATAAATAATAATTCAAAAAGTAATAACTAATTAAAAATTAAAAAAATTAATTATGCTAAATTAACCGAAAAGTTTGAAACTCATAACTGGGGTCCTGTATTGCTCTGAAGAAGCAGCTAATGCATTTTATGACAATTTCCTCTATATTTATGATCAGTGTAAAAGTATCAAAAAAATTAAAAATTCATCCCACAAGAAAATTAAGCCTTTTGATATCACAAGGCCTAATAACATCAATTAAACATCGTGATAAACTAAAATAATAACCGGTCAAGTGCAAGTTGAACTTGTGCAATTAGTGTTCCGTACGTTCATAGCTTTTAAAATAAAAAAAAATGTTACAGAGGTATAAAATGATCAGTGACTTCACAAAACACACCTGAAATGAGTTTTCAACAAAGTTTGTTTTCGTTACTAAAAACTGATGACCTTGAAATTTTTTTTTCTTTATATCTATAATGCACTCGTGATAATTTTTGTTCAATTTACATCCCGTGAGGAATATTTCAGAATTTTTTCAATATTTTTTGATTAGTAATTTTTGAGATAAGGGGGGGACAGCGATTTTCCGCGATTTTTTAAAAATAATACAAAGAAAAGTGTGCTCAAGTTTAATATTATATATATTTTTTACTCGTATTTTCACAGGCTTTCCTTTGACACCACACGCGATGACCTAGTAAAAATTTTTTTTTCACTGCCGAATTCACCCCAAAACCCCTTAAGTCAAAATTTAACTTTCAAAACTACACGGCTCTGATGAGGACATGAATTCCTATATTAGTACCAAATTTCAACTTTTTATGTCAAATAGTTTCGGAGAAGATCGGGGGTGACAGATGGATAGACAGACGGACAGACACCGAAGTGTTGTTATAAGTTTTCCGTACGGAACACTAAAAAGAACTGTTAAGATCACACGGAGCAGATTTGGAAGATCAGTATAAAAACATATCGTAACACCTTAAATAGACTTATTGCTAAATATAGATATGATTAATTAAAGGGAAAAAATTAAAAACAATGTTGGTAATATAAAACAAACGTAGAAATTAATTTCTGAGGCAACCAATGAGCGAAGTTCTAAATGTAAAAATTCAGTGAATAATTTACAGAATGATATTGGATTTGAGGCTGATAAGAATATGGCTAATTTCTGTAATAACTTCTTTTTAAATGTAAGTAAACAGATTATATGAACAAATTATATTATGGAGCATGCATTTGATTGTTCCAATATTCCATCTATGTTTTAGTATCCTGTTACTTGCAATGAGCCTATTGACCATATAGATTCTTAAAACATAATAGTGCCCCAGGAATTGATGGAATACCCTCAAGGGTTGTCAAGGCTGTTCACCTGTACATTTTAAAACCACTATGTCATATCATAAATTTATGTTTTAAATCCGGTATTGTTCCATATCGGTTTAAAATAAAGTTGTTAGGCCAATATACAAAGCTGGTGATAAACATGATATAAATAATTATCGCCCAATAAGTGTAGTGAATTTTTTTGGAAAACTTTTTGAAAAGTGTCTTAAGAAGCGAGTACTAAAATTTGTTACAAATTAGTAAACCAAGTAACTTAAAACCTTGATATTGAGAAAAAAAAGCATTGCTGTCTTTTTGGATTTAGCAAAGGCATTTGATACAGTGCCTCACGACAAACTACTCAATACACTGGAGACATATGGAATGAGGGGCACTGTTTTAAATGTCTTTAGATCTTATTTAACAGACAGAGAGCAGATTCTTAAAATTAGAGATACATACAGCGATCCTATAAGCATTCAAATGGGAGTTCCTCAGGGCACGGTTTTAAGGCCAATCTTATTTATAATATACATCAAGTTACTTACTGATCTTTTTGTTAATGGAATTGTAATCTCTTATGCAGATGATGCGGTCTTACTTTTTTCAGGCAATGACTGGGATGAGGTTAGAGAGAAAGTAATGTTGGGTTTGAGTAGAGTGAAGATTGGTTAGATTTTCACAGATTAACCCTTAATTTAAATAAAACAAATTATATTGCTTTTTCGCTAAATTCTAATACTAAATATCTACCTATAACAATCGATAGACACCTGCGGTGGAAGGTTCATGCTTTAAGATTAAAGAACAGTATTAGGAAGTTAACTTATAAATTTTACTTATTGCATGAAATGTTATCTAAATACTTGTTAATTTTGGTATACAAATCACTATGTTGAGAATGTGGAATCTTTGGCACAATGACACTACTCAGTATATATCACTACTACACCAAACACTTTATTTTTAAACTTGACGCGCGTTTCGCTAACCATGCTAGCTTCATTAGGAGAGATGAATGTCAATCATCGCTCTTGATGATTGAAAATCATTGCTCCTGATGAAGCTAACATGGTTAGCAAAACACGCATCGAGTGTAAAATTAAAGTGTTTGGTGTAGTGGTGATATATACTGAGTAGAATAAGAATCATTAATTATACATGGAATTGGGGTATGGGGTAGATTGTATAATAATGCTTTGAAACAACTTAGTGTCACGCAAAATTTTATTTTAAAAGTTATCCATAACAAAAGAAAACTATATCTAACACATCTTTTATATGATGAAAGTACATTTAATGTTAGATCGCTATATATATTAGGAACGTGTATATATTTTCACAAGGAAATAAGACATTATGTGAATCACCAACATGACACTAAAGTAAGGTACAAAGGAATCTTAAAATTCCCCTAAATCATAAAAATATTAACCTAAGATTTCTAACTTATCTTGGATCAAAGTTTACTTCCAGTTAGCATTATAAATATCTCCAAGTTGACCATCTTTACAAAAAAGTGCAGGCCCTATATTTTCCAAAAAATTACTGATTTAATGAGAGTCTTTAAGTAGCTGGTGTTTTTATTGAGTGTTATGTGCGTGTTCTTTTGATTGTGTTTTGGATTGTGTGTTGTTCTAGCCTTAACTATTTATTACCTTGTAGTTTTCAGTTTTACATTTAACATTAAGCTATTAAGATTGATTTTGTTTATTTTAATACAAACTGGCACATACAGCAGTTTAATCAGCTAGGTGCCAAAAAATTTAAAAAAGTAAATATATTAGTTGGAAGTAGATTTAAGTGTCATATTGTTAAATGTTGTGTCATCATGTCATCAATAATCAATCAACCAATAGTGCTATTTTTGTTTTATGATAATGGCGCAAGTAATTTTCTATAGTAAAACAGCTATAAGTCGGAGAAAGGCGATAAATACAATTAATGATTATGGCTTAAAGAAAAATAATTTCCTGTTTAACATGCTGACACAGTGATGCTTTCACCATTTAGTTGCTAGACTAGTTACGTAGTTATTATGAATAATGAGCAAAATTTGAGCAGATAACACCTTAATGGACTCATAAATTAATTTTTAAAAGTAGCAAAAATTATTCTTAAATTATTAAACCCGATAAACGTCGCAAACCTATTTTTGGATACATTGAAAATAACCACGAAAATAATCAAAAAAATAAAATAGTGCACTGCACTGCACTAGGTTCTTAAACTGTTTAGTAGAATATTATATATAGTTGGTACGAATGGATAATTCTGGCTAAGATGAAGTTCTATCTACATGGTTTTACATGGTCATACCGCTGTAATAATATAACTCTACGACTATTAGTGATAAGTGACAAGTCAGTACCTACAATATTTAATGTTGAATTCTAATTTAAATATTGCAATGTTGTTTTGCTCTACCTAGAATTCTTGGTTAATCAAAATTAGAAAGTAAATTTACTAACGAACGATTGAAGAGGTTCGTAACAATTTTTTGTATTGAGTTACTCGCTACTTTATTTTTTAATAAAACATTTAACAAAATATTTTTGTTAAGCTATCATTTTAAATATTAATAAGATAGGTGACTTAATACAAAAAAAAAACAAGAAAACTTTATTTTAATATGTTTTAATGACATTTGTATACTAATATTTCAATACAAGTATCAAAAACTATTACTGACAAACCATGTATTAGAAAATCTATATAAAATTTCCGAAGTAATTTTCAATTATTTTAGAGATTTTTCTATTAATCCTGTATAGTAACTTGTTGAGTGATTGTATGATTTATAGGATCAAGAGTCAAAGGGAGTCATGATTTCTTCTTGAGTTCTTGTAAAATCCCGTAATAAGTTACTATACAAGCTCAAGAATGTTCGTTACATTCTTTAAAATTACTTTCATTCACAACTTTTATATTTATGTTATACATTTTGGTTTGCCACGTAGTTTGAAATATCTAGATCTAACCGTTTTGTATTTTACTTATGTTAAATATAATTTCATTCCAATTATCAACAAAGTAATGCTACAAAACAATCGCAAGGATTAGAAATAATAAATATAATTATTTTAATAAAAAGAAAAAATTAAAAACTTCCATATGCTGTAAATCACAATAATATTTTATTTCGACGTTACCTTGAATGTCTACAAATCGGGAAATTTTATTGCCTAGAACTTTTAAGAGTCTTTAGCTCATATCGGTCTGTATACCTGTTCAAGCCATTGATGATGATTGATTATGTTAATGACGACTAATTATGATTTTCTGTGCCTTTTGGACTCAGAACGTCGCTGTATCATAAGGCATGAGGGCAGTAAATTAAGTAACTAAGGAGTATACATATACTATTTATGTATAATTCCTCTTTTATAATTTCTCGAACTCCATTAAAGTTATTTAGTAGAAATACATAGCAAGTTTAATTTTGCTTTATACTGATATTTAATCTGTAAAAATCTTAAACAATTTTATGGAAAATTTGTAACAGTACCAGTGCCTCACAATAAAACGTAAATATATCTAAAGAAGATTTTGCCAATAGATTTAGTAATTTTTTGTATAATAGAACCGATATCTGGTATATCTCAATTAACAGTGTCACTCTCAATTTCAAGACTCCCACATATATGTACATAGTCCCTGAATAAATTCTTAGCTTCATCTCTGAATAAAAATATTTTTCCTATTTTACATGCATATTTAATGAGATATATGATTTTAAAAATAAACTTTAGAAAGATTGCAAATGAATTGGCCTAAAATGTCCAATATCCCACCCACTCTTTTAAAATAAAAGGATAAAGATATTTCAAAAAGTGTAACTGTTCCGTCAGGTAGATTTCTATTTATTTCTAAATTTATTTACATTTTTAAATACTATATTAAAAAAAAATTTTTTCGGGGTGACCTCAGTTTCTACGTTTTCAAACGCAATGAACTAAAAACTAGAGAGGTATAAATATAAAGGCAGGCAAATTTAACAATAGGGCATATAATACGGGATAATACAGGCCTAATAATTGGTAATTAAGAATATTTACATTTCTATTTCAATTGTATTTACATATATCAATAGCTTCCAGTCAATTTAATTTTTGGGGAATTTTGGCATAGTGTGTAAAGTTTCCATATTATTAATATCTCGGTATACATACTCTTTCTCTAAACAATATTACTATTAAATATAGACTGTGTATTTGGAACCTATAATTTTTATTGTGGTTTCATATATACTTATAATGTTTATGTTTAGAATAAATCATACGGAGATATATATATATATATATATATATATATATATATATATATATATATATATATATATATATATATATATATATATATTGTAGAACGTGGTTCTCCTAAATAGAAGCTTAAATGCATGGAACAACAACAATTTTTTATGGAACAAATTCATTTTCTAAATATTATTTGTTTTACAGAATTACTAGTGAATATTTAAATTATGCTTTGTAACTTAGAGCAAATGGATTTTCCATTGATATTTTGCAGTCATCTTAATTTTGTTTGAAATTGTTTTAAAATTCCATTGTATTTTTGATAACTGCTCCAAAAATTGGGATGCGAAAAAATAGTTTCCTGCTTAATAGCTTTAATCTGTGACTCAGTTGGATTTATTAATCCCATACTAGTAATGCTCTTACTAATAAAAAAAATATATGATTGCTGATTTAAAAAGTGAACCTAAATAGTTTTATGTGAATATCCAAATTAAGAGCCTTATCTTATTGAAAGATTGGGTGTTAGAGTTATAAAAGTTATTCCCAATAATAATTGTCATATTTGTACAGTTAAGTGAAACCTCAAAATAAGATATTTGCTCGTTCAATTGGAAAAACCGAACCGAAAAAATGTCTCAGTGACCACCTTCCTTGGTCACTGAAACAATTCTAAAACGTTATTTGTGAGCTTTTAATATTCTGTAAAAATCAATTTCCACAAATTTTAAATGTCTTTAACAAACACCGTTTTTAAATCTTGTACGATATGGCCCTTGGATTTTCAACTGCTCGTTTGTCGCTGCATAGTGATTAACTTAGTGCTCACTATTATTTTTCAGTATACTTTAAATTAATCATCTTGGATAACCGACTGGTAAGGAACCGAATTTGTTTCTTAACTATCGTCATCTTCGTGAGGCCAAATAATATTATCCTTTAAACAAAAAATGTTTGCAAATTTAAAAGAAAAACACTAAATTAGTTCGGTGAATAGTAGAGCTTAGTAAAAACTGAATTAATCCGTTTTTTGTTTCTTATTCCGGTCGACAATTATAACTAAACCTTTAGGAAACGAAGTTTAATGGTAATTATGGTTTTTCAGATTGGTCACCATGATTTGGATTTGATAACAGGTAAAAGAAAAGAGATTCTTTTTCTTTCGTAATTAATGTCAAATTGATTATTTTGTAAGGAAGTCGAATATCGACTTAGTCAAATAACTACCAAATTAAAAGGGAAATGCAAAGGCAATCTTTGTTCTTCATATATTGAAATAGCCTTTACTTCTTCAAGTAAGAATATAACCTATAATTAAAGCATTTTGTGATGTATTATGATCCAGCCAGTTTAATCAGTTTATTATTCTCTTTTACATTTCTATATTAATGAATCATACAAAATATTACTAATATACATAACGATCCGATTCTAACCGAAATATAACGATGTGAAAAAGGAATGCCAAATTTTAAAGAAATAAGAGACTCTTTCCAATATTTTTTTCTAAATTTAGATGGCGTTGGTAGAAAAGTTATTTTTAGGGGAGTGAAATCGGAAGTGAAAAAATTTTTTTTTACTAGGTAATCGAGTAAAAAATATATATATAATTAATACTTGCGCGCACTTTTCTTTATGCATTATTTTTAAAAAATCGCGAAAAATCGCTGTCCACCCGCCTTATCTCGAAAAGTACTTATCAAAAAATTTTGAAAAAACTCCGGAATATTCTCCACGGGGTGTAGATTGAACCAAAATTATCATGAGTACGATTTCTATTCCCGATTTAGGCGTAACTTTGGAATCTGTCTTTTTGTCAGAAGCGACCTCTCTTGTCAACGAGAAGAAGCTCTGGAGCCCCCAAACTTTGATGTTATGTGGTTAAAAATAACGACTCAACAAACCACAAGGTTCATTTGTATCCTGTATCGACCACCAAGTGATACCAATTTTCGAACACTTTTCGCTTCTCTTGCAGACACCATCGATCATTTACAAAGTAACTATCCAAGGGCCGAGATTGCCATCCTGGGCGACTTTAATGTCCACAATATCAACTGGCTCAAATATTCAAATACTACCGACGAACAAGGTCGTGAAGCTGAATCATTCTCAATCAGTTATGGCTTAACTCAGCTTATTGACGAACCAACACGGATCCCTGATCGAGACGGGGAGTTCGACAGTCTTCTTGATCTGTTTTTAACCACCAATCCGGAGATTTACACGGTCACCGTAAATCCGCCGTTAGGTTCTTCCGACCATAAACTGCTTTCGACATCGAGTATCCTGCCAATCAGTGACATAGAGGCGCCTAGGCCGCGCAAGATTTAGCACTACAAATCTGCTAAATGGGAAGATCTCATGGAATACTTTCGAACTTTCCCTTGGATGGACGCTTGTTTTCGATCCGATAACCCATCTGACTGCGCCAGGGAGGTCTCCGATGTTATTTTGGCTGGTATGGAAGCTTACATCCCTTTTTCGAAGAAATGCTCCTCCAACGGCAAGCCTTGGTTCGACCGAAAATGCAAAGAAGCTGTTGCTTCTAAACATATTGCCTACCGACAATGGCGTGAAAATCCTAACACCTTAAATCGAAACATCTTTGTTCATGCCCGGAACAGATGCAAGGGAATTATCGACGAAACCAAGGAGGCACACAATCAACGAATTAGAAACAAACTTCTCGCTTGTCCCAACAATTCCAGGTCCTTTTGGGCAGTCGCTAAGGCAGTTAGTCAAAATTTTACCAAATCCACCATACCACCACTCACACGGCCAGATAATTCCATTGCAACCACACCTGTTGAGAGAGCGAACTTGTTGGCTGAACTCTTTGCTTCACATTCTACTGTCGATTTCCAAGGAAAAACACCACCTACTATTCCCATATTGCAGTCAAGGATGCCCGATGTTGTCTTCAGACAGCGCATCATAAAGCGTATTTTAATGAAGCTAGACACCAAGAAGGCTTCTGGCGCTGACGGAATACCTGCCATAGTTTCTCAAAAACTGTGCAAGGGAACTAACACCAGTTTTCTGTAGACTTTTTAACCTATCCTACAGAAAGGGAATATTTCCGTCCTGCTGGAAATGTGCCACGGTTCAGCCGATACCTAAAAAAGGTAAGAAGACCTTGCCAAATAACTACCGACCAGTTGCACTGCTTTCAATAATATCAAAAGTCATGGAAAAGGTTATCAATGAGCATCTTCTAAAATATCTTGAACGATTCAATATTATTAGCGATCACCAATATGGTTTTCGTAAACATAGATCAACAGGAGATCTTCTGACTTATGTAACACATGTTTGGAACAACGCAATTGAACACTTTGGAGAATCTCGAGCGGTTGCTTTTGACATATCCAAGGCATTCGACCGTGTTTGGCACGATGGACTGTTGGCTAAGTTGCGCTCTTATGGTATGTCTGAAAGGTTCTGTTTGTGGCTCTCATGTTTCCTCAGAGAGCGTTCTTTACGAGTGGCGGTCGACGGATTTCTTTCTAACACCCTCACTATCAACGCCGGTGTGCCCCAGGGCTCCATACTGTCTCCTACTCTCTTTCTCATTTACATTAACGATCTGCTGGAAAAGACCGGGAATCCAATCTATAGCTTTGCAGATGACAGTACGCTTGTCTCTTCATTCACCTTGAACGCTCGGACATCGGCTGCTCAGGCGAATATCCGCAGACAGCAGGAGGTCGTTCAACTTAGCAAAGACCTGGAAGAAATTCTATCTTGGGGTGACAGTAACCAAGTGGAATTTAACGCTACAAAAACCCAAGCGGCAGTTTTTTCAAAAAAAGTTAACGTTGCTGAACCCGACATAGTTATGTCGGGGCACTCCATTCCCCTAGCATCGTCGCTCAATTTGTTGGGCGTTAGTTTGGTAGCAAATATGTCTTGGCATGAACATGTTGCAGGCATAGCAAGGAGAGCTTCTCAAAAGTTGGGAATATTATTTAGAACCAGAAAGCTTTACACCCCACAGCAACTGTTAATTCTTTACAAAGCCCAAATTCGACCAACTATGGAATACTGCTCCCAAGTTTGGGGCTCCGCTCCCAAACATACACTGCATTTGTTGGATTCTGTTCAGAGAAGAGCGGTCCGTCTGATTGGGGACCGGAATTGACCGGCGGCCTTGATTCGCTGGAACATCGAAGAACGGTTGGCGACTTGAGTCTGTTCTACAAGTATTTTCATGGAAAGTGTTCGAAGGATGTAGCCCGCCTAATTCCTCCCAAAGCGTACAACGCTTTTCAAGCAATCTTTTATATGGAGAACATCATCCCTTTGGAATAGTTTGCCCAGCGCTGTGTTTCCCACCGAGTACAATTTGCAGCGATTCAAGAACAGCGTGAATCGCTTTTTTTTTCTTTTTTTTTTTTTTTCCGCACTCGTGCCGCTCCTGGAGCACTTTAGGGACTTCCCTGCAGCACGTGTGCTAGACCAATAAAAAAAAAAAAAAAAAAAATGAGTGCATTACCTGTAATAATTTATTTGGTATATAAAAAAAACAGAAATTTCAAGGTCGTCAATTTTCAGTAAAGATTGGAAATAAAGTTTGTTCAAAACTCATTTGGAGTGTGTTTAGTGAAGTCACTGATCATTTTATACTTCCGTTACAACATTTTTTATTTTAAAAGCAATCAACGTACGGAACACTAATTGCGCAAGTTCAACTTGCACTTGACCGGTTATTTAAACATATTATCGCATTCCAAAGTGGAGACGAATGAAGCAATTCTGTTCCAGTTTTGTAAATTTGCTGTTATTTGCCAAAATTCAAGCCGAGCACAGAATTTGTTCAACCAGCTAAATCTCTCTTCCAATAGTTTTTAATAATTTGTTTGCCCTAAAAAAGGCCCCTTCGTTGTAATTGGTGATACTGGTGAGTAAGAAAGTAAATAAATAGAAAGTTTTAATCTTGTTTTGTAATGTTTTATCAACACAATGTAGGTACTTGTTTATTGAGAATTATCTATAAGTAATTTCCAATATATGATAAATGCTTATTTTTTATTTGTAGGGTACTATTTATCTTTTTGTATATCCACTTCATGTTTGCAATAAGAGATATGTTTATATAACCTTTTTCCTTGCTTTATTTCCGTATATGCAAACTTATGGATGCAAACTTATGGCACATTATTTAATACATAAGATTTTTTTTTTAATTTTACTATAAACTTTGATTTACTGCCTTTTTAAAAATCTAATTCAAAGTTGAAGAAAATAAAAATAATTTATTAAAAGCTTACAGAACTGAGAACATTTTCTAACGTTGCACGTTCCATAATTCGGGCACTCTAAATTGATGGTAAAACCTACGAATCAGCTAAAATTTTATTAATTTTTATTTCCTTATCGAAAATTTAGGCGCTAATAGGTTGCATAAAATTATATACTTCCAATAAGGCATAAAAAAAATCTACTTACGAAAAAACTTATTAATTTCGGAGATATATTTTTGTTGCTTCTCGATTGCGTTAACTGTGAATAAATTGGGTAAATATATTTTCAACAACATCAATATAAAATACAGAAGCGAAAAAAAATTAGGAAAACCACCTTAAAAAAATAGTTTTTTCTTATATTTAGGGCAACTTCTCTTAAAGAGGCTATTGAACATATGGCAGATTACGATTAAATGTAAAATTCTATTTGTTATGAAAGATGAAACAAGATTGAAGCCACTATCACTAAAACCGACTTAGTTTAAAATATACTAAAAAAAAATTATTAAGCCTGTCAAAATGTTTGGTATAATCCAGATAAAGAAGCTGACCATTCTTCAATCAAAATCTAATATTACATCATCAGTCATATAAGAATGAGCTGTGGAGAAAGCATATCCTCTCTTAAAACCTGATTGTGTATTTAAAATAACATTATTAGCATGTAAAAGTCAGTCATTTAGTTTTCTCCCAGTATTTTGAGAATGTGGAAATAGTTGAAATTGCGCACAACGAACTGAAATTAGTTAGTTAACTAAGTTTAGAGAGTGAAACGAAGTTGGATTGCTGCATTTTAGAGAAACATAAAAAAAATAACGACACTCTATACTACGAATTATAATAAAATTTTAGGAGAACACAGTAAAATTAACGTAGTACTTAATTTGTTATAGCTAAAAAAATTAGTTTTAAAATGTTTCAAAATATTTACCATTGCTTTTTCTAAAGCAAAAGAACGAAACAAAATGCGTTTAGAGCTAAGCTATTATTATTATAAAAAGCAATAAAGTTAAAATTTTGTATTTGAATGTTTTTAAATTTGTATGAACTATTTATTTAAATGGTTTATATTTTGAAGTTAGTCGGCTACATTCATTAACCTCTGCTATTATTTTTTTAAGAGAGTTATTAAATTTTAAGTTTAAATATCTTTTTAGATCTTATCACAGAAGTTATAAAGATATGAATTTGCCGGTAATATACCCAATGTGAGGCTTGTTTGTTTTTGGAAAATTACTTAAAGTTGTATGCCTAAGAGATTGTACTATCCGAATATTTGTAGTTATCTATAGTAGCTAAGGTCTGTGTGTGTGATTTTGACCACTGACAACTCTAAAAAAGATTTTTATAAAATTCGGCAATATTGTCTGTATTATCTATTTTGTATATAATATTTCAAGAAATGTTTCCTATATCGTTGAGAAGTTTTCCCATATTTATGTTATTGATTTATCTACAATGAAAGTTACATCCAAAAGAAAAAGTAAACCAACATGTAATCTGAAATTCCAACATCTCAATATTTAAGTTTTTTGCCTCAACGTTACAAAATCAATAAGAAACTATCAAACCTTAGATATTCTAATAGCTTCAGAAATAATTATTTTTAAATTAAAACTGATAAATTTATTTAAAATTCTACCTATTTTTGGAATAAAAATTTAGAAGAATATTATTTAAATATATTGCAGGTTAGCAAGTAGCACTACTTTATAGACTGTAAGTATTGCTTACAAATACATTTTTGTTGCTTTAGTGAAAAATTTTTAAAGAATCCAAAAAGTCTACAATGCGTAGAACATTAGAAAAAATGTCAGTAACGCTGTATATAATATAGTTATTTCTATTTAAATAATTCAGTTTTTGCTCATCAACCATGTGTAACACAACTGATTAATAAAAATATTTTATTTGGCAATTTTTTCATTTTTAGAATTCTCTATCAAAAATAATAAAATTTTTCAAAATGTAAACTGAAGGATATTTCAGTATACCCGCTTAATTCCGATTTCGCCATTTTATTCAAGTTTTTTTAAATGACTATCCAACAGTTTTTGATATAAAAAATTAAATGAAAGAGAAAAAAATTGTGATAGAACAAAAAAGTTTAGCATTTTAGACTTTATGTAACGTCAGAAAAAAAGATAGTTAAAATTGACCCCCCATAAATTATTTCGACATCGGCGAGATCATAGAAGATGGTAGAGGACTGATAATAGCTTTTTAAGTCATCTGCTTAAAAGGCAGCTGGACAATATTATTGTTACTTATCCGCTGCCTTTGATCTTGCATATCTAAATGTTCTAGGGGGTTTTATTTACGTTTAGCCTTTCCTTGTTCTGATATACAGTTCTTGTACAACTATTACAATATATCATTTTAGGTGTCAGATTTAGTATAATGAGTCTCTGTCTACAGGTCAGATTAATTTTTTTATCAGATATATGATGTATTTATAAATGACTTACCTCAACTTATAACCTAAGGACATATAGTAGTATTTGCAGGTGATGCTGAATTGGTGGCATCAGCGAATAAGCTTGAGCAGCTTCAAGCATGTGTCAAAATTGGAAGAGGCAATTTTCAAAAGTGGTGCAAAAAACAAATTAATAACGACAAAACAGTTTGTGTGAATTTACATAATAACAAATCTTTAACTCAAAATAAACTATTTAATTTAATATTTTTTGAGGATATTAGATATCTGGGCACCTTCTTTGATACAAATTATAATGGGAGGATGCTGTGAATTCAATAAGTAAGAAACTAAATTAACGTCATTATATGATTCGAAATCTATAAAATAGCTTTCATAGAAAAAATCTAATGCTGCACTTATAACAGTGGGGAGGGAGCTCCTGTGCAAACAGAATATTCATAAAGCAAAATATGTTGTTAAGGCTAATTTAAAATTTAAGACTGCGACAATCTGGTAGGAAGTCTTTCATTCAGCATAAAAGTTTATACATTCTAAAAACAAGATTATAGATAAAAAAAAGTGTCTTGGAAAAGAATTGTTTAAAATATCTCCTTTTTACGCGGGCACCGCCTTCATATTAAACTTTCGGATGCAATAAAGGATATATCTTCATATAAAATATTTAAAAAATCTTGACTTGTAAATTAATAAGAAAAAAGCATATTATCCTTTAAGTGAATTTCTGAAGGATAACCACGTAATAATATTTTTTGGATAATTTTAATATAAGTCTGTATTTTATATAATTCAAATGGTAATATTTATAATGTTTTAAAATGTATATTTTTTGTATATATACTTTTCAATCGATACGAAATATCAAGATGGAATATTTGTTTTTTTATGTAAACTATGTTGGCGACATTCCTTACTAGGCTGTGAATAATAAATATTATTTATTTATTTATGAACATAAATAAAAAGAAGACATCAATTCTGACTGTTATCCAATAATTTTATAATAATCTATTTTCTTATTAGTTCCTATATAGCTTGTTAATTAGCAAAGGTGAGTTAATGCGGAGAGTTTCGGGCAACGTGGAGAGATATAATGAAGAAGTTGACTCGGAAACTACCATATTTTAAATTTCTAATCCAAATTTTTAATTGACTTATTGTGATGTTAAAGTCGCAGAAACTTTCGATTTGTGGTAAATAATAAGATTTCTTAAAAATAAATAAGTTTCTTCATTATTACTATTATCAATCAGCGGAGCAAATTTACATAAAAGTAAATTTTACTTAGTATTGGAATGTAGAGCGGGTACAACCCGATAAAAGGCTAAAGAAAGATATGGGTAGAAAAATATAGATGTCTAAAAACTCCTAATGTAGGTCATATTTATTTTTTAACAATTAGGCAAGATTAAAAATACATCTCAATAGTAATCCTTTAAAATCCAAACCACAAGCATTTTTGTAAAATATGTTGGATGAATTTAGTTTTTTGTGAAGTCGTAATGGCTCTTCAGAAGAAACATTATCATGTAATATGAATTTAGGAGACATTATAAGGAAGACAAGTAGACAGCGCGTTTAAAAATTAAAATCGAAATTACTTTCCTTCCAAACATGCACTTACAAAATAATTCCTGAATTTGGCTTTTGAACATTAAAAATACTTAATCCAAGCATGAAAACTCGATATTTTTAATCATAATGATACTTCATAGTGGCATAATTATCACAAAAAAATTAAACAGTAGAAGAGTTTGAAGAGTTTATGTAATAATTGGAAATAATGAAAAAAAAAACATATATTTCAGATTACTCATCTTCAAGGAAAAAAAAAGGGGAGATAATAAGATATATATGAATCCTCCAATCCCCCCTTCCTTTTACCTCTTAAATATTTGATCATTAATAATTATGCTTAAAATGTGTCCATTACCCTGAACAAAACTCAGGAAAAATGGTCATAATATTGTTGAAACTGTAAAATATGTAAAAACCCCTTTACTTTCCCCAATAAGGATATCGCTCCAAAATACATTCATTTCCTTTCTCATTTCAAGTAGTACATGTTCATTAAATCTATAAATCATACTTTATTTTGTTCGATAGTTTATTGTGCCTGATCGACAGAAAATTTGGTTTCTAGAATGCTACTATAATCAGTTAAGCTCGATATTTACCCATTGGTTGATTAAATTTATAAGTTCGATTGGCAGATGGCGGATTAGAACGAAAACTTTTCCAGCGATGTAAATTTGTAATCTTTGTGAATTGTCGTTGAAATTATTTTAATTATTTCAGCTTTTCAGAGAATAGTATTTTTTGACGTCTGTCCGACGTTGTCTTGCAAAATTGAATAATGAAAGTAAGATATCGTTTGACTTTCAAAGGCCATTTTCTGGGAAACTATTGGTATTTGACAGAGAAAATGTTTTGTTGAATGAATTGTCTGATATATTTTATAGAATTCAAACAAAGGGTTTAATTACAAATAAGAAAGTATGTCTCGCTTCCAAAATTGGAATTGCTTTCCTATGTCCAACTATACTATCATGTCAAAATTTTTGCTACGTAGAACTATTTGATTATGGTGACGTAGATAGTAACTTCATCTCCACCTGGTATTTATTTTAAATATTCTATAGTAAAAGTAATAAAACAAACATTCTTGTTCGTTGACTTTTTATCCTATATACGGTTCGAACCCATAATCTCAATGTATACACCTCTGCATTTTACCAACTAAGCTACAGCATCAGCATACCTCAGCATATTAGTAGAATACCTGTCTCGTCACACTCCTACCTCAGTCGAGAACCAGTCCCAATTCTCTTAAATCCACTATTGTAAATGATTCGTCCATTCGAGGGTCTTTATAATACACGTGAAGGAGTACGTAAACCACACAAATAAGTTTTAATGAAAGGAAATGTTTTAAGGTAACTAAATCATAAACAATTAAGAAAATACCTGAAGGTAAAGATACAACCAAAAGAGAATTAAATAACCGGTCAAGTGCAAGTTAGACTTGTGCAGTTAGTGTTCCGTATGTTGATTGCTTCCAAAATAAAAATTTTTGTTAAGGTGGTATAAAATGATCAAGGACTTCACAAAACACACCCCAAACGAGTTTTCAACAAAGTTTTTTTCCGATCTTTACTGAAAACTGATGACCTTGAGACTCGTGATAATTTTCATTCAATCTTCACTTTGTGGAGAATATTCCAGAATTTTTCAAAATTTCTTGATCA
>CM032446.1:129487924-129500424 GCA_019049505.1 Pachyrhynchus sulphureomaculatus
TATTAGAAGTATTGCTAAAAATATTGATAACTTAATACTGCTTTTAGAGACTTTTCATTTGCATTTTAATGATATTATTGTCTTGAGTGAAACTTTTAAGATATCAACGATACAACAATGTTATATACCGAATTATCAAGTATTCTATTATAATAGGAACGATGGAATTATTATCTCAGTCAAAACAAATTTAAACACAAATTTTATTACAACAAAATTACCGTTGTCCCAGGCCACAATTGGTAGGGTGACTTGTGTTGTGAGTAACATTAGGGTAGGCATAACAGCGGTTTATAAGCCGCCGCCGATACCGAAAGCTCAATTTATTGATGATATTCATACATACCTTGAAAGTATCGAAAATTATAACAATGATATTGAAATCTTTGTAGGAGATACAAATATTGATATATTAAACCCAGATAATGATACTCATAATTACTTAGCGGTAATGTCCCAATTGGGTTTTGAATCATACATAAATGCCGTAACTAGATTTGATGGTGGTTCATGTCTTGATCATATTTTTATAAAAAAAAAATCAATAATTCAAATACTAAAAACTTGGACTTAGAAACATTTATATTAGATTCTCATATAACAGATCATGGACCAACAATACTTAACATTAATGATAGACATGAAAAAAAAAAAATATTTAATAATCTTGAAGAAACAATGAAAACTACATTTGACTCTCTAAAATTCAATACGATCTTGAAGGAATACGACTGGTCAATTGTATTGAATGACCCTAATCTAGAAACTTCTAGTACAAAGTTTATCTCAATCTTTAAGGAATCAATGATCAATGCAACAACCGAATATTCTGTCAAGTTCACCATAAGATAAAGAAATGGATTACAAACGGAATTATTGCTTCTATAAAACACAGGGACAAAATGAAAAGAAAATTGCTACGAGCTTATACACCAGACTTAGAAAACGAATATAAAAGATATCGAAATTTCTTAAACAAACTAATCGGAAAACAAAAAAAATCTTATTATAAAACTCTACTAGATGTTAACAAAAATAACATGAAAAAAACATATGACATTATCAAAGATATCACATATGAGAATACTGGTAAAACAAATCACATTACATCACTAAATGATCAAGATATTGAACTCGAGACCGACTCTGACATAGCTAATCACTGTAATGACTATTTTATAAATATTGGAAGCAGGATGGCAGAGACTATTCCTGAGCCGACGAACCCAATTGATGCAAACACACATATAACAAACTCTTTATTTTTAACCCCAGTAACCAAAAATGAATTAATAAAACATATTTCATCTTTGAAAAGCTCAGGTTCGTCGGGTCTGGATGGAATCACATCTAAGCTCATAAAGCAGAGTCACACTTTTATCATGGAACCGCTGTTGCACATATTTAATGCATGCTTTGCAGCAGGAATGGTTCCTTCTGTTTTTAAATCATCCATTGTCACCCCTATTTATAAGAGCGGTTTAAAAAACTAAAATAGAAAATTATAGACCTATAAGTGTAATCAGCAATTTTGCGAAAGTATTTGAAAAGTGTGTTAAGGAACGACTAATAATATTTTTTGAAACCAACAACATTTTGTCAGAGAATCAGTTTGGATTTCTGCAAGGGTGTGGTACTGAAAATGCCATGCATAAATTAGTATCAGAAATTACAAATCATCTAAACATGGGTAGGAAGTGTTCCGCCGTATTCATTGATTTGGCTAAGGCATTTGATACGGTCCCCCACGAAAAACTTCTTAACGTATTGTGGCACAGTGGAATTAGGGGAACAGTTTGGAAACTATTTCAAAGTTACTTTAAAGAGAGATATCAAGTTGTCAAGATTAATAAAACTTTAAGTAACAGACAAATCATTAGAATGGGCATTCCGCAAGGTACGGTGCTTGGCCCATTATTATTTATTGCCTATATTAACTCTTTATTATCACAAAACGTGGGCGACACAATGCTATCATATGCGGACGATACTGTATTGGTGTTCAGTGGAGATACTTAGGAAGAGTTAAGAAATAAAATGAACCATGGACTAATGATTACAAAAACATGGCTTGATACATTTAAATTGTCTTTAAATCTCTCTAAAACAAATTATATTGCCTTTTCACTAACAAAATCTAACAGACCACCATTTGATCATTTTAACATCAATAACTATCAAATAAAGGAAGTACCTCAGACAAAGTATCTAGGTATAGTAATAGATCAGTTCCTAAAATGGACACCTCATGTTGAATACTTTACTAATCGAATAAGCAATCTAATTAGAAAATTTTATCTTCTTAGGCAGGTTTATGATTACCGATACTTTTATTGTCATTTATAAGGCTCTCATAGAATCTTTGATTAGATATGGAATTTTAGTTTGGGGAGGATTACACAATAATGCCCTTTACAAATTAAATATTATTCAAAAATACATATTAAAAATCATATACAAAAAGAATAGGTTATACCCAACCGAATTGCTTTTTTCGGAAGACATCTGTAGTGTGAGGGCATTATATACTGTTGCCATCGCTTTGTTTCTCTTAAAAGAGAAATTTCCTAGAAATGTTGTAAAAACATAACTACCACACCAGAGCAAAAATTAACAATGAGATGGTTATCCCCGTAAGTTATAAGACCATTAATCTTAGAAGTACACATTACCTTGGACCAAAGATATATAATATGCCACCAGTTACACTTAAAAGAACCCAACAGTTTCACAAGATCAAAATAGAGTGTAGAAAGTATATATATATAGGAATTTTAAAATGTTTGAACTCCTTTTTAAGTGACTTTAAGTAATCTTGCTTGCAATAAATTTAAACCTAGGATAGATACATCGAGCAAGTAAATTTTAAACTGTAAAAAAAGAAAAAAAAAAAAAAAAAGTTTTTTTTTTTGTAATTACAATGGTACATACAAATATATTCAATTATTTAGGTACCTACTAATAGTTGAGCATTTTGTAGAGAAATTGCTAATGTAGATGTAATAATCTTAATGTTTGTGAATTGTTATAACTAATATCGTAATATATTTATTTATTTATTTATTTATTTATATATATATATATATATATATATATATATATATATATATATATATATATATATATATATATATATATATATATATATATATATATATATATATATATATATATATATATATATATATATATATATATATATATATATATATATATATATATATATATATATATATATATATATATATATATATATATATATATATATATATATATATATGTATATATATATATATATATATATATATATATATATATATATATATATATATATATATATATATATATATATATATATATATATATGTATATATATATATATATATATATATATATATATATATATATATATATATATATATATATATATATATATATATATATATATATATATATATATATATATATATATATATATATATATTATATAATATATATATATATATATATATATATATATATATATATATATATATATATATATATATATTTATATAATATATATATATATATATATATATATATATATATATATATATATATATATATATATATATATATATATATATATATATATATATACAGTGTGACAATTTAAGTCCGCATCATATGGGATTTTTTTAAAAATAATTATTTTAGCCCAGATCTGGTTATGGCATCCATTTGTGCTTCAAATAATATCAGAAATAAAGTATAGTAAGTCATTTTTACGCATGACGTCACCTGTCAAAAAATGACATTTTCGTAAAAATTTTTGAAAAAAACGTATAATTTAGCCAAATTTTAAAAAAAGTTATTAGACAAAATGGTTTATTTTGTGATTCTATATCTGTTTGTCGAATTTCAACGGCCTACTACAATTTTGAATTTCTAGGCAGTTTTTTGACATTTCGGCAATTGTTTTTCATCTTGATTTATTGCAACTTTATTTAAATCATTTAATTTGTCAAAAACTAGGCACCTATAATCTATTTAAGAACAAAATGAAGTCGTGTCCATAATTTTTTTATAGAATATTAAAATTCACACATTATGATGAATCATATTTGATGCAAAGTTCGATTAACTTTTGTTTTTAAATAGAAAAATATTTCTCGCTTACGTAGTTTGATAGTGAACACGCTTGAATGTTTGTAGATTAACACAAATCTTACATTTTGATCTTTTTAGTAATGTATTTAAAGTTTCAACAATGCAATGTTTCTTTCTATAAACGCTAAATTAACAATTTGCAGTTTTAACCTATTCTACATTTCGGTGTGTCCACCGTTTCGTTCAATGCAACGAATGGTTCTTCTAGAAATTTCTTTGATGGAATTTTTCACAAACTCGGGAGGTATCTCCTGAACACACTGCCTAATTATAGTTTCTAGATGATCGATATCTCTAAATGGTCTAAACTTGTATACTTTTTGTTTGAGACAAACCCCATAAATAGAAATCCAATGGGGTGATGTTGGGCGATCGAGGTAGCCAACAATTATCCTGATCTCGCCCAATGACTCTGCCATGAAATAGTTCATTTAAAGTGTTTCGTACTTGTAAAGTATTGTGTATTGGTGCACCATCTAATTGATACTATAGACCATATCTTAGATCCACAGCCATGTTATCCAGAACTTCTAAAATTTCGTTATTTAAAAAATCTAAATATCGTTGTGAGTTTAAATTATGTTTAAAAAAATATGGCCCTATTATTGGGTCATTTACAATGCCACACCAAACATTAGTTTTAAACGAGTATTGGTCACGACACTCAAATGTGAAGTTTGGAGTTTCTTGGGCCCACCAACGACTATTCTGTGAACTTACTACTCCGTTAGAAGTAAACGTGGCTTCATCAGTCCAAAAATATTGTACGGAAATTTGGAGTCCTCTTCTAGTTTTTCTTGGTACCAGAATGAAAATAACAACCGAATATTAAAATCTCTATCCTGTAGAGTGTTTAGCAATTTCGATTTGTATGGTTTAAATTTATTTTTGTGTAGAATTTTTCGTACACTTTCACTGTCGATCTCCGGTTTAGACTTCGAAATAGTTCTAACACTGGTTTTGCCTTCTTCCATTACACTTAAGCTCACATCTAACTCAGTATCTTCGGTATGTTTACGTGCAACAGGATTTTTTCGGAAAACATTTCTCACAGATCCAGTCGATTTAAACTTTTTTATAATTCGGCTCACAGTAGATTGCTGCAAGTTTTTTTGAGAATGACGCTCGTTAAAAAAATTTGCAACAGTGAGATGAGATGTATTTTCCCCACACAATAAAACAATTTCAATTTTTTCTTGAAGAGAAAGCATGTTGTGACACCATCTGTTTCTTTCCATTCTAGTTTGAATTGCTAACTAAATATTTGACATATTGCGATCTCTACTTCTCAGTTGTTTCCAGGGCCTACTATTAATAAACGCATAGAAATATCGAGTTTTGCTTAGCGTGTTAATTTCTCTGTTTAGCTCCTTTTCCTCTAGAAGGTAAGTTTTCAGGAGGAAATAGGCACAACCATAAAGGGTCTTTCTAATTTTGCGAACGTTAATATTGATAGCCACGACTAGAATATGGCTGGATTTATTTTAAATTAGCAGTTACGTCAACAATGACACCGAAAACAATTTTATGTATTTTTTCGGTGGTATTATTAACGCGTAACTGCCAAATTAATAACTAGAATATGTGTAATATTTTTATTACGGTTGCTAATTAGAATCTAAAATGTATTATTGATCTAAAAAGTGGTTTTAGCTGAAGTATAAAAAAAAAAACAAATAGCAAGTTGTTAATTTGGTGTTTATAGTAAGAAACATTACATTGTTAAAAATTTAAATGCATTACTAAAAAGATCAAAATGTAAGATTTGTGTTAATTTACAAACGTTTAAGTGTGTTCACTATCAAAATACGTAAGCGAGAAACGTTTTTCTATTTAAAAACAAAAGCTAATCGAACTTTGCATCATCATGTCTGAATTTTAATATTCTATAAAAAAATTATGGACACGACTTCATTCTATTCTTAAATAGATTATAGGTGCCTAGTTTTTGACAAATTAAATGATTTAAATAAGGTTGCAATAAATCAAGATGAAAAACAATTGCCGAAATGTCAAAAAACTGCCAAAAATTCAAAATCGTAGTAGGCCGTTGAAATTTGACAAACAGATCTAGAATCACAAAATAAACCATTTTAGCTGATAACTTTTTTTAAAATTTGGCCAAATTATACGTTTTTTTCAAAAATGTTTACGAAAATGTCATTTTTGACAGGTGACGTCATGCGTAAAAATGACTTACTATACTTTATTTCTGATATTATTTGAAGCACAAATGGATGCAATAACGAGATCTGGGCTAAAGTGATTATTTAAAAAAAATCCCATATGATGCGGACTTAAATTGTCACACTGTATATATATATATATATATATATATATATATATATATATATATATATATATATATATATATATATATATATATATAACTTGGTCTACCGAATGAGAAGGAGAACATCCTCGGGGCCTGCTACCTGGAATTTTTCCTTGAATTATGAATTTTTCTAAATATTTCTGCTCTTTTGTCATGATATGGCCAAAAAATTTAATGATTTTTGTTCGGATAAAACTCGAAATACGTTGCTGGATATTAAGCTCTGATATAATTGAGTCGTTGGTCCGTCATGCGGTCCACGAGATCGTAAGCATTCTTTGCCAGCTGTACATTTCTGTGGCATCTAGTTTTTTTTATTTCCGACTTTTTCAACGTCCGGGACTCACAGCCATATGTGAGAATAGGAAAGATAAGAGAATTTACTAGTCTGGTTTTCACTTTTTGATATGTGGTGACAACTTTTTGATATGATCGCCAGATTTTCTTAAGCTTTTGCACAGCAACTTTTGTAAGAGCACATCTTCGACGGATCTCCCCCTCTACTGTACCGGCATTATTAATTAGGGATCCCAAATACACATACTTACTAACAGCTTCAAGGCGGTGAATTTGTCTGACATCTGGTTTTATTTATATTCAGTTCAAGTCCGAGTTCTATGCTTTCTTTTTCTACCCTCTGAAGAATTTGTAGTAAGTCCTCTTCGTTCCCAGCCAGAGGAACCCTGTCGTACGCAAATCTCAAATTACTAATCATTTTACCGTTTATTGTTATCTCTTCTTGCCAATCATCAAAGGCCCTTTGAATGATATATTCGCCATATATATTGAAAATTTTAGGAGATATGATGCAACCTTGCCTTACACCACAGTGAGGTTGAAATTCCTCAGATTTTGTATTATTAACAATAACATGGCACTTAGGTGTACAGATTTTTAATTAGACTTGTAAGATGGAGAGAATTCCCAATTCATTAGGCATTGACTAGAGCTCTATCCATTTTACCTTATCAAACGCTTTTCGAGAGTCTAAAAAGCATAAATAGAGTGAGTTGTTAAATTCACGAGCTTTTTCAATTATTTGGCGAATGTTTAACAGTTAATAGTAAAGCCGGTTTACTCTGGTGAGATTTGCGGTTGAATGTACAGGTCTAAATGATCATTAATAATTTGCAGCACTTTACTAGCATGAGAAAGAAAGTTGTTGTGTGATAGTTGTCACAATTTGTAATAGATTTTTTTTATGGAGGGTGTTTATAGAACATCTTGTCCAGTCTGTTGACCATTGTTGAATATGCCAGATTTTGTTACATAATTTATGGATCACTTCGATGCCCATCTCGTGGCTTGTATTATTTCTGAGGTAATCCCGTCAGAGCCTGGAGATTTAAATAGTTTCATTTTGATTTTAGCTGTTTCAACTTCGCTTTTTAGTATATCTGGTTCATTAGATTCTATATTGATGACAGGAATTTGATTAGTGCGGGAGTCTTCAGTTGTGTAAAGTTTTTCACAGTATCGACTCCAAGTTTTAGCAATCTCATTATAATTAGTTATTAGGCAGCCGTCTTCATGCTCTATCGCCCAAGTTCTAGCTCTGAATTCTGTCATAAGAAATGTTATTTTTTTAAACAAATCCCGTGGTTGGTTATAAATATACATATATATATATATATATATATATATATATATATATATATATATATATATATATACAATATATATATATATATATATATATATATATATATATATATATATATATATATATACTTGTATATATATATATATATATATATATATATATATATATATATATATATATATATATATATATATATATATATCCTACAGTCAAAACAAAAAAATCCAGGGACTTAGGAAAAGATTCTCGTTTAGTTTATCTCTTATTTTACTTTACCACTAGCGAGCACTATAAATATTTAGTACAGTGGTAGCACAAATATCGAGTAGCAATTCTAAATTTATATGGCCTAAACCACTTCGTAAGTATGATTTTCGGACAAAAACTATAAAAATGTTGTAAAGAATGAGTTACTTTGCTATAAATGTTCGATAAAAAACAACCTTTTTAGTAAGTTAGGCAACTTTACATAAAGTATAGTCTTATACAAACAACGCTCAATTGGACTTTTAGAGCGTTAACACTGACTTTCGACGTGTCATTGCACCCTAAAACTAAACAAAAAATAAAACTCAAACTAAAAAAAAGTGTGGAAACTAAATGATAAATATTTTTTAGTTGAGAATATACAAATGTATTTTTTTTTCTGATCATATTCAATGACTGCTTTCCCTTCTAGACTATGTACCGACAAGTTAATCTGAATTAGCAAGATTTTCTGAAGAACTTCGATATTACAGTTTTCCAGTTACACAGTGGTAATGTCATATTTTTTTATAATTGTTTTGTTAACCTTTTCTTATTCATTCACCGAGATGTTACACTGAGAAATAGAACACTGCATCAAATAAATAAAATTGAATTTGTTCCACCAAAACCAGCAAATTTTAATAATGTCCATAATATTGGCAAGATTATAAAGCTATGTACCGTTATTAGCTTTAGGAATGAGCAATTTAAATAGTTATTAATTTGTATTATTAGATTACGTTTTTTTTATTAATCATATTATGTATATATATATATATATATATATATATATATATATATATATATATATTATATATATATATATATATATGTATATATATACATATATATTATAAAAAAATTAAAATTATACCTATTTTACAATACTATTCCTAGAAATTGTCTTGTGCCTAAATGTTTGTTTGTTCGTACACGTGATTGTGTGTGTATGAAGTGTTTTTCTAATATGATGCGATACATTCAGTTTTGGAGAGGTTTTATAATTAAATAATATGAAAGACAATTTTGCTAGTTAAATATTAGTTACCGATTTGGTAACATGTACCAGAAATTTAACAGATTTAGAAATAATCATTTGTTGTGTAAAAGAACTAATATGTATTCACCTCTAAAATTGTCATCAAAGTTTTTTATGGCTTGATGGCGTAATTATTGGTTTATTGGCAGTTCAACATTTTAGGTCAGATGTACACGCTTACAAAAATATCGAGTTTTCGAATAGATGGATAGCTCGGAATGGGCTAGTTTTTCTTGCCATCAATCATCATCACTGCTTATGATTTTTTCATAGTTACATAAGAAGTTTTTACTAAAATTAGTAAGAACATTGCATCGACTACTGAATCTTGGATACGGAAGAGAGGCTTGTGTTTACCATAAGACAGCAGAAATTTTCAAAATTTACTCTAGTAATGATTAACTATAATACATTTACGTGATTAATTTTTAAAATATAATTTTTGAAGACTTTTATGTGGGCTGTATTTGAAGAAATAACTTTATTAAGTGTGTATCATAACTAATTCTCACTAAACATGCTTACTTCAGGAACTAGCGATCAAGCCTCACGCGATGCTTGGTTTTCCTCTCCAAATTCATTAGCTTATAAGGAAACCATGTCCCAACCCTAGAATCTATCCAACTTCATACCATATTCCTACAATATCCCAAACTCACTCGGCAACTCATCTAGCCAGCGTAGTGAGTTACGGCCAAAAACATAATAAACCGATTTATTATGAAACAAAAAAAAGGACAGGCGATGAAAGACCCTCAGTCTGCGGCAAATTAAAAGAAGCTCATTACGGCTACCATGAATCCTAGCGATAACTAGAAATTGCTAAGAATCATGGAGTATGGAAAAGCTGATAAATAAAGTTGACTATAACTATGTACAATACATAGAATTTCAGAATTTAAGAATGAATAATGAAATTGGATAGTGAGATTCGAAACAAAACTCGGATGTATTTGGAATATATTCCCTATGAGCACTGAATGTAGAAGGGTAAGAGGGAATATAAAGATATATACACAGAAAGAACAAGCAAAAGCAATGAGAATAGGTAAAAATGATGTTGATATAGAAATTCTTGGAGAAGAGACTGACGAATATCAAGTAGAAACAAGAAGAAATCTATCGTAAAGCGAAATTTGCAAAAAAGACTAATTCAAATTAATAAATAAAGATATGAGAAGTGGACTCTTGCAAAAAGAAAAGAAAACAGTACACAACTAATGGAAAAAAGGAGCGATCTAGCGATCTCAGGTAATTAAGGCCCCATAGCATATACTGAATTAAGGAGATAAAAGAAGACATCAGGAGAAATATAAAGTATATAGTAGAAAAAATATTAAAGGAAAATAAGAGCTAACATTTTAAGGATGGATATTAAACACACACATCAATACATCTTAAAAGGAAAGACCAAAAAATAACAATTGATAGACAATAAGTCATTCAAATAATACAAAATATTATCAAAGCCGCTACAATTCTAAGGTAGAAAACCCAAATATAAAAATCATAAGTACAAGACTGAAGAAATCGAATTATATCAAAACAATAAACAATTAACAGTCTGGATTACATACAATAAATTCGAAACATCATCGAAAATACTATAGAATATATCAAGGACTTATACAAGTATTTATAGACTATGACAAGCTCTTTGATTCGTTCGTTCGAAATATGGGCATGGACATTTAAATGCGTTCAACATTACCATGTGATTATGAACTCATATCGGACTCATCGGAAACATATATAAAGAGAAAATCAGTACAATGAAACTACATTCAGATGAAAAAATATTTAAATTTGTAGAGGAATAATCCAAAGAGACTCCATATCACCGAAGCTTTTTACGTGGGCAATGGAATTCAAAAAGTAAACTGGTATTATAGTACACATTGAAGAACACAAATAAAACAGATTAAGATATGCAGATAATGTAGTGCTTATTGTGAAGGATTCCCTGGACGTGCAAGAGTTGGCAAAAGAACTAAAAGAAGAATCAGTAGAAACAGGACTAAATATAAATATGAGTAAAACAAAAATAAGAAAGACATCTATCCCACCTAATAATGAACATATTGTGCTGAATGGAATGAAGATATAAGAAGCAGAAAACAATGTGTTATCCCAGTTCTGCTGTATGGGGCTGATATATAATATGTACAATCATAAAGAAAACAAATAGAAAATGCAAACTATCTAAAATCGAGAGAGAAATCTCTAAATATAACGCTGAAAGACGAAATGTCTATAGAATGAGTAAGAATACTTACCAAAATGGAACAGATTCAAAACACAACACTAAAGGGAAAAATGGAGATAGGTACATATGTTCTTAAAAATTCATTTCATTTAGTTCTTACAGGTTAAAAAGTGCCGAAATTTTAATTCTGTGCAACTTTATTGTCCACAATATCGACTGGCTTAAGCATTCAAGCATCATCAATAAACAGAGCTGTGAAGTCTTGAAGTCACTAAAACCGCGCAAAATCCGTTAAAAAAGTTTTCGCTTAATTCACACATTTTAAAATATTTCTTTCCTGCTAGAAATGCTCTTGAATTCAGTCGATACTTAAAAAAGACAACAAGATCTTGCCAAACTGCTGGTCAATCTCATTGTTCTCAGTAATATCGAAGATTATGGAAAATGATATTAATCAAGATCTTTTAAAATTTTAAGAATTTAACATTCTTAACGACCGCTAATAAAAATTTTATTAGCAAAGATCAGCAGAAGATATCTCTCTTTATCTCTCTTTTGCACACACATACACATAGATCTGTGGAACAACACAATTAAGCACTATGTATAATCAAGTGCGGTTGCACTTGATATATCCAAGGTATTCGACTATGTCTAGTAGGATGTATGGTTGCTTAAGCTGTGCTTTTCGTTAGCCTGAGAGGCTTTGTTTACGGTTCTCGAGTTTTCTCAGCGATCGTTTGCTGCAAGTGACAATTGATATATTTAGTTCCTATATCACACCCAGGTGTATTGATAGGTCCTATTATTTTCAAGTGTTCCTTTAAATAATGTTTCTTTAAATAAATGATCTGCTATTATTTCTTTATTGATTTTAAATAGACCAACATCAGCTGCCTAGCTAAATATTCGCAGA
>CM032446.1:129505424-129815424 GCA_019049505.1 Pachyrhynchus sulphureomaculatus
AAAAATTTTGGAATATTCTCTATAAGGTGTAGATTGAATGGAAATTAGTAGTCAAGTGACCTTTAACAATTTATCTGGTATATAAAAACAAAGATTGGAAGCAAACTTTATTGAAAACTCATTTAGGGTGTGTTTTGTGAAGTCCTGATCATTTTATACCTTCTTAAAAAAAATATTTTAAAAGTAAACACTGTACGGATTACCAATTACCCAAGTCCGACTTGTATTTGGCCGGTTTTTTTTACATGGTTAGATTTAGAAAAACAGAGGAATAAAGCTGAATAACTGGACATACACAACTCACGTTGCATGTGCTATCTTTAAGAGTACTATCCAAAAAATTTCGAAAAAATTCTGGAATATTCTCTATAAGGTGTAGATTGAATGGAAATTAGTAGTCAAGTGACCTTTAATAATTTATCTGGTATATAAAAACAAAGATTGGAAGCAAACTTTATTGAAAACTCATTTAGGATGTTTTGTGAAGTCACTGATAATTTTATACCTCCTTAAAAAAACTATTTTAAAAGTAATCACTGTACGGATTACCAATTACCCAAGTCCGACCTGTATTTGGCCGGTTTTTTTACATGGTTAGATTTAGAAAAACAGAGGAATAAAGCTGAATAACTGGACATACACAACTCACGTTGCATGTATGGCTTGATTTTCTAACTGAACTTTTTTTTTTATTCGAATGCGAAATAAAACCTTCCTCAATATTTATTTTCAGAAAACTCCAAACATACCACGAACAGATTAATTAGCTATTTCTTTAAAAATTAAAACATTGGTCGATATGTGGTACTTTTTGACCAGTGACATGCGTATTTATAATGGACATAGATAATCTATAGATATGTCAAATTGAGCATTTTTCACAATTATCAATATACACAGTAAGCCAAAAAATACAGTCCAAAATATAAATTTAAAATAGGAATATATACATAATATGAAAAAAAATTAAATACTACATAAAATATATTTAATGATACAGTACGTTCTTCAGGTATATTAAATAAAATGGAATTTCCTACTATGTTGGGAATGTGGAATCTTTGGCACAATGACACTACTCAGTATATATCACCACTACGCCAAACATTTTATTTTTACACTCGACGCGCGTTTCGCTAAAAATTGTTGGATTTAAGAGAGTTTAACAATATATTGCAACATACGGCGCGGCTCAAAATAAGAGATAAAAATGAAGAATTGAAGTATTATTACTTTTTACAGGCTGTAGCTCTCAGAATGTGAATCTTATAACAAAGAGACTTATATGATCTTAATTTTCAACAAAAAAATCAGGTTCACCAAATATTGAATATATAATTAAACATTAACAATTAAAAAATTTTTACTAACTAGCTAATTCAGAATGTTGTCGATATCATAAGACGTTAAACTAATTCTTTAGTCTAGGCTCTTAGAGATAATAAATACTTATATAAAAAAAAATTGAGATTTAAGAAGAGTAAATTTTAAATTATTTCGTAACGAACAGGCTCAAAATAAAGGGACAAAATAGAGAGTTACGGTATATCTTTAACCGGTTATAGTTTCCAAAAAGAGCAGAGAGGCTTATATATTTCTATTACAATTATCAATTTTAAAAAATGACAACTTTCAGGTCAATCGGGCTACAGCTAGTCACTTTCAGTTGAACCTCTCTCTCAATCCTTTCACCCCAACGGGAGTATCGATGTCACTATGCGGTTGCTGCCTCAACAGTCATTCTCTACGAATCTCGATCCTGCGCGACCTGACTTTACTCGTGCATACTCATACCAAGAAGAAATCTTACTTGGTCGGACCATTTTTGATGTGAAATGGATCAGTTGAACAAAGTGACCCTCATTCTTGTTGTGTAGAAACCTATAAAAAAATGGATGGAAGAAGATGTTGAAATCAGAAGGGGCGCGAAAGAATTAGCGCAGAAAATGTAGACTACAGAAACTTAAACACGTGAAACAAAACGAAGCCGGCTGGTTACCGCCGGATCGATTGCGCTGCCACACAAGTAGAAAAATAATAAAGAAAAATATATGCAGTATCTGTGAGAAACTCGACGACGCACAGTAGTCCGAAAACCCGAAAAGCTAGCCATACTTGTTTAAATACCCCTGCAAATTCGTCTGCTATGATTCACGACCACTCAGGTGCATCTTCGGCTTGCACCTGTTTCATAACTTTAACCTATTATAGAAAGTGTAAAAGTGTACGAATTTTAATTGCGTAAAATGAATTCTGTCCCTAAAGGTGAACATAGTTTCACTGGGTTTCTGGAATTTCATATTTACTTAATGTTAAGTGAGTAATTAACTGGTCAATTATAGCGTTTTTTAATAAAATATTCCCAAAAATCTGGAAAGAACAAGCAATAAGTTAAAAACTCCATTGAACTTTAACGTAAAATGAGTTGGAGATTGTTTGTTCAAGTTCATTTTTTGTCAAAATATCAAGAAATTGAGTGCTAGATGTCGCAAATCTGTGTTAGTTTTGTGGCGAAGGTATGCATGGATGCCATGAAACGCGTTTTTCTTAACATTTGGGAAAGTGTTGCAAACTTATATAATTGCTAAATAATTAGGATAATGTTAATTAAACCAATTATTTGAAAATTTGGGAAATTGTTGCAAAATATCAAAAATAGTTAACAAATTCGGGTAAATGTTGCAAAATGGAAAACATACTTTAAAGATTCTGTAAATTATTGCAAAATGGTAAAGTTAGTTAAACAATGCCGGAAAATATTGCAACATGTAGCAAATTGTTTACAACTTCGGGTAATTGTTGCTAAAATTGAAAAAACACTTGAAAATTTCAATAATATGTTAGTAAACTGGAAAAATAATTTTAGAATTCTGGAAATTGTTGCTAAATGTAGCAATTGTTTAAAAATTCATAAAAAATTTCATACATAACTCACGTTATTCCAAAAATAGTCCGCCATTTTGAAGCCACCATTTTGTATTTTGGAATTTCAATTTCATATTCGCAATCAGTGTCCCCAAAATCCCATGTATACAAAGTTTCATAAAAATAACTCGTTTTTCCAAAAATAGTCCACCATTTTGGAGCTGCGATTTCATTTTTTGAAATCTGAACTTCATATTCGTATTCAGTGGCCCCCAAAGACTTATGTGTACAGAGTTTCATAAAAATAAGTCAAGTTTTTCCAAAAATAGTCTGCATTTTGGAGCCGTCATTTTGTTTTTTGAAAGTTTGAATTCATATTCGTGATCAGCGGTCCCGAAAATCCCGATATACCGAGTTTTATCGAGATCGAATAATACCTTTATATTTTGCTCAGCGTTTCGGACATTTTTCTTTTGTGCGACGTAAATAACTCTCCTGCAGTAGCCACCGTATTTCGTTTTCCGGCGACGTTTTGCTCCATGTATTTGTCTTTCTGTACCAACAGCTATATTTTCTGTGGCATTAGATATGCTCCTTTGTGTACATGAAACTTGTGTTTGTATGTATATGTGCATACTGTAATATATTAATCTATCAATACTTCAGCGAGTCGTTACGTACATATTCCCACTTCCTATATAAAAAAGAACATAAAGTAAAATATAGTAACAATTAATTAACTCAATTCTTTCATTTTATTTTTCATAAACGCCAATTCCTAAATATTAAAAATAACAAATTATGAATAAAACCATTAATAATTTTATAAACAAGAAAGATATATGGTTTCCTAGAACCCCGTCACTGCTATTATAAGATATAAAGAAAACCTAATACGCGTCAAAACGAGCTTAGAATCTGGTGAGAATTCTGTATGTAACTTATACCCAGGGCGCATCTAATTTTAGACAATAGATTTGAAAATCATGTTTCTTGTAGTAATCTAATCCTGATGTTTAGTCCCACTGTTCAGAGAAATTCTAATAATAAGACTCTAATGAAAATCTAAAATATAAATTTCCTAGTGGGTGGAAGTTAAGGTAAAAGCAAGCTGTGATTTAAATTAAGCTATCGCATTTACCTATTTTAAAGTTCTATGCTGTTTTATAACAAAAGTGAAGTGTACCTATTACTAAACTTATTAGTGATCATGAAACATTAATCATCAGCCCTAATGTTGAAATCAGGCACGAACTTAAAAATTATTTCAGGGGAGGGACGATTGTGAATCTTCTTGGTACAAGGAAGCTGACGACTTGGGCATAACTTTTGAGTAACTATTTTCTATCGAAATGTTCTAAAAAGAAAAGTTGTAGATAGGTAATTTGTTAGTAGAAGTCAGAATCAAGGCTATTTGAAATATGCATTTGTTGGGGGCTTGAGATCAATAAAAAAATTATAGTGGAATAAATGCTTGGAAAAGTATACTCTATTTTTATTTACCATATTTGCAATTCTCAGTTATTTATTTAAAATTAAAGTATGAACTTTCGTAATGCAAGTTGCATAAATGCACACCTCTTTTTTTACAGATTCTGGCCACTTATATCGGAATGTATAAGTTCGAAAGGGATTTTTATCTTTTTTTAATTTAAGGAGTATCACTTTAATGCCTATAACGAAACGTCTTCAAAGAAAAAAAAATTATTAATGCACACTCTTAAGCTTGAGCGCTTTTTTATTATTACAAGTATTTCCAAACATTAAATCTTAAAGGAAGATATGCCTTTTTAAGTTTTCTTGACCAAGAAAAGCAATATTCTAACTATTGATTTTGGAAATGTTAACCTTTAGCAATTTACTGGGACTTCGATTATCCCTGTACTTTCTAGGTAAATTTAAAATGTAACACATGGGCTGAAAAGTCCCGGGCCTAACAAAGAAAACACGGTTTTTTTTGGTTCAAAATTAGCTTTATTCATCAACGTAATCTCCATCAAGAGCAACGCAATCATTCCAGCGCCGCTCTAACATTTCAATACCACTTTTGTAGAACGATTTATCTTTTGCCTCAAAATAGGCCTCAGTTTCAGCGATAACCTCTTCATTCGTGCGAAATTTCTTACCGGCGAGCATTTTTTTCAGGTCTGCGAACAGCCAGTAGTCGCTGGGAGCCAAATCTGGCGAATACGGTGGATGTGGGAGCAATTCGAAGTTCAATTCATGTAGTTTTGCCATTGTTTTGATTGACTTGTGACACGGTGCGTTGTCTTGATGAAACAAATTTTTTCTTTGCCATATGCGGTCGTTTCTTTGCAATTTCGGCCTTCAAACGCTCCAATAACGCTATATAATATTCACTGTTGATGGTATTTCCTTTCTCAAGATAGTCGATGAATATTACACCACGCACATCCCAAAATACCGAGGCCATAACCTTTCCAGCCGATTGTTGTGCTTTCGGGCGCTTTGGACGAGGTTCACCAGTTGCTGTCCACTCAGATGACGATCGTTTTGATTCCGGATTGGATCCATGTTTCATCCATTGTCACATATCGACGCAAAAATTCCGGTTTGTTACGTTTAAAACATGGCCAAACACTGCTCAGAATCATCAACACGTTCTTGTTTTTGATCAACAGTGAGCAAACGCGGCCCACCCACTTTGAACAGAGCATTCTCATAGTCAAATGCTCATGCAATATAAAGCCTACACGTTCTTTTGATATCTTTACGATGTCAGCTAACTCACGCAACATCACTTTTCGATCATTCAAAACGATTTTATGGATTTTTTTTATGTTTTCTGGTGTTACCGCCTCATTTGGACGTCCACTGCGTTCTGCATCATCGGTGTCTCTACGACCACGTTTGAAGTCAGCAAACCAACGTTTTATTGTTGTTTCTGATGGAGCGGAGTCCCCATAACACTTTTCAAGCCATTGCTTCGCTTGAACGGTATTTTTTCCCATCAAGAAGCAGTGTAAAATTAAAACACGAAATTGTTTTTGATCCATTGTTTTGAAAATAACAAAAGTAGCGTCACTCTTAGCACAATAACTCACAAACTAATGAATAGAATATCATGAAATTTTAACAGCTGTCTTTTGAAGGTTAGTATTAACTAAAAAAAAAGGTGACTGCAATAAAACTAGCGCCATCTATGTGTTAGGCCCGGGACTTTTCAGCCCATGTGTTAAGATGTAAAATAATTACGTAATATTATACAAAATTACTTACATGAAGGTTACGATAAGTTAAGTACTGAAATTCAGTTACTTTTTATTCTATAGGGGTCGTAAGCTAGAATTCTAATTTGATTCAAGCAAATTTCAAACCTTAAGTATTTCTGAAACTGAATATTTATGTACGCCACAGAGAAAGTATATACTACCTCAACAAAAAATAAAAACGAACTATGTTAGTCACTTCCACACACCAGTATTTCTTAATTAAAAGAAGATAATGAAAATTCTTGTCCTTTTTTCCATTTGCAAAACCTTCAGTAAAGTTATTTTAAAACCAAACGAAACTGTTGCTGCGATAAAGTCAAAATATTAAACCGGATTAGCTGAGAATGTTTTGAAATATTGTAAATAGAAATAGGCAAAGAGTGACTCAAAAACAGTCCAAAAATCGCTCGTTTTAAGTATTTTTATATCTTAGCTATTAAAATAAATTAATGAAACTGCTGCCACAAAAGGATTCGTTTCAGGAAGTAATTATTAAAGCACCTTAAGTAAATTTTTAAAAATATGAACGAATTAGTTGATTACGCCGAATCATTAAAAATATGTCTACCTTATTACCCTCGAGTATATAAATTTAATCTCTATTATATTAAAAAAAAGTTTACATGTAATATATTAGAAGATCCACCCACTAAGAAGAAAATTTCTGGTAGAATAGCGCCGTATAGGGAGAAATATTTAATCGGTCAGATAATTACTTCCTGAAACGAATCCTTTTGTGGCAGCAGTTTCATTAATTTATTTTAATAGCTAAGATATAAAAATGCTTAAAACCATAATTATTATTGTTCGGTAAAATATCGTTTTCGTTTCCTATATATCGTGTTATATAACCTTTCCTGGGTTTTTCAAGGCTAGGTATTCAAAAATTAGATTATTTTTTTATTACTTTCTAGTTTGATTTAGGAAGGGGCTGATGGTAGTGTAATTTCAATAGCATTTTGAGATCTTTATAGGTTTTTTTTAGTTGACATAAGGAAAAATTTTAAGCATATTATTTTAGAGATTTATAGTATAATATGTAAGGGGTTAAAGCGTGGGGTAGGGGGTTGATGGAGATTCGAGGGGGTCGTTTCCTATATATCGTGTTATATATCCTTTTCTGGGGTTTTCAAGGCTAGGCATTCAAAAATTAGGTTATTTTTTTATTACTTTCTAGTTTGATTTAGGAAGAGGCTGATGGGGGTGGAGGTAGTGTAATTTCAATGGCATTTTGAGATCTTGACAGGTTTTTTCGTACAGGAAAAATTTTAAGCATATTATTTTTGAAGATTTATAGTAAAATATATAAGGGGTTAAAGCGTGGGATAGGGGGTTAATGGACTTGCTTCCTATATATCGTGTTATAGGTTTTTTTGGGGGTTTGTGGAGTCGAGGACTAAGTGATTTTTTCATTAGTTTCAATTTTAGTGAGAAAAGGGGTAAGAGATGTGAAGAATATTATATGGTTTCAATAGCATTGTGGAAATTTTTCCAGGTTTTTGGTTGCGATAATAAACAAATTTTCAGCATAAATATATATTTTATATATATTATAATTATGCAACCTGTAAGAGGTGAGAATAGGAGTCAGAAAGGTGATTTCGTATTTGTTAATTTATATATATATATATATATTATTATATATATATATATATATATATATATATATATATATATATATATATATATATATATGTATATAAATATATGTATATATATATATATATATATATATATATATATATATATATATATATATAACACATTAAAATTCCGGGTTTTAATCCGCTAGTCTAACAATGAATTTGCACGACGTTTCGCCAGAATCTCATTTGGCATTTTCAAGTGCCCCCCGCTGCTGCTGCTGCTCGAGACTGTGATCTTGCTGCCGCTGCAGCTCGAGGTTAACTCTCTTAGCTTCAAGCGAATTCATTGTTAGACGAACGGATTGAAACCGGAATTTTAATGTATTACATTCCACCATCCGTGAAAACCTGTATTGTAATATATATAAATATATTTATATTTATATATATATATATATATATATATATATATATATATATATATATATATATATATATATATACATATATACATATACAAAAAGTCTCCATACACCACCTGCTTGCTATACTATTTTTCTGTTATGTTTAACTAATTAATTGGAACTATAAGAAAACATGTTCACATTAATATTTGAAACTTAACCAACGAGGATTAGATTAAAAATAATTACGGAATATTTTATTTAGAAGTTACATCATGTTATAAAAACGTAAACAAAATTAATGTCAAAAAAGTCTCCATACACTCAAGAACTGCATTGAAAAAAACACGCCGCATTTTATCAAACTACCTATTGCTCGCTAAACTAAAAACAAATAAATAATTTTCGGCCATACCTTATAATCTATCACTTGTTGCTAGCAATTCTGCAGTGGATTTTCAAAGTAGTATTAAAAATGAGCGAGAGGAATTGTGAAATTCCGTTTCAAGTTCAAAAGATCATAATTGATTTGTGTAAAGATGGAAACTCGTACAGAAATATAGGAAAAATTGTTAAATGTTGCATGCTACTATTCAGTACATTATAAACAAGTATAAATCAACGGGTTCCTATAGAATTCGACCACGCTCCGGTCGTCCCAAGAAACTGACTCCAAGTGAAGAGGCCAGTATTGTTAGACAAATAATTATAGGTCCCAAGAAAAATGCACCAAAATTAAAAGAATACGTACGGGAACTATTTTCGAAAAATGTTTTTTCACAAATAGTGAGAAATTATTTACACAGGGCAGGCTCTAAGGGGTTTGCAGCCAGGATAAGCCGTTAATTTCGGAAGCTAATCGCAAAAAGCGGTTAGTTTTTGCTAGGGAATTTGTTACTAAACCTCCTGAATTTTGGGAATCTGTAATCTTTAGTGATGAAACTAAAATTAACCTTTTTGGGTCTGATGGCATAACTAAAGTTTGGAGAAAAAAAAATACCGCATTTGATATTAAAAACATTTGTTCCACGGTGAAACAAGGGGGTGGCAGTGTTCTGCTTTGGGGATGCATGTCCGCTGGAGGAGTTAAAAATTTACATTTTATTAATGGTACCATGGATCAGCATGTTTATCTGAACATTTTGAGAGACAATTTAAGAGAAAGTGTCCAAAAATTATCACTCGAAAAAAATAACATTTTCAACAGAACAATGATCCGCAAATTTGATGCGAGAATGCATGATCCATAAGGTGCGACAGAAGCTTTATACACCTCCGCAATCATCCGATGTTAATCCCATCGAGTATTTATGGGAGGAACTTAAACGGCGCGTTTGCAAACATAATGCTTGAAATAGAGAAGAATTAAGAAACAGAATATTGAACGAATGGGAGAATATGCCAGCAAAGGTTACAGGAGATCATCGAGGGCAACGTCGGTCCTACTAAATATTAGTTTAAAAGAAGTGGTTATTTTCCGTTAAACTCCGTCAAATTATTATTGGTAATTGTTAAATGTATGGAGACTTTTTTGACATTAATTTTGTTTATATTTTTATAACAATGATGCAGCTTCTAAAAAAAATGTTCCGTAGTTGTTTTTAATACTGATCCTCGTTGGTTAAGTTTCAAATATTAATTTAAACATATTTTCTCATAGTTCCAATTAAATAGTTAAACATAACAGAAAAATAGCATAGAAAGCAGGTGGTGTATGGAGACTTTTTGGACTGACTGTATGTCCAGGATTCATCACATTAACCTTCTTTATGGTTTTTCAGTGGACCAATGGATCTGTATTGTTTGTAGGAGACTCCTCTAAATTTAGACGCAATCATGATCACCAACATGATATTTAGGTTTAGAAATTATCTTAATGTTATTATAAACTATGTTTAGTAAAAATTTTTCATATGCTCGCGAAACTTCATTAAATTTTAGATCTATAATGTTATGTGCTCTATTGTTGTAGAACAGAAAAATAGTATAGAAAGTAGGTGGCGTATAGAGACTTTTTGGACTGTATATATATATATATATATATATATATATATATATATATATATATATATATATATATATATATATTTTATATATATATATATATATATATATATATATATATATATATATATATATATATATATATATATGACTTTTAAGTCAAGGGAACGAAACATATTTTCTTGATAACAGCGTGAGAGGGGAAAAGGCTTAAAAATCATTAAATCCTGTATAGTTTTAATATAATGATAAGAATTTTGCTTGGTTTTTGGTGGGGATATTTTAAAAGATTTTAGCTAATCATTTTATAGTAAAATATATACAAGGTGAAAGGAATGGGATAAAGGGTTAGAAACGTGGTTGGGCATATATCATAATATAATTCTATTTCAGTGTTCTTGCTTTTTCATTAATCCCTATTTTAACAGAAATAGAATGTAGAAGGGATCGATATCTGGTTACAGAGTAAGTTAAAAAAAGTTACGTTGATTATAGAAAAAGTTCTTAGAAATACAAACAGTTAAATTGGCCGAAACTTACTTACCTCTGGCAGGAAAATTGTTGTTTATACGTCCCATGCTAAAGGGAAAGAATTGCTCCCGTATTTTTTTTTTCTTTACGTTTTAGTGTCTTTAACTCGCGAAAAATACATATTCCCATGTCCATCGGTCTGTCTATCCGACTGTCAGGCTGTCGGTCTGTTGGTCTTTTGGCATCATAATACTCGAACGAAATGATATTATAATATTTGACATAGGGATGAAACCTATAGTTTTTAGGTTTCAAGGAAACAAGGTGAAAGTGGTGGATGTCGATATGTTGTATGATTTTATTCATATTATAGAAATTTACGTTTCTTATAGTTGGGAAACTCAAATTTAGTATTTATTTTAGAACTACATGTTGACAAAGAAGTAGTAGTACTTTAATTTAATTTACTTTAAAATTACTTTAACAATTTTTAAAAAAATGTCTGTTTTTTTTTTAATTTTCCAGAGATTAGAATTTTGATACTACTCAAATTTGCTCTAAGAAGTAAGGATAAGAAGTTACGGTCTACAGCTTATATTTAGATAGCTTTTGTTATTAAACTAAAAAGCAATTTTTATTCTCAAATCTTAGCTTAAAAAACAATCTTATAACTCTTCTTGCTGTATAACTGGATTTTCAAGGTATTTTTGATATTTTTTTTGGACTTCATGCTTCTAGTACACCTTTTATGAGAATATGTAAATCTCATCAAAGAAATAGAAAGACTTTAATTATATAAAGTTCTTTTCCCAATATTTTATGATTTTCCTATAGTCTAAAGGTATCAATGACTATCAATATAGGTCCATCATATCTGATATTATTATTGAGATAATTGAATAAATCATCATAAGTGGTACTCTAATGGTGCACCTATTTTCTGTATTTTGTGTGTTGTATTCTATTTCATTATTATTATCTGAATTATCTTCTGATGGTAAATGACCTTGTTCAGGCAACGTGTATAATTTTATTTCCCAACTTATATTAATATTAATCAGCATATTAGAGCAAATTTATTTATGGTTTTATTGCTGTTAGCAACTTGTCCTAATTATTCGAGAGAATTAGCATTTTATAGAAAATTTATTTTTCCTACAAGGATTTTCAAAGTACCTGTTTTAAATAAGATGCTACTACCATATTTATATTACTGACAAAACAGTGAGTGATTTACCAAGTAATTTCTTTACAGATACACAGTTTAAAAATAAATATTGAATTTGGCTTCTCACATTAAAAGTAATTTAAATATTGAAACAACATTTTAAATGTTACTTTATAATGAATTATTTATAAAGAAAGAAATTAAGCAGATGCAAGGGTTCTGTTAAAATTGGAAGTAATGAAAAAATAACAATATATTTGAATTCTGCGTTTCAAAGACCGTATAGGATGATATATACGAAGCCATCCTTCTACCTACCCCCCCCCACCTTGTCCTTTAACTCTCCTATGTTTTACTATAAGTAATTCAGTTTAAAATTTGTCTAATATTTCAACCAAGAACTAGGTAAAATTTAAATATTACTTGTGACACTATACCCTTGTCCCAGAGCGATCTGGTTCCTGTTGCTGCTTAAAGTAGCATATGTTTATTATTTAGTTAAAGATTTATAGTAATAAGCGGTAGACAAACTGACGGAAATGAGAAACTGTTTCTCGTGATCTAAGGATCCTAAAATGTGAAGGAATGCAAAAATCATTGGTCATTTTTTTCACACAAATTCCTTCCCTTAGCAAGGGAACTAAAAAATTAAGTTTAGGCATATAATATGCTACATAATATAAGGCTAGAATTAATAGAGGAATTCGCGTAACAAAGAATGTATTAGGAACAAGGTGAATTTAGTGTAGAGTAATTTTTTTATTTTTATTTTATAACTGATAATATGTTATGGATTGTCGCTTAAGTGTATTCATAGCTTGTGTATTTCTTTCCTGAGTCCGTCTTATAAATGCTATAATGTAGGCTTTCGTATTAATGGACCAGTCTGTATATTCAATCATGAATTTTTATGGAATGCCTTTTTATCTAATATCAAGTTTGGCTTAATGTTATAAACATTTCTCACTATTCGTATTGTATTTGTGCTATCTAGCGGCATTTTAAGGAATTTTAGTAGTAGTTTCTTACACTTAACTTTTTTGGATACCTTTGTATTTTTTTTGGTATGAATATATGTGTGAAAACTAACAACGTAATTCATTCATGTATTAATTTAGGAACAGTTTAGTCTCATAAACTGTAAATAACCTTTTTAATATGTCACAACGTCATGAAAAAAATAATTGGAATAGTGAAGATATGAACAGTCCAAATTTGACAAGTGAGGTTTAACCACATTTTAATTGAAATTTTGAAAATTTGAGATATATATATATATATATATATATATATATATATATATATATATATATATGTACATATATATATATATATATATATATATATATATATATATATATATATATATATACACATATACATATATATATATATATATATATATATATATATATATATATATATATATATGTATATGTGTATATATATATATATATATATATATATATATATATATATATATATATATATATATGTATAGTGGGGGGCCTTGAAATAGAAATAAAATTTAGTAAAATAGTTAAAATATACACCCATTTCACCTCATACCCGAACTCATTTCCCGTTTCACAAGTAACGTGACATACTTTCCTATTTTAAACGAAACTTTTATGGACATACAATATTTGCTTTCTGGATTCTACGGAAAAATCTAGATAACTTTGTGTCTCATTCCCTATGTCAATTACCAGTAAATTCTGAGATAATGGCATCTGAATATCTGTCAATTTTTACTTTAAATTTTCCATGACAATAATGTAGCTGGCTGATAGGTTACATTTTATTCCGAAAAATTATATTCATGATGGGTTACAAAAATGGAAATTAATTTTTATTAAGCAGATTTGAAATATTTCTTCACCAGCTGTAAGTAAAGTAAATTTATTAATCATATAACTTCAGGATGTGACGGACTATTATTTAGAGAGATTGTAGAAATTCTCTCATCAACAGAAAACTTAATGCATACAGGTACTACAGTAACTATTTTTCTACAGATGTGGAAAATACGACCCTTAAAAACGCAACTTTTGTTTTTGAATTCGGTGTAAGTTTTTAGAGTTTCTCTGTAAGTGGGGGTTCTTTTGTGTGAAAAATGCCCCCGCGGTCATCGATTTTTAAATTGGGTGTAAGTTTGTAAAATTCCAATATCCGTCGTTTTTGTTGCAAAAATCTCCTTTGCTCCTGGCCACTGATTTTTGGTTGACTATGTTTAGAGAGGTCTAAGTTTTTAGAGTTCCAGTGTTAAAGAGTTTTAGTTATCAAGGAGTTTTGTTTCCGATCATCGATTCACCTCGTCGCTTCATAACTATCTCCATCTTTAGTGTTTTCTTTTTTTTTTTTAAGAAAATTCCCCTTATATCTATATGCCCCCTGCTCCGTGCACCTGGCTACGCTACTGGCTCTTTTTCAATTTATAAACAAGATGTACTATAAGAACGGGCCATTATTTTTATTGACCATTCAGTAGTAAACTGAATCCAATTTCCATCATAATTTTCCTAGATAAAACTCCAGCTACCATAGCAGTGTACACATTATTGTAATGCATGTCTGCGAAGGTGGTTCTTATATTGCGCTAATACAGGGGGTTGCGGCTGGTATTCTAAAAAAAGGTATTCCAATTGTATAGTACAGCTTAGATCAGGCATAAGTCATTACATTGTTGGCTCATACATATTTTTCGATAACTGTCATTCATAATACTGCTATTTATCATCAAAATGATTGTTAATATCATATATTTATGGCGCCAGTAGTTTTCATTTTTAATTTTAATAATCACTTAGATTCAATAATATGCTTTATATCTCGTAAATCTGGGAGAAAACTACTTGGGAAATGAGGTAATCATATCGCCATCACACGTATCCAATTATTTTATGCAATACTTTTTGCTGGTGTTCCTGGGGAATAAGGAAGCGCTTCACAAGTACAGAGAATCTTGGCGGAAGGTTATAGCAGGGGCATATATCAAAGTTGCACTGATCTTAAATTTAGTCATCTATTTACCTCCCTTCGTTCAAATTAAACATTTTAGGAACTTCATAAGAAGAAAATGGAAAGAGTAGAATATAAAAATATGATTAATAAATTAAAAAAAATTTTATAAAGTAAATGAATAAAAACAGTAACGAGGAACTATACAATAAAGCTTGATTTAGAAAATAATTGTCACATACAATCTTAAGTAAAGCTAAATTCATTATAGTTATATATTGCTACTCAATTTTAATTTCAATCTCAAAGGCCCATATTGTTACTCTATTTTTGAACATAGGCCTCCCTCATTGCACGCCATCTATCTCTATTCTGTGCTTCTCTCGTCTAGTTCAGACAAGCAGTCAGATTCAGTTCATTTATCCAAAGTGTTGGTGAAAGTCTCCTTTTTCTTTTTCTAGTATAAGGTCTCCAGTGTAGGATCATGTTGTTCCATCTAGAATCACTACACCTTGCTTTATGTCCTGCATAATTCCACATTAGAGTGGTGATTATTTCAACTGCGACTTTCATCTCTATTGTTCGCCTAATCCATTCACTGGTCTCTCAGAGATATATTAATCGTTTTCCTTTCCATAGCCCTCTGTATGACAGCTATTTTTTTTAATGTGTGTTTTGTCCAAATCCAAGTTGACCTGACGTAAGCACTGGAAGGATATATTGGTCGAATATTCTTGATTTAAGTTTTAAGGTAATGTTCTTATTTTTAAGTATATAAGACAGTTTTCCGAACGCAGAACATGCAACCCTTTTCCATCTGTATATTTCATTCTTTTGGTTTTCTCTTCCAAGTTGTAGTTGGTGGTTCAGACTATTCATATTTACCCAATTTTCGATGATATCAAACGCTTTATAGAAATCAACAAGGGCAAAGCAGATGTTAAAATTACATTCAATCGACTTCTCCCTTAGTTTTCGCATTGCCAAGAGTTGATTACAAATACTAAAATATTTCCTAAATGCAGACTGCTCCACAGGTTGTTATTTATCTTACTTTTTATTATTCTGTTAGTTATGATATCGGAGAAAAGTTTATATATCTGTGAGAGTAGACTAATAGGTTTATGGTTCTCTAAATTAGTTTTGTCCCCTTTTTCATGCAGGAGAACAACATTATTCCACGAATCTGGTATTCTATCTGTTTTTAAACATTCGTTGAATAATTGGCCCATTTTAGATAAGAGTTCGTCACCTCCTTCTTTTAGCATCTCCACTGTTACGTCATTCCCTTCGTGGTGCTTTGTAGTTTTTCATAGCTGACGAGGTCATTCTAACTTCATTCCCATCAATATCAGGCGTACACTTAGAAACAAACTTCATTATGTTCCCTGTGGTTGTTTTATATTCTGGATCTTTGACAAGTTGAGAAGTATATATATCCTTATAAAATGTTCCTGCTATTGTTATTTTTTTCTGTGTCTCCCTTGTTCCTATTCCCTCTTTGTCCCTTAGACTGATAATTTATCTCTTCCTTCTCGTTCTCTTAGACATTTAAGGTTCTTGTTTTGTTCTATTGCTCGATGTACCTTAGTATCGTATATTTCTGCATATCTCTCCTGATTAGCTTGCTTGTTTCCTTGTAGACTCTCCTGAATTATTCTAAGTTACTGTCTCTAAATAATTCATTCCTCTCATACATTATTTCTCTTGTTTCTACAGTTCATTTGTTCGGTTTTGTTCTTTTTTGGCTGTTTCTTTTATGTATGTTGTCAGGTTTTCTGTTAATACTTCTAGGGGCGTATTTTTCTTTCTATTTTCATTTTGCCTGTCTTCGCATTAATTCTGCTCTATATGCCTCGCCATTTTTGCTCAATTTCAACAGAAAAGTAACAATCTGCATCGATTGTTGATTTTCTTTTATGATTCTTTGATTGTTTTATATTGCCATCTATCTTAATTTTAGCCCTTATTAGTCTGTGATCATTTGATATGTTGAATGAGTTGAGCACATTAACTGCTAAATTATGAACAATAGCAAATACTACATCCTAATATTCGGTGCTACTAGATGGTATTTGACAAAAAAAATTTCGTTTGTATAATTACATATGCGATACGATTAAAAATTTCCAGAATAACGCTATAAAATCTGGGGTGATTACTTTTAAGTTTCCTGACTCCAGTCAACTTCAAAATAATCGCCCTGCACTCAAGTGCACCGGTTCCACAGCCTTTTCCACTGGTGGAACATTTATTGTAAGGTCGATGCCTCTGCCTCCAACACCGCTTGCGTTCGTGTTTTATTTCCTCTACCGTCTTGAAGCGGCATCCCTTTCACTTAATCTTCACATAAAAACTGTTGCGTACAGAATAAACTGAGAGCTGGTGTATTGGCGTGATGCAGGAGGAAACTGTTTCGGCTCCAAAGCTTTGACCGTTTCCTATCCAGTCGAAATTTGGGCACGGCTTAGGACTTCATCCTTAAATGGTTTCTTAATCTCTTCATATATTTTAGTAGAACTTTTACCGAGTTTAAAATAGAATTTCATCCACACACGCTGCTTCTTTGTAGTCTTGTAGAGTGACACAATTAGACTTTTAAACAAACTGGCCTACAGAACAAACTGAATAGGTTAGCAAGTCGAAACTTGTGCAATTTTATCAGGAATTCACAAACCGTCACCTATCGATGCGAGTTTATACAATTTCGCATTTTCCCTCTTCAAGTAAGAGAATTTTTGGATTGCACTGTATATTAAATATATTTAATGTAATTTTTATAAAGATACTCAAATTTAGTGATTTATTTTATTATAAATTTTAGAAAACTTATTTTTACTAAATTATTTAATTTTCCTTAAAGTGGGACGTATTCTAGACGCTATTTGCGTTTTTTAGATTACATTTTCATGTCGCTTGTAATTAAATATTAAATATATTTTATGCAATTTTTATATATAATTTGCAATATTATAGTCAATCTAGCGATTTATGATGAATGATTTCAAAAAACTTATTTTAACTAAAATATTTAATTTTTAATAAAATGAGAGATATTTCTACCCTTTCCTCTACTATATTTATCATGGTTAAAATTATTTCTACAAACTCTAACTAAAAACCAAAATGTATTATATTTGCACTCTAAGTAATTCTATTTACAGAAAATGTTGTCAAGACATAGGTAATACAAATATAAGGCTTCATTTGAACAGAAAAATTTTTGCTATCCAGATTGACCGTCGTCGTCGCCGTCCGCAAAAATAAATAATGCTTATATGGATCGGTTTACAAACTATGATATTTCCCGTCATTCCTACACTTGTTATTTTAATGTTCGAGGACATGTCATCGTTTCTGAAAGATGAAATACATTTTCTGATCAGTGTATATCATTATACAGCCATAACCGAAATTTATGCAAGAAATGTGAAAAATTCGTATTACTAATTTCTCTAAAAAAATTTTGATGCTATAGTTTCTGCATTCGGTGTTCCAACATGATATAAAATTTAATAAATTAAATTATATTTTAAATTTCTGAAGAATAATGATACAAAAACAGTAATTTTAGCCATAACACTGCACTTTCAAAAATTGAAAATTTACGGTTAGAAATACAACTTTAGCAATCTAACCTTAACAAGTGTCTTAAACGTGTTGATTATACAAATAGCTGGCATCTTTTTTTATAAATACACACAAATATGTGTTAAAAATTGATCTGAATTTAAATTTTTGGAAATTAATGTAACCAAAAATGTTAATTTTTCAATAACGAATAAAAAGAAATTTATTTTAGATATACTTAAATTTTTCCAATTTGAAGCGAAAAATTCACTTGCCGAACAGTGCAGTGGTCAAATTTTCATGCTTTTCGAGATTATTGTGTTATTAATATTAAAGAGTGAGCTTTAACTTTTTAGAAATATTCCCTTCCTTCATATTCAGTTTAACTAACAATTATTGTTACAGAAAATACACTTGTTTTAAATATTAATATAAAAATTGTAAAAGGTTAATCCAAAAATAAAGAAAATATTATATATTTTCATTCATGTTAATAATTAATAAAAATTTAAATAAAAATCAATTTAAGCGACTTTTATTTTTTCCGTATAAAATAACCCACACTGGTTTAAAAGTTAAACAAAGAAGATTAAATTTTTCAATCTCAACTCCAGCAATTATGATTTGAATAAATATTTTGCTATATAGGTTTTCAGAATATCCCGTAATTTTACTTTTAAAAATAGAGGTTTTGATATAAAACTTACCTGTTAATATTATTATCAGTAGTACACAACTTTGTACTTAGTTCATGTAGGATTCATTCTAGAACATGATGGCAAATTATGATCAGTACATTATTATTAGAGTAAATATCCAATACTTAAAAATATTTTTTTTTATACAGGATGTACTAAAATTAATTAACATCAGATTTTTAAAATGAGATTTTTTAGAATACTTAAATAAATAGTTTTGGAGATATTGATACCTAAAAAACCATATGTTTGAAAACGGTTTCTGTAATTAACTTATTTCTCTTTTTGCTACTCGGAATTGTTACCTTGCGGATTGACCAGAGAGAAGTTATCAAACTCTTGATCCCCCAAATTGAATTTTATACAACTTCAGAAACTCCTCAGTACCAATTATAGTAAAAACTACTTGAAAATAATTAGCTATTGAACTGTTCGCCGGCCGTATTTGATCGGTTACTTTGAATTTATAATGATTATTCATTATAGTTGTTACGTACGATCTCACAGATTCTCCAATAACAATTTTGATCAAAATCCAATAAAACCTGAACCATTTTAGTGTGATAGAATGGATTCGCAATTTTTGGATTTCAAAGAATGAGTTTCTAGTAAACATATGCCTTCAAAAACCCCACAGTACCAATTACTGCAAAACTTCCTAAAAGCAACATTGAAATATATTCAGTAGTTTAAGAGAAAATTCCGAATATGTAGATATATACATCAACGCTGCGAATCTACTTCTTTTTAAATTGTAAAGACACTGAAGTAATTTTGGCGATGAGTAATAGTAACACAGTAAACATTGTTTATATAAAAATAAAATAATACATCCTTGAAACCTGAATACCACAATAAATTATCTTTAGGTTAAGGAGTTGTAATAGTTTAACAATTGATAAGACGACGTGGAGACAACAAGGACATCTATCACTAACAGATAGTACTAAAAGCACATTGTATAGATCTGGCCTTATGAGGCTAAATACGGTGAGCTATAGTGCAGAATTTAAAAATTGCCACATCCTGGTAATAATGATTTGGTTTTTGCTGTTAGACGACAAAGCTGAAAAGTTTTTGGTCTAGCTACTTCTTTGCAAAATTCGACTTTATTCGTCAATATAGTCTCCTTCAAGGGAGATACAATCAGTCCAACGCTTTTCTAACATTTCTATACCTTTCTTGTAGAAGGATTTGTTTTTGCCTTCAAAAAAACAGGCTTCAGTTTCGGCGATAACTTCTTCATTGGAGTCAAATCTCTTTCCGGCTAGCATTTTTTTGAGGCCTGGGAATGGATAATAGTCGCTGGAGGCCAAATCTGGAGAATACGGCGGGTGAAGAAGCAATTCGAATTCAAATTCAAGCAATTTTGTTCTAGTAACCATTGACTTGTGACACGGTGCATTGTCTTGATGAAAGAGCACTTTTTTCTTGTTCATTTGGGGCCATTTCTTTACGATTTCTGCCTTCAAACGCACCAGTAACTTTATATAATATCCGCTATTGATGATTTTTCCCTTCTCAACATAGGCAATGAAAATTATTCAATGCGCATCCCAAATTACAGAGGCCAGCTGACTGCCGATTTCATTCCGGTGTGTAGTTATGTTTCATCCGTTGTGACATATCGCATGAAAAAATCCTTTTTATAGCGCTTAAACAGTTCCAAACAGCGCTTAGAATCAACAACACGTTGTTGTTTTTGGTCCACTGTGAGCAGACGGGGTACCCATTTCGAACAAAGCTTTCTCATGCCCAAACGTTCATGCAAAACATGACTAACACGTTCTTTTGATATCTTTAGGGTGTCAGCTATCTCATGCAATTTTACTTTACGGTCATCCAAAACAATTTTGTGGATTTCTTTGATGTTTTCCGGTGTAACTACCTCATTTGGGCATCCAGATTTTCAGCATAATTTGTATCTGTACGACCACGTTTTAAATTCAGCACACCAGTAAATGATTAGTGATTTTCCAGGGGCAGAGTAACACTTATCAAACCATTGCTTTGCTTGAAAGATATTTTTTTCCATTAAAAAGGAGTGTTTAATCAACACACGAAATTTGATTTTTTCCATTGTTTTGAAAATATCACAAGTAACGTCACTAAAACTACTGTAACTTATAAACTAATTGTCGAAATGTCATGAAATTTTCCCCCGTATCTTTTGAAGGTTGGTATTTCCTAAAATAAAATGGACTTTTTGAAAAGGACGACATCTATATGTCAGACCAAAAACTTTTCAGCCTACGTGTTATATTCCTGATTGTCCATATACTCCTAACGTACTTGGTGGCGTTTGTCCGAAAGCATGATTAGTTAGTAGGTTTAAATGGTTATTTTAACAAAGGGGTACAGTTATCACGAATTATTTTTTTTTTTTAAATTTTGTGTATAAAAAAAGGTTTAATTTGACAATAATTAAAAATTTCCTTCTTATTCTCAATTTTATGCACTAGTAATCGAAGTAATGTCGTCATCATAAGTTACCATAATTTACTTTTTGCATAAAAAAATAATGAAAATTAAGTAAATCAAAACCATACGAATCGTATAATATTTTACTGTATCACTTTTTTTAGGTAAAAATTTGCCAAATTTTTAACACATTTAACGCTACACATGAAATCTAAGCCAAGATAATACGTTTTTTTTGTAAATTGTTTTTCATAATTGAAAAAATTAGTAGTACACTAGTTGAAGACTTGCTTAATATGCCGTGACTTTACTGAAAATATAACAGTCGAAGGTTGTGTCCTAGTCTGGAACATCTCGAGTGTAACATCATATTTAATTTGCAGTTGCGCATCTCCAATTTTTTTTTTAGTATACCTACACTTGAGAGGTAGAAAATTAATTAATAAAATTAATAAAAATTAAAAATCATTTGGTTATTCAACTGTAACAACACATTATCATGTATATATATATATATATATATATATATATATATATATATATATATATATATATATATATATATATTTCAACTGTAACAACACATTATCATGTGTATATGCGAGGCTGGTTTGAAAAGTCCGTGCAAAGTCCGAGAGATGGCACCACCGATCGAGGTCATGTTTAGTTAGTAGCATCTCTTGAATGAACGCACACCAAGTTTCAGCCATATTGGTCTATTTCTTTGTGTTTGGCATTCATGTGAATCAAGGAAGTCGAGTGATTTTCAAGAAATGGACGAAAAAGAATTTCGTGTGTTGATTAAACATTACTTTATGAAAGGCAAAACGCCTCAGGAGACTAAAGAGAAGCTTGATAAACATTATGGTGACTCTGCACCTTCGATTAGAACAGTTTATAAGTGGTTTCAAAATTTTCGGACTGCCCATATGAGCACAAGTGACGCAGAACGTTCTGGACGGCCTGTGGAGGTTACGACTCCAGAAATCATTGATCAAATCCATGATATGGTGATGGATGACAGAAGAGTTAAGGTGCGTGAGATTGCTAGTGCTGTGGGCATCTCGACTGAACGGGTACATAATATTTTGCATAAACATTTGGACATGAGAAAGCTATCCGCAAGATGGGTGCCGCGATTGCTCACGCTTGACCAAAAACGGAATCGTGTGAACTGTTGCAAGGATGGTTTGTAGCTGTTCCAGAAGAATCCGGAGGACTTTAAGCGTGGTTTCGTCACTGTGGATGAAACATGAATACATTACTATACTCCTGAGACCAAACAACAATCTAAACAATGGGTTACCAAGGGGGAATCTGCACCAAAAAAGGCGAAGACCGTTCCTTCGGCCGGAAAGGTTATGGCGACTGTCTTTTGGGATTCGCAAGGGATAATCCTCATCGACTATCTGGAAAAGGGTAAAACTATTACAGGTGAATATTATTCATCGTTATTGGACCGTTTGAAAACCGAGCTGCAAGAAAAACGTCCGCGATTGGCCCACAAGAAAGTCCTTTTTCATCACGACAACGCACCAGCACACACCTCAGCAGTTGTGGTCGCAAAATTAATGGAAATAGGATTCCAACTCGTTTCACATTCCCCCTATTCTCCAGACTTGGCTCCCTCGGACTACTATTTGTTCCCCAATTTGAAGAAATGACTGGCGGGACAAAGATTTTATTCAAACGAGGAGGTGATTGCAGACACTAATGGATATTTTGCAGACTTGGACAAATCCTATTATTCGGAAGGGATCAACAAACTAGAACATCGTTGGACGAAGTGTATAAGCCTAAAAGGAGACTATGTCGAAAAATAAAAAAGGTTTACCCCAAACACATAAGTAGTTTTTATTTTTGCACGGACTTTTCAAACCAGCCTCATATATATATATATATATATATATATATATATATATATATATATATATATATATATATATATATATTGTAGCCTATGAAAAAATGTTGCCCCAAGCTTGGGCGTAATTTTGTAGCCTATGAAAAGGTGTTTAATTGCGCCCCACGTACACTGCGTCATTTTGTAAGATGTGAAAAAGTGTTCTCAGTTTGAGGCATCTTTTTTTGTACCCTGTGAGAAGTTGTTTGTCCCACGTTTGAGCGCAATTTTGTAACATTGGAACTTACCCGCTTTAATTTCTGCTACTGAATTGAGTGAACCCTGATTTTAAAAGAACTAAAGAAATTAAACACACACTAGCTCAGTTTTCCTTGGTGGAGAGATATGGGTAAGAGATAATTTTCTTACGTCTTTTTGGAATTAATTTCTATTTTTTAAAAGGCTTTAGCTGTACAAAATTTTGGGCACCATCCATTTTAAAATAGAAAGGATCTAACTTCAGCTAATAAAATGGAAAAATGCTGAAGGGTTTTATGGGTATTACAAAAAAGAATTAGTCTAGTACAACTTATCCTGAAAAGAAAAATAAGTATTCAGTGAGACACTAGCTTTAATCAACTAAAAGAAAATTTATTCATGTTTTTAAAAATGAAAAGTTCTAACCTTTACAGTTTTACCTAACAAATTCTAGCCTAACTAGTAGTTGTTACATTAAAATTTTAGACTATTATAACCCCCGAAGACGAAAAGTCGTGCTTTACACTTCACTTTTTAGTCTGTTTTAAATTGTAGTTAAGGCACTACTCCGGGATAAGTCTATTGAAGGAAGTTTTGTTGACTTACTGTTCTTATTCCTGTTTTGATGGACTACGCCCGATTTCACACTTTTTCTTAGCAAACACTTAGAAAGCCCACTACGGCTTTTAGTTAAGACACTGGTGCTTTTACTTAGCGGCTCTGATGAAAATTAGCCTACTTCGGCTAGATGGAAAATAGCCTCTCGGCTAGACGGTACTGCCTGGCTGCGGCTAGGTGGAAAACAGCCCGGCAGCGGCTTGATGGTACTGCCTGGTTGCGGCTAGATGGAAAACAACCTCGATTCAAGCTCTGCTGAGCCTTAAATAATCGGGCGACTTTTGCCTGTAATATCACGACGCTCCAATCAAAACTGCGGATCAAACATTTCACCAATCGCGGCGTAGCGAGAGGTTCGGTCAGGAACCCGCACAACACAATATATACCGAACGTCTTGGAATCTCTGTTTAATATACCGTTCGATACAAAAATAAAAATAAGTACAATTTCAAATGGAAAAATCAGTAACATTACATGGTCTTAAAATCTAGGAAAAAATGAATGTTACATTTACCCCCTTCCAAAAAGAAATAGACTACACTAGTCTATTAAACTTAGGCTACTTATGAAAAGGGTACAAAGTGGTACACTATCACTTAATAATACGGTCAGAACTTAAAACAAAATTACAAACTTCGGACCTTACTACTAGACTTAATCCAATTAAGCACTAATGTTAAGTACAATGAAAACCAAATGAAGATCGTTGCATGTACACAAGAATCTTATAACTAGACTTAACTTAATTAAGCACTAAGGTTGAGTACATCAAAAAGTAAATAAAAATCCTTGCATGAACATAGGAAATACCTTTCCAAAATAACAATCGCGGTCTTCTTATATAAAAGAATCAGCTCTGTTATTGTTACCAAAACAAAAAATATAACTTTGTCTAGACTCTTGTCTAAATCAAAAAAAGTGAACTGAAATAAAATATGAACACCCCCCTTAAAATATTTTAAGGATTGTCTGAAAATTTTCTATTTCAGCAAAAGAAATTTATAAAAATTCTTAAATAAAGAAAAAAAATAAAAAAATGATTCTAGTGCAAACACTTACACTAAAAAGAAAAAGTCTTGTCAGACCATTTAGCACAAGGCCAAAAAAAATATATCTGGATAAATATCCAGGCAAACGCTCGGGAAAAATCGCTATCAATGCTCTAGCTCATCGCTAAGAGAACATTCCAAATCTAGTATCACTACTAGTCGCATCAGAAAATAATCGCACTCTATCGCGCAATGTCGACGTCCTAAGACATCTAGACATGCTAAAGTCGCTAGGGAAAACGCTACATCGCGCAATGTCGACGTCCTGAGACGTCCAGACATGCAAAAATCGCCTGAAAAAAACGCTCTGGTTGATCGCCAGAAAACACGTCAGCTTATCGCCAACAAAACACTCTGGTATATTGCCAGATAAAACCTCGGCTCCTCGCCAAGAAAACACTCTGTAAATAGTCCTCGACTATACAAAGTCTGCGTTCTAAAAGAACAATCTCGCCATTAACATAGCGAGCAGCTATAAAAGCTAACAATACCACTATAGGCACAGTGAATAGCTATAAAAGCTAAAATTCACTCTAAACACAGTGAATAGCTATAAAAGCTAAAATTCACCAAACTGAATGATCCTGCTTCAAAAAGCAACGTTCACTAAGAACGGAATGATTAGTCTGCGCACAACTAACATTCAAGGAAACATTCCTAATATAACTATATGAGACAGCAAGTCTCGAAATAGGACCTCCCTAAAGTCATAATCCTATATATAGGAGTCCATAAGCAAAACGACTCAAAATCACACATTTTGAGCACATGCCCTCAGGCAACCAACATACACTGAAATATATACAGAAATATATACAGAAATATATACAGAAATATATACAGACATATATACAGGAGTTCAAATCCCAAACTCTTGGTTATGATAACTCCATACTGAGCTTGGTGAAAGCTCTTAGCAAAAGCTAATCAAATCTTCGGCACATCGCACCAAAGTGACAAATCTGCCTAGAAACATGAGCCAGAAGAAACGCCCTCCGTCATTCTTCAGGGTGGCTACACAGAGATATAAAACTTAACCAGCATTGCGCTTCTCCAAGTTGCATGAAGAACCCTCGTGTACTGGTCTCGCCCTAGAACAACAACGAAAAACATTCAATCCATCCCACATAACAGGAGACAAACACCTCACCACGATATACTGAATGGTGGAGACAATAAAATACAGAATTGGTGACCCTGGTGTCCACCAACAAAAGGGAGTAGATTATAGCATCCACTAAACTGAAACGGTGTCTACCACACCACCATAAGTCAAAAAAATTTAATCAATAGGGTGTTCCGAAACACACTACTGCCAACAGCCTGTCACCACTAATAGGCTAATTGGAGCTGAGGTCGACTACAGTAGTTAGGCTCTCCTTTGGTTCAAATAGAAATAACCATTGGGTAACAAAACCCCTAAAGGTCCCAAAGGTCAAACGTTCACCCCCCATAGACTACCCTTCCAATCAGTCTGTTCCTCAGGAAGACTAACTCCCTGCCAAACGTCGTAACGGCATCTGTTAGCACCCGGTGCATCACAGCCTGTAAAAACAGATAACTCATGGGATACAACCTAAAAGGTTTACAAGGTTGACTTAACCAAGCTTCTTACGGAAATTTCCAAAAAAACGAAACTGAGCTTGAAAAGCTACATGAAGCAAAAATTGCTCAATTTTTCGGTGGCAACGCAACAAAACTGTTGAAGACGACAAGAGCTTTTCCAGCTTAATCAGAAACAAGAAGAAAACATCGTTGACAGCTAAAATATTCGATCATGGTGTTAATCGTCTTCCTAGACAATAGCCTCTAGAAGAAACTGCTACAGGTATCAGGCATAACCGTTTTCTGTCAGCCCAAACTCCTAGATTACCTCTTGGAAATCTAAAAATTCGGTTAGGAATCTTCCTTCACTGCGCTTAGCCTCCCTTGACAAGGTTCTCATCTCGGTATCAGATTTTGATCATTTCTTTGTGAAACGACTGTCTTACTCTGCTCTCATCTCCTGTAAATGATCAGCCTTTAGTTCTCCTGCAGGACTTCAATTTCCTATCAATCCGATAGTATACCGAAAAAACTCATCAGACGCCTATGAGTCTATGCAAAAAAAATTTTTTTAAAAAAATTAGTGACTCAAAGGTAACGTTTAAACGGCTCTGAAAAAAATAGAAAATACCCTCAGTTTGTCAATTCAGAAGAAGATCTAAACCAAAATAATCCAAGTCTTAGACTTACAGGATAAACCAAAATCAATTTACTCTTAATTGCACCCAACATATACCATTAAGGTAATAAAAATACACCCACTCGGGTAACAAACTTTGAAATTGCTCATAAAAAAAATTTTTGACTCAACATGACACTACACGAGCTACATCTTGCGCTTGTCCTAACTCAAGATCACCTTGGATTGCCTCTAATCAAAATTTCGCTTCCAAGTGTCAAGAACTGGATATTATTTGGGGTCATAAGCAAATCAAATCCCGCGACCACCGACATACCAGTCTTATGATATATCCTGAGTGTGACTCTTTCGCAAGCTCGCAACTGCTGAGTCGATGCTAAACATCAACACAATCAACCTAAGTTTGGATATGATCAGTACCCAAAACCTTAGTAAAAACTATAAAAGTAAGCTATCCTCAGCTCAACTTTTATAACAGTCAAAAAAAACGAGGTCGTCACCTCTACAGAGCAACATCAAAAAAAATTTAAGCAATTAAGATAATGTAAATATAAATTATTCTCCTTCTGACAAACTTTCACTAGGGTTAGGTTCATTGAATGGTTTTAAGTCTTTAATATGCCAACGTCCTATTTTAGTCCCATCTAAATTAACTAAGCCATAAACTAAATCTGAAATCTTTTCTCTAATCACGCAATGCACATACTTAGGTACCAACTTAGATGTGAATTTATCTGCTGCACTGGAAAGAATTTTATTTTTTCACCAAACGTGATCACCTATATTAAAGGCAAAATCCCTTTTCCTAAGATTGTAAGACTTACTGTTCCGTTCATAAGCCTTATGTATCCTACTACGCACGTCGGTGAAAATATCTTTTAAATCCCCTAAATTTTCGGCGTACGCACCCCTGTTACCCGGAATTATTTCGCTGTCAACATTGACATCCAAATCTAAGTTTTTATAATATGATCCAGATAGAGGTATATGTCTGCCGTAAACTAAGAAAGACGGTGTAAACCCGGTTACTTCGTGTTTGAATCTTTGAAATTCCTTTATCCCGAATTATCACGTGAATCAATGAATATTACTTTCAACGAAATTATTGTAGAGGGCACACGGGATTGAAACGTATGTTAAAACTATATGTCTCACTTAAGCTCTTAAGACACTCAGAAGTAAACTGAGTACCGTTATCGCATATCGAAAGCGATGAAACTCCGTGGATTAGAAAAATATCGTTTTCTAAAATTTTCAAAAAGCATTCGGCTTTAGAGCTTTTCAAAGGAAATAACACGGTATACTTTGTTAACCAGCAAGAAATTACGAAAAGTCATCTATTTCCTTGTTTTGAACGTGGAAATGGACCTACTAGATCAGCTGCTATGACTTAAAAAGGGTAATTAACCGTTTTCTCTTTTCCCATCAGTCCCATAGGTAGTGCATTTGGAGATTTCTGTGCTCCACATACTTCACAAGTCCTCACAAACTTTAAGATATCAAAAAACGCATTTTTGACCATCTATACGATCTATATCAACTGTATCAGTTCTTACGCCAATCTGTGCATTAAGACTGTTTTCGTCCGCTTATGATCTGGGATTCTTGACAAAGCGTCAGGAATAACATTGTGGACTCCTTTTCTATGAATTAAATTAAATGTGTGTTGTCTCAGCCTAATCGCCCAACGCGCTAGTTTGCCACTAGGGTTTTTAATAGAATTAAGCCACAATAAACTATAATGATCTGTTATGACCGTGAAAGGAACACCTTCGATGTAAGGTCGAAACTTTTCGATGTTAAAGAGTACGGCTAAACATTCTTTTTCAACAACCGAATAGTTACGTTCAGCCTTTGATAAAGTTCTACTGGCATACGCTATCACTATTTCCTCACCATTGATTTTCTGTGTTAGGACGCCCCCTAAACCGGTTTTAGAAGCATCACTAGAAATATAAAACTGTTGGGAAAAGTCTGGTTGGGATAAAATGGGAGCTGAAACCAATAGCTCTTTAATCTTTATAAAAGATTCTTCGGCTGCCTTTGTCCAATCTATCGATTGTCCTTTTTTTCGTCCTTTCAAAAGATCATTAATAGGCGACAACAAGGTAGAAAAATTCTCGATAAAACGTCTATACCATGAACACATTCCTACGAAGCGCTTAACTTCCGTAGTATTAGTAGGCCTCGCATAATTAACCATGCTTGCTACTTTATCCGGATCGGTACGCAAGGAATTTGAGCCTACAATATAGCCTAAAAACTTTAGAGAAGTTTTGAAAAAATCACATTTGCTCAAATTTATCGTCAGTCCGGCCTCTTTCAATTTATCTTTTACTTCCTTAAGTAAGCGAATATGCGATTCGAAGTCTTCCGATGTTACTAAAATATCATCGAGATAGGTAAAAATATGTGGCTCATATTTCGGACCAAATATAGCGTCCACTAAACGTTGCTGAGTTTGAGCAGCGTTCTTTAGACCAAACGGCATAGTGACGAACTGAAATAGACCTCGGCCTACTACTGCAAAAGCGGTCTTTTCTTTAGAGGATTTGTCTAAAGGAATTTGCCAGAAAGCCTTTCTAAGGTCTATCGAAGGTACATACTTAGCATTCCTGAGTGATGTCAAAATTCTGTCGATATTCGGTAATGGATAGTTATCAAATTTGCTGACCTCGTTGAGCTTTCTACCGTCAAAGCATAGACGATATCACTCCGAGTTTCAACATTTCGTCTAACTCCTTACAAAATTCTGTCGATGTTCGGTAATGGATAGTTATCAAATTTGCTGACCTCGTTGAGCTTTCTTCCGTCAAAGCATAGACGATTTCACTCCGAGTTTCAACATTTCGTCTAACTCCTTATTCAATACTTTTGACATGTTCGGAGACATGGCGATGGGCCTTGTCTTTACAGGATTGGCATCAGCCGTATCTATAGACATGGTGATTTTATTCGTTCGGCCTAACCTATCTTTACTACTTATTTCTTTGAAAGAGCTTATTACTTTTTCTGCCTTCAAGCGTTCCGTCCGCGAGAGATCATCTAGGGTACATAGACGCGAGAAAAGGTTTTCTAAAGACTTTCTGAATGACAATCTTTAAAACTTGTATTAGAATTGACTTCTTGGGACTGTGGATACCACGAATTATCTTTAAAATTTACAAAAATTCCGAATTTTTGTGCAAAATCACATCCTAAAACCAAAGTATGTGATAGAGAAGGTACTACTAAAACAGAAATTACTAAACAATGGCCATTGCAGACTAGCGGCAACTCAACCGTACCTAAAACTTTTAGACGGCTGCCATCTGCAGTGGTAACACTTCTATTTTTGACATGGCATATTTTTATACTTAAACGACTTAAAATTTTAATACCATTCTGACCTATAACGGAGGCATTTGCACCAGAGTCAAATAAAGCCGAGAAATGGGCACCTAATAGATTTATCTTGATATGCGGTCTGTTATCTAAATATTTATGCACGAATAAAGGAGACATGTGACCATTTGGAGAAGCAGGAGTTCTAACTTGAGAAGAATTTTTATTAGACTTAAAAAATCAGAAACTTTTTGTAACTATTTAGTCCAATCTGATCTATTGGAATATTTCTTTACTTAAGATCCTCGTTAGAATCTTTTCTTTTATCCGCGACCGGACGTTCTGAGAAAGTACGACGGATTTTCAGTTCATAGTCTAATTCATATTCCAGTAGGTGATTGACTTTAAAATTGAAGGCTTCCATGATAATTTAGATTATAAAATTTAAAAGAATTGTTTAAAAAGTCGTGAAAATATTTCTCCTGTGCTCCCAATAGTCTAAATAAAAAATCATGTAAAGGCACTTAAAATATGTAAACTTCTTTACCAAACATAAAAAAATCTTCGACAATTTCAAAAAAAATTTCTAAGTATCGCCTTGTATTAAAATTCTTTTACCAAATATGTTAAGAATTTCTCAACAAAAAAAATCTCCCAAATACCGTTCCGTATCAGCAAAGTATTTTTAATATTCATGCAAAACATCGGTGAAAAAAAACGTACTGTTTTTTGTTCTCGGTTCACCGCAAAATAAATTTAACACTGTAAAAATTAAAGTAAACCAGCACATCTGCTAATCTGAACTATAAAGGTAGCTTTTAAGAAAAAAGTAGGAATCTCTTATCTTAGAGTCAACAACAAAATTCAAATATCTATATCAGATAAATTGAAATAAAAAAATTCTACAAACTTCCTGCTTTTGTCTTACTGCTATAGTGTAGTTTCGTTTAATAAATATTATGAAATAAAAATATCTGCAAAGTTAGAGCTTTTATTTTGTTCGAAAGCTAGTACACTGAACCCTTTTTTAAAAAATAAAATTCCAAAAGCCCCGCGTTGACAGCGCTATTTTGTAGCGTATGAAAAAATGTTGCCCCAAGCTTGGGCGTAATTTTGTAGCCTATGAAAAGGTGTTTAATTGCGCCCCACGTACACTGCGTCATTTTGTAAGATGTGAAAAAGTGTTCTCAGTTTGAGGCATCTTTTTTTTTTGTACCCTGTGAGAAGTTGTTTGTCCCACGTTTGAGCGCAATTTTGTAACATTGGAACTTACCCGCTTTAATTTCTGCTACTGAATTGAGTGAACCCTGATTTTAAAAGAACTAAAGAAATTAAACACACACTAGCTCAGTTTTCCTTGGTGGAGAGATATGGGTAAGAGATAATTTTCTTACGTCTTTTTGGAATTAATTTCTATTTTTTAAAAGGCTTTAGCTGTACAAAATTTTGGGCACCATTCATTTTAAAATAGAAAGGATCTAACTTCAGCTAATAAAATGGAAAAAAAATGCTGAAGGGTTTTATGGGTATTACAAAAAAGAATTAGTCTAGTACAACTTATCCTGAAAAGAAAAATAAGTATTCAGTGAGAGCTTTAATCAACTAAAAGAAAATTTATTCATGTTTTAAAAATGAAAAGTTCTAACCTTTACAGTTTTACCTAACAAATTCTAGCCTAACTAGTAGTTGTTACATTAAAATTTTAGACTATTATAAACCCCGAAGACGAAAAGTCGTGCTTTACACTTCACTTTTTAGTCTGTTTTAAATTGTAGTTAAGGCACTACTCCGGGATAAGTCTATTGAAGGAAGTTTTGTTGACTTACTGTTCTTATTCCTGTTTTGATGGACTACGCCCGATTTCACACTTTTTCTTAGCAAACACTTAGAAAGCCCACTACGGCTTTTAGTTAAGACACTGGTGCTTTTACTTAGCGGCTCTGATGAAAATTAGCCTACTTCGGCTAGATGGAAAATAGCCTCTCGGCTAGACGGTACTGCCTGGCTGCGGCTAGGTGGAAAACAGCCCGGCAGCGGCTTGATGGTACTGCCTGGTTGCGGCTAGATGGAAAACAACCTCGATTCAAGCTCTGCTGAGCCTTAAATAATCGGGCGACTTTTGCCTGTAATATCACGACGCTCCAATCAAAACTGCGGATCAAACATTTCACCAATCGCGGCGTAGCGAGAGGTTCGGTCAGGAACCCGCACAACACAATATATACCGAACGTCTTGGAATCTCTGTTTAATATACCGTTCGATACAAAAATAAAAATAAGTACAATTTGAAATGGAAAAATCAGTAACATTACATGGTCTTAAAATCTAGGAAAAAATGAATGTTACAATATATATATATATATATATATATATATATATATATATATATATATATATATATATATATATATATATATATATATATATATATATGTAGTAATGGTTTTTCGGGGATCCCGTGTTAGCTTGAAGTCCCTTGATGGACGGTTTCGCTGACGTTTCGATGGAATCTCATCCATCTTTTTCAAAGCGTTGGTCACTGGTCGGTGTCTTGGCGTTGAATGTCGAGACTGGCCCTGAGTGCGCCGGTTTGATGTACTCGGGGATGTTTCTATTGGTCGGACGGATCTGGCCAATAGAGGCTCGGCTTTGGCTGCGCGTTGTCGGTCCTGTGGCTCTTTGTAATGTTTGTGTTGGTGAAGTAACATATGGTTGAATTATTGTTTCTCTTGGTTGGACTTGGTACTGGGATAGAATATGTTTCCAAGAGTTCGGTAAACGTTGGCTATCATCCCGATTATTCAAGTTGTTGGGCCTCTTTTCTATTTCTATGGCTTCTTTGATTACCCTAGTGGATAGGTTATTACTTTTTTGTAGGGTTCTGGTTTTGTCAAAATCGATTTTGTGGCCGGTATTGTGTGCATGTTGTGCTAGAGAAGAGGTGGTGGATTTTTGTTTTACGGCGTTTTTGTGCTCGTCTCTTCTGGCACTAATTTTCCTGTTTGTTTGGCCTATGTATGAAAGACCACAGTCCTGACACGGAATTTCATATACGCCTTGGTCTTCTAAGGCTATAATGTAAGACCAAGGCGTATATGAAATTCCGTGACAGGACTGCGGTCTCATACATAGGCCAAACAAACAGGAAAATTAGTGCCAGAAGAGACGAGCACAAAAACGCCGTAAAACAAAAATCCACCACCTCTTCTATAGCACAACATGCACACAATACCGGCCACAAAATCGATTTTGACAAAACCAGAACCCTACAAAAAAGTAATAACCTATCCACTAGGGTAATCAAAGAAGCCATAGAAATAGAAAAGAGGCCCAACAACTTGAATAATCGGGATGATAGCCAACGTTTACCGAACTCTTGGAAACATATTCTATCCCAGTACCAAGTCCAACCAAGAGAAACAATAATTCAACCATATGTTACTTCACCAACACAAACATTACAAAGAGCCACAGGACCGACAACGCGCAGCCAAAGCCGAGCCTCTATTGGCCAGATCCGCCCGACCAATAGAAACACCCCCCGAGTACATAAAACCGGCGCACTCAGGGCCAGTCTCGACATTCAACGCCAAGACACCGACCAGTGACCAACGCTTTGAAAAAGATGGATGAGATTCCATCGAAACGTCAGCGAAACCGTCCATTAAGGGACTTCAAGCTAACACGGGATACCCGAAAAACCATTACTACATTTCACACCCGTGAGAACATTCGTCAAAACATATATTATATATATATATATATATATATATATATATATATATATATATATATATATATATATATATATATATATATATATATAATATATAAATGAAGCTTTTTGTTAAGACGAAAGACCCCATGCTCTCCAAAATTGGTTTGATCTAAAAAAAATCAACCGAAAGTGCAAATGAAAACATGAAGCCTCTACTTTCTATTGTCGTGTGGCACTTTATGAAATGCGCGATAACGGACTCAATATGGCGGCTTAAACTGACAAAGTGTCAGAAAAATTATCGTTCCAAGATGGTTTTCTCTCTCCAAATCACTCCAAATTCGTTGTAATGTTTTGGGAATGTATCTTTGAAAGACTCAGGGGCACTCGATGTTCGATTTTATTCCAGAATGCCAAAATCAAGAATGGTGGATACAATATGGCTGCCGAACACACAATCATCCATGCCCAAAACATTACAACGGATTTGGAGTGACTTGAAGAGAGAAAAATCACCTTGGAACGATAATTTTTCTGACACTGTCAGTTTCAGCCGCCATATTGAGTCCGTTATCGCGAATTTCAAAAAGTGCCACACGGCAATCGAAAGTAGAGGCTTCAAGTTTTCATTGGCACCTCCGGTTGATTTTTTTGGAACAAATCAATTTTTGAGAGAGTCCAAAAAACAATGCCTTAGTATATATATGTATGTATGTATATGTATATATATATATATATATATATATATATATATATATATATATATATATATATATATATATATATATATATATATATATATATATATATATATATATATATATATATATATATATATATATATATATATATATATATGTGTGTTTTGACGAATGTTCTCACGGGTGTGAAATGTAGTAGTGGTTTTTTCGGGTATCCCGTGTTAGCTTAAAGTCCCTTGAGGGACGGTTTCGCTGACGTTTCGATGGCCAATAGAGGCTCGGCTTTGACTGCGCGTTATCGGTCCTGTGGTTCTTTGTAATTATATATATATATATATATATATATATATATATATATATATATATATATAAACTATATTCTTTTATGAGTCTAGCACACGTACTGCAGGGAGCTCTAAAGCGCTACAGGAGCGACACGTGTGCGGAAAAGCGTTGGTTTTGAATCACTGTAAATTGTACTCGGTCGGAAACACAGTCCTTGGCAAATTATTCCCAAGGGATGAGGTTCTCCATATAGAAGACTGCTAGAAAAGGATAGTACGAGGAGTAGCAAACTAAACCTCATCAGAATGTGAAGTATTAGTACGATGGGCATTTCTAGCATGTACCGCTCTGGGAAGAATTAAGTGGGCTACATCCATCGAACACTTTTCACGAAAATACTTGTAGAATAGATTCAAGCTGCCAATCGTTCTTCGACCTTCCAATGAAGGTTGTTTGTGAGTTCTGGGTCTCCAATGAGGTGAACAGCTCTCTCTGAACAGAATCCAACAAATGCAGTGTATGTTTGCAGTATTCCATAGTTGGTTGAATTTGAGCTTCGTATACAATTAACAGTTGTTGTGGAGTGTAAAGCTTTCCAGTTAGAAATAATCGTCCCAGCTTTTGAGAAGCTCTCTTTGCTACGCTTTCAACTTGTTCATGCCCAAACACATTTGCTACCAAATTAACGCCCAATAAATTGACTGACAATGCCAGAAAAATGAGATGCCCCAACATAACTATGTAGGGTTCAGCAACGTTTTTGAGAAAACACTGCCGCCTGTGTCCTTGTAGCGTTAAATTCTACTTGATTGCTGTCATTCCAAAATAGAATTTCTTCCAGGTCTTTTCGAAGTTCAATGAATTCCTGGTGTGTGGGGGCACTTGCCCGAGAAGCCATTGTTCAATCGTTCAAAGTGAATGAAGAGATAAGCGTACTGTCATCTGCAAAGCTGTAGATTGGATTCCTGGTCTTTTCCACCAGATCTTTAATGTAAATGAGAAAGAGAGTAGGAGGCAGTATGGAGGCCTGGGGCACACCGGTGTTGATAGTGAAGGTGTTAGAAAGAAATCCGTCGACTGCCACTCGTAAAGAACGCTCTTTGAGGAAACATTAGCGCCATAAACAGAACTTTCCAGTCATACCAGAAGAGCATAGCTTAACCAATAATCCATCGAGCCAAACACGGTTGAATGACTTGGATATATCAATAGCTCCAAAGTGTTTAATTGCCTGGTTCCGAACAGAAGACCTCCTGTTGATCTATGTTTATGAAAGTCATATTAATGGTAGCCAGTAATATTAAATCCTTCAAGCTATTTTAGAGGAGGCTGAGTTTTCCATGAATTTCGATATTACTGAAAGCGACGGGTTGGTAGTTGTTTGGGTATTGGCTGAAATATGGCACATTTCCAGCAGGAAGGAAATATTCCCTTTCCGTAGGACAGTCTACAGAAAACTGGTGTTAGTATTAGCGCATTCTTTTAGTACCATGGTAAGTATTCCGTCACCGTCATAAGCTTTTTTGTTGTCTAGCTTCATTAAAATACGTTTTGTAATACGCTTTTTGAAGATAATATCGGGCATCCTTAACTGCACTATGGGAAGTGTAGTTGGTGTTTTTTCTTAGAAATCGACAATAGAATGTGAAGCAAAGAGTTCAGCCAATAAGTTCGCTTTCTCAATAGGTGTTGTTGCAATAGAATTATTTGGCCGTGTGAGTGGTGGTATAGTAGATTTGGTCAAATTTGACTAACTGCCTCAGCATTGATCAAAAAGACCTGGAATTGTTCGGGTAAGCAAGAAGTTTGTTTCTAATTCGTTGATTGTGTGCCTTCTTGCCTTCGTCGATAATTTTTGGCAACTGTTCCGGGCACGAATAAAGATGTTGCAATTATGACGTTAGGATTTTCACACCATTGTCGATAGGTAAAATGTTTAGAAGCATTAGCTTCTTTGAATTTTCGGTCAAACCAAGGCTTGCCGGCGACTCTTTGACGAATACAGTACTATTCTTTAGCAAGAACAGTACAAACGGAAGGGAAAATTGATTCCTGAAATACTACAATCAGCTGGATTTTATTATCTAATCGTAGGCGATCTGTGTAAATGTTATCACTCTGGTGCTCAGATATTTTGAGTAGGTGGACGAAGATTGCCCTATCCATGAACATTTTAAACAAAAAAATATGATTTATCTGAGTGTTTGCGACAATGTGAAATTAAAGATATAAATTTATAAATGCTACGGATAAAGAAAAAATATTATATTCATGTTCTATTTTCTTTTAATATTTTTGATATTGATTAAGGTTGTGATTTTCTTACAAAACATATTTTTTAAGTGATAGTCACATATAAAAAGTAGTATTAATTGATTTTGGCTAATTTATTGTAGGTCTACCACGGAAAATTTTTTGTTAATATCGTTGCTCTCTTGTTATTAGTAATAAAAATATTAAGATATTAGAGTTGTTTTAATGACCCGTTTTATCTTTCTGTATCATATAAGTAGTGATACTTTATTTGTTTATAATCCTTATAAGGTAACAAATGGTGGGATCTGTTTTGGCGATCATAGTAAGTTTACCAAATGAAATTTAAAAAAAATTAATGACAATATTACCTCTGGTTTTTCTTACAACATGATTATTGTAGAAGAAAATAATAAGTATTTTAATATTTTATTATTACTACACCAACACCATCTTCGTTGCTAACTGAATAGAAAGTTTTCAAAGAACTATGTGTAAAATAATTCAACATGATAACTTTACCACCATTTTTAATAATTTTAATGTCGCAAATAAGACGATAAAAATAATAGCTTTTAATTTTACACTGGAATGCAAAAGAGAACAGTAAAAATTTACACTGTTATTTGGCTTATATTTTTAATGATTTTTTTTAGGGAGATTAGTATAGAGGGTGATGCTATAATAACAATCGAATCTTTTGAAGTAATTCAGATATCAATGTGTATTCAACATGTAGTGTATTTTATAGCTATTAGAAAAAAAATAGTGATTGTAATGAAAGTCAATATGATAAATTTCTAAACTCTAAAATATATATCTTGGATAATTTTTTGCTTTCCTTGCTAAAGGAAAGTATTGTTTTCGTGAAGAATTCACACTTTAAGATTTTTGCTTTTTTTGACGGCTTAGGGCTCGTAGATCACGAAAAACAAAGTCACTTCACTTATTTCCGTCGGTGTATTGGCATGAAGATACCAATTTCATCTTATATGTACTAAGTATATATATATATATATATATATATATATATATATATATATATTATATATATATATATATATATATAAATATATATATATATATATATATATATATATATATATATAACGATAACTTCTTCAATGGAGCAAAATCTCTTTCCCGCGATCATTTTTTTAAAGTCTAAGAATAGATAATAGTCGCTGGGGGCCAAATCTGGAATCTGGAGAACACTGTGATGAGGAAGCAATTCGAACTTCAATTCATGCAATTTTGCCATCCATTGACTTGTGACACGGTGCATTGTTTTGATGAAAGAGCACTTTTTTCTTGTTCATTTGGGGCCGTTTCTTTGCCATATCTGCTTTCAAACGCACCAATAACTTTATATAATATTCGCTATTGATGGTCCTTCTCAGCACAGTCGATGAAAATTATGCCATGCGCATTCCAAAATACAGAGGCCAAAACCTTCTCAGCCGACTGTGTCTTTAGTCACTTCGAGTGACGTTCACCCGCTGCTGTCCACTAAGCTGAGTACCGCTTTTATTCCGGTGTGTAGTGGTGGATCCATGTGTCATCCATTGTCCCATATCGCATGAAAAATCCATTTTATTGCACTTAAACAGGTCCAAACAGCGCTCAGAATCATCAACACGTTGATGTTTTTGGTCCACTGTGAGCAAATGCGTTACTTATTTCGAACAGAGTTTTCTCATGCCCAAATGTTGATGCAAAATTTTACCAACGCTTTCTTTTGATATCCTTATGTTGTCAGCTATCTCACATAATTTCCCTTTACGGTCATCCAAACCAATTTTGTGGATTTTTTTGATGTTTTCCGGTGTAATCATTTTGCCATGTATCATTTGAAGGTTGGTACTTCCTAAAAATTAAATGGATGTTTTGGAAAGGACGACATCTATGTGTCAGACCAAGAATTTTACATACAATAAACAAAGCGATAATGAAACAACAAGACCAGCCAAGCAGACCCGCTGTCCTGCTACACATTAAAGGAACCACCGACAGAATAGGATGTTTTCTACGGAAACAAAATATCTCAGCCGCATACAAACTTCTACGAACGATAAGATCAGTTATTCGCATTCCCAAAGAAAAGATTCCACTAGAAAATTAAAGTGTATACAGCGTCCCAAGCCACAGCTGCAATAAAATATACGTTGGACAAACGAACAGAAGAATTTTGGCCAGGCTAGACGAACACAGATTAGCTATCAGGAATAAACAAACTACGTCCGCCCTATTTTAACACCAACATCAGACAGGCCACAAGATAGATTTCAGCAACTGTAAACTGATAGCCAACATAGAGAACTAGAAAGCTAGAACCATCAAAGAGGTTATTGAAACTGAAAAAAAAAACAGGACAACTCAACAAAAGAGATGATGCCTTACACCTACTTAATACATGAAAAACATTACTCAAAAAAGAAACATACGACCTAACCGACACCAAGTCTATCAGTGCAACCGTCCACGTCTCCCAAAAGGAGACGGAGCCTACCCCCGCCACCCTGCACGAACATTACAATCTACGATCAAGAAATCGCACAAATACCGTACACGCATCAGAGGCTCCTCAGTTTAAAGCCAATCTGCAACCCGAAAGCATTGACAATATCAAATGAAAAATTCTACTAGGAATGCAACAAATTAACGGGTGTCATTAACTCACTTCTCGGCTACCACCCGGCCACTAATAAACTTGAAGTAATTAGCGCAGCTCACGTGATCTGATCCAGACCTGACCTTAGATCTAAACTTAACCTGAAACGAACAAAATATGTATTATATTTTAGACCAATTCGAGGTAAGGACGGGGGACGTCAACCCAGCGCAAGTCTGAGGCCCCCCACAGGCAGGTCTCTGACTGGCTTAAATCATATGACATCATACTCCTCAAGGCCCTATATAATTTTAGGTAAGCAATTCTTATCTAACATCAAATATATACTACATACCTAATATTAATTATAAATTCTACATACCTAATATTTAAAGAACAAACCCAACATTCCCTAACTGTCAGTGACAAGCGTCATCTATTACGATAATACCTAGCTTCACACATATTTAATTACAGACTTCTGTTTTTTTAAATGCCTTTTGTTATTTAGGATATTGATATCAAAAACCGAATGCAGAGCTTTCATATCATACCGATTGATGTCGCACAGAGTACACTTAAAATTTTCCCGTCAAAACGCAAAAGTGAAGTTATGTGAGGTTCTGTGCAATACAATCCCTCTGATTATACTACTCATACCAATTAGTATTTAAAGTATTTTGAAAACTTTTTTAACATTTCAATTTTATAATCAATTATTTCTCTTATTCCCAATAATTTGTCTATAGAAACACAAGCAAGACACACATCTTTTACTTTTCTTTATTTGGACACACTAAATAAATTCCCACTTATTTCACCCATTTGCCCTAAAACGATATGACTTAGAACTGTAGGTTTCGCCCTTACGTCAAGTATTATATCACCGTGCTAACTAATGGACAGGCCGATAGTCAGACCAACTGAGACAAAAATGAGAAAATAAGACTTGAAGAAAAGCAAAAATTTGAAAGAGTAATTTTCTCACGAATCCGTTAGCAAGGGAAGTAAATGCAATAATTTCCCTGCTGGGTTATAACCCAGTACGTTTCGGCCAACTTAACCGTTTGTTCTGTATTCATCTCAATATTTTTAGGTTACTTCGTAATCAGATCTCAATGCCTTATATATACAATTTCTGTTAAAACTGGAAATAATGAAAAATCTAAAACACTAAAAGAGAAGTATATTACGATATATACCTTACCTTATTTAAATAACCCAAAAAATATATAACAATTAAGAAAATTACAATTCTCTCTTTAAAATAACGACGAATAAAATATACACAACGTCAATGAACTCTGTGTGTACTTGAAACGATAAAATTCAAATGTGGACGATACAGATAAAAAAATTGGCAGGTATGCTTAATGTGCAAATAAAAATAAATCTTTTTTGCGATGTGTCGCTGTATTATTATTTGTATGATATTTAATAATACTTGTTAAAAAGTGGGTAGTTAAAAAAAATATATTTTTCGTGATCTCAAAACTTTAAGACCGAGGTAAAAGTTGAGAACATTTTTTCACAAATACATTATTTTCTATTAGCAAGAAAAGTAAATACAATAATTTACCTGCTGTTCCATAACCGCTAACTTAACAGATTATATTTCAAAACCTTTCTTTATATTCACTTGAACATCTTGTAGGTTACTCTTTAATCAGATCTCAGTTACACCTTTTTACGATTTTTATTTAAATTGGAAATGTGTGTGTAAATAACAAGAACAATGAAATAAAGTAATATTACGGTATATACGCAGTTACCCTTTTAGCCACCTACCCCATCCCTTTCATCCCGTAAATATCTTCCTATAGAAAAATTATTTTTTTTTTATGGGTCTAGCACACGTGCGGCAGGGAAGTCCCTAAAGCCCTCCAGGAGCGGCATGTGCGCGGAAAAAGTGATTCACGTTGTTCTTGAATCGCTGTAAGTTGTACTCGGTGGGAAACACAGCGCTGGGCAAATTATTCCAAAGAGATGATGTTCTCCATATAAAAGACTGCTTGAAAAGTGTTGTACGTGGAGTAACAAGCTGAACCTCATATGGATGTAAAGCATCAGCGCGACGTGTATTTCTAACATGCACTGCTTTGGGAGGAATTAAGCGGGCTACATCCTTCGAGTACTTTCCATGAAAATACTTGTAGAATAGGCTCAAGTCGCCAACCGTTCTTCGATGTTCCAGCGAATCAAGGCCGCCGGTCAGTTCCGGGTCTCCAATCAGACGAACAGAACATAATCCAACAAATGCAGTGTATGTTTGGGAGCGGAGCCCCAAACATGGGAGCAGTATTCCATAGTTGGTCGAATTTGAGCTTTGTAAAGAAGTAATAGTTGTTGTGGAGTGTAAAGCTTTCTGGTTCGAAATAATATTCCCAACTTTTGAGAAGCTCTCCTTGCTATGCCTGCAACATGTTCATGCCAGGACATAATTGCTCCCAAACTAACGCCCAACAAATTGAGCGACGATGCTAGGGGAATGGAGTGCCCCGACATAACTATGTCGGGTTCAGCAACGTTAACTTTTTTAGAAAAAACTGCCGCCTGGGTTTTTGTAGCGTTAAATTCCACTTGGTTACTGTCACCCCAAGATAGAATTTCTTCCAGGTCTTTGTTAAGTTGAACGACCTCCTGCTGTCTGCGGATATTGGCCTGAGCAGCCGATATCCGAGCATTCAAAGGGAATGAAGAGACAAGCGTACTGTCATCTGCAAAGCTGTAGATTGCATTCCCGGTCTTTTCCAGCAGATCGTTCATGTAAATGAGAAAGAGAGTAGGAGACAGTATGGAGCCTTGGGGTACATCGGCGTTGATAATGAAGGTGTTAGAAAGAAATTCGTCTACCGCCACTCGTAAAGAACGCTCTCTGAGGATACATGAGAGCCACAAACAGAACTTTTCAGACACACCACAACAGCGTAGCTTACCCAACAGTCCATCGTACCAAACACGGTCGAATGCCTTAGATATGTCAAGAGCAACCGCTCGAGATTCTCCAAAGTGTTCAATTACGTTGTTCCAAACATGTGTTACATAAGTCAGAAGATCTCCTGTTGATCTATATATACGAAAGCCATATTGGTGATCGCTAATAATATTGAATCGTTCAAGATATTTTAGAAGATGCTGATTGATAACCTTTTCCATGACTTTCAATATTATTGAAAGCAGTGCGACTGGTCGGTAGTTATTTGGCAAAGTCTTCTTGCCTTTTTTAGGTATCGGTGGCACATTTCCAGCAGGACCGAAATATTCCCTTTCTGTAGGATAGGTTGAAAAATCTATAGAAAACTGGTGTTAGGTCCCTTGCACAGTTTTTAAGAACTATGGCAGGTATTCCGTCAGCGCCAGAAGCCTTTTTGGTGTCTAGTTTCATTAAAATACGCTTTATGATACGCTATCTGAAGACAACATCGGGCATCTTTGACTGCAATATGGGAATAGTAGGTGGTGTTTTTCCTTGGAAATCGACAGTAGAATGTGAAGCAAAGAGTTCAGCCAACAAGTTCGCTCTCTCAACAGGTGTGGTTGCAATGGAATTATCTGGCCATGTGAGTGGTGGTATGGTGGATTTGGAGAATTTTGACTAACTGCCTTAGCGACTGCCCAAAAGGACCTGGAATTATTGGGACAAGCGAGAAGTTTGTTTCTGATTCGTTGATTGTGTGTCTCCTTGATTTCGTCGATAATTCCTTTGAATCTGTTCCGGGCACGAACAAAGGTGTTACGATTTATGGAGTTAGGATTTTCACGCCATTGTCGGTAGGCAATATGTTTAGAAGCAACAGCTTCTTTGCATTTTTGGTCAAACCAAGACTTGCCGTTGGAGGGGCATTTCTTCGAAAAAGGGATGTAAGCTTCCGTACCAGCCAAAATAACACCGGAGACCTCCCTGGCGCAGTCAGATGGGTTGTCGAATCGAAAACAAACGTCCATCCAAGGGAAAGTTCGAAAATATTCCATGAGATCTTCCCATTTAGCAGATTTGTAGTGCCAAATCTTGCGCGGCCTAGGTGCCTCTCTGTCACTGATTGGCAGGATACTTGATGTCGAAAGCAGTTTATGGTCGGAAGAACCTAACGGCGGATTTACGGTGACCATGTAAATCTCCGGACTGGTGGTTAAAAACAGATCAAGAAGACTGGCGAACTCCCCGTCTCGATCAGGGATCCGTGTTGGTTCGTCAATAAGCTGAGTTAAGCCACAACTGACTGAGAATGACTCAGCTTCACGACCTTGTTCGTTGGTAGTATTTGAATATTTAAGCCAGTTGATATTGTGGACATTAAAGTCGCTCAGGATGGCAATTTCGGCACTTGGATAGTTAATTTGTAAATGATCGATGGTGTCTGCAAGAGAAGCGAAAAGTGTTCGAAAATTGGTAACACTTGGTGGTCGATACAGGATACAGATGAACCTTGTGGTTTGTTGAGTTGTTATTTTTAACCACATAACATCAAAGTTTGGGGGCTCCAGAGCCTCTTCTCGTTGGCAAGAGAGGTCGCTTCTGACAAAAAGACAGATTCCAAAGTTACGCCTAAATCGGGAATAGAAGTCGTACCCAGGAAAAAGATAGTTGACCGTGCTGTTCGATGCACTGACCTTGGTTTCACATAGAGCGAGTACATGAGGTTTATTTGATTGCAGGAGTTGATGCACTGAATTTATGTTCGAGTTTAAACCTCGTATGTTGCAAAAATCTATTTTAAAATTATGATGTCTATATGTCGAAGCCTCCGAACCAGCCCCCATCCGGAGATCCGAACGGTGGGCTATTTTACCTCCGGAATTTTTTGCATTCAGGTGCCTCATCATGCTCTTTGGTCCCACATTAGTTAATGTGGAATTTTTCTGATCTGTCACATGATTATGTTTGTCTTCTTCGGCTTTGATCCAGTTTGGGTTCTGACCAGAGTTCTTGTTTATTTGGTGGTTCGGTCACTGCTGTCTGTTTGTTCTACATACTATTCCATTAGAACTATTTTTCGCTTCTTCGGAAGAGGTTGTTGGTGTCTTTCCTCTCGTTTGGTTCTTTGTATCTACGGTGTCTTGCGGCATGTACGGATAATTTTTGTTTCAAAGTATCAAGGATTTCTGGCAGTGTTCTGTTGGGAGACCGGGATTTGATCTTGTATATACACTGTGTGACTCATTTGGGCGCGTTCCCGTTCATAAACTGGGTAAGGTGTCCTTCTGATGTTGTTAATTTTGTTTTCTATTCTTATTTGCCATTTGAATTTTGGTTTTGCGCTGTTGGGATTTCTTTGTCGTTGTGGGAGTTTTTGATTAATTACTTCGTCGGTTGCTCTTGGGATTGATGGTGGTGGGTCCAGGCGACGAGTGATTCTCTTCTCAGTGATTTCTTTGTCAGGACTTGTGATTTTATTATAGTAACGCATGGTGTGTTCGTTGATTCCTATTGTGTAACTCATGCGTTGCTTTGATTTTCCCGCCTGGGTTGGTGTCAGCTTACTCGCCGGCACAACACTTTTGGCATGTCCATTTTGAGCTGCCCGGTCTTTATCGTTTTGGTCGAGCTGCCATTTCCCGCGACGTCCTCGACCGTTACGTCGCTCGCCAGATGCTTCTTTTATTGGTCTACTGTTGTTTGGGATGTTTTTAGTGTTTTGTGGTGTCAAAAGCTCAAAGTGTCCCAACATTGGGTTGCCTGTTAATAGAAGGTAAATAGTTTTGGTGTATTTTCTTGTGCTTATTATTGTTGGTCTGTCCCTAAAAGTTATTTTTGTATCTCTTGTTCTTCGTTATTTTGAGAAAATATGAAAGTTGCTATTCTGGGTTTCCGAGAGGGCAAGTATCTCTAGGCTCGTTCCATATATGCCATTTTTCTTCATATAGTTATAGTAATTATTGAAGTCTTTCATATCGTCGTCCCCAATTAATGAAAATGTGCGAAGTTCCGACCAGTTTTGTTGTATATATCTAAGAGCAACCTCTCGTAGTCTTTCATGATGGTTTTGGTGGCCATATAAGTGTAAGCTAACTGCACGGAAAAGGCAATTTCCATCACATACAATGTCGGATCTGGTAAAACTATCGGGAGTAGTTTCGGCTGAGGCGGTTGTTTGGATCGTCTGTGGTTGTTGTTGTTATGGTGGTGCTGTAGCTGTTTGTACGACAGGGGTCCGCCTCCTCAACACCCTGCCATTATCACTAGTATAATTATTATTATTCAACATAGTATCCTAGGAAAGAAGGGTCGACTGCGGCAGAGCCTGGATGCCACAGCAAGGCTACTTACTCCCGGAGGGCGCCCTGTATCCGGGGGAACCGTTCGCGACTCATAAACGCTGAGCCATTCATCTTCTCGGCACGGTAAACACCTTAAGATTGCGTTTTTGTTACACATAAACTGGACAACACAAGATAGCACAAGACTCAGGTACCTCGGGATCATCAATGCCCGTACTAAGAGAATCCTGGGATTCCCCTATCCCCTGAGAGGATACATTTAAAAACTAATATCCCACTCAAAAACTAGGAAAAATTCTCATAATGCTATGGAAAGGATCAATGGCCTGCCACCTCTTTATTTCTCCCCATGTTAACAATGAAAATAATGAAAAAAAGTAAAGCTCCGATTTCTTCACTGAAAAGACCTCCAAAAAGATCTATAACGAGAGAAATATGAAGTCACTCTTCTACCTCTCTTTTACAGCCCTTTGACACCTTATATGTTATATTATAAATGATCATGCTTAAGATGTGACCATTATTTCATCCCAAAAAAAAACCTGGAAAAAACTCTCATTATACTATTGAAACTATATGGTATTTTCCCGTCTCGTTCACCCCTTACCCTATTTAAATTGAGAGCAATAAAAAGATATCTTAATTTTCATATTCCTACAGTCCAAGAAATCCGAAAAGGATATATATCTCGATCTGTACGCAGGAACCCTTCTAACCTCCCACCCTACCCTGTTAACCTCTTATGTATTTTGCTATAAATCATATTATAATTATATTATCAGTAGATCAACCGAAAAGCTGAAAAAATCAGAAAATACTGGTAAAACCATGTAATATTTAACGACCCCCCCAATCCTTCCACCCAGTTTTTGCTTTAAAATGTAAAAATATGACGTCAATTCCTAAAATCTTGAAAAGGACATATAATGCTATATATATGAAATAACACCTCTAATCTCCTCCACCTTCATATATATATATATATATATATATATATATATATATATATATATATATATATATATATATATATATATATATAGAAGCTTTCTTAATAATTGTACTATTTGTATAAAATTCGGTGCTAAGGAATTTTCTAAGATGAGAAATCAAAATCAGCTCACAGTTTTGTTGTAAATTGTAGGGGGAGCCATTTATTGCATTGTGTATACTTTTAAATTGTCATAACTTTTTTATACCACTCTGTATGACATTCTTAATTAAGTAATAGTATTTTTCACCTTCTCCTGTATAAAAAAGCTCTATTGGTAAATGTTGCTCCGAGCAACAGTTTCTGAGATAGTGGGATGTTTGTTTCCATTTTTTAATTCCATTGTCAAATTCGCAAATGCGTTCCTTCACACGTTTCTTCACATTGTATAGTTATTTGACAACACTCAAAAATTACTTTGGCAATGATGTAAAATATCATATGTCCTATGACTTAACTGGCTTGTAGTAATACTGATAGGAAGTAATTTTTGACAGATATCAAACAAGTTTTACGAGTATTAATTAATCCCTTCTCAAGCTTAACAATGTTTTAAATCTAGATTATTATGGAGTACATTTTTGGTAAGCAAACTGATATGATTTTAGCTTTTGATTTTTGTAACGGCAGCGGTCGCAAAAGTGCTCGCATATATCACCAAAGATTTCCGCAACGTCCGCACTTTTGCCAATATTGAGAGGCGACTTCAAGAAATTGGACAATTTACGCCGATCAGGAATAATGCTGGGCGGCTTTCACAAGCTAGAGCATCCGATGTCGAAGAGGAAATCCTTGTACACGATAATCCTAGAATCAGCACTCGTTTAATTGAACGTCAAACGGAAATATCAAAAAGTACAACTAACCGGATCATTAGACAACAAATTATTTAGGCCTTTTATATACAGTCCATCCAGGAACTCCTACCTCCAGATATTGGATCCCGTTTGCATTTTTCACAAATTTTTCGAGCACGCATAGCGACTGTTCCGACGTTTAATGCCAATATCCTAAATAGCAGGGAGCCTTTAAAAAAATAAAAACCTGTAATTGAATATGTGTGAGCCTAGGTGTTAACGTAATTGATGGCACTTGTCACTGAGGGTTAGGGAAATTTTGGTCTGTTCTTTAAATATTAGGTATGCAGCATTTATATTTAATATTAGTATGTAGTATATATTTAATGTTAGATAAGAATTGCTTACTTAAAATTATACAGGGTCTTAAGTAGTATGATGTCATATTAATTTAAGCCAGTTACAGACTTGCCTGTGGGGGGCCTCAGACTTGCGCTGGGTTGACGCCCCTTGTCCTTACCTCGGATTGGTCTAAAATATAATACATATTTTGTTCGTTTGAGGTTAAGTTTAGATCTAAGATCAGGTCAGGATTAGATCACGTGAGCTACTCTAACTACTTCAAGGTTCATCAGTGGCAGGGGGTAGCCGAGGAGTGAGGGAATTGGCTCCAACGAATCCATGTTTCTATAAAACACTTCATGTTGGAGTTTTTCTGTGTGCTCCTTATAAAATTATTGTTGTTTTGCTGTTTTAATGATAGTTTTAAGTCTAGGCGTTTGTAAATCTACGATGTTAAAATAGCCATTTGCTTGCTCGATTACGTTGCTAAAATTTACTGCCAGACCAAGTCATTTTGCTACTCAGGACCCTTTGTAACCCTGCATGCTAATCCAACGATAATCCTTATGCACAAATGTTAAGCTCAAAAGTCCTCTTCCATCTTGATGACGTGAAAGGTATATTCGAAGAATAGAGTAACGAGAATGGACACTTTGATTTATGTGCATAATTTTTCGTGTGCTAATCCAGATCTCGAGAATCTTTCTTTATCCATTTAGCCTTTCGAAAGGAATAGAAAAGTATCGTCGCTTATTAATAGCAGCAATTTTATTACGTCCTGTGGGTTCTGACGACCAGATATTCTTTGAAGTTTCCTATACTTGGTGAGGAGAATGGTTTCAATAGATATTGTATTTTCCATGCTATGTTGCGTAACGCCTAGACAACTGGACTACTGCTTGGCATTTATATGATGTAGAATGTTCTTTTTTAATAACTGTATGTTCTCTGGCTGTTCACGCTACCGACCTGTGTCGAGCTTGATAACGGAACTTTTATCCAAATATATATATATTATATATATATATATATATATATATATATATATATATATATATATATATATATATATATATATATATATATATTATATATATATATATATATATATATATATATATATATATATATATATATATATATATATATATATATATATATATATATATATATATATATATATATATATATATATTATAACGTCTCTTTTCGGGGCCATTTTTACAGCCTGTGGTTGCGGCGCTAACTTTATAGCCTCACACTGGAGCGCTATTTTGTAACGTCTCGTTGCGGCGTTATTTTGTACAGCCCCAATGGATTGAGTGGATATTAATACAGCTAGAGCAAAAACTAGATTATATATATATATATATATATATATATATATATATATATATATATATATATATATATATATATATATATATATTTATATATATATATATATATATATATATATATATATATATATATATATATATATATATATTATATATATATATATATATATATATATATATATATATATATATATATAAATATATATATATATATATATATATATATATATATATATATAATATATATATATATATATATTATAACGTCTCTTTTCGGGGCCATTTTTACAGCCTGTGGTTGCGGCGCTAACTTTATAGCCTCACACTGGAGCGCTATTTTGTAACGCCTCGTTGCGGCGTTATTTTGTACAGCCCCAATGGATTGAGTGGATATTAATACAGCTAGAGCAAAAACTAGATATAAGGTAGCTCGTTTTTTACTGGTAGAGTACATCGAGGTCGAGGTAATTTTTGTATATCTCTATAGTTGTTTAAAATTTAGTTGTACTGTGTTTTTTTTGGGGCACGATTCATTTGAGAATAAAAAGAATCTAACTTCAGCTCAAAAAATGAAAAAATACTGAGTTATTTAGTTGTGGAAATAAAACTAATTTACGTACAACCTATAAGTCCTGAAAAAAGAGCGGGTAGTTCAGTAAAAGGCTGCATTAACACAGAGAAAAGTATATTAACAAAATAAAAATTCTTGCAATTATTACACTCTTAAAATTACATTAACTAAATAAAAACACATTTAAACTAGAGTTCTATGAATTACTGATCCTAAGTAAAAAAAAATAAAGGGCTTCAAAAAACACAATCTAAAAGTTTGCAAAATTAACTTCGCGGATTTCACGTGTTGACTAGCCGTTGGAAACACACGTTGTAGGCAGGAAGTGAGATATTTAAACTGGTGTGCTTATGACTTACTGAATAACTTCTCCTCGTGGGTTTTCCATAAGCTGATTGGCCTCTCCTAGTAAGATTTTCATCAAAATATTGACTCAACCACTGCTCTCCTATTCTTTTTTGGGTAGCTAGTCACTTTTTGACCCGAAATGCCTGAGGATGAGCAGGATATTTTAAGATTGGAAAAATGCATCAAACTTGAGATCTATAAACAACACCCACTTAGTGATAAAAAAAGCCGTTACTGCACTACGGCATGACGGAAGCAAAAAAGCCTATTAGGGCTTGATGAAATACTAAGCCACTACGGTATACTGGAGGAAAAAGTCACTACGGCATACTGGTGGAAAAAGCCCTTAAAAATTCCATATGGCCGTTTATGTATCTTTCGCCCCTTCTTCAAAGTGTCGTCTTTAAAATGGCTGACTTTCGGGACGCAAAATTAATGCAAACTAAATAAGTTAGGTCAGCAACACGTTATACACGGTTGAGTTACACTGTTCAAAAATTTAAATCACTGTTTTAAGTTACACTGCTCAAAAATTGAAATCACTGCCTAATCAAATATAAAAATGTAATAAAAAATAAATTACAGAAAGAAAAACAGTGTCGTAACATGATCTTAAAATCTAAGAAAAAATGAATGTTACTATATATACATATATATATATATATATATATATATATATATATATATATATATATATATATATATATATATATATATATATATATATATATATATATATACATTCCTCAACCAGTCTAAGTCATTGATTTATTTCTAGTTTTGAAGCAGTACAAAGTTGAATGTCACCCATATGAAAAATATGAGCGACCTTATGTTTGCGACATCTTGGTGGACCACAGTTATGCCCAAGGGTTTGGCGTAGAGCAACTGAAAGAGAAAGCAGCGAAATACAGAATAAAAGTTAGCTTAATAAGACTCATATTTTAAAAGTCACATGCTTCGTTTCTACCTTTCCTATTCCTTCTATTCCGCACTCGTGCCGCTCCTGGAGCGCTTTAGGGACTTCCCTGCAGCACGTGTGCTAGACCAATAAAAAAAAAAAAAAAAAAAAAAAAAAAAAATACCTCTTGAGTATCTAATGTTAGGGTTAGTTTTCCAGAGATATATTAGACGTTGTATGCAGTTAATTAACAGAAATGCCACTTTTAGTCTTCCAAACAAGTGAAGGTCTAGTTGGTGAGATATTGTATCGAACGCATTCCTACAGGCAATCCCTGCCACGAACAAACTTCTTTTGTATTTAGTGAGAGATTGATCTAATAATCAGAAGATTCTCTTTACAGCCTAAATTTCCTTTTTTTTTTCACGATTCGATCGTGTTGAATAATTGGATCTAACTGCTAGACCCACCATACTCTGAACTGAAAATGGATATTCAATTATTTCTTCTCGAACGAACTGTATTATCTGAAAGAGAAAAAAATAATTCGATGCGACAAATTCAGAGGCTCCGATCCACACACGCCGTTATGCGGTGTAGTCCAAAAATGATGATGATCACCGTGACAAATTCATCTGCCTGCGCAATCTAAGAAAATCAAGGATAACTTGCGTCTTCATTGCTAGTGAATCAGCCAAGGCACAGCAAGTCGGTATCTTCTTCAGGTTCTTTAGGAATGTGTTCTTAATTCTTTCTAAAACTCCGATGACCAGGACAAATTAAACAAAAAGTTCATATTTTAAATCTTTGTACTTAAAATGTTTTTCCTCCTCTTTGATTGTTACGTTTGGTTTCTGCAGGGGTCGAAAACTAAATTATATAAATTTTTGCTGGTGTTTTATCGAGAAGTACTATATCAGGTTTGTTGACTTGCAAACGCTTGGTGGTCGAAAAGGCAAAAATTTAGTAAATGCTTCGCCTATCATTTTCTACAACCGAATCGATCTCTCCCGGAAGATACGGCAGCTAGGGAACGTCAATACCGTACGAATGTCTAAGATGGTAGCATATGTAACCTAACCTGCATTATGAGGCTAGATGTAAGATGACATAGCGTGAACAGAATACGATGAAAGTAAATGCATCAGTGATTCTGGTTCTTTATTACTTGCCCTACACATAATATCGGCTAGCTCGATAAATCAACTACGGTACAATAGCGTATTAATCACACCATCGTGGCACGCGAGTAAAAATCCCTCGATCTCTGACTTAAGACTTGCTGACTGTAGAAAACTAAATGTTAATCTTTTCGACAGCTGCAGCAAATTGATGTCCTGCTGTTTTAATGATTGTCCTAAGTCTAGACGGATCTAAATCTAGGATGTTACTCTCATCATTTTGTTGTGCTTGTCAGTGCTAGAAAATTGTTTACACCAAAAATTGTTAATGGCATCTGATCCTGGGGCGGCAAAGCTCTTCGTGCTGTTAGTGGCATTTGAAACATCATCTTTGCGACCGTATGGTTAACTTCGTTCTGCTATTGGAACTGTAAGCAGTAAGTCCCAAAGCATAGGGCAGGAGTGTATGCGTTTAATAGTTTCCTTGTCTCATAAATGCCCTTCCAGAATGTGGTTACTTGTTCTATGGATGGCGATGTTTCAACTTTCTGTGTCTCTTCCTCGAGTAAGCGAGAAGGTTGTGTGAGGAAAACCGCTTTTATCGAAAACAGATTTTATTCTTCTTGCGCGGCGTTTCTTTACCACCACTAGAGGTCGTATGCGTTCTAGATAGTGCTATTTAATGGCATTCAATGAGTCTTTAGAAAGTGTGTGATAGGTATGACGAAGCTGAACTAACCTGATCTATTTTCTTTACCTTGGTTGTGAATGGTCGTCCAGTTGTTATGTACTGCCTTATACACTGAATACCAGAAGTTTGTTGCCTAGCTTCCTGAATCTTTCTTGAGACCTGTTCTACACGCTTTTCATTTTTCTTTATTCTATTATCTGCATCGTCATGAGGTTGGTTTGACATTCTGAAGCAAAGCGGTAAACAGCGTTGTTTAGTGTCCCGATCGATACATTTTCTGGAAGTTCAGTTCCGAGACGGTTGTCAGCATTTGCCAGGTATTGCGGCTTTATATATAGTTTTCCACGTATTTTGTTCTTTCACTCGTATTCCAACATCGTTGTTCACGGGAATGTCTTGTGGTTTATTTGCTTAATGACTGCCTCTGGTTGTTCTCGAGACATTCGAACGTAGCCTGATTTGCGGAGATATGCCAAGCAGTCACATAATCTATGGATCGAGATGTTTTGATGCTCTGGAGGTTTTTCGTACCAAAAAGAATGCATACGGGCCATATACCATCTACCCATCGCCACCCGACGTTTCCGATATTGTGTGGGCTATCGGAACGGTTTAAGCCCATATGGGTCAGTGATGTTAGTCGTTGCCCCTTGAAGTTTGATGGCGGTATCGTCTTACTTCGCACTAGTTCACGGTAGCTGATTTCACCAAGCAGGAGAAACCGGGCCAGACAAATTACTATTATCGTTAAATTAAACTTTTTCACAGATAGTCCTGGTTTAAAAGCGTAAACACATCGGTCCGGAGACAAGATTGTCTGCTTGTTGATAATGGTTAAAAACATTTAATTAGTACCAAGAACCCTTCTCACGACACAATACGTGTCTACTTCTGCATTGGTAAGGACAGTTCCCAGCTGTTATAATTAATCTTCCTCACATTATTATTCTTTCTCGTATTTGGTCAATGCGGTTCCATTTTTGGCTCATGTGCCTAAGACAAGTTAGCACAAACGCTATTACCATTATGATTTAAGGAATGACCTGACAATGTTATATGTTTTCAAAATCACTGACTTCTGAAGGTTTTTGTGTATGTTTGCGTTGAGTCCCAATTGCACTAAATGTGGTGTGAATGTTGTTGGTGTAAGGTCTGTGGCTAATATGATGAGGGAACAATGATGACTTTTTCGTGTTTCCATAACCTTTTTATTTCTGATGCAAGGTCTCTGTATTTGGAAATTTTTTCTATATATTTCGTTTGGATGTTTGTGTCGTTAGGGACAGCTATGTTAATTAGATAGGTGATTTTTCCTTTTTTGTATTGAAAAGTAATATCAGATCTATAGGCGGGAAGTAAGAACCCTTTTGTTTCAGGGAATAGCTGCCCATCCTATAACCGTACGGAACACTTATATGATCACTTCGGTGTCTGTCTGTCCGTCTATCACACCCGATTTTCTCCGAAACTATTTGACGTAGAAAGTTGAAATTTGTTACTAATATAGAAATTGATGGTCTCATTAGAGCTGTGTAGTTTTGAAAGTTAAATTTTGACTTAAGGGGTTAGTTTTGAGAGGTGAAATCGGAGGTGAAAAAAAATTTTTTTTACTAGGTCATCGAGTGGGATGTCAAATGAAAGCTTGTAAAAACACGAGTTCAAAAATATATATAATGTCTTACATGCACACACATTTCTTTGTATTATTTTGAAGAAATTGCGAAAAATCGCTGTCCCTTCACTCTATCTCGAAAAGTACTGATCGAAAAATTTTGAAAAAATTCTGGAGTATTCTCCACGGGGTGTAGATTGAACGAAAATTATCACGAGTGCATTTCCTTTCATAATTTATCTGGTATATAAAAAAAATTTCAGGGTCATCAGTTTTCAGTAAAGATCGGAAACAAACTTTGTTAAAAACTCATTTGAAATGTGTTTTATGAAGTCACTGATCATTTTATACCTCCGTAACAAAAATTTTTATTTCAGAAGCAAACAACACTAATTGCGCAAGTTCAACTTGCACTTGACCGGTTTTTATTTTTTTTATGTACGTGGTCTTGTTCTATGTGGTATTTGTATTTTCCGTGGAGTGTTTTTCTGACCACGTTTTCATCGTTTCTTGTTGTAATTGATTGGTGTAACTCGTTATGTCTACTGGGTGGTCTGCCCGTGATAAGTCGGGAGGTGTGTAGTTTTTGTCTCCTGTCACTATTGCTGTATATAGACTAGTTTGCTTGGTGTGAAAGAATTTCCTAAGTGCTTGAATTTGTTTTGTGTGTAGTGATCTTATATCTATGATTACTCTTCCTCCTGTTTTTCGCTTCTTCGGAAGGGGTTGTTGGGGCCTTTTCTCTCGTTTGATTCTTTATGTCTATGGAGTCTTGTGGCATATACAGACAGTTTTTATTTTAAAGTAACAAGCATTTCTGGCAGTGTTTTGTTAGGAGATTTGGATTTGATCTTCTCTACACCCTGTGTGACACATTTGGACGCGTTCCCGTTTATAAACTAGGTAAGCTGTCCTAGATCTCGTCTGATGATCTATTTTTATTTGCCATTTGAATTTTGGTATTGTGCTGTTGGGTTTTTTTGGCGTTGCGGCAGTTTTTTATTATTTTGTATTACAGTGGTGACTGCTGCTGCGTATATTATTGTGTAAATGTCTTCGGTTGTGATTAAATCTGTTATGTACTGGGGTATTATGTGTTTGTTTATTGTGTTGAGGATTGGTTGCGTGCTCTGTTTGAAGATTAAACGAAAGATGAGATTTCTTGTTGTGGGGTTCGGTATCTACTCTTTTGTTTTTATTATTTGGTTGGTCTGTGTTTAGTTCAGCAGCAGTGTATCTTTTATAGTTTGCAATTCGAAAGGTGTGGTGCGATTGTTTTTGGTAATAACTCTTTTTTGGTCTATTACTCTCTGTTCTGTAACAGGTAATTGCAGATGTGGATATTGGGCCAAGAAAAGTCTGTGCATTTCCAGTCTGTAATCTGATGTTATTGTTTCGAGTTTGGTGACGGTGTAGTAACACCGCATCATTGTTCTGTTCATTTCATCTGTCCACTTTAACTTCTGTCTTGGTTTGCAAGCCTTGGTAGTTACATGTTGTCCTTCCAAAACATACGTGGCTTGGTTTGGGTCTAGTGGATGTATTTGTCCCGCATCGGTGTGGGTTGTGTTTGGGATTGATTTCAATGGGTGATTTTGTTATAGCAACGCATGACGTTGATATCTGTGGTGCAACTTGTGTGTTGCTTTGATTTTTTCGCCTTGGCAGGTCCATTTTCCTTTGCCCGGTCTTCATCGTTTTAGTCGAGCTGCCATTTCCCGCGACGTACTCGACCAATTCGTCGCTCGCTCGATGCTTCTTTTATTGGTTTACTGTTGATTGGGATATTTTTGGTGTTCTGTGGTGTCAGAAGCCCAAAGTGTCCTGACATTGGGTTGCCTGTTGGTAGAACGTAAATAGTTTTGGTGTCTTTTTTTGTGCTTATTGTTATTGGTCTGCCTTTAAAAGTTATTTTTGTATCTCTTGTTCTTCGTTGTTTTGAGAAGATATGAAAGTTGCTATTTTGGGTTTCCGAGGGGGCGAGTATCTCTAGGCTCGTTCCATAAGCGCCGTTTTTCCTAATGTAATTCTTTCATATCGTCGTTATCAATTAATGAAAACGTGTGAAGTTCCAACCAGTTTTGTTGTATATATCTTAGAGCAACCTCTAGGTGTTTCTCATGATCGTTTTGGGTGGCGATATAAGTGTAAGCTAACTGCCCGGAAAAGGCAATTTCCATCACCTATAATATCGGCTTTGGTAAAACGATCGAGGATAGTTTCGGCTGTGGCAGTTGTTGTGGTGGAGCTGTAGCTGTTTGTACGACAGGTATCCGCCACCCCAATACTCTGCCATTATTATTATTATTATTTGATACAGTGTTCCACGAGTATCCCAGGAAGGGGGGTCGACTGCGGGAGAGCCTGAATGCCAAAGCAAGGCTACTTTCTCCCGGAGGGTGGCCGGTATCCGGGGAACCGTTCGCGACTCATAAATGCTGAGCCATTCATCTTCTTGGCACGATGAACACCTTAAGATTGCGTTTTTTATTACAAATAATCTGGACAACACAAGACAGCACAACATGACTCAGGTACCTTGGGATCGTCAATGCCCGTACTAGGAGAATCCTGGGATTCCCTAGCCCCTGAGAGCTATTATTATTTTTATTTATTATTATTATCCTTTCATTAGTTCTCCATTTTGATTCTTTTTTCAGCAGTATGCTGGTTTATACTAACTCATACTGCATGACTAGAAACTTTCCGATTATATGACAAGTATTCAATATGTCAGCTTCTAGCATTTTCTCTTAAGCATGTTGGCACATCTGTACTTGAAATAATATGGGGAATAATATATACATTTTCCAGAGTCTAGTTATTTCATATTTTTGATCTGTGAATTTTCATTTCTTTCCTGAACAGTATTTTAAATATTGTTCGTGTTAGATACGGTCGCATCTATTGAAAACCTCTTTTTCTTTAATTTATGCTGATAGTAGAGTTTGTAATAGTAATTTTCTATTACGACTTAGAAATATATTTATAAAAGTATAATATAGTATTCCGTGAGATTCCTTTTGTTCTGATTAGGTTTTTGTGTATTATATTTACAATTTGATAGGGAAGTGCATCCCCTTGTTATAGGTTATATCGTTTCTGGCTTTTGCTTGCATTTTCTGCACAGGTCTGAATTATTTTCCAAATTGTTCGTTTATTTTTATATGCTCTATTGGTTGTGATTTTAGTATTCCTGAATATTTATAAGTGTCCTTATTTGATATAGATTCAATTACATCGCAGGTTTGTAAGTTCTATATTTTCTCTTTCAAGTTCAGGTTAGTGTGCTATATTTATCCAGACGAAATTACCATACATCGATATATCTGTTGTAAATTCTTCCATGATTTTATTATTTCTCGTAGTTAGCTGAGCTTTTTAAAATATATTTTGAAACCATTTAGCAAATGCGAAATTATATGAACGATTCTACGTATTTTTAGTTCAAATTCATATCTTGAGTCATTAAGGGCTCTGGACATGAAGTTTGTTGCTAGGTAAAACCATTGCAACTCGACGAGTCTTGGAATATGCTTCTTTTTGTTTTAAGAGGTTTGGTGTGAATATAACCTAGATGAACTACTGTCTGCTATATCTTCATTGCACACTCCCTTAAATTTCCGGTGACTTTGTGTATTTCCAAAAACATTTACTAGGCAAGAATGGGGTACCGATTTGAATGAGTAAGCTATTTGTGGGAATGCCTCCTCCTCCTCCCAATACATATAGTTCCTCCTCCTCCCAATACATATAGTGCCTCCTCCTCCCAATATACAATCATAGAGCCTCCTCCTCCCAAATTATGATTTACCTCCTCCTCTCTGAAATATTTTCGCATAATCTTGAACATGTGGGTATATTCCAAGTCAAATTCCACCACAATGAAACGTAGGGAGGAGAGTAAGAATGTAAGAAATTTTCTCTACTAAATAAGAGTGTAATGTCGGAATCTAATTAATCTATTAGTGATTTGAATGAACAAATTAATAAATTCCATCAAATATTTATGAATTAGTTAACGAACAGTTTTATTATTTTCTACATAGTTGACCAGACTAATAATAATAATAAACATAATAATATGACAAATTTAGATTCAGATGGTGTACAATCTCGTATGCGTCATTTTGAAACCCAAGAGCTTGTTTATAATATTCCTACCGTTTGATTTTTCTTATTCTTCTCAAATTATTTAAAGTTTTGTTTATTGAATCTGATGTTTGCAGTTAGCTAGAGTTGGTAATGCTTTTCTTCACTTTTAAATAATTTTTTTATATGAATGTTAAATATAATGGTTGATTAGTATCACCTTAATCGAAAACACAATAAACTAATATGTCACCCGAAATTTCACCATCTCTCAGAAGTCGCAACAAACTGTATAATTTTGAAAGATGACGTCCAATTCAGGTACTTCAAGAATTAATAATTCTAAAGATGCTCTTTATATACATTAAAGTTATTAACTAAAGTTATTAACTAAAGTTATTTATGTTCATACATGTAAATATAAATAATAACTGGTCGAGCGCAAGTTGGACTTGCGCAATTATTGTTCCGTACGTTGATTGTTTCAAAAATAAAAATTTTTGTTATGGAGGTATAAAATGATCAATGACTTCACAAAACACATCTCAAATGAGTTTTTTCAAAGTTTTTTCCGATCGTTACTGAAAACTGATGACCTTGAATTTTTTATTTTTTTTATATGACAGAAAAATTATTAAAGATAATGCACTCCTGATAACTTTTGTTCAATTTACACCCTGTGAAGAATATTCTAGAATTTTTTCAAAATTATTTGATTAGTACTTTTCGAGATAAGGGGGAGGGGCAACGATTTTTCGCAATTTTTTAAAAATAATGCAAAGAAAAGTGTCCGGAAGTATTACATTATAAATATTTCTGAATTCGTGTTTTTAGAAGCTTTCATTTGACATCTCCCTCGATAACCTGGTAATTTTTTTTCACTTCTGATTTCTCCCTCCAAAACTAACCCGTTATGTCAAAATTTAACTGGCAAAGCTACACGGCTTTGATGAGGCCACCAATTTTTATGTTCGTGCCAAATTTCAACTTTCTATGTCAAATAGTTTCGGAGAAAATCGAATGTGATAGACAGACGGACGGACGAACCGACACTGAACTGATCTTATAAGTGTTCCGTACGGAACACTAAAAATGAAGAAGAGGTTGATACAAAAAAGGAATGTATTAAATATAAATTAATAATGCAGCTGGCGGTAGGTAGCATTAAATGATTTTTTATTGCTATCTTGCACTCGATGAACAATCTCCTCACATTTTATGTACATATTTCCTTGACGACACTAAACATTTTTAAGAGAAAATTTAGAAACAGGGAAATTTAGGCGATGCTAAGATGGAAATTTTCGAAACAAGCTGATTCACTCTAACAAATTCGGCCATGACTGCACGTGGCTTACCCACTAATGGATTTTTTGCTTTCATTCGATGACATTTCTTTATAGCGGATTTATTTACTCAAATTATATTCATTATTATCGCAAAGAAATTTGAAATTAATTGTGATAAATTATCATATTCAGCGTCTGCCTTATTCACCATGGTTCATTATTATTAAGAAACATTTATAATTAATTGTTTACCTTCTTCACATTTAACATGAAACTCCGATTCAATTTTACACTATAAAACCTGCAAGCTGATTTTTAAATCCATCAGTAAAAATAATTCTTACTTTCTGACTTTCTTCTTCATTTCATCAATATCGATGCGTGTGATAACCATAATGTTTTTGAGGTTACTGAAAATTATATTTTAGTCTTTTCTATATGTTATTTCTGTTAAGAAAATATTGAAAAAATAACATAATCTTCAGATTCCTTGAATTCAAGAATCGAGAATAGGATGTATACATAAGACGAATATATGGACCAATCTCTTTCTTCATTCTTTTCACCTTCTGCGTGTTGGATTCTGATCAATTAAAAATAATAAGAAAAAATAACACAATTTTCAGATTTCTAGACGTCTAAGAAGGGCGTGTAACAAGATATATGGAATAACTTTTCCAGTGCCTCTCCTACTCCTCAAACCCTCTACTTATTTGACCATGATAATAAATAATAATAGTGTATTTGTGGGAATGCAAGGAGGAGGAGGAGGAGGAGGCAAAATTTTGCCTCTTGGGAGGCAAAATATTTTACCTTCCAAGAGGCAAAATTTTGTCTCCTCCTCCACCTTCCACAATCATTCCCACAAATTGTATAACGTATAATATCTCATTCTGATGGATGCCTAACATAAATTTCATTTTAATATAAAATACATTAGAAACTCTTATTCTGATAATAGCTCATAAAAATAAATTGTTCATATTGTTTAAACCATTATTTAAAAGAAACCAAATTTTTTAAAAATCGTAAGGGTGGGTGGATGGATATATCTAATTAATGCTATTTATCAATATTTATTACTTTTAAAGTTAAAATAAAAATTTTAAAAATTAAAATTAAATTTTTAAAATATTTTTAGTCGTCCCAGCTTTCGTCCACCGTTCGATTTTGGGGTGGCGGATTTCATCCATCTTGACGTTCCATTCAGGATGGCCCGAATGATTCTCCGAGTAGCTGGGCTGGTCTTCCTCCGGCCAATCTTCTTCTGGCTGGTCTCCCACCAAATTCTGTTCTTCTTCCGAATTTTCTTCTGACTGCTCTTCCTCCTTGTAACTGTGCTCTGCCCTTCGGCCCCAATCCACGCAGATTCTATCGACCCACCCGGACTAATTTGTTCGGTTGGGAAAGTGAGATACAACCAGTTAATTTGGCTTAATGGCACTATATTATTTTGAGGCACAATTACATCATCTTCGTCGAACACTTCGAAAGAAAAATTATATGGACTTTGAAAGACATTGTTAAAATATTTTTTGCAGAAAACGGATAAATTTAAAGAAACTTGTAGTAACTTGAATCAACAAAGTTTGAATGTTGCAATCAGTTTCAAAACCTTGGTTTTTGTATCTAACAAATTTGAAATAAAGGAAGGAGAAGACTTATGTTTCTGAAGGTAAAATTAAGTAGGTGGAGTTAAATTTCAATACCTGATAGGAAGACCACTCCCATTCCTTCCAATTTTCCCAACCACCAATAATATCATTTTACTACCACTTTCAACAAATTTTTTTTGCCCAAATTATCGATTTTTAATCGAGGAAAAGGCCTCAGGGGGAGAGGGGGAGGGACAGAGGGCTCCCCCTTTCCTTCTCCCTTACCTCCCTCCCTACCGCCGAATGCGCTTCGCCTGTTCGACGTTAGACGCGCTTCGAGCGGCTCACTCACTTCTCTCTTTCGCGGTATTTTTCGGAGTGCTTTGCACTTGATCTTCCGAGCGCTTCTCGCTCGATTTTTCGAGTGATTCGCACTCGATTTTTCGAGCACTTCGCGCTCGATTCTTCGAACACTTCGCGCTCGTTTGCTTCACTCAATATCACATAATATTACTTTTCATATATTATAAACATCATCTCTTACAACAATCGTCTAGTATAGTAACATTTTTAAATGTTCTCTCACTTCATTCGGCTACTATAGTGACACATTATTTAGGTTAATAGGGTGGTTGTTGAAGATGTGTGACACAGGGCAGCGGATGAATTTAGGCAACAGGAAGGCTGTCATCTTGGTTGTGGTTGAAGCTGGGATGGGTTTGCGGGGTCGCAGGGGCTGGTTTGTGGGTTCGCTGGATGGGTTTGCGGGGGTCGCGGGGGGTGTCTTGCGGGGTCGCGGGGGGGGGGGCAAGTAGGAGCAAAGTTTATTCAAGGTTTGGGGAACTGACCGGTCAATAATCAGGCAAGGCGAGGTATTGTAGGCTTGGCGTCACTAGACGTGTATAAAGTCTACTTTGCAGCAAAGCTTGATATTATTTTCTTATACTCGTCATAGAGACCGTTTCGTGAGTTTGTAACGTACAGTGTGTTTTCGCTTGGCATAATTTTTCCTCAGTTTATTCATTTAATAAGTACGGAGTCTTTTCGAGAAGTTTAATTTTGTTTCTTTTTATTTTTTTGATAAATTTATATATTTTTTGGTAAATATAGTGTGTTTTAGGAGTGTTTAATTTTTTCACAAATTTATTTATTTCTATATAACTCTGCAAATTTGTTTGAAGTTTATTTAAAGATTATTGAGTTCAACTAATAGTGTCATAGATATTCAAAATTCTGAACCAAATGTGTTTACTGAACAAACGGATTTTTGCAGTATAGATAAGCTTATTAGGGAACTCTTAATACAGGATGAAATTTTAACTCAAGAAAATTCTATGGTTGATAAGATACCGGACAGTCAAAAATCTGATCCAACAGATTTTTGCAACATACATGATCTTATTAGGGAACGTGTAATACAAGACCAAATTTTAACTCAAGAACCTTTTATTGTTGATAAGCCACAGGACAGCCAAAATTCTGAATTTAATTTGGAACATTTTATTGTTTTAAATAAAGATAATGCCTCGACCCAACTGCCTGTGTCAGAATCTGATTTGGATCCTTCAAATCTAAATTTTGTTGTTCAAACCTTCCAACACTGACAGTATTTTCCAAATTTTATCAGAAAATTTTAATTTTAAGGAGATTGATAATTTATCTCAATCTTTATCTATTTCAGACGAAATTTTTGAAACCGAAAGTAATAAATCAGAAAATAATTATAAAAAAACTATTAAAAAATATCAAATTAATGTTCGAGGATTTCTTGGAGGGCAACTCTAGCGAATCTGGCCAGTCAATTGCAAACTCGCAAATTCAGTCTGTATTATCGCCACAACCAAATTTAGAAATTGATTCTATCCCACATGTTCCATCTTCTTCACAAAAGCAAATATCTATGACTTCCTCGCGTTCTATTTCTCCAGTTTTATTTGATAGTGACAGTGATAGCTCAACAGACTTCATTCCTTGTTAGCAACCACATTCCAATCAAAAATCAGAATTTTCTTCACATTCTATTTTTCCCATTTTTAAAAATGCTGCTGATATCGATTGTTTAATTGTTAAAGATAATATAATTCCATTTTCAGAATCCACCTCGAAACCTCCACTGCTAAATTCGCAGTTTGATGCTATCACTCAACTTCCAACTTCTCCAAATTTATGTATTGAAAGTTATGACGAGCTTTTAAACTCGTCTGAAACTAACAAAATTGTAACCGATCACGGCACCCAAAGAGACCACCCTAATTTGTCCATAAATAAAAATTCTTTCATTGTTAAGGCTAAGCATAAATATTCAAAGATCTCTCGAAATTTAATTTCAAATCTTAAAAGTTCGTGTTTCGCCTTAAATTCTTACCACAAATTTCGTAATGTTTCTTCCGAAGAAAAGGTTATGTGGGATCGGATAAATTTTTGTTTTAACAAATTAGCAGATTTTGATTAAAAATTTCTATCCCTCTCTCTCTCTCTCTCTCTCTCTCTCTCTTTCTAGTATATAAACTTCTACTTTTTCTTATATTATATTAGCTGTTCTCTTCGCAATGAAACATGCACACTTGCAAAACTTGTAACAGACAGCTTACCAAACGCGACAATCTCTATAGACATGTAAGAAAGTTTTGTAATCCAACATTAATAAAGGGACAAGGTAGCATCCCTTCACAACCTTCAACACAAAAACGAGGTAAGATTTTAATATATATTTTTGTTTTAAAATTTATTTAATTTTGTTGCATTTATTCTGTTTGCATATTTTTAATAAGATACTAATTGTGTTAACTATATTAGACTCTAGCACACCAGACAACAAAATTTCTTTTTCCCAGCTTGCTGGTTAAGCATGTCTAGAGTTGGAAAATCTTTATATTCACCTATTTCCCCAAATTTCATAACACAACTTCCTCAAACCCTTTGTGGTTGGCTTGGGTTCGAAGACCTACACAAAATCGTTTGTGTAGATCTTCGACGTTTGTATACCCACGCCAATCACAAAGGGTGGTTTGTAAGGCAACTTGATAATAAATTTCTGTCAAGTATAATTTAATTTTTCGTTTATTTCAGGGGCGTTAAAATACTGTCAGGACTGTAAGAAGGACGTAATTCCCCAAGATCTCCTAATTAGGAGATCTTGGGGAATCCATTTGAAATATAACGAACATAAAACAAAATATTAACACAACGTCTAGAGAATTTGGAATTGATGTGATAAAGTCGGCTTTTAAGGAGAGCATAATTCCCTACAGAGTAAATCCTGATGAACATCATGTAAACGTTACCAGTTTTTTTGAGGAAGTGTTTGAAAAAGTAATTGGTCTAATAAACACAATTGCATCAAAGCCAATGTGAAACTATTTGGGCTATATTTACACCCCACAAATCAAACCTACAGCGTCAAGTCTTTCAACACCCCCGATTTGCGGCAGTTCGGAGATAGTTGACAGAAAAGTAGACGAGTTAGCCGAAAACGATTCTGATAAGCGCAATAATTTTACTTTTTTCATATTTTATTGGCCCCCTGTTCTATTTTCTTTGGAACATTTTCCTATTCCTTTTAATATCGGTTTTTTTTCTCATTAATTTTTAAAAATTGTCAAATTTAAATATTATAATATTTATGTATTTTGTTGCAGGTTGGATATTGATCAAGCTTCTATATTTAGAAGTAAACGTAAACAACCCCTTGAGAGCTTCCAAGTATATTCCGTTACCATATGAAATTGAGAGAAAGTATGCTACCATTAATATGCGCAATGAAGATAATAACTGCTTTTTATGGTCCGTGACAACCCGAACGGATTGGAAGATTATTCATCTTACCCTCACTTTTCTTCTCTATATGACACTTCTGGTTTAAATAGCCCTTTTAAGTTAAAAGATATCCCTAAATTTGAACTTTTAAATAATATTTCTATAAATGTTTATGGATTAGAACGGTTTAAAAGAGACTTTAAATATTGTTATGAAGTTGTAGGACCGCTGCATTATACCATACAAAGACGAGAACGTCATGTCAATTTAGTTTTGATTAGTGATAATGATGGGAATTTTCATTATTGTTGTATTAAAGATTTATCTAGGCTAGTGTCTAATCAACTCTCAAAACCTCACGGAAAAAAGTTTCTTTGTGATGGTTGTTTACAATATTTTCCAACTAGACACAACGTTTATGGCTGTGATCATGTAAGAATCAATTTACCCTCACCTACCCCCAAAATTTATAAATTTGGCAACATAGTGCCTGGAAATATTTTCAAATTTACTAATATTCAAAAACAAATTGAAGTTGCCTTCGTTATCTATGCTGATTTTGAATGTATTCTCAAACTACTCGTATTAGCTAGCAAGTTAAATGATTTGGATCCTAATAGTCCCTATACTATTAAACAGTATGAACATATTCCATATTCTTTTGCTTATTATATAAAATGTTCATTTGATGACAAAGCATCAAAGTATGAGCTTTTTTGTGATAAGGTGTTTACAAAGTTAATAGAACGAGATTTGTTTGATATCTATAATAAGTATTTAAAATGAAATAAGCCAATGAGCAAATTGAACGAGTTAGATAAGATACACCATGATTTTACAAGCGAATGTCATATTTACAATAAATTTATTACTGATAATGGCAATAAGGTTGCAGACCATGATCACATAACAGGTCAATACAGAGGACTAGCCCACTCTAATTGTAACTTAAATTACAAATTACCAAACTATATTCCGATTATACTACACAACAAATTATAATGCCCATTTATTTATCAAAAAATTATGGCAAAATAAAGAACAACTGAAAGTTATTGCGCAGAATAAGGAAAAACATATTTCATTTAAAAAAAAAATATCAATGTCTTGATCTGCAAACGAATAAGTTAAAAAAGAAACAGTTTTGTCTATTATTTATAGACTCTTTGTAGTTTTTACCATCTTCATTATCAAAATTATCTCAAACTCCCAGAAGATCAACAATGTCAAGAAATTTTAAAATTGTTCAGTGTAACTGAACAGTGTAGGAACAATTTGATTTGATTCGTCAAAAAGGGGTTTTTCCTTATAGCTATATTACCGACTATACAAAATTAGATGAAATCACATTACCAGAAAAAGAACAGTTTTATAATGATTTAACAGGAGAACATATTACTGAAGAAGAATATAATAGAGCTAAAATTGTCTGGAATTTGTTCGATTGTAAATCAATAGGTGAATATTCGGATATATAATTAAAATCAGTTGTATCGCTTTTAGCAGATATTTTTGAAAATTTTAGAAAAACTTGTTTAAGTACTTATAAGCTAGATCCTGCCCATTATTATAGTTTTCCTGGTTTAAGTTTTGATTCTAGTTTAAAATTTGTACATGTAGAATTAGAGCTTTTAACTGATCCTGATATGTTACATTTTTTTTTAGATAATATAAGAGGAGGGGTTAGTGCATGTAGTACTAGAAAATCTGTTGCGAAAAATAAATTTCTTGGATCTTTTCGATTTACCTAAGCTAAGTAAATATATATTATACGTAAACGTAACTAACTTATATGGTTACGCAATGACTCAATACCTTCCACAAAAGGATTTTGCTATCTCAAAAAGAAATTGATAGTTTTAATGTCTCAAACGTTTCAGATACTTCTGAAAAAGGTTATGTTTCAGAAGTTGATTTAATATATCCTACTGATTTGCACAATTTTCACAACGAATTTCCTTTTTGTCCTGAAAATTATAAACCTCCTCATTCTAAACATAAAAAATTAATTCCAAATTTACAAAATAAACAACGATATGTTCTGCATTATACTTTATTAAAACAATGTGTTCGAAACGGACTTAAGATAGACAAAATTCATAGAATATTACAGTTTACATAATCTCCTTGGTTAGAGAGCTATATAGATTTAAACACCAATTTAAGGAATGAATCTAAACATGAGTTTAACAGAAACAATTATAAGCTTAACAATAATAGTATATATGGAAAAACCATGGAGAATATCGAACATCGATCAGACATTAGTTGCTATTCAAATGACTAAAATACTAATTGAATAAGACAAACTTGTTTGTGTTGGATTTTCTATTTTAGATATAGATAAGGTATGGTTTCTTTTATGATTTCTTAAAACCTGTATATCAAGACAAGGTGAAATTATTATATACAGGTACTGATTCTTTTATTTTGGAAATTGAAACGGATAGTGTCTATGAAGATGTGAAAAATGATATTCATTATTTTGATACCTCCAATTATAAAAATAATAATATTCACAATATGCCTATAACAAAGTCTGTAGTAGGTAAATTTAAAGATGAACTTGCTGGTGAACCCATAGAATATTTTTTATGGAACTGGAGCCAAAGCATATTGTGTAAAAACCAAAAATAATTTAATTAAAAAGGCTAAGGGAATTAAAAAAATTAGTATAAATAAACAACTAGATATTATTAATTATATGGATGGACATTTTGTTCCATGTATGTGTTTCGATCTAGAATGCATAATATATATACTGAATTAGTTAATAAGTTAGCTTTATCCTCAGTAGATGAAAAAAACACTTCGAATAATTTTAACGTGACAAATAAAAAAACCTCCTTTAATTTTTCCTCAGGTTACAAAACTATTGAGACCAGAGAAAATATACATTGTATTCTATTTTTTATTTTAAATATTTTTATATTCATTTGGGTGTCGTTACTTCTCACATTGACAGGAGTTACATATTATAGGTATTGGAAATGAGAAGAGCTTTAAAGGAGGGGAAATAGTGGTGGGGAAAGTAGTATAATAATATTCTCTGTATATCGGTTAATTCAGATATTTAGATATATTCAACCAGTACCGAATATAGCAATTATTCCACCTGTGTTTCCATAATAAACAGTGGATATTCTACAATACACAATGATGCTGTTGAGCGTAGGAATAATATATTTCTTTATTCAAAAATATATTATTTAAACAAATCTTCATCAAAATTTGTAAATGTTGGAATCGGTTTATGTGATTTTTTGCCCAAAGTTGTTATTGGTGCATGGGATTTTGCATACCGAAATGCGAGGAAATATGAATGGGAAAAAATTTATTTAGATATGTTAAGATTTAAAAATAAGATCAAAGATTGTGAAAATATTTTTTCTTCGATTTTGAGTAAAAATCATAGAAATCTAATTTATAAAGAAAGATTTATGATGTGAATTATACATAATAAAGATATATTTATATTTGAATTTTTGTTTCATTTTTTTTATATTTTACAACACATCTTTTTTTAAAATTCATGAATTGTGAGATTTGTCAAATCCTAACCATTTAACAAAGACTTTTCCTTTCCTTTTTAAAAATTTTTCTACTAAATATGCATCCGGATCCTTTACTTTCTGCAACTCTTCAGAATAAACACTTCCTTTAATATCTTCATCATTAGCATCTTTTATGAGGTAAGTAGTTGGGTTTTCTTATTTGACATATTTCTGTAGACCAATTTAGAGTATATCCTTTATCGAATGCTTCTCTTTGCTTTGATATTCTAACAAAGTCGTTTTGTTTAAGCTTGGCTGTCGAATTTTCTGAAACCTTTACTTTCAAACCATTAACAACAGATTTCATAGCAGCGAACTCATCTTTATTTGTCAAATTCCTTGAACTTATAGTATATAAGGTCTTTAACAGCTTTCTCAAGTTCTTTGATTTTATTTTCAAAAACTTTAAACTTTTGGTCTGGATTGGTTACAATATTGGCCCCCCCCCCCCCCCCCCCCCCCCCCCCCCCAAGTTATTGTTTCCACCAGATAATTTTTTATTGTCAATATTTCCTCCTCTATTCTAGCCTTCAATTCTTTTTCAAGATTTTTTAACTGGTTTAATATATCATTGATTTTTTTCAATATTCAAATTTTCTTTTTTGCGTTCCTCAAATATAGTTTGCCATTTCACATTTAAATTTTGTATCTATCTATATTGAAACTTTACCATCTACATTGGTTTTATATTCTGATTCTAAATTATGTAATTTTGTCAAAATACTTCAATTTTTTCACTTTTTTTGTGATATTATCAAATTTGAAATTCGCTCTATACTTCTGATTTGTTCCATCAACAATATTATTTTTTTTTGAGAAATCATCATTTGTTTTTTTAAAAGTTTTGTTAAGTTTTTGTTCCAACGACTTAATATTTTCAGTATCATTTTTATGAACAATAAAATAAAGTTTTGAAGATCTATCAACTTTCTCGGTAGTTTTATTCATATCATCATGCACCTTCGTAAAATTTTCAACTTCTTGTGAAAACTCTATTATTAAGCATATTAGTAAAAGTTTGAAATTTCTTAACCATATTTTTATTAATATCATTTTCTACTTTTTCTGATGTACCCCTAATTTTTTTTTTTCAGTTCTTGTTCTGAACTATCCAACGCCTCATAGTTCTGTTTAATTATTTTTATGTCGTCTTAATGTTTTGAAATTTTTATAATTTGGTCTAGATGTTCAGGAATAATTTTATCTGCGAATATCTTCATCTTTTTTGCATTTTGGATATACATTCTGTATATCCCCATTATTCTCGCTAACTCTCTTATCAAGATTTTTGTCGTCTGTTTTTAAATCGGATTGCAAATTTTCAATTTTTTTTTTCAACATATTTTGAATCGCTCTTAAAATTTTGAAATATTTTATTTTCAATATTTGAACTTGATTTTTCAATAGAAGGAATAAAAGAGCAAATGTAATGTTTTGAACTGTGAGATCCAAACTTATTAACCACCATGTTATAAATGTATTAATTAATTTGAAACATGTATTTATACGATAACATCAGCTTCTTTCAATTCTTCTATAATGAAAATAATTTCATTATAGTGTCCCGTGTGACCTGCAAACATAGATGATACTAATAAATGCAATCTATCAACCAATTCATTAACGTCATTCCAATATACGTAGTTTGTATTAAGTTTATTAATTTTTAAACTTAAACTACCACCTTGTGTGGTTGGTATATAGATCTGGTTTGTCTAGGATTAGTTGCAAACACACCTTGAAACAAATTCGGAAGAGGATTAATAGTTCTAGATTTTGTGGTGCCTTTTCATTGTAAATATGGTTCTATTATTTTAATATACTTGTGTGAAGCGTTTCCTTGAACCTGTTCATCAGGATTGTAATTTCTACGATATGCATTAGTTTTTTTTAAAATATCCATATAATTATCAAGGTCTTTTTGAGTGTAGCCTCTAGGGTCTTTTTTAAATAACAATTCATATAATCCGGTTGTTCCAGGATATTTTTCTCCAGCCACTTGTATTTCGTTACCAGTAATCTGAACAGGTACTTGTGTAAAACCTAGATAAAATTTTTCATTTTCATTATCGTGAATTACTCCGTATTGATGATCAAATTTGTGTTCTGTGTCCCTTACACCACCATCAATATACTGACGAGGAAGTTTATCAAATGGATCCAACCAGGTAGTGTATGCTTCTGTATTAATGAAAGTATTTATTGTTTGTTTAGTTTGTTCTAATATATCAGAGAGATTGTGAGATTTCTCAGATCCTTGTAAAGATTTTGTTGTTTCTGCTACAGTACTTGTTCGAAGGAAAGATGGTCCTTGAGTTGTAGTTAGATCGCTATGAAAAAATGATGGAGTTTCATATGGAAGATTTAGAGTTTTTCCTGTTTCTTTTACTCTTTTGTGGAGTTGATCTGCTAGTAAAGATATTTCTCCCTGGTGTTGATATGTCAGCGAACGAATGTTTTGGCGGTGTTGATGATTCATAAAATTTTTTAAATGGGGATTGAAACTCTTCACTAATATCTCTTAGTCCATTTTTCCCAAGTGTTGACACTAGTTTTTGTAGTGGTTCTGTATATGGTTTATATGTTTCTTCCAGTTTAGCTTGAGTCTCAAATTCAACATTTTTTAAACTTTGATATTTTTGTTAGCAGTGTCTTTCTTGATTTAACAAGTTCTGTCGCCAATTGTTTATTCATAATTGAGATGTTGCCAAATTTTAATCTATTTTTATAAATAAATATACGAATCGAATCCTATCTAACCCTACCCATCATAATATTAGAATCATCAATAACTAGAAATCCATATTTATCCTTTTAACATAATAAACATAATTCTTTAAATTTATTAAACGACATATCGACATTAACATAATCATCATAAATATGTTTTAAATTTGTGTTATCTTGCTGAAATATAATAATTAAATTTGCATTATCCCGTATCAACTGTTTCGGAATAGATGAATATGTTTGACATAAATAAAAACAATCGGTATTCTTATGTCTTCCGAAACAAAAATAATCCTTTACTATGGTTTAGTTACAACAAGATTTATAAGGGGTGATAAAGGAATTAATCCATTAAACGAAGCCTGCAAAGAGCATGACATTTCTTACTCCCAATCGAATGATATAAATATGAGATATTCTGCGGATAAATTATTATCTGAAAAGGCTTTGGCGAGGTTTAAAGCTGCTGATTCAAGTTTTGGAGAAAAAACTTCTGCTCCAGGAATAGCAACAGCAATGAAAGTAAAGAGAAAATTAGGAATGGGACCTAAAAAAAGAGAAAAAACAACAAGAAAAAAATATCGTACAGGGCAAGGAATGTCATTATCTAAAGCAATATCGGAAGCTAGAAAGGGAATTATGAGAAAACAATTTCAAAGTTTAAATGGTATGGTAGTATCAAAACAGTTCTTAAGTCAATAGGAAAGAGAGGGAAGCTTGTAAATTCTAAGACAAGGGTAATACTCATTCCCAAGACAGGGGGATTTTTACCTCTTATACCCATATTTGCTGGTTGATCTGCCTTGGGCGCATTGGGAGGAGGAGCCGCTGGCATTGCAAAAGCTGTAAATGATGTAAGGTCAGCTGAAGAAAGATTATCTGAAGCTAAACGACATAATCAAATAATGGAATCTATTGTAATTGGAAAAAAGGGAGTGGATTGTTTCTAAAATCTTATAAAACTGGATGCGGATTGTTTTTAAGACCATATTCAAAAAACTGCTAAATTATATACCTCGGAATCCGCTTACAAATTACGATCTAATAAAGTATGCCAAATTTTTACAAATTCCATATTTTCGAGATGTATTATGAGGAATAAATTACCTAAAAGGATTAAGACACATGAATGTGGCATTGTTAATCTGGATAGCTATAGTAGAGGTACTGCACAGCATATATAAAAAAGGAAAAAAAAAAAACTTTGATAGTTATGGTAATTTACGCCCCCCATCTGAGTTAAATTCATATTTTTATAGTGACAATAACAAAAACCTTATAACATACAATTATAACAAACATCAAACTTTTAACCAAACAAATTGTGGTCAACATTGTTTAAAATTTCTTTATAATAACATCTGATTAATAATCTTACTTCAGTCTCTACAAGAATATTAAAGGAATATGTCATATAGTTCAGTTATTACTGGTAATTCTCCTAGTTTAACTGTAGAATTTAATCCTGCTATATATCTAGAAGAAGATGCTGAGCATGTTGTTGGCCTAGTAAACTTTGAAACATTTAATGCGCTACCCAATATTGATCATCTTAATAACGCAATGATTTTTGATAATAATTATGTATTTTTAATACCTGAAGGAAGATATGAATTGGATGACCTAAATAAATATATACGTGATAAGTGTAGTAAAAGAGGTATTAAATTTAACATGTTTGCAAATAATAACACTTTACACACACATCTTGTGTCATCAGTGGGTGTAATATTTAATGATGCGATAATTGGTAAATTATTAGGTTTTACAAATAAACGATTAGAGCCGAATGTAGAACACATATCAGACAATCCTGCGGAGATTATTAAAATAAATTCTATAAATATCGATTGTAGAATTGCTAAAGGATCATATCTTAACGGTAAACCTGTTCATATAATACATCAATTTTTTCTCAATGTCGCTCCCGGTTATAAAATAATAGAATCACCACAAAACGTCATATATTTTCCAGTAACTGTAAAAACCATAGATAAAATTACAATTAAAATAATACATCAAAAAAATGAACTTGTTAATTTTAAAGGAGAAGTACGTTACATCATAAAAAAAATTCATGAATAATGGTAATCCTCTATCACAAAAAACCATCCAACATTAATATGCTTACAAAGTCTAATATAAAAAGCTTAAAAAGAAAGGAAACAAACATCTTTTGTTTAGTAATAAATCAAACACACAAAGGACGACACCTTCTAAGAGACAATTTCTGAAAAGCTTGGATTTTAAACTAAAACAGTAATGGAATATCTTAAAATATTTTATTTGATGAATCCATTTTATGTTGGGAAGTACTTTCTTTTGATCCTTCTAATCCTACAAAATTAGGACCAAATGATGAAATAAGAATTTCTTTGCAACAAACTGGTAAATATCCATTGCCGTGTAAGAGTGACATTTATTTAGAGCTACAAGTTACGAAAGAGGATGAAACAACTCACTAACGAACACAGTTTTAATCAATAATGCGTCTGCATTCTTATTTAAAGAGCTTCGTTATATTTTAAATGGTGTCCCTATCGATTCTGTTCAAGATGTTGGTATAACTTCAACACTTAAGGGTTATATATCTTACAATAAAAACTAAAGCACAAAATTAGAAAATGCCGGTATCCAAATATAAAAACAGGAGAAAAAATTATGACGGATGCTAAAGGAAATGTTTCTCTATGTATTCCTTTAAAGATGTACTCAGGATTTTTTAAAGATTATAATAAAATCATTTTGAATTCATAACAAGAACTTATTTTAATAAGGAGTAATGATAACACTAATGCTCTAGTATCAACTACAGAGGATGAAAAACCCAAAATTACAATAACAAAGCTATGTTAGCGTGTGTCTCATCTTACCATAGCCATCGGGCAAGAACTGGCACTTACGAAACTTATCGATAAAAATAATGATATACTTATTACTTTCCGAAGTTGAGAATTGGTGGAATATCCAGAACTATTGGAAACTACAAGACACAACTAGTCGGTAAAACCTCAACTAAGGCTGAAACACCGCGTCATGTTTTAGCTGCCTTCCAAACCAATAGGCAAGGAAACATAAAATCTGATTGAGTAAATTTGATCATTGTAAACTAAAACACATAAATCTGTTCTAAATTCGGAAAGATATCCTTATAACGATCTTCAACTTGATTTTAATAATAATAAGTTTGCTACATTATATGAAATGTTTTCTGAATTTCGTCAGTTATATTATAACAGAACCAATTTTTAATCCCATGGAATTTAAGAAACGTGCGCCTATTGTTTATATTAACTGTTCACATCAAAGAGATTTACTGCAGACTCTCCTAGTAACTCTAAGAATTGAATTCGAAACAAAGGAAAAAATTTCAGCTAAAACAACAATACATGATAAAATATTTAGCTATAATCCTTTAACAAAAATAGTTAAACAACTTTAAATTTAACCCCCACCAACTCAAATAATTCAGATATTTATTTCATGTATATGTTAATATAATTCAGTTTTGATTATGTCTTTGACACATCACTTTAATTCCGAAGACCTTGTTAAAGTTTTACAACATCAACAAAGATTACAATATTTCTTTTAGGATTTAGAAGAACTCAAGAAACTAGTAGATGAATATTCAAAAAAAATATATTTAGAATATTTTCTAGTTTAAAAATTAATTAAAATTCTTAAAATTATGGTTGAAAGACTAATTCTGGACATACAAGGATTCAAAGATGTGAAAAATAAGTTTATTCCTAAAGAAATAGCAGCTTATGATGGAAATAAGATAAGCCACTACATATTCAAACAAGCATTTGCATTAAATTTGTTTTCTCCAGAACTACATAAACAAGCTGTTTGCTATGAAATTTCATCACTGCATTAATTGGTATAAAGGATACACCTCTCTTTATTGTTTCGCTAATAATATCAAGCAACTTACTAAGGATGCCAGATTTGTTTATGTTAAAGGAAACGAAAAAGCAGAATACATTAAGAAGTATTCATCCAATTCAGTAATTGAAATAGATGACGAACCCTCTATCCAAGCTTTAACTCCAAAATGTTTTTATCACTGAAAATCACCATCTATCTGCACTTTATCAAATATGTTTTTTTGTATGACAATTTTTTTATGAAAGAATAAAACAACTTAAATATAAAACAAATATTGTTTTATTTAAATTACAGTATACATTGTTATATTTTATTTTTCTAAACATTTTTCAATAGCTGCAACTGTTTCATTTAATTTTAATATTTTTAACGTAGAAATTAGTTTGCTTATATCATTTGTTTTTAAAAAGTCTCTAGATGCTTCAATCACACATTCCATCTTTCTAATATATTCACTTAAATTAATGTTGAAATCTTGAACTATAGGTTGTCTTCTAGTAACAAACATCAATAAATAATATGTTGAATAACCAAATTTTAAATTCTCTAAACATATTCAACATATATTTCTAACCATTTTTTTCAATTCAGATGCTATCTCCATCTCTTCTATTGTTTCAGACAAATGATTTGATTTTGTTGTTTTTTCCATAGTAATTTTGGTATAACTAAACATGTTTAATGATTTGGGTCATTTTTAAACCCTAATCCCCTCTCATATTCATTTAAACGATTTTTAGTTAACATACTATTTTCATATAATTCTAATAATCTAAATTCTAACAATAATTTTTTTAAGTCTTTTGTTTTCAGGAAGTTAAGACATACTTGAGCAGTATTTTGACAAAGCTTAATATGATCTGTAAGTTCAAAATATAATTTCCAATCTTGTGCTCCATGATTACCTCCTACATCTCGATAGTAACGAGAACAAGCCTCTGACATAATAAACTCTTCATATATTTCCTGCCCTATTTCCTCCATCTTGAAAAATTAATCCAACTTCACAAAGTTCTTCTTCTGCTTCTCTAATATGATTTTAGTGTTGTAGGATCTTGTACATAGTCTTATAAACTTACAATTTCTTTATGAAAACCACCTTTGTCCAATTCCTTCACAAATTCTAAAATATTTAGAGTTGTGAGTTATGAATAATAATCAATCATATTATTATATAAACGGATTTGTTCTGGACGACTATGCATAGCATAAAAAAATCTATTTATCAACCAAATCACAAAATATATTATACAATTTTTCAACTTGTTGATTTAAATCAGTAACAGACTTCTCTGTAGACATTATTTGAATGTGTTATTGAAGAAAAGTGAATATAATTTTAAGTTCTAGTTCTTCCTTTAGTTCGAAATTCTATTCCCTTACTTCCATCATATTGGCAGTCAAAATTTTTGTCTGTTGGGAGGTGGAATCACAGAGAGGATTTGCAAATTTTATTTTTATAATCATATAATCAAAGGGTTTGTGGGAATGTCAATAAGAGGTAAAATTTTGCCTCTTAAGAGGAGAAATTTTGCCTCCCAAGAGGCAAAATTTTGCCTCCTCCTCCGCCTCCTCCTAGCATTCCCACAAATACACTACTAGTAATAAAGGAATAACGCAATATTCATATTAATCAACTCTACAAAACTCGCATAACTTCTTTCTCCTCCTGTTTAAATCCTTACATGTTTGATTATAAATAACTGAAAATAATGAGAAAAGTAATACAATTTTAAGTTTTTCGACTCTCAAAACCCTAAGATGGATGTGTAACACGATATGTAAGCCGCCACTCTCTCTTTTGGTCCATTTCTTTCATCTTTTATATGTTTGACCTGAAGAAAAGCATAATCTATATATTCATTAACTCAAATATTCCAGAAAAGGCACGATATATACAGAGTAACCTCTCTAACGTTTCTCCTCACTCTACTAACTAAATATCTACTCGAATATAAATAGCTAAGAAGGTTAAAATAAAAACACCATAATATATAATACGATATATATAAAGCAATCTCTCTAACTCCCTCCCGACGCTCCTTTAATCCTTCATATATTTGACCATAAATAGTACAAAAATAATGATATGTAATATAACGCAATTTTTAAATTCATCAGCGGAAAGAGTGACTATGTGTTTCGTTAACTAGAGATCCTGAAACGTGAAGAAATACAAATATTTTGCAGTGTGAGTTTTCGGTGTATATAAGTTATTTTTCAAAAAAAGTATTTGCCTCTAAAGAAATATTCACACTCCAAAGAATACAGTGCTGCTTTATTTTCAAGGATATTGATGCAACTGTTACTCCAATGTTTGGTATCTAAAACTATATTTTTAATACACTTTAAAACACAAAAAATTACCTCTACCTTGTCAAATTAAAAAATCTCTTATGCAAAGGATAAATTTACAAGCATGTGATAAATCTAGCAAATTAAAACATGGAAACAATTTACTATTTAACATATCTAAATAAAGTTCATTCGCCAAACATTTCTTGCTTATTTGACTGACGATGATAAGTTATGCCAAACGACGCGAGGTGAGAGAGTGTCGACCCGATGAGTTACTTAGCTATGAAGAAACTATTTAGCAACAGTGTGTTGTATAGTTTAGCGTTGCGGGGACTTATTATCCAATGTGCTCATAGAACCTACCTACCTGCCTACCTCAAATTAAGTTTATTTCTTAATAAGCAGGCGCCTTCGTCAATGATGCTATCAACTGCAACAAGGGTGAACAAAAAAAGTTCTTTTTCATTGAATAAATTTACAGTTAAAGTGAATAATTATTAATTTAGAGGAGAAACTGAAATTTTCTTAAAACAAATTTGTCCTAAAATTCATTTTATTCTTCTCCGTTAGTGGATCCGTTGTACTTGCATGATTTCGTAGAGAAATAAGATGAAGGAGTAGGTGTATTGTGCCACTAACTCCATCCGAATTTTAGTACGCTTCGCCTAAAACAATGTATTTAAAAGCTAATATAAAACAGATCGAAGTGGATTTTTAACTTTTAGGCTAGAACTAATTGCATGTTGTCAGTTATCAGTTAGATATATGTTAATAAGCAATGGTTTATCTAATTTTACGTTTTTTTTACAAGTATAATTGTTTCTGTTAAAAACCTATTTCATAAATATCAGATGCTATTATATTATCGTTAGAGTCCATAAGTCAAATATGACTGAATTAATATACCCGTACCTAAAATTTATATTCAATTCAAATAAATACACCCTTGAAAATTTTGCACTAGAATATAAATATTCCTCAATACTATACGATGAAAAGATCAAAACTCTGCCAGTAGAGGTAATGAAACTATTAACGGCACATGTTTCAAAAACTGTTTTATAAAAACTGTTAATCAGCGACAGGCTCATTATTACGCAAACTAGAAGCATTTTGTATCTTATGCTAAAATTATTCTTGGGCGAACTTCACACAATTAAGTATAGTTACTAAAAACATTATATTGGATTTTTTAATTTCTGCTACTCAATGCGGATCTAACATAGCAAACCTTTGAGCAACAATCCCATGATATATTATCAATTAAGTCCTTTCATATTTCACTAAATGTAATTACAAGTGGAGCTAAGAACCATATTTTATAAGTAGCAACCATGTTCGTTCCCATAACAAGAGTAGTAATCGATATAAGGTTAATTTCCATTTTTTTACCATAAACTTTGGATGCTAAGGGTTGCCGCTTCTTTAATTAATACAGTAGCGACTCGCCGGGTATACTACTGTCTTTACAAAAGGCAAAATGGATGAAAAGAAAAATTGACGCATATATATATATATATATATATATATATATATATATATATATATATATATATAAATATATATATATATATATATATATATATATATATATATATATATATATATATATATACGAGTATATATATATATATATATATATATATATATATATATATATATATATATATATATATATATATATACATATGGATATTTACGAATGATCTCAAAATCGTTTAACATCCTTCTTTTTACCATTAGATATAAACTAAAAAAACAGATCAATTACAGAACAAGCATATATCCTGAAGTGCATCTTGTAGTAACCTTAAGGTTAGTAAAACTGCGTTTCTATGTATTTTGACTAATATCATTTTATTATAACAACATATTACTTACAATATATATATTTTTTAATTTATTTGTACTTTTGAATAAATGTCGTGTTAATACGTATTGCTCTACTGGTTGCAACTGTTGCAAGTGCTTGGCTGGAGCTGCGAATTCGACTGGCTCTTGTTATTTTGAACAAATTGAAGTTCTTCCACAATTAAATATTGAATCTTGCTTCGTAGTTTCAGTTTTTGTAATAATGGAATTTCTTCCATGTAGAGTAATAAACTCTAAAAAAATAACAAGTCGTCATTTTTCTTTCTGTCAGATTCCGCCGGGATTTTTAGTTGTTCCAAGTCCAACAGCTTGTCTGCTCTATTTGTGGACGAAGTGTAAAGATATTTTTTTCTTGGCCGGTTGAGTGATCAATAAGTGTCATGCAGCTTTAAATTCTGAGGAATAAATTTATTCACAAGAATCAGTTACTTCCATAGCTGACTGAGTTTCACTGTCTGAAATATTTGAATCTCTATGTACGGAGATTACTGTAGACTTTTTAAAAAATTGTAGCTGCTCAAAAAAGCGCAGAAGCTATAACATCATCAGCTCCGTAGCTGTCGTTCTCTGCTCTGTTTTCGTTCACCATACTGAAGCTCCGTATGCAATCATGGGACCGCGGCGTATTGCAAATCTTTGGTTGAACACCCCAGGTTTTTCCAAGCAAACTCCTTCATCTCAAGAAACACAGTTTTGTTTTAGGTTTTTTTAATTTGTTCCCTTTTTAATTTCGTCTGTAGTATCAAAACAAACAGATATTTGTAAACATTAACTGTTTTTATTCATTCTCCGAAGATACTCAGATTCTTGCAGTTGTTGGATTCTCTTTTCTACTCCCTCTCACCAGCGCTGTATATTGTGGTATATAAGCCCTGAGGAAGATACAGAGAGATTCGTGGAAGTTCCGCGGAAAGGTGTAAAGCACTTCTGAAACACCAAGCATCCAAACAATTATCTCAAAAGACAACTCAAAGTCGATTAGCATGGGAAACAAGCCAAGACGAGAGTACACTTTATCCGAAAACAAGATTTTTGAAGTGCTTCTCCGGTGCACTTTCAGAGATCGGAAATTTAACAACCGAAAGTAGCTCAGACAAAACTGAACCTTTGCCATAAGGCCAAGTGAGCTGATGCTGAGCATTTGCATGTCCAGTACTCTGCTATGAAAGAATCAAATGGGTTTTTAAACCCTAAAAATGCCGGGACTAAATGTAAACGAAGGCATATCGCTGAATCAGCCTTTGATCTTTTCTGCTAAAAACGCTAGAAAAATTGAATTACCCAAGTATGCACATAGGGAGGAGTGCTATCGCCACTTTTTTGGAATTTATTAGGGATGAGCTGTTAACTCGGCTAATTTAACAGGTCTTTTACACCTGTAGTATGCTAATGATATACGTAAGTATACTCATTTAAGAAAAGCATGCCGCCATTGTTATAGAGCTCATGAAAAGAGTACTGAACAATGTACAGCGCTGGTGTGAGGCAGTAAACTTGAAAGTCACAGTAGAGAAGACTACTGTTATACCGAACACAAAAAGAAGAGTTCAAAACAATTACAACAATCAGAGTATCTTTGGAGAAATAAAATCCGTTAATGTCTACAAAAATCTGGTTTTAATACTAGAGATGAAATTAACGAGGAACAAATTAAAAAAAACAAACATAAAGCAAAACTGTGTTTCATGAGAAGAAGGGATTTGTTTGGAAAAACCTGGGGCGTTCAACAAAGATGGTGTTTTGGCGATAAGCCACGGTCCCATGGTTACATACGGAGCTGCAGTATAGTGAACGAAAACAGAGCAGAGAACGACAACTACGAAGCTAAATCGACTGCATAGGTTGGGTTGGTTATAAGTAGCACCCTCACCATAGCTATGAAACACACATGAAATGAAAACAGCAACTATGTAATTTAGGCAAACAAGAGTTATGGATCTAATAAACGGCAAACTCTTGGATATCCAATTTGATTATATGACAACAACAACAACATAATTTTGTAAAAACCATATAGAATTGGGTGAGATCCAAATCTATAACGGATTAAGAAAATTGAGCGTAGTGTGCGCTGGCGTACATGCAGAAAAGCCCAAGTGAAGTTTTAGCGTTCGACTAGAGATAAGTGCATCAATATTCCAGGCAGAAATTTACACAAAACAAGTAGATGTTCACAATAAGACAGGACTACCTCAGCTAAAAAATGTATATACTCGCAGACTGTTAAGCTGCTCTAAAGGCTTCACATGCCTATCAAGCCAACTGCAAAATGATGATGGAACGGCGATCTGCTAGAATTATCCTCCAGAAACAATAAAGTAACTTATTGTGGATTCCAGGACATTTGGGGATAAAAATCAATTAAAAATCGGGCGACTTGACGAAACTCAGAATTACAAGATACAAGGGTCCAGATCCAGCGTTTGATACTAAAACAGGTAGTAATAACGACCATCAACAGATGGTTATATCGGCACCATCTAGATCGTTTGCTCCCAGCATCTGGCTAAAGACTGCCGAGGGACGTGATTGGCAGCCCCTCAAAGAAACCAGTAACTAATGCCCAAGGCAAAGCTAGTGGTGGAACTGATCACCGGCCTCTGTTACCTGAGGAAGCATGGAAACATATATATATATATATATATATATATATATATATATATATATATATATATATATATATATATATATATATATATATGAATCACCAAACTAAGACATGCACGTTTCGCTTCATATTATAGCTCGTTAACCAGCCTACTTGAAGCAGCAAGTCACAAACACCCAGAATCAGCAGAAGAGATTTGAAAGATGCCCTACCAGAACTTGTCAATAACCAATAAAAAAACTTTTAATTAAAGGGCAAAACGCCAAGGTAAAATAAGATTTGGTGTCTTTGTCATTATAAGCGAATAGGATTCTAACACTAAATAATAGCAGTAACTCTAAAAATAGAGTTCTAATACCATTACTGGATATTTTAGGATAACTCTAAAGAAGAAATATCATTACTAACGGGAGAACTCCTGTCCCTGCTATAAGAAAACTGTTTAGTAGTGCACCCCAACTTATATAACGATTTTTTAGCAGGATCGCACTGCTAAGCTAACCGGTGAGCAGTGTAACACGTAGCCACGATTCTAAACAAAGTAAATATTTATCATCAGTAAAAAAGTATGAAGAAAAAAAAAGATGTAGATCGGAAACGAAAATTGTCCTCTTCGCTCTGGCATCAAAAGTACGGGCGTCCAAAGCTATGGACTACCAAGGCGTGCCCTCTGTGAATTATCAAACCAGGACATACAAGTTTCCCTCCGTATCAGAGTCAATTACCCAGTATTGGCAGTTCAGAAGCTTGAGATTTCATCCGACGAATTACTATCAAATTCATTCGTTACGTTTTGAATGGAAACAAGACTACGTTCTGCCTGCGTTCTGCCTGCGTTCTGCTTGCGTTCTGTCTTCGTTCGCCAACAGAAAGTGCAAACGTTTAAATGGATGTCTTCGCCCTGATTATTTTCTTCACGTCTTGAAATGCTAGCTAGTATTTTGCATTTATCTGCGACACTATACTGTAAAAAGAAAAGTCAAATTTTTGATTCGTAACCAAGTTAAAATTCAAGCAAATTATTAGGTTCGAAACACTAGCTAGCCATAGAATAATTATATTAAATACAATGGTGAGCAGGAAAATTTCGAGCTATTTGACTTCATTTAACATCAACCCTAGAATTTAGTGTTCATATATTTTTAAGGATTTTAGTATCATTTAAAAGCCCATTCTATTCTCTTTCTAATGATACCAAATTCCATAGCATACTTCATGCTTTTAACTGATTAAAATGATTAAAAGGAGAACAATAATTGAAAATAGGGATAAGAGAATGAAAAAATTAAACGAATTTTAAGTTTTAACAATTAAATTTATTGATAAAAATAAAAATCAATATTTTGTATTACTCCCCTAGCCCTTATTTCTGCTTCCAGCCGGTTTTTCATGGAGAGGGTGTGCTATTTCACCACTGTCCGTGGGGTTCTTCCTCACTGTTCTGTCATCGCAACCTTTAAGTCCCTCAGTGAGGCAGGTGCTCGAACCCTTCTTTTGAGCTCATCCCTTGTGTGCTCGATTGGATTGAGGTCAGGACTCCGCGCAGGCTAGTCTAACGTGGGTATTTCCACTTCCGCCAGATATTGCCGTACCGATGCAGCAAAATGTGGCCTCGCATTGCCTTGCATTAGCACGAAGCTATCGCCAACAAACCCAGCGTAAGGAACGACTTGGTCTTGCAGGATCTCCTCGATGTACTGGTGAGCAGTTGATCCAATGCTACGAGTCTCATTAGTCACGAAAACCAAATCGGTTTGCACATCTAGTGAGATGTCTCCCCACACCACGACAGTATCTACTCTGTAGGCGACCGTTTCAGTAATGCAGTACTACGCATAGCGCTCCCCAGACTCTAAGGTCCAGTCGACATGTTCTCGGGCAAAGCTGAGTCGTGCTTGTCAATTGGCTACTGTCAATTTGGGTCTGTTTGCTGATCTCTTCGAAGTTAGATTAGCTTCTTTAAGTCTTTTTCTGAGTATCCAATGACTGACAGCCCAACCACGAACCTGTCGGAGCTCCTACTAGACCTCAGTACCGGTCAAGTGACGATTTTTTAGAGTTGTGTTGGTCTTCGTGTAAAGGCGCCAGTCTCTTGGTAACGTTTGTAGACTCTGGAGACAACTGACTGGCTCAGGTGCAGTTGCGCAGCGACTACCCATTGTCCATGCCCTTTTTGCAATAGGGCAATGACTTATGCCGTTTCTTACGGGGTGGTATCCATTTTCCGATCACACAATTAGTGAGCGGGTATAGTAGAGATGTTGACGGTTCAAGTTTCGATAAAGGAATGATCGGAAAATGCAGTTGCATGTGTTTTTATAGGGTTGAATAGTACGCAACGGGCACGTTGCTGAACGAGCAAAAACTCTATTGAGTAAAACCGTTTTAATCAATAAAACTTTTTGGAAACTCAAATGATTTTGGTCTTATTGGAAATGGCAGAATCAGCATTCTAATGATACCAAAAATAATACCACCGTTTGAAAATTAAAATCAAAGATCGGTGTTAAATGAAGCAAAATCGTTTGAGTTGATTTTTTTGCTCACCAGTGTATATATACATATATATATATATATATATATATATATATATATATATATATATATATATATATATATATATATATATATATATATATATATATATATATATATATCTGAATTGAATCTCATATTTTCATATTATTCACATTCATATTATAGTCTCCATAGAACGAATTGGCCATAATTTAACGTGTAATGTTTTCATTAATAGTTTCAGATATTTAAGACTTTAAAATTGAATATGCTTTAATATATATTTCCTCCCTTAACTGGTCTTGTAGCTTCCTTAACATAAAATCTGACCGTTATTGGGGCATTTTTTAAAGTGAATTGAGTAAAAGTAAAGCAATGATTGTATTAGTTGGGCTGTACAGTAAATACTTCCACAAAGTGATACTAAGTTAGTATTAATAACACAATTTTAAACACATCCAACTTCAACTGCGGTTTCGTGCCGAAATGTAATTTTTCATCTCAAATTGGGGAAAAGTCGAAGATAATCAAAATACTTATTTTCTTTTACTTCATACTAAGCAGTTAATCTCTTTGTATTCTCTTTTGAGGTTTAGTAAATACATGCAGAAAATTTGGTGGTCCAAATTTTATTGTGCAATTTTTAGTAAATTTTTGAAAAAAGATATAAAACGGACAAAAATTATGAATTTAATAAAATCGAATATCGTCCACCAATATCAAAAATGTGGTTGAGGTTTTTAAGAGAGGAAGAACCAACATCAGTAATGGTGTCGGAAGACCCATTCTGTGTCTACCCGAGAGAATATTGAAGCTGTGGATTAAATAACTCTGGACACAAGACGAATTAATATGAAACGTATTACAAAAACTCTAAACATTTCATACGAAAGTGTTTTCCGCATTTTCCATTCTGATTTGGGATGAGAAAATTATTACCTAATGTGTCCTTACATCTCCGAATGCCGACTAAAAACGATTGAGAGTCACAACAACCAAGTTGATTTACATCCGTTTTGAATCTAATTTTCTGGTTCAAATGGTACTTACGGATGAAACGTGGGTTAATCATTATGATCCCGAAACAAAGGAATAAAGGAGTGGAAAAATACTGGCTCACCTCGTCCCAAGAAGTTTCACTTACAGAAATTAGTAGAAAAGTTTCTTGCTTCCGTTTTCTTTTGCAATAAAGATGTGATGCTGGATTGTTTGGAACACGTCAAAACAGTAACTGGACTATATTATTAAATAAACTTTATTATTAAATAAACCTCGAAAAAATTGTGGACAAACGCCGAGCTAAAGCGTTTAAAGGGATGCAGCTTTTGGAAGACAATGCTCCCGATCACAAATCACTGGAAATTTTGCAAAAAATAAACAAATTAGACTTTGATTGATCATCCCGTATATTCCTCTGAGTTAGCTCCCTCCAACTATCATCTATTCCCGAAACTGAAAAAAAAACATTTGAAATAAGACAAATTTTATACGGATGAAGAAGGAATAAATGTCGGAGACTGATCTGCAAACCAAGATAAAGAATTTTTTAAAAGGTCCAGAGTTACTTTATAACCGTTGCATTAAAAGATTCAAGTTAAAAGGAGATTACGTTGAACAAACAATTTTTATTTTTTGAGATTTGCTTGTTCTTCTTATGCTAGACTACTAGCTCTTTAAGTCAAAAGTTAACTTTCACTACACGGCTCTGATTGGGCCATCAATTCCTATATTTGTGCAAAATTTCAACAATGTCAAATAGTTTCGGAGAAAATTGAATGTGACAGACGGACGGACACCGAAGTGATCATGTAAGTGTTCCGTACGGAACACTAATTAGCAAAGGGGTTAGTATCGATTAGGTATCTCTAGCAAAAATATTTTTTGTTTTTGTCGTCATGTCAAATTAGGAGAGTAGTTTTTAAGATTAGATTTAAGCTCGGTTTACTCGCAAATATTTTTAAAAAAAAATAAGGTTTTATAGTGTTAAATGTGAACCTGGACCATTTCAAAGGATTATGGATTAAATTATCCCAAATGCTGCAAGCAAATACATTTTTCTAGATGACATTTTAATGACTGAATAGCGGTTATTGTGTGTGTGTGCATTTATTGGTGCTGTCGATTATTGTAATTGATTTATCCTAAATACAACCACTAATTTGCACCCATTATACCGGGTTGCCTAAAGTTACTCTCCACATTGTCATTATTAAACCGCTTTAAAGGAATTCTTAATATATTGTTATTCTTTACGTAGAAGCAGATTTTAGGTAGAAAAACATACAACAAAAGTCCTTCTAGTTTCGGGGAATCGGGAATCGTGATATGCTTTTTTATTTAAAATAAAATATCCTACATATTTTTAATTTTTTAAATACTACGAGATATTCTAAACAACTTTTATGCCTCATTCCCTATGTAAAATATTAATAGTTTTTGAGATAACAATCTCCGAAAATCAATAAATTTTTTACTTTTAGTCGATATTTTAGGACATAGTTTTACAGTTTACAGGAATTAAGTTTCCATTTTATAGTTTCCCCCTAAATCCATAATCTGTTTACTCTTAACGTAATTTTGTAAGTGTGTTATGGTTTAAAAAAAAAACGTAGCAATTTAGTGGTTAATGCTGTATTGTAGCGAGTTGATATAATTTTACAGATTTTATTTCATTTGTCATGGTTTATTTATAGAAATAATTGAATCAAAATAAGTTTTTTTCGATATAGGACGGTAATTAGAATTCTTCATTTTTTACCTAAGATCCTTTTGATGGTTGACTTCCTCAAAATTAGTTAGATGAAAAAAAATGCCTATAGATAGTAAAAACGTTCTTAATTCAACAGTTTTAATGTGACAGTTATTTAAGATTTGATATTCGAACAATTTAAAATTATAAAATTTTAAAATTACTGTTAAAATTATCAGTTTATTACATCTCATATTAGAACTATAACAATGAGATGAAATAAAGCTATAGTTAAAGGTGGTCATGAAAAATTATTGATTTTCAGAGGTTCTTCTATTAAAAACTTTTAATATTTAAGTTAGGAAATGGTAAAATAAAAAACCGGTCAAGTGCAAGTTGAACTTGCACAATTAGTGTTCCGTACGTTGATTGTTTTTAAAATAAAAATTTTTGTTAGGGTGGTATAAAATGATCAGTGACTTCACAAACACACCCCAGTTTTCAACAAAGTTTGTTTCCAATCTTTACTGAAAACTGGTGACCTTAAAATTTTGTTTTTTTTTATATACTAAATAAATTATTATAGGTAATGCACTCGTGATAATTTTCGTTCAATCTATACCCCGTGGAGAATATTCCAGAGTTTTTTAAAAATTTTTTGATCAGTACTTTTCGAGATAAGTTAGGGGACAGCGATTTTTTAAAAGTAATACGAAGAAAAGTGTGCGCAAGTATTATATTATATATATATATTTTTTACTCGTGTTTTCACAAGCTTTCATTTGACACCACACTCGATGACCTAGTAAAAAAAATGTTTTTTCACTTCCGATTTCACCCCTCAAAACGAACCCCTTAAGTCAAAATTTATGTTACGGTGGTATAAAATGATCAGTGACTTCACAAAACACACCCCAAATGAGTTTTCAACAAAGTTTGTTTCCAATCTTTACTGAAATCTGATGACCTTGAAATTTTTGTTTTTTTTATATACCATATAAATTATTAAAGGTAATGCACTCGTGATAATTTTCGTTCAATCTACGCCCCGTGGAGAATATTCCAGAATTTTTTCGAAATTTTTTGATAAGTACTTTTCGAGATGAGGCCCGGGACAGCGATTTTTTCACGAATTTTTAAAAATAATACAAAGAAAAGTGCGCGCAAGTATAATATTATATATATATTTTTTACTCGTGTTTTCACAAGCTTTCATTTGACACCACACTCGATGACCTAGTAAAAAAATTTTTTTTTTCACTTCCAACTTCACCCCCCAAAACTAACCCCTTAAGTCAAAATTTAATTCTCAAAACTACATGGCCCTGATGAGGCCATCAATTCCTATATTATTACCAAATTTCACCTTTCTATGTCAAATAGTTTCGGAGAAAATCGGGTGTGACAGACAGACAGACAGACAGACACCGAAGTGATCTTATAAGTGTTCTGTACGGAACACTAAAAAAGATGTTTAGAATTTTTGGTATACTGTTACCGTCCGTCGTTTTTCTATCTTACCATTCCATTGATGTTCTGTGTCCTTAAAAGGTCAACGACGAAGGGCAACTGTGCTTTTAAATTTTCGACTTTCACAAGAGCACGATTTGTTATATTTTACTACGCTATATTATTATAGTGGAGGCCTGTGCAGAAGGTTCTGGTTTAAATCCTGGCAGATTGGTAAACTTATTTACTAATTTATTTAAGTACGTTCGTGGCGGCACTAAGGCATTGTCTAACAGGTGCCGTGAAATACAAAAATCTATATTTCGTCACTTGGACAACATTGACTGATATTATAACAACCTCGTCCATATCTTTAGAATATGATACGACAAGTCTCTATTCAGGCAGGGAAGTGAACGATAAAGAAAAATACTAAATTTCATATTATTACCCAAAGCAGTTTAATTCTGGTATTTTGGATAGTAATTTTGGGATCACCCGGTCTAATTTATTAACAATAGATAAACCTGGGATTGAAACTGTAAATATCAAAATTCTTTACAAACAACTAAACAAACATTATAATCTTATAAATATTAGGTTCACTAAAAACAATAATATAACCTTTTTTCTTCACACATAGCTGTAATGCTATTTTTAGAAAGTTTTATTTTATGACAAATCGTGGTTTTTGAGATCAGACCGTGTAAAATTGGAGTAACTTTTTGATGTTATGCCTACAAAAACACGAGGGGGATTTTTGCCCTGCAAGATTAAAATACTGAATGAGCTAGAAGCAGTACAAGGCATGTATATACAAGTATTTATATTATATCTGATCAGGGTTCACCGACAGTGATCTAGAGTAATGATTTTTTTCCTACCTGTGATGCAAACCGCAACCCGAGTCTCTATTAATATTATTGAAGTGTTTATAGAAATTATAAACAGGAGCTAGAACTTTGGTTTCTCTTACATTGATGGTATGATCTATAGAGTGTTGATATTCAGCTAAAGTGGATTATACCATTTCCTTCTTTTTAATACATATTTCATGTTTCTTAGTTCTAGCTGCTACTGATTTTCCAATTTCTCCCACATGCACTGTATCATATTCATAGGAACTTTTATAGATACCTTGTGTTTGTAAACGAATTGTGTCGTTGGGTGATCTCAAGCATTGTCCAAATATTGTGCGAATGTGGTAGTAATTTAACTTATTTATCTGCAGTACCTTGTATGTAAGATAAAACTGCACTATCTACTGGTGGAATCTTATTACTGTCTTGTCTAGTAGCCGGATTTTTAAATCGGTTAAACGCACGTTTAATTCCGTCAATGCAATATCCATTTCTTTTTAAGGCACTAGCCAGTTTATCTGTTTCTGATGAGATTGAATTTTTATTACATATTGATAAAGATTTATAAACTAGTGAGTTAATAACAGATAGTATTTGAGGAAAATGGTGTGAATTTGCATTCAGGTATCTATTGGTATGAGTTGAGTTTCTATATACCGAATGTCTGAATTAGAAGACACCTGTAGATCCGCCACAAAATTCAGTAGTCAACTTGTCCACAACTCAGCTAACTAAATTGTGGAAATGCAAAAATCTGTCTTGTTCAACAAGGCTAGAACTTCACTACTTTGCCTAAGAACATATCTTCCTGTTCAGGTTAGCAGCAAAACTTATGAAACAAGCCAAACCACTAACGTCCGACCACAGTGCAGAAGAAAAAGTTATTTTACAAGAACTATATAATAACGAATTAATACTGACTTTTTCAGTTGATATAGGAAACGCGATAGTAGTAAAGGAAAAGAACAAATATGTTAAAAAATCAACTACTAAGCGATAACACCTACAAGATGATCTAAACGGAGTCCACTGGAAGGATCGAAAGATGAGTTATAATCTTAATTAACGTGTCTAGTTCAATTTTGCGAAGAAAAGACATCCCAGGCCGTGCAACTCCAAGATCTCTCCAGTATACAGACTGCCAAAAATTAATAATGCCAATATATCACTTCTGCTTTATAAAATAGGTAAATATTTTGCAAACGTCTTAAATCTTCTCATAGGAAAAATTAGCCCGTCTATTAAAAATTCACAACATTTTATTGAAAGGCTAAAAACGATAAAGTTGGACCCAGGAAATATTCTGGTCAGTGTTGACTATGTACAAATGTTCCAATCAACGATTTAATTTCTATAATATGAGATATATTTAAACAAAGCTTGATTCACTTTTGGTAGATTTAATAGAAGCATGTCTATCGTCTACAAATTTAATTTTTCAAACAACATTTTATGAACAAACTTCAGGAACAGCCATGGTGGCTAATATTTTTATGAAAGCTTTTGAAGGGAGTACCTTGAGCTCAGCTCACCTAAAACCACAATTTTGATACAGATATGTTGATGATATATTTGTTATCTGGTCACTAGGTAAAGAAAACTTGAATGTCTTTTTGAATCACCTCAATCAAAAAAAATCCAATATAAAATTTAAAATGGAAACTGAATTTCATGGTACGCCGTCTGTATAAAAAAAGTAACGGCATCGTGGGACATGCGGTTTATAGAAAGCCAACCAATACCTACAGAATGCTAATTTACATCATTATCCTTCTGAAAGATCATCTGTTATTAAATTACTAGCTTTATCAATGTGTGACGCAGATTCTAAAAATCGGCAACATGATTAGTAGTGAATGAGTATTACTATTTTTTTTTGTTATTTTAATTCGGTTAATCTATAGAAATAAATTCAAAAATTAATCTATTCTCTTCTCTGTTTCGCTTCGCGGATCCAAGAACATAAAATAAGTATCAAAAATAGACAACTCTTCTCTCAGCTCTTCTTCAGCACCATCATGATACTGGTCATAACATCAATTTTGGGGGATCTTTCACATTATAAAACACGCATAGTCAGAGAAGCCTTGGAATTCGATAAGCGAGACAATGCATTTAATATCTCCACTACGTGGAAGGGTCTACTAGCCAAACCAAAGAATAACCAAAACATCGAGGTCAGCGTCGGAACCTGTAATTACCACCGATACGGGCACCCAGCCGACAAACACTCCCGATTCCCCCACATACAATCTGCGTAGACGCCGACCTATAAAAGACGGTGACCGCACTGCAGTTTCTCAGTTATATATATATATATATATATATATATATATATATATATATATATATATATATATATATATATATTATTTTACAGATTACATATTTCAGTAGGCAATACTCTGTACCAATCTTACTAGATTTATCAAAATACTAATAGTGAAATATTAGAAATTACGACCAAACTATGCAGGCCAGTTCGAGTTGTTTCATGCATGGAGATTTCCATGCCTACAAATCATCTTTGTTAGGATTTTCCTATAATCTTTACACTTTACAACTTTATAGGTATCTCTATATATATAAATTTTTACAAATTTTCAGTGCTTATATTTTTAAGATGCATAACATTCAATTTGAACTTGAGCTGTAAAATAATTTTTCAAGTCTATATATATATATATATATATATATATATATATATATATATATATATATATATATATATATATATATATATATTTGACAATGGAAAGTGATCTAGGCTAACTAGGTATCAATACTCGTGGTCTTACTTTCATAATTCATAGGCAAGATATAGTATTTTTTAAAGGAATAGACTTGAAAAATTATTTTACAGCTCAAGTTCAAATTGAATGTTATGCATCTTAAAAATATATGCACTGAAAATTTGTAAAAATTTTGATATATAGAGATACCTATAAAGTTGTAAAGTGTAAAGATTATAGGAAAATCCTAACAAAGATGATTTGTAGGCATGGAAATCTCCATGCATGAAACAACTCGAACTGGTCTGCATAGTTTGGTCGTAATTTCTAATATTTCACTATTAGTATTTTGATAAATCTAGTAAGATTGGTACAGAGTATTGCCTACTGAAATATGTAATCGGTAAAATAAAAAAAAAATTGAAAGATTTAAAAAATGACAAAAATATTTTAGCAAGGCTACACGTATGTCGTGATGTAAGGGTTTACTTTGAATATATATATATATATATATATATATATATATATATATATATATATATATATATATATATATATATATATATATATATTACACAGTGCAACACATAAAATGTGAAACTAAATTCTGACTTCAGTTTCTGAAAGTGCCCACCCAAACTAGCAAAACCCTATTTGGGTTTTGATAGTTTAGTTCGAATTTTTTTTTTTTTGCCATCATCAATTTTTTTGCTCGAGCTTTGGTTTTGCACGGCTATATCTCGTAAATTATTGGGAATTTCTCAATGCAATCTTCAGACGAAATGTTCTTCACACCAAAATACACAATTTCTGTGAACATGTCGAGGCCAGATTTTCATTTTTTCGGGGTGTTTTTAGTGCAGAGAGCCCGAAGAAATGCCATTTTTTCACATTTTCGACCATAACTCACAAACCGTGCATATTTTAGCATAACTGTCTTCAACAAAAATGTTTTCTGCAACACGAGTAACTTTGCTGAACATTGCAATAACCTACAATCGATCTTTATAGGTCTTTTGGCCGTTGTCAGGAATTTCGCCACCAACTAGTACATTTCACATCAAAATTTCAGCTTTCAGCAGCAAATATATCTTTTTTTGTGTTAAAGTTTATTTCGCAAGTTTTTATCCATTTTATAGAGCTATTGAAAATTCAAAATTTAAAAAAAGGCAAAAAAACGTGTTTCAATCGATTTCCATAGCCGCCCGAGAAGTCGATGGTTTGACCTCTTCGATGGTCGTTCTAATTCATCGTCTGAATCTGTATCACCACCATCTGAGCTCGAGCTGGATAAAATATTTAAGGGCATATCTCTTTCGGTGTGTCCTTCATCTTCTTCTTCGATGCCTTCATCTTCATGTTGTGATATCTTTTGACTCCACCAACATACTTCTGCAAGCAATGCATCCAGCTGTTTTCCTTTGTATCGTTTTTCCATTGGCATGGTAACCTGATGGAATCGCTCCCCTTGTTCGTCCGATTCGCTGGGTGATTGTTGTAAGGACTCCTCAAGGTGATGGTACATAAAATGCAATTTTAATGTCATGGATGAATTTATTTTATGAAAATAAGAGAGCATTGTTTTCACCAATCCCTTCATTTCGTCTAGCTGTACACGATTCTTCCCTAAAACGCCCTCGATTACAGCTTTTATTGCGTCCCAGGCTCGCCGGTAATTGTGTGTCAGCACGTTTGTAAACTTTTCACTTTTCATTAATTTTCGAATATCCGACCCAGTGAGTACACCTGTTTAAAGGAAAAAAAGCATTAACGAAAAATTAATAGCAATGCGAATATTGTGAAGTGAACAAACATAGATATGAAAATATGTAAATAGACGACAATACCATTTTTAATTTTGTCAGTGCTGAGTTTTGGAAAGATGTCCTGTAAACAGTCATAGACTTCTTCAGCATCTTGGACGGCCACTTGGATGAATTTCGAAACAATTCCCAATTTTATATGGAGTGGTCGCAGCAATATATCATTGATATTCTTTATTAAAGGTTCATTAAACAAATTTACCCTTTTTTCGTTTTCGGTAGTTCCTTTTATCCAGTCATGACATAATAATGGTCGATTTTGCTTCGCGAATCCCAATTACAAAGGAAGCAATAGAATTTTGGAAAACCACCCTTTGCTATCACACCTTGCAATATGTTCACAACTTTTAGGTCACAGCAAATCTTCCATTTATGTTCATTATATTTGATTTCCTTCAATATACTGCCAAATGTTTCATACGTTTCCTTCATATTTGTGCCAAATGCTAACGGAATGGACGTTTGTTTGTTTGTTTTGTGCAACAGCCTTCAAACTTGAAACTGAACCGTCAATGAATAATCGCCAGTGGCCAGCGATGTACTCCATTTCCAATTTATTCACTAAGCCTTTGATGTCATTGCAGTAAGTGAACGTATTTTCGTCGTTTACGGTATATAATTTCTGATATTCAGCTTGGTGTTTCCGGTATGCCGTGACCCTAACGTCTTGCTTTGTGAGTTTTCTGCGCTTCAAAAATGAGGCCAACATTTCTGAATTTCGTTGCGATAACCCCAACTTAGCCACAATGTAATCCATTTCGTTTTGTATTAACGGTTTTGGTTGATTATCTTCAACGTCGGGCATCCAATCGGGATCTTGCGCATCGGGTACATCGGTGAAACCACTTGCGGCTGTTAATACAAACACAGTATCCGGACTTGGTGCTTTAGGTGGTTCGACACCAGCAGAGAGTGGCACTGGAAGTGAGGCAGTAAAAGCGGCTACATATTTTTTTGTCTTCGACTTTTTCTTGTTGAATTTAGGAACAAAATTAATGCATGCGTAGCACCTGGATGCATCATGTCCGTTTGGGTCTTTCATCCAGATTTCCGGCTTAATAAAATGCAATTTTGTTGATCGTCGGTGTAACCAATGCGAAAGATTGTAATAGCAAGCCATGCGCACTGCATTCGGCGTGAAATCTTCTCCACTTAAATCCACTTCATCGAAATATCGCGTATATGCAAACTTAAATTCCACAGAAAACAAATTTTTTCGCTCTTTACCTTCACTTTTGGGCGCCATATGACCACAAACGTAACAAAATGCATTTATTTTTGGGCACTTTCTATTTTCCATGCTGAATATTTAATGTTTTTTGCTTTTTGCTTTTTGCTTTTTTTGCCTTTTTTCACGTATTGCGAGATCGATCAGAACGATCGGAGGAGGAATAGCGGTCTCGGGAGATAGGAGGTGACGAGATGAGAAGGCGAACGATTTGAGAATGGCGAGACAGATTAACTTAGTAACAATTTAATAAGCGAGAAACAGGTACAATTGATCGAGTTAAATTCTCGAATTAGCCGCGGCGAGTGTGATGAGCGCGTCTGAACTCCTTTGTCCAGGTAGAGTGACAGAGATATAGCAGACAATTCGAATCGCGTTCGATAACGTAAACGTTCGCAGATGCCGAGTTGGTTAGAACTGAACTGTGGTCGCACGCACATAATTTTATAACGTTGGTGTTGTGAGAATTCGAATGTTCTAGAATTGTCGAAAGAAACTGGAAAAACAGATTTTTCTAATATGACAAACAAATAACAGCTTGACAAACAACAAAGATGTTTATGCATATCACGCTATTTTTATATTTGAGTATGGGATGTGCGCCTGTTTGGCTGCCGCGTGACGGACTCGTGGTCGTCTCATGTTGGTAAGGCATATAGCCATCACGAAGGAGCTTATTCGGCGACGACGAGCATTACATATTTTGTGCTCTCTTTATTTTAATTCAATAATCAATTTTAAACACACCTATACACACGAAAAATTTACAACGTTTAAGTACTAAATTCCTACTGTGCAACAATGCATACCAACACTGTGCTAGTATTGGTACATGCCATACTTAACATGCACGTGTTTGATATATGGTACTGTACCAATACTAGCACAGTGCGCGTCAATTCCATACTACACACAAGCGATTCCCCGTTCAAATGTGTGTGTATTTATCCAGCGTGTGTGTGTGTGTGTGTACCATAGCAGTTTACAAACAAAAATTTTTTTTTTCAATTTCTTTTCCAAAAATAGATGCTAATGGTTAGTAAACATTCAAAAGTCAGCTAAAAAACCAGTTTCTTGAACGTAAAACCTAAAAAAAGCTGAAATTTTGGTGGGAAATTCCTTACAACGGCCAAAAGAACTATAAGAATCGATTGTAGGTTATTGCAATGTTCAGCAGTTACTCGTGTTTATGCAGAGAACATATTTTTGTCGAAGACAGTTATGCTAAAATATGCACGGTTTGTGAGGTATGGTCGAAAATGTGAAAAAATTGCATTTTTTTGGGCTTTCTGCACTAAAAACACCCCGAAAGAGTGAAAATCTGGCCTCGACATGTTCACAAAAATTGTATATTTTAGTATGAAGAACATTTCGTCTGAAGATTGCATTGAGATATTCCCAATAATTTACGAGATATAGCCGTGCAAAACCAAAGCTCGAGCAAAAAAAATTATGATGGCAAAAAAAAAAATTCGAACTAAACTATCAAAACCCAAATAGGGTTTTGCTAGTTTGGGTGGGCACTTCCAGAAACTGAAGTCAGAATTTAGTTTACATTCGATGACAGTGTTATGTTATACTTAATTTTCAACATGTTTGGAGACGAGGAACCTGAAAAATAGGTTATTTTTTATTACTTATCTATCTGAACAAAAAACATACATGCTGTGGAGTGATTTACGATAACAGCACTATTGACTTGTACTTATAAAAATCCTCGATAAAACTTTATCAATGTTTTTTTTATTGACAAATTTACTTTGTTTTTTTTTTTTTAATTTCACCTTGGAGTTGGCTTGAAAATTATATTATTTTTTGTTATTTGGAATTATCTATGGTTCAATATAGGCAGGTGGGGATGGACTGCTTCGAACATATAACATTATACATCCTTTTCAGGGTTCTGAGGGAATCTGAAAATTGGATTTTTTCATTATTTTAAATTTTAATACAAATATGCAGGTTTTAGCTGTAAATACCTGTGAGGTCCTCCTCTGCTGAAATGGTTGCTTGAATTAATATATTTTCATAAAGTACCTGTTATTTAAAATAGCAAATTGTATTGTTTAGGTTAAGTTCTTCTTTAGTGTGAGAATTCAGTGCTTATTTTCCAATTGTATGTTTACAAGGAAAGTATGAAATAACTAACTTTATGGAGATTTTGTTTATTTTATATGTTCCTCATATTTTTCTCTTATAATCAATGAGATTACTAATTAAAGAAAATTTAAAAGGCAAAAATACTTGTTAGCTTTAAATTTTCTTAATTTTAATCGATGATGGTCATAAGTAACTTTAATAAAAAGAGTAATTATATTATTTTTGAACACCTGCACCATCAACGGCTGCTTGATTCATTTGCGGTCCCGCACAGCAGGAAACCTGCAAGGACATTTTCGCATCTTTTTAAAGTGGCATCAGAAGCACATCACGCTAGACTAACTTGATATTCGATAAGCCGACCAGCACCCACAGTGTGGTAAAATATTTTGAAATCTATGATCTTCATTGATCCGTTAAATTGTCGTCTCTGATTACTCTACCAAAAAGTTGCCAACCCACCAATTAAATTGGCTTAAAAGCTTAAGAAACAAATTTTAAAATATGTAGCTACATGAGTTTATCACTAAAAAAAGAACAGAACTTAAAAATTTAGTAATATTTTATTATGTTTGATGCTTCAAAAGATCATTTTATTTTTTATATCCTCTTTGCTACGTTTTTATATAACTATAATTAAGGACACTAGGCTTTGAAAAGAAAAAATAGAAACAATATATCCGTTCTTTTTTTTATTTTCTTGTAAAAGGTTCTGTAATCATTTTTAAAGTGCAAAGCGTTCGGTTTTTAGCTTTAAATACTATATTAAGAAACAATCAAAAAAATATATGTAATAAAAAATATATTAAATTAAATGGCTGCATCTTTCTGAATGGTAAACCTAGAGAAGATATCAACTCGCTGCGTCTCAGTTGATTCATATACAATAAAGATGCAGATGGCAGTTATACTCGATTCACTCAGATTGCTTAGGTAAATGAGCTAGGTCGATTATCATTAACCGAACGGAGCCACAACATCTGTTTCCTCGAATTTCCCTTATCATTTCAAATATTATAATAATACTAATAATATTAACAATAAAAAGAAACATACAAATATCTAGGCTTCCATCAAAGCACCAGACTCAACCACACCCAAATCGAAACAGAGCTCAGAACCGAATTCAAAAACAGACTCACGAAACTTATACAAACAAAACTCAACTCCAAAAATCTCACTAAAGCCATCAACACGTTCACCATACCTATGCTCACATATTCATTTGGTATCATCAAATGGTCACAAACAGACATAGATAACATTCACATCTTATACGTTCTTATTCGTTCTTATTCACCAGATAAAGGAAATTATACCCCAAAACACGCGAAGAAAGATTTATCATCGAGAGGAAGGCAGGAGGAAGAGGAATCATAGATATAAGATCACTACACACAAAACAAATACAAGCACATAGAAAATTCTTTTACACCAAGCAAACGAGCCTCTACACAGCAACAGTGAAAGTAGACAAAAACTACACACCTCTCGACTTATCCGGGTATATCATCCAACAGACACACACAGTCACACCGAATTACAACAGGAAAATATGAAAACATGGTCAGAAAAAACACTCCACGAAAAACACAGATACCACGTAAATAAAAAACAATCAAACACTTGGTTAGAGGATGGGCAGCTATTCCCTGAAACAAAAGGCTTCTTACTTGCCATCCAGGATATAGTCACATTAACCAGAAACTACCAGAAGAATATCATCAAAGACCCAACTATTACAGAGAGATGTAGGAAATGCCACCAGCATAAATAAACGATCGAACACATAACAAGAGGATGTAAAATATTGGCCGGAACGGAATACACAGCTCGACATGTCTCAGCGGCAAAGGTAGTTCACAAAGCACTAGCCACAATATACAAACTCAGAGTTCCCTACTATAAATACACACCAACATCCATATTTGAAAATAAAGATTACAAGCTCTACTGGGATATCAATATCTATACAGATAAGACAGTCCCCACCCACAGACCCGATATTACTTTTCAATACAAAAAAGAAAAACTCACCTGTCTAATTGGCATAGCTGTCCCCAACGACACAAACATCAACAACGAAATACACAAAAAAATCTTCAAAATCCCCAGACCTTGCAACAGAAATAAAAAGGCTGTGGAAATAAGAAAAATCATCATTGTCCTTTTGTCATATCAGCCACAGGTCTTACATCAACAACAATCACACCACACTTAGTACAATTAGGACGCAACACAAACATATACAAAAACATTCAGAAGTCAGTGATTATGAAAACATGTAACATTGTCAGATAATTCCTTAATACACAATGGTAATAGAGTTTGTGCTGACTTGGCTTAGGTCCGTCAGCCAAACGTGGAACCACATTGACCAAATGTGAGAAAGAAGAACAAAAGTTTAACAACAACAATACCCATAATTATTTATGATGGTGATTCAGTTATTCAATTATAAAAAAATTGTAACAAAGATCGAAACACAGAAACGTAGAACAAATATAAAAGTGGGACATCTACTGAGCAAGAAAATACAAAATAAACGCCGGAATAAGACAAGGCGATTCACTTGGTCCATTTATCTTCAACCTCGTCATGGACAGAATAGTGGAGAATCTTCCAAAAACTAGAGGATACAAAATGGGCAACACACACTTCCACACAACCTGCTACGCCGATGATGACAACCTTCAGAAGATCTTCCATGTTTTCAATTTGAAAGCGAGAAAACTAAACACGATTATCACCCTAACCAAGGCCAAGTGTATGGTAGCTTCAAAGGAATTATTGAGATGCACGCTGGAGCTACAAGGAAGTGTTATTGAACACGTCAATAATTTTAAATACCTAGGAGCAATGATAACAAGCTACAGAGACTTAAACAGGGAAGTAAAACAACAGTCTATGAAGGCATCACTAATAGCAGGTTGCTTGACGGATATAGTATGGAAAAATAAATACCTCACAGTGGAAAGTAAAATCAGAATATACAAGACAACAGTGGGACCGATATGCTGTAGAAACAAGAGCTGACTCATGTAAAACAGCACAAATGATGAGGACAACAGAACTGAAGGTGATTAGGGACGTACATGGAAAAACTATTAACGACAGAAACCGCAACAAAGATTTTCAAGAACTAAATAAGATCCAAGAAATACCCAAATTTGCCAGAACTAGAAAAAACAATTGAATAAACACGTATATCGGATGGACGACAATAGACTGGTAAAAGGGGCTAAACACAATAAACCCTGCAGTAGAAGAACTGGGGGCAGATCTCCGAAAAGTTGGAAGGAATGCTAGACGTGCACATCGGAAGAAGCCTAATGGGGATAAAACAGGCAGTACGCCTACTTATATGGCCAACAATATAAGAAAGAAGAAGAACACCGAAACTGACAAATATAGTGCCATCAGAAATGGGAACCTACAGAGCATATAACAGCGGGATACATATACTAAGCTAATATTGATTATTTGCACAGGCATAACTAGGTTTGCAAGATTCTACACCAAAATCTGATACATGAATACAGTCTTCTAAATACTTATAATCGATAGTACAAATACCAATCACTGCCAGTGTTGAAAAATTGCGCCTATAGACTCTATTATGAACTGGTGATTATCACCGAGAGACATGTGATAAAGAATCGATCCGACATTGTGTTGATCGATAATTGAGTCAAAACTGCTTACTTGGTAGTTGTAGTGATTCCTAATAATAACATGGTGGAGAAATATCGAGAAATCCAAACTAAGTATAGGCAATTGGCACTGGAAATAGAGCAGACGTGGCTAACTTTACTGAGTGGACTTGATACCATTTATCGTATCTTCTACACGCCTTATTCTAAAAACCTTAAAAAAGGGATTGGAGAAGCTGAAACTGCTAAGAATACTTTTATTGATATGAAAAAGACAGTCATTCTTAGTACATGCTCGTTGAATAGGAAATTTTTATAAAACGATTGCTAAAACTCTAGATAATAATCTCACCTACTCCTTTTGATAAAACTATCTGAGATAGGTGTATACTACCAACTAAAGTTTGAGTTTCACAAGAATAATAATAATAATAAAATTGCGTGGACAGGTTCTTCCTGTTTGGAGAACTCAACTACCGTAAACCACTGTGAAATAAGACGGTACGACCCGCGACCTTCAAGGAGTCACGATTAACATCGGTGACCTAGATGGGCCCAAATCGTTTCAATAGCCCATGCCATATCAGAAACATCGGGTGACAATGGATCAACACCCTGGCAGTAAACAAGTTCGTTCCGAGTGGTCTGATAGACTGAGAGATAACTTATGTGACTGCTAGGGAAAGTCCGAGCTGATGCATATAGGATATATGGCCCGTATGTTTTTTTTTCTGATTCGTAAAAGATCCAGAGCTACAAAATATCTCTAGACAGAGATTAAGAGACTTCGTAGCATATCTTTACAGTTCTGGCTACACTCGAACGTCTTGAAAAAAATCTGAGGCTGTAGCTCAGCAAATAAGCCACCCTTTGGAAATCATTCTTCTGAGCGACAATATTGGGCTTTATGAGTAAAAGATCAAACTATATGAAAAAGCAAAGACTTGGCAAATGCCCACAGACGTATCAATCGGACACTAAACAATGCTGTCTACCTCTTTGCTTCCGAATTACTGCCAAACCGAGTACATAGCGATACAGATAATATAATAAAGAAAAACAAAAAGCTTGTAGAACAAGTCTAAAAAAAATCAGGAAGCTAGGCAACAAGTCGTATTCAATGCGCGATTGAATAAATAACAACTAGACGGCCTTTTACAACTAAAGTGAGGAAAATATCACAGAACCTTCGTCGTACTCATCATATACTTTTTAAAAACTCATAAAACACCATCAAGTAGCACAGGCTAGAACAAATACGATCTCTAGTGCTAGTAAAGAAACGCCTTGCAAAGCTAATAAAATCTGTTGTCGATAATAGGATTTTCCTTTCACAACCATCTCGTTTTCTCAAAGAAGCCACAATCAAACCACCACCATCCATAGAACAAGTAACCACAATCTGGAAGGAGATTTATGCGACAAAGGGAGCATTAAACGCAGATACTCCTGCCCTGACCTACTCAGCAACCTACTGCTTACAGTTGCCACATCAAAACGAAATTAGTTATGGGATGACAAAGGCAAGAGTCTGAAATGCTATTAAGGGCAGGAAGAGATCTGCTGTCCCACAACCAAATGCATTCAACAATTTTTGTAGAAAAAAATTATCTAACATCCACAAACATCTACCCAAAATTCTGGTGAGCAAAAAAATCGACTAAAATGATTTTGCTTCATTTAACACCTATCCTTGTATTTGATTTTCAAATCGTGGCATTATTTTTGGTATTATTAGAATGCTGATTTAATATTCTTTTCAATAATACCAAAAACATTTGGATTTCCAAGAAGTTTTACTGATTAAAACGGTTTTACTCAATAGAACCGTTTTTGCTCGCTCAGCAACGTACTGGTGGCGCGCTATTCATTCTTATAAAAACACATGTAATTACGTTTTCCTATCATTTCTTTATCGGAACTTCAACTGTCAACATCTCTGCTATCCTGCTCACTAATTACGTCAACGGAAAATGGATACCACCCCGGATGAAACGGCACAAGTCATAGCCAACATGTAGTCACTGCGCAACTGCACCTGAGCCAGTCAGCTGTCTCCAGAGTCTACTGACGTTACCAAGAGACTGGCGCCTTTACGCGGAGACTAGGATCAGGAAGAAGATATATCAGAGCGAGACTCATCATTCATTGTCAACACAACTCTAAGAAATCGTCACTTGACCGGCGTTGAGGTCCAGCAGAAGCTCCGAAAAGTTCGTGGTCGGGCTATCAGTCATTGGACAGTCAGAAGAAGACTTAAAGAACCTAACCTAACTTCGAAAAGACCAGTTAACGGACTCAAACTGACAGCAGCCCATCGACAAGCGCGACTCAGATTTGTCCGAGAACATGTCGATTGAACCTTAAAGTAATGGGGCTCCGTTTTATTCTCCGACGAGTTCCGAATGTGCCTACATGGCAATGATGAAAGAAGACGAGTCTATAGGAGGCCTGGGGTGCGCTATGCGCAATGCTGCATTACTGAAACGGTCACCTACGGAGTAGGTTCAGTCATGGTGTGGGGAGGCATCTCACTGGATGCGAAAACCGATTTGATTTTCGTGATTCATGAGACTCGTAGTGGTGAATTAACTGCTCACCCATACATTGCGGCGATCCTGCAGGAACACGTCGTTCCTTACGCTGAGTTTGTTGGCGATAACTTCGTGCTAATGCACGACAATGCGAGGCCACATGCTGCTGCGTCGGTGCGGCAATACCTTGCGGAAGTGAGAATACCCACATTAGACTGGCCTGTGTGGAGTTTTGAGCTTAATCCAATCGAGCGCAGGTGGGATGAGCCAGAAATCCAGATCATGTATCATTGAGGGACTTAAAGGTTGCGATGGCGGAAGAGTGGGGAAGAATCCCATAGACAGTGGTGAAAAAGCTCACCCACTGCATGAAAAATCGACGGGAAACCGTAATAAGGGCTAGAGAGGGAGGGTTAATCAATAAATTTAATTGTTAGACTAAAAATTTGTTTAATTTTTCCTTTCTCTTACCCCTATTTTCAATCCTTGTTCTCCTTGTTTCCCCTTTCAATCATTTTAATTAGTAAAAAGCATGAGGTATGCTATAGAATTTGGTATCATTAGAAAGAGAATAAAATGGGCTTTCAAATGATACTAAAATCCTTAAAAACATATGAACATTAAATTCTAGGATCCATGTTAAATGAAGCAAAATAGTTTGAGTCGATTTTTTTGCTCGCCAGTGTATTTAATATCTGGTTGACTGTAGGAAAACCAATTCCTAAGTAGCTTTTAGACGGAAGAACTGTACTTATTCCAAAAAAGAGCGACTTGACCGGCCCCAAAAATATATAAATTAATCATGCGCTTAAATTTTTTTTACATATATTTACCTGCATTAGCTTCAACAAATTATTCAACACGATTGAACTGGCTCTTTACGATGTCAGGGAGTAGAAAGGAAGAAAAAAAGGATCTAGAGGCTACGAGGAGACTCTCTTGATTAATAGATAAATCACTCAGGACTCCGTGCAATATAAAAGAAGTTTGTCCATTGCATGAATTGACTATCATAAAGTAGAAACTGCGCTGGTAACTTTTAAGAGAGAAATCTTTCAAGGTGACTCTTAAGCTCACTTTTATTCTGTATTTCGCTGCTTTCTCTCTCACTTGCTCTGCGCTGAATCCGTGGCTATAACTGTAGTCTACCAGGAAATCGCACGCACAAGGTCACTCATCTATTTTATTTGGATGACCTTAAACTCTACGTTGCTTCAAAATGAGACTTAAATTAACCACTTAGAGTAGTTAAAGAATTTACACGGTGTATTGGTATAGAATTTGATTTGGATAAATGTGCTGTTGTCAAGCTCGATAGAACGTACAGAAAACATCCAGTTTTCTCTTGAAAACATACTACACTATTTAGCAGCAAGTATAGGAGACGACTAAAAAAAGATCCGGCCGGCAGAATCCACAGGATCCAATAACGTTGCTGCTACTAATATGCTGGCTATACCAGTACTTTTCTATTTCTTTGGATTATTAAAGTAGACGAAAGAAGAACTGCGAGATTTGGATGTTACCATACGAAAAATTTTGCATATGAGTAGAAGTCTCTATCCTAGATCCTCTGTTCCTCGAATATACCTTCCACGGCATATTCAAATTGTGTTGTGACTAACATATAAGGTTTTCAAAAATTACCGGTACTACCCTGAAATTGGTATGCGGTCATGAAGAGGAAGGAGTAGGAAGCTTTTCTGTTTAAGACTGCGGAGGGCACAGAGAAACCACTTAGTCTGGCAGTAAATTTTAGCAACATCATCCAACAACAAAATGATGAGATTAACATCCTAGATTTGACTTAGGTCTAAAGCAGTCATTAAAACATCAGAACCACAACAATCTTATTGCCAGCACAAAGAAAAATCCCAACGTGGGGTGTTTTATAGGAACAAGGATTCGCTGTAGCTTTCCTAAAACTAATAATTAGTTTTCTATAATCGACAAGTTTTAAGTAAGAGACACAGAGATTTTACTAGCCTGTTAGGATGGTGTCATTGATACACTATTATATCGTAATCGATTTACCGAACTAGCCGACACTAGATGCAACAAAGAACCAGAATCACTGATGCATTCACTTTACCATGGAGCCTATATGGGTCGGAACCACAGGATTTGTTATGTCGGATTTTTTGTGCTCTTTCAGATAATAATAATAACATCAGTAATAATATGATTTAGAAGTTTCTAGACTTAAGACAGCCATAAAAACACCAGAACAACAACAATTTTATAGAGAGCACACAGAAAAATCCCAACATGAAATCGCTGCTAAAAAAAACTAACATTTAGTTTTCTACAGTCGGCGAAAATCACGCAAGCTACAGCTACATAACATCGGCATGAAGAACTTCCAAATGTTTCCAGTAAGTAAGTAAACCATCCTGTTTTGCAGAGACCGCTCGTAACGTGGGAAAGTGGCTGTATTCACCTCTACCTAGTTTCCGTTTGAATCGAAGAAGTTTTCTCACAAAAGCAGCTATGGCGGTTTTTGTTTTAACTAAATTCAACTCATCACTTTGCAATTGTAAATTGACTTCATTAAATATTTTAAAACAGGTCTGTTAAATAAGTGATGTTATTTTTGTATGTAATCAGGTTTTCGCGCAGTTTTTCGTCTCTGTTTGCAAGGAAGTCCAGTACTGACAAATACATAGATTGAAAAAAACGATTCAGACAAATACCTTTTGAGAGCCAATGAAGTTCTGTGTGCAGCAACAAGCGATTGTAATCTTCATCATTTTCACTACAAAGGTCGCCAAATAATCTGTCATACAATGAATTGCTTCTAATCTTATTAACTGCTCTAATAACGTAATGAAGCGACGTATGCTGGCGTTCATTTGAATTTTTTGCAACCAAATGCTGACGATGAATAACACAATGTGTAGCGAGTACATTTGATATTGCTTGTTTCAAATGCGCTATGAAACCCTTATGACGCCCCGTCATTGCTGGAGCACCATTAGTAGCAGCTCACAAAATATTACGAATAGGAATGTCTTTCTTTTGAAAAAACGTGTTCAGGTATTAAATATCGATTCTCCCTTTGTATCAGTTTTCAAATTTTTTAGCAAAAAATAACTCTTGACAATTTTTTTCTTCTTTTATGAATCAAACGTATGATAAACGTAATACTTCGTTATTTGGTAGACTTGATTCATCGAGTTGAATGGAAAATTTGCAAGGCTTTAAGTAATGGCATAATGATATTTCAACGTCTTTAGCAATTTCATCTATTCTTTTTTGCAACGAATTATTACTCAGAGGAATTTTTCTGATGATATCTGACGGTGTCTTATGATGAAGAACAATTTTTATTACCTCTTTGATCGCCGGTAAGATTAATTTCTCGCCAATTGTGTGGGTTTTCGCGCTTTTGCGATTATATGAGGTTCGTAAACCATCATCTTCTTGTTTAGAAGATGACGCAAAAAGGTTTGATATAGTTGGCTGTTTTAAATATTTATTTTCCAGTCTTTGAAAATAGGATAAATCTTTGTCCTTTTTATCAGCATGTATTTTATTCAAATGCCATTGTAGCCTAGAAGGCTGCATGGCTTCATTTGAAAAAACTTGGTAAGACCATAATAAGGGGCCAGCAGGATCTGGATCTACCTCAGTTGGTCAAGATAATATAGAATCAAGATATAGCCTGTCCCAAAATATAAGATCCTTATTTTTGCCGTTTTAAGTGGGCAATATAAAAATTCTGACCTTTTGTTTATGAACCTATCATAAGAGATGGATTTAAGAATTTTATTCATTAATGCAAATAAATAAAATTATAAATGTTTTTGGAGATGTTTATTTATAAATGCATGTAAAAACAAATGGATAAGAAGTACAAATATACAGTTTGAATGAATGGGGTTTACAAGAGGGGACATATTGTATAAATAAAAATATATTTTAACTTAAGCCTAATGCGGTTTCACTATCACTGTCATTAGCTGAGATAATTATCAGTGGTTTTATATTATTTACATAAATATATGAATCTTCAACTTTAAGAACGTGCTGAATGGAATTCTTCCAGTTTTCACAAGGTATATCATTGGTAATGATTGGTTTGTAGGAGAGTAAATCCATACTTTAAATACTCAGTACTGTACGGCAGGCATTTCTTCTTAGACTCAGTCATTATGAAATACAAAATTTGCCACGGTTTAAATAAATTAACTTTTCAACAGATTTATAGATAGTTATAAAAATAATGGCTATAATGACTTCTATGACTTTCACTCACGAATATGGATTATTGGCGAAGCACACAAAAATAATAAAACATTTCTAAATTTATCCCTGCCTTTTAGAGATTTGATTTCGTGTACACGCCAACTTGTATGCCTTTGCTTATTTATGATGCCGGTGAACTTGCTCTATAAATAAGTCATTAAAAGCTCATATACTATATTTTTGTCGAAACATGCTTGATTGCGTGAATCGCGTCTTTGCTTGCCAACTTGCAAAGACTTGTCACCAACAATGCTAAACCGAATTAGGTATACGTATACCTAATGCAAATTTAAATTTTTTAATGCTTATTTACGTGATAACAATAGGATAAAAATTTTAGATAGTTAGATAAAATATTCATTCATTCAAAGTATTTTAATTTCCTAAATAGGTAGGTACGCCTCGGCCGCCCTCCTTGACTGTCTTAACGCCCCTCCCCCCATTCTGGACCCGCTACCGCCCCATAGAAGGCTCCAGCGCCCATTGGGGGCGGTACAGCCCCCGTTGGGAACCTATGGGTTAGACAAGAAAACGTAATTGATCAGCATCACCGAGATATTTAATTATAGTATTTGGATAAACAGCAGTCCTGAAAAATGTCCACATGTGTAGCTAATAGTGCTGAGCTACCTCTAGACGAGTCTTGTAACTATCTAGGGAAATAAAGATAGATGAAGTAGTAGAAAGTATAGAAAAAGATTGGTCAAGCTCCTAAACACTAAATTAAATTCCCAGAATTTAACAACTGCCATTAGCACATGGTCTGACGTACTCTTTTTGGATAATTAAACACAGTAACTCCAATGCACTTAGATAAAGGAAATATATGAACACCGAGTATTTAAAAATCTGTTTGATAGAAGTTCAGAAGAAAAATACGTTATTACCCATAGAGCACCACATAGTACCTTACGGTAGATAGAATTTCCTTACCCGGATTGACCGCAATAAACCAGGAATAAATATAAATGATAAAAATTTACACTCTACTTAGCTGAATTTTACTTTGGTAGTTGGTAAAAATCCGCAATCGCACGCGTAGCTAAACCAAATAGTTGTCTGGACCAAGAAGAAACTAAACACAAAATTTGCCAAGTAAGCCAACGTCAATTCGAGAAGGAAAATCGTAATCTTACCTTAAACATAGCTTATAAGGTTTAAATTCGAATTGAAAACTGCACCAATATTGGTAACTTGAAATCGAATTCATACCTATAATTAAACCCTAAAAATACAAGTCTCTATATACCATTTATCAAAAAATTTTAATCATCTTGTTTGGCAATTGATTTTCAAAAATCATGCCAAAAATCTCTTTCTGAGAGGTGCAACCTGACTTTGCAGCAAAAAAGTTTAAAATATCTACCTAGTTCGAACCTTAACAAACAGCTTAGCCTTCATTGTATAAAAAATAAATTAATTTGCCAAAACAGCTGCCAGGTATTTAACAAAATAAATCCAAAAATATCATATTCAAATATCTAATTTTCACTGAATAGGTATATTTGTCCATTTCAACTTACACTCAAAAAAAATTAAACCATCCTCAATTATGTACCGTAACAAGAAAGCGTATCCGCCTCTCCTAATCCAAAAGTCGATATTGCCAACATCAGCATATTCCATACGCAGTAAAAAACAAAATTCCAAAATTCTACTTTCATTAAAAATCTTGAACTGTTCCAGGTCGAGGAGATAAATTTGGCAACGACTCCACTCTTGTCACACATACGCAACTCGAAGGTTGTTTAAATAAAAAAATAGTCAGAAATATTTTACATGGTACTACATCCTTCAAAACTGATTTATTAAAAGCTTTGAAGGAAAAATTCAATTACGATTAATGGCACAAACCCCAGCAGAGGCGGAAGAGTAACCTAATGATGATTACATGCAAATAGAAGAGCTATGAAATAGAAAATCAAATAAAGATACAGTATGACAATCATCGGTTTATCTGCGAAGTTTAGCAATATTGCCATAAGAACTATACAATATATCCCTAGGTAGGAATGGCCATAAATAACAAATCTTCCAGGTGATAAGAACTTCTTCGCTATATGCAAAGCAATGGACAGCATATTGGAGGATTTTCTTCTAGAAGCGACTACGTTGGAAAAATTAGTTCGAATAATATTCTGTTCATCTATAGCCGTTTATAGAATGGCTGGCAAAGAAATTAAAAATATAAAAGAAAATGAAATTCCAACTAGTAGCAGTTGAATTAGTGAATATACATAGGCTGAAGGCTGTTGATATTGTGTCAGTTATGCTATCTGTGAACGGATTAATATGAAAAGGGTGGCAAAACGCAAAGAAGAAAATGAAACTTCACGGCAAACACTTCCGTGCCATTCAGAATGCCGCAAATAATGTGTGCAAATTTCTGAGAATAATATGATCATCAACGTTATGTTCTTTATACTTTAAGTGCACGTACAGTATATCGTGGATGATATAAAAATCCACCGGCAAGATCATCCAAAGCAGGAATTTGTCACTAATAATATACTACATAATGTGCCTGTAACAATACTACAATATGTTGGCTGTACTGGTAGTTCCCTATTTTGAGAGGAATTGAGTCAGTTGTGGAAAATGACAGTTGCCACATTTATTAAAATTTTGTCCTTGAAACCACAGGTTATTTGTAAGACAACAATTCTAATCTAGTAATTTTAGATAAAAGAACAAAAAATAACCAGCCAAATGCAAGTTGGACTTGCGCAATTAGTGTTTCGTACGTTGATTGCTTTTAAAATAAAAAATTTTGTTATGGAGGTATAAAATGATCAATGACTTCTCAAAACACACCCCAAATAAGTTTTCAATAAAGTTTTTCTCCGATCTTTACTGAAAACTGATGACCTTGAAATTTTTATTTTTTTTTATATACCAGAAGCATATTGAAGGTAATGCACTCGTGATAATTTTCGTTCAATGTACACCCTGTGCACAATATTCCAGAATATTTTCCAAATGTTTTGATCAGTACTTTTCGGGGTAAGAGAGGGGGGCAGCGATTTTTCGTGTGCACAAGTTATATATATTTTTGAACTAGTGTTTTTACAAACTTTCATTTGACACCCCACTCGCTGACCTAGTAAAAAAAATTTTTCTCTTCCGATTCCGCTCCCCAAAACTTAAGTCAAAATTACATAGTCTCTCTTTCTCTTAGTTCATATATTAGTGCCAAATTTTAACTTTCTATATCAAATAGTTTCAGAGAAAATCGTGTGTGACATTCGGATAGACGGACAGACAGACAGACAGACAGACAGACAGGCGGACAGACACCGAAGTGATCTTATAAGTTCCGTATGGAAAACTAAAAAGATTAACAGACAGATAGGCGGACAGACTCCGAAGTGATCTTATAAGTGCTCCATACGGAACACTAAAAAGATAAACGTAATGGGTTTTCTGTGCCCTAATACCAGAATGCCCCGTGGAAAAAGTAAAACTATAATATTGGTAATCATAATAATAATTAGATGTATCGACATGACAGATGTGAGATTAAGCAAATAGATCAAGAAACCAGTAGCTGGTAATATTATTGCTTCTAGTACAAGAAATCCGATGTCAGAATTAATTTAATGAAATGATTGGCGCGATATTGTCATTTTTTTTATGAAGACTTAATATACATTATCGAGATCAGCAGTAACATAATCAAATCGTAAATTATTAATGGTGTTTTTTAAATGAAATTCCATAAATTTCATGCTTAAAAGTTATGAACATACTTAGACTACTAGAAGAGATATCGCACTGTTGCTACAAAAGTGACACAACTCAAAAAACTTAATTTTTGGGTTATCACCAGGAATGGGTAAATTAAATATTATTCCTCAAAAGCTTATAAACTTCAGTTCACCAGTTGGCCCAGAGATGGGATTTGTGTCGTTTTTGCCATTCAGTCATATCATGTTTATAATACAGTTGTGACACATTTTCAGTTGCACAATAAATATGATGGTGTGTGTATCCCTTTAAACAATGTACTGTATATTATTTCGAGTTGTGTCACTTTTGATGATAAAAAGGCAGTCTTTTATTGAAAATATTTCGTGTTGTGTCACTTCAGTTGGTGAAGGTAAACTAAACTGAAACGAAGAAGAACAGTCTAAAATCTTTATGCGAGAAGAACATAATTCCTAAAAAATATTATGATCAATTTTATAAAAAAATTTTTGGAAACCTGTAAAAATATTTTTACAGTAGGTAACCTATTGCGTTCTATTTTCCTTACTTTTTTAGTTTGTACTCTTTACTTATTTCTTTGTACCTTTCCATTGTTACTTTTGTAGTTTGTACTAATTGTTAATTTTTTATTACTGACTTCCTTTATCTTCCTGAAATCAGGCCAGGGTATAAAAATTAATGTTTTTGTAACTAAGGAAAAAGTTACAAGACTAGAAATAATATATATTTCATTACTCTAATTAATTCATCAAAAATGTTACAACTCAAAATAATTCAGTTCGTAGTGAGTCCTAACAAATTCAAAAACGTCAAGTTAAAAGAAAGGGTGTTTTTGAAGGATTATTACCCTCAAATAAAAAAAAAAATAGTGTTATTTACAGAACCATTTTAGAAATAATATTCTCTCTACCGCTTCTGTTCTTATTTCTTTTAAAAATTTTCAAATACTGCAAACTGTTTTTTCCTTCTCCTGAAAATTTAAGTTTTTTAAGCTGTCTCACTTTTGAAGCAACAGTGCGATATGTTTCTTTTATTTCCTGTTAGCACCGTACCTAAAGCTGGTTTAATAATAATCTTATCGAAAATCGATAAACTTATGATTGTTTTAGCGCACCCTTTAAAACAAATTGTAATGAGAAAGAAAGTATTGAGAGAATAAAGGTATTTATTTACAAAAAAAAAACACGATAGTTTGTATATCTTGTTGTATCAACAGATTACTAATTATTTTAATGATAACTTCGGAACTTTACATATAAATATTAAAAATTCTTTGCACCAATTTTTTTTAAAAAAAAAACAGTAGTATTGAGTACAGCCGCTAAAGGCGTAACATTTGGATATTACAGATTTTAAATAGGAATCAATGTCTTAAGTCAAAGTTTTTAATGTGACTCATAATTATGACGACATAAAACAAACTACGTTTTCGGCGGTCTCTACCTATGATCCGAATGTTTTCCTCAAGATAATGAACTTCTGAGGAAGTTTTTCTTAACTAGTTATTTTTAATGATGAAATTTGCAAATTTTTAAGTAAGGCTTATTTTGCTACAAAAGTATGAAAAGGGTTGTTATTGATCATATATTTTGATATAGTTGATGTAAATTTTTAAACTGAAATTATTTGTGTAACGGAAGAAATACATTAGCAGAGATTTGATAACAAACTCGGTTACAACAGTGTGAAATTTTGTTAGACTTTGAGCCAACATCAAATCCACTGTTAGTCAATATTATTTCAATACCAAAAATTTCTTTCTTAATGAAACTCCACGTATTTGCTAGAAAAGCTTCTGGATGCCTCTTGCTTTAATGAAAAATTTTCTCCCTGGAGCTATCGAGTTCCAAATTTATTATACATGGGGTAGTGGTAACAACGCCTTGAATGTCTTAGTAAAGTATCCTTTCCACAAAATTATTAATCCAATCTTAATATCTTAGCTGTTTACTTTAATCACCTCGTGGTTCTTTCGATTTTAGAATAATAATAATAAAAAAAATGTTATCATATCCTGATTTTATAGTAATCATACTGCGGGGTGCAAAAACCTTAACGATATAAACGCATTAATTTCTTCCCACGGCGCGGTGTGGTTAATATTAAACCGAGCGCGTGAGAATGGTAAATCACTTGGAGCGTACCTTCGCCGTACTGCAGAATAAAACGAGACCTAGTGGACCGTTTCAGACGGCGATGACACACTGCCCAGGAGTAATTATGTTGCTGTCCTGCATATAGTAGCGAGAAATTGTTACGGAATGAAACATGGAAGGACAAACTAATTCAGTAAAAAAATAGATTACGCCTACTAACACAAATCATAGAAGATGATTTGCTTATATTTTATTGCATTATTCAACCTATATGGCTTAAATTTTACATTAACAATCAGATCTGTGTTAACAATAATAATTAAATAGTGGACAGAACAAATATTTATCCTACTTTTGTAAACTATAGAACTTCAACAAGCACGCTTAAAGAATTTATCTTCACCTTTAAGTTTCTTGGTTATTAATACACCTCGACTCAATTAATTGTATGAGCAGCTTTTGCAATACGACTTCTTACCGCTGCGACTTACCAATTTTTGAATGAAAAACTATACGTTTAATATGGATAATTAGCATACAATTTCTAGGTATTTTCTGTGTCAGCGTAGGTATAAAATTACTTAGAGAGACTTATTTGATGTGTATATATGTAGATCAAACAACACCACATAAAAAATAGAACGAATTTTAACAAATATAATAAATATATTCATAATTTTTAGCTGTTTGGAATAATTCCTGTATCACGTTTAACTTATATAGTACTATAGGTTCTAAAACTATTATTTATTACATATTATACTATAATTTTGGAGGCCAAGAACATCCGAGAAAATTGCTGGTTGATGGCAAAAACGTTGGTTGGATGATGTAAAAAAGTATACCAGCAGGCGATGATATGGGGTGGCACCAGGACAGGAGAAGATGGAGGAACATAAAGGAGGCCTATGTCCAGCAGTGGATGGAGAGAGGCTGATTATGATAATGATGATGAGGATGAGATGCCAAATTACCTAAATGATATTACTTATTTTAAGTAATAACGGATAATTTTTTTATTGAATGGATTTGGAAAATTCTTTTAAAAAGAGAAATATTTTACTTGCATGAAAGGAGTAAGCTATTATATGGATTATTGCTGTTATCAAAAGTTTTTTTCCAGAGTATGTACAAAAGCAGTCTATAAATTAAAAGGGGAAAAAATTTGGTTCAGTTATTAATTTAGTGCTTCTCTGGCGACAAGTAATTCTGAAATTAATACCGTTTGTAAATTTCCCGCACTAAAAATACCTCGACTTTAACACTGCTAAAGTTGATATCTTAAATAATAGGTATTTAATAGAAAAACATTAATCACAACAAAAGTTGAGAACAGAAAGAGCTTCAGAGATATTTACAAGTAAAATCTGACATTTATGCACCCCCTGTAATCTGCTACCCTACCTTGTTAACACCTTTTATATTTGACCAATTACAAATAAGGAAAAAAGACAATTTTCAGATTCTTTGACTCCAAGAACAAGGTGAATATGAATCAACACCTTTAACCCCCTCCCCCCACTTCGTTAACCTCCTACATGTTTGATTAACTGGAAATAATGAAGAGATAATGCAATTTTTAGATTTAGCTACACCATAATACCCCTTTTTTCTTGCTCATCAACCCTGTACACGTTCAATTAATTGAAAATACTGAAAAAATAACACAATTGTCAGATTTCTTGACTGCGAAAACTCTACTCTACTAATTAAGTAGAAATTTAGAAGTTATGTAGAAGTTATATTATATAAAAATATTTATGTTACATTTAGAAAAAAAAAATACTAACTTTATTTAGTAACTCCTCAGCGTCAGTTTATTTTCTTAAAGGAGGAGATTCCACATAAACAGTACACGAGTAAAAAATCTTATGGTTTCCTTTATCCAATTTACAAAAGGTAGGCTATGTTCCATATAGGCAAATGAATTAATTTGATTTATATTTCAAAACAAAATAATTTAGAGATGAACGTGATAATAGATGAAAGCAAGAATAAATTAAAAATTGTATTACTTAAAAGACCAAAAACATCAAATTTGCCCATAACAACATGTCAGTAATAAAAACATTTACTTTTAATGGTATTATTAATATTATATTTAAAACCCTTCAAACTTTCTTCCTTACCTCATTAACCGGTAATATGGTCTATGAAAATACTGAAAAAATAAAAGAATTTTCAAATTCCTTTACTTCAAAATACTCTGAAAAGAACTTAAACTACTACATATATGAGGACCAACCCTTTCGTATGACATTATCTTATATATATATATATATATATATATATATATATATATATATATATATATATATATATATATATATATATATATATATACATATTAGCCTTATATATTTGGTCATAAATAATTCAAATTGAAAATAGTCAAAAAATAATAAAATTTTCAGAGTTCTTGCTCCAATATCCCTGAAAAGAAAGTATAATATAATATATATCTTTATTCCTCTCCACTTACCTCATTAGCCTGTTACATGTTTCATCATAAATAATAATAAATATATAAATCACAATAAATAATAATACAAAAATAACATAATTTTTAAAATTCTCTACTCTAAGAACCTTGAAAATGTCGTGTAACATAATATATTCGATACAACCCCTCTAATACCCTACTCCGCCCCTTTAATCCCTTATATGTTAGATTATAAATAATTATGTTTAAATCTGATATTTCCTTCCACATTACATAACATTGCTGTTAAAATTTAAAACATTATAAAATACCACAATTTTTGAACTCCTCGACTAAAAAGCCCTAAAAAAGTCATTATATACGAAGCAACCCGGCTAACAGCATACTTTTCATATTTGACCTATTTGAAAAAATAAAACAATTTTGCTTCTTCTATTTCAAAAACCGTGAAAAGGATGTATACTACGATATATTCGATGGAATACCTTTAGCTTTCTCTACCTTAAGCAGCTCCTCTAACCCCCTTCCGTTCCTTATTAACAATTAAACGAAAACAGAGAAACAAACACATTTTTTTGATTCCTAGACTCCAAAAACTCTAAAAACATGATATATAAGAAGTAGTACCACCTCACCTACATTAAGCCGTTATATATTATTATAAATATTTAAAAATGGTGAAAAAATATCACAATTTTCAAAATTCTCGATTCTAAGAACCCCAAAGAGGATATGTAACACAATATATACAAAGTAACCTTTCTGGCTCCTTCATCCCTTAATGTCTGACCACTAATTAAAAATAATGAAAAAACTCTCGACTTGAAGAACACTAAAAAGTACGTATAACAGCATATGTATGAAGCAACCCATCCTGACTCTCTACCTACCTCATTAAGAGCTTGTATAATAATAACTGAAAATAACACAATTTTCAGAATTTTCAGCTTCAAGAACCTCGAAAAGGACGGGTATCATGTTATATACGAACTAATCTCTCTAGTCCTCTGTCCTATCTCAACTTCTTATATATATATATATATATATATATATATATATATATATATATATATATATACATATTCCTAGATAATTAAAAATAGCGAAAAAATAACATAATTTTTAAAATTCTCAGCTTCGAGAACCCCGAAAAAACATGTGATACGATGTATTCAAAACAACTCACCCCTTTAAACCCATTATGTGTTTGATTATAAATAATTATGCTTTAAATTTTTTTAACAATATTAATAAAAACCAAGAAATAAAATAAACAAAATCTGTGGACCTTCACCTCTTTTACCCCCTTTTCTTTCCCCAAAACTATAGGTTCTATCCCTATGTCATATTTTCCTCGAACAGAATATTTTCCTTTAGAATAAGGGTTTTAAAAATTTCTATTGGTCAGATCCTGCACTGTATTAAGTAACATGTTAGTGTATTATTTTGTTAATTAGTAATATTGAAAATAAGAAAAATAAGCACCATATACACAGGAAAAAATTACCCTAATAAAACCAAACAATAATATACAAAGTACGTATCACTGCCATCAGATTCGCAGTTAGATTCTAGTGAAATAATTGAATCCTAATATATTAATAGTATTATGATAGTTTATTCATAAAAACAACGGTAAAATTAGCTTAATTTTTAAATGTTTATGATTTTCACAAACGGTTTAACAGATTTTGATAAATTTGTCTGAAAACTTGTTATTTTACATTTTTATCGACCTTTAAAGAAGTAGATTGTCCATTAGAAAATCTTGTGGACAGGTACTGTATAAAATGCCATTATAATTCAAAAACGGATGATCTAATATGGTGCATAAAAGTTTAATAATTTTCAATTCCAATCGAGTTACCGAGATTATGTGTTAAGAATATATGGTTCATATTCATGAAATGGCCTATCCAATATAAAGAACTAAACGTCTAAATATCTAATAAATGTTCGGCATAACGTCTGTTGATGTTGATAACTATTTTAACAATTACTAAAAAGTTTGAAATAAAAGGTAAAAAAATTGTACTTCGAAAAAGTCGGCACAAAATTATTAATTAAAATATTTGAACTGTATTAAAATATCAGAAAAACAATGTGATTAATCTGGAGCGGAAGTAAAAGTATGAAGTACTGTTAAAAAAGTTTTATTGATAGACGCTGCTCTTTTATTTATGTAAAGTGCAAACACGTGCAATATTTTAGGATGTGATTTCATCTATAATAAACGGTCAAGTGCAAGTTGGACTTAATGCAACGCAATTAATGTTCCGTACGTTGATTGTTTTTAAAATAAATTTTTTTTTAAGGAAGTATAAAATGATCAATGACTTCACAAAACACATTCCAAATGAGTTTTCAACGAAGTTTTTTTTCCGATCTTTACTGAAAACTGATGACCTTGAAATTTCTGTTTTTTTATATACCATAAATTATTAAAGGTAATGTACTCGTAATAATTTTCGTTCAATCTACACCCTGTAGAGAATATTTTAGAATTTTTTCAAAGTTTTTTGATCAGTACTTTTTGAGATAAGGTGGAGGGACATCGATTTTTCGCACTTTTTTAAAAATAATACAAAGAGAAGCGTGCGCAAGTATTACATTAGATATATTTTTGAACTTGTCTTTTTACAAGCTTTCGTCTCACATCCCGCTCGATGACCTGGTAATTTTTTTTTACTTCCGATTTTATCCCCCAAAAACTAACTCCTTAAGTCAAAAATTTAATTTTCATAACTACGCGGCTCTAAAGAGGCCATCAGTTCCTAAATTAGTTAACTTTATATGTCGAATAGTTTCGAAGAAAATCGGGTGTGATAGACAGACGGACACCGAAGTCATCTATAAGTGTTCCGTACGAAACACTAAAAATCTAAAACACAAGCTAGTTTTTAGATTTTTAGTGTTTCTGTTGGCTGGCTATTTTAAACAGCCGCATTATCTCCAATTATTTCGCCTTATCTACCATAATCTCGAATTCTCCCGTAATACAGATACTTATATCTCTTTATCTATCATTATTCCGGCCATTCTCCAAATATTTCTCCTTATCTCCCAGGATCTCCAACTTTCCCATATTATAAAGGCTTATATATTGCTTTAACTGTCATTTTTTTTAATTTTTTTTCCGCATTATCTCCAATTATTTCGCCTTATCTACCATAATCTCGAATTCTTCCGTAATTCAGGGGCTTATATCTCTTTATTTATCATTATTCCGGCCATTCTCCAAATATTTCTCCTTATACAACAAATAAATTTAACTATTTTATTTTGAAATATAATGAATAAATCTCATAGTTATTGACGAGGGTTATACAAAAAGACATTCTTTAACATGTTTTGTAGCAGAGATTGTGCGAGGAAGCCTGGTTCTTGTATAAAAATATTTTAATTTTTAATTTATTTTAAAATTTCGGTGATTTCATGTGTATTGCGAAGCCTTAAAGACCAAAAATAACATTCCTTAGCAGTTAGCGACATGCAGTTTGAACAGGGTTATACAAAAAGACATTCTTTAACATGTTTTGTAGCAGAGATTGTGCGAGGAAGCCTGGTTCTTGTATAAAAATATTTTAATTTTTAATTTATTTTAAAATTTCGGTGATTTCATGTGTATTGCGAAGCCTTAAAGACCAAAAATAAAATTCCTTAGCAGTTAGCGAAATGCAGTTTGAACAGGGTTATACACTTGCACATTGTAAACTTATAAATAACATGATGGAAAACTGTAACAGTCATACTATCGAAAATAACTATGTTGACTCGGGTATTTTAAAGACGTTTTCTATTAAAAGTTCATAGTATGTAGTTTTAAGTAAAATTAAAACGTTAACATAAATTTATAATAACTAAAACAGTTCATAAAAACCTTTTTTTAGTATGTCTACTTTATAAATTAGTTTTAACTTTAAAATTTAAAGACGGTATGAATATTCTAACCTTCTCGCAACCTTTCATAACTGTCAATAAATAAAGAAAAAACATTAATGTTACTGTTATGAGAAAAACCCCTGTTGATGTCGTTGTGACTCACTAAAAATGAGTTTATTTCAGGTTAAGAAAATAAATTTCTAACTCCGTTATACCGAATGTCGTTAGCTATGGTAAGTACCTTGAACCGGCCCTATTTAGCTTTAACTAAACAAATTCGCACAGTTCACAATTTAATTGGTTAAAATTTTATAACAAATTTAAAATATTATTTCGTTCGTTAAGTTGCTGGTAATAACTAATTATAAACTTTAATGTAATGTTCCACCACAAAATAAATATTCCACCGTAGTATTTATTTATAAAGTGTCATTTATGCGATAGAAATCTAAATCTATGGCCCAGTAATGAGCTGATAATATTATAAATATTTGTCACTTTTGATAATTTGTTTTATTTGGTAACTTCTTAACAAAATAAAAAGGTTGAATCCACATAGTTTTATACTAAACTAGAATGTTGGTATAAAACAGGTAGGATGATCGGCGAAACATCAGCAACACTGTTTCAACCGATATAAACGAGATCCAGCAAAATTGTACTTATTATTTTGTTACTGTTATTCAGTAGGGTAATTTGATGGACCATTTGCGTAATACAACAAGTACTTTTTGGCTACTTTTTCTAAGGTTTACTCGGTAAAGTACAAATATTAAGAACACGTCTTATATATAGAACGGTTCAATTCAAATTTTATTAAAATTTCGTCAAAAAAAAAATAATAATATTATATCCTTTTCAAAACCAATTTATTTTTGAACAATTAAATTTATCTAAAACGAAAGAAAGTCTCTCATATCTGATGCCTTGCTTAAAATATAATAAACTTGATTATTGTAACATAATAACCGACTTAACGTAATACCTTTACCGACTACTACCGACGAACAAGCTCGTGAAGCTGAATCATTCTCAATCAGCTGTGGCTTAACTCAGCTTATTGATGAACCAACACGGATACCTGATCGAGACGGGAAGTTCGCCAGTCTTCTTGATCTGTTTTTAACCACCAATCCGGAGATTTACACGGTCGCCGCAAATCCGCCGTTAGGTTCTTCCGACCATAAACTGCTTTCGACATCGAGTATCCTACCAATCAGTGACAGAGAGGCGCCTAAACCGCGCAAGATTTGGCACTACAGATCTGCTAAATGGGAAGATCTCATGGAATATTTTCGAACTTTTCCTTGGTTAGACGTTTGTTTTCGTTCTGACGACCCATCTGTGTTATTTTGGCTGGTATGGAACCTCACATTCCTTTTTCGAAGAAATGTCCTTCCAACGGCAAGCCTTGGTTTAACCGAAAATGCAAAGAAGCTGTTGCTTTTAAACATCTTGCCTACCGACGATGGCGTGAAAATTCTAACACCATAAATCGTAGCACTTTTGTTCGGGCCCGAAACAGATGCAAAAAAATTATCGGCGAAACCAAGGAGGCACACAATCGGCGAATTAGAAACAAACTTCTCGCTTGTCCCAACAATTCCAGGTCCTTTTGGTCAGTCGCTAAGGCAGTTAGCCAAAATTTCACCAAATCCACCATACCACCACTCATACGGACAGATAATTATATTGCAACGATACCTGTTGAAAAAGCGAAATTGTTGGTTGAACTCTTTGCTTCACATTCTACTGTCGATTTCCAAGAAAAAACACCACCTACTATATGGCTTTCGTAAACATAAATCAACAGGAGATCTTCTGACTTATGTAACACATGTTTGAAACAACGCAATTGAATACTTTGAAAAATGTCGAGCGGTGGCTCTTGACATATCCAAGGCATTCGACCGTGTTTGGCACGATGGACTGTTGGCTAAACTACGCTCTTATCGTATGTCTGAAAAGTTCTGTTTGTGGCTTTCATATTTCCTCAGTGAGCGTTCTTTACGAGTGGCGGTCGACGGATTTCTTTCTAACACTTTCACTATCAACGCCGGTGTGTCCCAATGCTTCATACTATTTCCTACTCTCTTTCTTATTTATATTAACGATCTGCTGAAAAAGACTGGAGATCCAATCTACAGCTTTGCAGATGACAGTACGGTTATCTCTTCATTCACTTTGAACGCTCGGACATCGGCTGCTCAGGCGAGTGTCCGCAGACAGCGGGAAGTTTTTCAACTTAACAAAGACCTGGAAGAAATTCTATCTTGAGGTGACAGTAACCAAGTGGAATTTAACGCTACAAAAACCCAGGCGGCAGTTTTTTCTCAAAAAAGTTAACGTTGCTGAACTCGACATAGTTATGGCGGGGCACTCCATTCCTCTAACATCGTCACTCAAATTGTTGGGCGTTAATTTGAGAGCAAATATGTCCTGGCATGAGCATGTTGCAGGCATAGCAAGGAGAGCTTCTCAAAAGTTGGGAATATTATTTCGAACCAGAAAGCTTTACATTGCATTTATTGGATTCTATTCAGAGAAGGGCTGTTCGTCCGACTGGAGACCCGGAAGTGACCGGCGGCCTTGATTCGCTGGAACATCGAAGAACGGTTGGCGACTTGAGCCTATTCTACAAGTATTTTCATGGAAAGTGTTTGGAGGATGTGGCCCGTTTAATTTCTCCCAGAGCAGTGCATGTTAGAAATACACGTCGCTCTGATACTTCACATCCGTATGCGATTCAGCTTGTTACTCCTCGTACAACGCTTTTCAAGCGGTCTTTTCTATGGAGAACATCATCCCTTTGGAATGGTTTGCCCAGGGCTGTATTTCCCACCGAGTACAATTTACAGCGATTCAAGAACAACGTGAATCACTTTTTCCGCACACGTGTTGCTCCTGTAGCGCTTTAGAGATCTCCCTGCAGCACGTGTGCTAGACCCATAATAAAAAAAAAATTGTAGTATAATGTCTACATTAAATTCAAAACTTAGATGGTATAAACATATATTAGGTAATTAGATAACTATGGAACATGCTAATAATGATAAAATTTTTAGAAGAAAACTACCTTTTTTAGAAGATTTTTTTTAGTGTTCCGTACGAAACACTTATAAGGTCACTTCGGTGTCTGTCCGTCTGTCACATTTTTCCAAAACTATTTAACATAGAAAGTTGAAATTTGGCACTAATTAACACTAAACTTTTTTTTAACACTAAACTTAAATTTTGACTTAAGGCGTTAGTTTTGTGGTGTGAAATCAGAAGTGAAAAAAAATTACCGTTTCATCGGGTGGGGTGTCAGATGAAAGCTTGTAAAATATGAGTTCAAAAATATATATAATGTAATACTAGCTCAGACTTTCCTTTTTATTATTTTTAAAAAATTGCCAAAAATCACTGTAACCCCCTTATCTCGAAAAGTACTGATCGAAAAATTTTTGAAAAAATTCTGGAATATTCTCCATATGGTGTAGATTGAACGACAATTATCACGAGTGCATTACTTTTGATAATTCCTCTGGTATATATATGTATATATATATATATATATATATATATATATATATATATATATATATATATATACATATAAATAATAAAATTTCAAGGTGATCAGTTTTCAATAAAGATCGGAAAAAAACTTTGTTGAAAACTCATTTGGGGTATGTTTTGTGAAGTCATTGATCATTTTATACCTCCATAACAAAAATTTTTGTTTTAAAAGCAATCAACGTACGGAACACTAATTGCGCAAGTTCGACTTGCACTTGGCCGGGTATTTAATTTTACAAATTTTTAGTTAAAGGGTCTTCTTAAGACATTTATCAAGAATGGAAAGATATCAATATATTTCAATAGTTGCGATGTTTTATTACTATTATATACTTTTATTCATTATTTTCTGCATATATTTAGGCAACTTGTAGTTTCCACTTTCCTATTAAATTTATTACTAAATATAATAACAATAAAGTTAGTATATATTTTTATCTTTAGTTCTAAATTTAGTAAATTGTCTGCACCTTCCAATTTTTGATTTTAGTTTGAAATAATGAAATTTTTCCAGTTTTGAACTAAGTGTGTTTTGTAAACAGGAAAAGGAAAAAAAAAATACTTACTTTTAAGATATCATTAAATTAAAAATAAATAATTTACTTTACTGTATCGGCAAATTACATTTACAAGTAGGTAGAATTTTATCGCTAAAAAAAACTTGAATTCAACATTTATCGTGAACAAATAAGTAAATAAAATGTATGTTATCTCAGTCTCATATTACTCAGCTTATTTTATTTTAACAACATTAAATAATAATAAAAATAACAGAAATACTCTTAACAGTTACATAAAATCTATATACCTCTTTGTAGTACACAAAAAAAAGAGCTTAGGACGGCCGAAAGATTTAGTACTTTGTCTGTTTTATAGTTGGCAAAAAAACAATTTATCAATCTAGTTAAGTTTAAACACAAATTAATTTAAAGTGTGAAAATGCCACCCATTATTTTTTTCAACTATTTTGTGAACGACTTAGGAAGTTTATGAAAAATATCAAGTTCAAAAGTAATGTTATATTTTTTTATTTAATTAAAACTTATTAAAGTTTGTAGAAACTGATGTGGAAAATTATAATCTTAATGCAAACAATGATTAAGTAAATTTTGTAATATTACAAAATCTCTAAAATATTTACTGGTCAAAACACACTATATTGACTACCTAAACTAGTAAAAATTGTGTGCTGTGAATGATGATTCCTAAAAAACTTATCGTCTTAGACCTGTGATACTGGTCGACAGGCTGAAAAAAAAGATTATAGATAATATTTGTAGCAGTTTTTGATAAAATTTCCGCTCATAGTGCAGCAATTCAATTGGTTAATTCTTAATTAATTACCCTAAAATCAAATAAAAATTTCATTAGATCAAAGTAGGCACATTATTTCAGCAGAACATTTTCTACGTTAGAGTGATTTTGTAATGCTTATTTTCAAGACGCCTTTGTCTTTAACGTTTTTAAAAGCATGCGCAATATAAACTATAAACTCCTTACTGTATATTAAAAAATTTACTAATACTTATCATTAAAAATATTAAAGGACTCTTAAATTTAAACCATCATAGAATGTGGCAGCATCGCCTTAAAGCAGGGGTGCTCAAACTTGAACTGCTGGCGATCTACCTCAATTTTGTTAGATTACGATCGATCGACTCTGAGAGGCTGCAAGTAAGTGTGATGCAGGATTGTCGTCTAGGTAGGGTGTATCGTGGTATAGATATTAGTTTTCCGCACAATATGCATTTTTTTTAGTCAAGGTAAGTGTAGGTCTGCTCTAAAATGTCAATGAAAAAAAACTCATAATTATTCAAAATTGCGAGTTTATTGGTTCTTACAAAACAAACGAGTTCTAGTGTCTAAACTTAACTAAAGAGTGACTTTGGATGTTGAAGCGTGGCACTGCATGTCCTCAGCATACTTTTCATAAGATGGTACGTAATTACCGAGTGCTAATCGCAAGCATGATGACATATGTTCGTCAGTTAGTCGATTGCGATATTTTGACTTAATTATCTTCATTTCAGAAAATGCAGACTCGCACAAGTAAGTTGACCCAAACATTGTCAGTTGAAGGGCCATTTGCCTTAGATTCGGATATTTATCTTCAGATATAAAACACCAGAATTTTGTATCAGATGCTGTGGCTTTGAGATGTATATCTGATATAATATGCACTAACTCATTTTCAACGGAACATGAGTCCATGTTAAACTGACTTGCTATTTCAGTAGCTAATTCCTCAATGTTTTTACACGAAAAAGGATAACTCATAAATGATGCGATATTTGCCAACTTACTGAAATCATAAAAACGTATTTCGAATTGGCCCAAAATATTTGATAATTCTGCCGCATAAATATCATAATTCAACTGAGGAATCTTTGCTTTCAAAGACGGAAAATTTTTCAGATCCTTTCTTTTCAGTTGATCTATCATAAGTTGCAATTTACTTTTGAATGCGTTTATTGCGCTAATCATCTCAATAATAGTTTTTCCTTTACCTTGAAGCTCCAAATTAATGGTGTTTAAATGCATTGTGATGTCTGTCAAAATTGCCAAATCAGTCAGCCATTTTCCGTTTTTCAGCATCTGAGTGTCATCACCTCTTTCGTCCAGAAAAGCTGTTATTTCGGGCAATAATTCTTGAAACCTTTCTAGGAATTTTCCGCGACTCAACCACCTGACGTCCGTGTGAAGAATTAAATCAGTGTGTTCAGCTGACTCACTATCTTCCAACTGCAATTTAAAGAGCCGTCGTTGCAAGCTACGTGCACGGATAGAATTCACAATTTTTATTGCAATGCCCATAATCTCCTCCATGTTTAGAACTTTTGAACACAAAACTTGTTGATGTATAATGCAATGGAAGAAGAAAAATGAAGGGAAATCATCATTAGCTCGACACAATGCCACAAAACCGTTTTCGTTTCCAGTCATTGCTGGTGCTCCATCGGTTGTAATGCACACTAGTTTATATATTGGTAGCTTGTAGTTTGTTACAAAATTGAAGAAAACGTCATATATATCTTCGCCAGGGGTCTTTCCTTTCAGAGGAATCATTGTCAAAAATTCTTCCTTAGCCGACATGTCATTGAATACCATTCGAATAAAAATACACAGCTGGGCAGTGTCTGTCATATCGGTGGATTCGTCGAACTGTACAGAAAAGTATGTACATTCCATGATATCATGTTTTAGTTTATCTGCCATGTCCTGACTCATGACTTCAACACGCCTTGTGACAGTCGGACGAGATAACTGAAGTCCTCTAATAGCAGACATAATCTCTGTTTTATTTTTAAAATCTCCAAATAAAGTCTCACTCGCTTCAATAAATGCTTCCTTCACCACCAATCCATCATCAAATGGTTTCTTGTATTTCGCCAATATATGAGATATTTTAAATGACGCGATCGTTGCAGCTTTTGATTGTTTGGCTGGTCTTGTGAACATGGTTTGTTCTTTTTTCAAACAAGTTATCAAATCACGTACTTTTCGTTTTCTTAATTCACTCTTTGACGAAAAAACCTTTTCATAGTTTTTATGAACCGTTTTATGATGCCTCTCTAAGTTCCCACGCTTAGGTATTGCAAATGACGCAAATGAGACAAATGCACTTATCCTTTACCATACAAAAGAAAAATTCTTCCTCCCAATCGTTATTAAAATGATAAGTTTTACTTTTCTTCGCCGCACTCATTTTGGGCTATTTATTAATAAACTTTGTATCGATGTATCGCCTTCAAGTTACAATTTTGACTGACTACTATTCCTGCAGGCGCAACATTTATATTGGCGCGAACGAAGTCTCGAATGTTCCCGTCAAACACGCCGCCCGAAGTTTCTAGAAAAATCGGCGGAAATCAAAAACGCGGCTTTTCTTTGACAAGTACCGCGCGTTCCTTTGATAAAGCCGCCTTTTGCCGCTAGCGGGGGGTTATTACGATAAAAGAAAGATGAGAGGGGGTTATTCTGGCCTAATTGTGGATCGAATAAATTTTAGTAGTTTATTCATTACATTTCGTTTTAGTTACCTAAAACAAAATCTGTGAATAGTTCTATATCGGAATTTTTTTTTCGAGATCGACTCAAAAAGCACTCACGATCGACTTGTCGATCGCGATCGACCGTTTGAGCACCCCTGCCTTAAAGAAACAAAAGAAAGTTAAGCTCAGTCAGTGTACATCTTCTATAAATTTAAGGATTTTTTTTAATTCGATCCGCCGGTGTCTATGGAATGGGGATGGTTAGCACCCCGGTTATTAGTATTTGATGGGTTAACACAAAACGGTTCTAAATTGAAGTTGTATCTATCCAATTTAATATTAACGTACGATCATAAAATATAAAATAAAATATATTTTGCACTAAACTATGAAACCTTTATAAACATATATCTAATTTTACAAAATAGCGTTTTATAAATTTGTATTAGAAGTAAAGGCTCAGAGGGGACAAATAATGCTTTACTCTACTATAGAATAATTTTAGCTTACTTCGAAAATTATTTATGCAGATAAAAATAATATTATCCTAACGCTACAAAATAGTTATCACCACTAGACCAAACACTTTATTGTTGCACTCTACACTGGTTATGATAACATGTTAGCAGCATATTAGTGAGCCGACAATTAGTCGTCGCTTCTGATGATGTTAACATGGTTAGAAAGACATGTGTTGAGTACAAAAATATAGTATTTTGCCAAAGATTACAAAATGTCAATATAACCTTAACACTAATTGATTGTTGTCAGTGTTATTTGTAATAAAAGATTATAATTTCAATATTGGTCTATTCTTTCAGTACCTTATGTACATAAGTAGGAAAAGACCAAGTCTTACCATAATAGCAATAAGAATAACGAACCTCTTAAATAAACCTTCAGATAACTTCTTTAATAAGGGAGATTGTTGTTCTTAATAAAGAAATTCTTTTTTTTCTAATACTGCGCAATTTTTAAACGGTGGTTTCAATTAAATGTCATTATTATCTTTTAAATTACAGCCGTCATTGTAGTAAATACAGGAACAATTTCAACATTTTAAGACTGCTCATACTTTAAATAAGGATAACAACAGACTTTCTATATTCTTCCATTTAATTTTGCACATGCTTAAAATAAAGAAAACGACAAAGGCGTGCCAAAACCAGCGGTGCGAAATCTCTCTACTATTAATAGAAATAAAACAAAAATAGAAAAATAAGTATTATAGATAGAAGTGGTTATAATTATTAATTATTACAAGTATTGGAATTAATGAATATTTTTATTGTGACTAACTACAAAATTACATAAGCACTATCCAAAAAAAACGCTACTTTATTTTTTTCATCTTCCTATTTTTCTCTACATATTCTTTTTTTTTTTCTTATATTCTTAAAAAATTGATTTTATTATTATGAAATACGGTATACGATCTTCATGTACTTCAAGACGAATAAACTTCTATGTAATTCAATTCTCCATGTTGCATATAGCTAGGGGAGAAGTGGTTTTGGAAATTCATTCAAAATTGGTTATTCTTACAATAAAATACCGGGGTTTTTAAATAGCATGAAGATTATATTTCCTCAATAAAAGAAATGTTTTGAAGTCAATTAAAATATTTATATAGGTAGTTTCCACTACCATATACGCAGTACCATACTAAATAAAGTAAAATAAGTAAAATTTTAAAATTAAAATTAAAAATTCTATTTATCGTATGCTTCAAACCAGATAGCCATGCTTTCAAATTTATTGCGGAAAAAATATGGACCAATAATTCGAAAATTTAATATTCCACAACATACATTAAGCGACCAATGATTTTGGTTTTGAAATTCCCGGACTCAAAATGGATTAACTGTTGAATAATAATGCATGTTATGGCTGTTAACTGCTCCATTACTACGAAAAGTAGCTTCATCAGAAAACATTATTTTGGATAAAAAATTTGGATCGGCTTTTATTGCTCCTTTCATGGTGGTACAAAAGTTTACTCGTGGATCAAAATCACGGTCTTGAAGTTCTTGGTGTAGTTCCATATGAAAGGGATGATACTTGTATTTTCTCGTGGTGCGATTAGCCATAGATTGAGATGTGTCTGATAAGTCAGCTAGTTGACGGCTGCTGACCTGGGGATTATCTTCAACATGAAGTAAAATCTCCATTTTTTTTCCTCATTCCATTAAGCACTGAAAAGATTTTCTAGATGGTATACGTCTATTAGGGTACTTCGCTCCGTAAAGCCTTGCTGCCAAAAGACAATTTTTTCCCGCCTGCCCCCGTATATAAACCAAATCAATTAATTCATTTTTAGGAAAATCCATAACTGTTACCTTTATGTCACTTACTAGAACAAATTATAAACTATTTTTACTTGCTTAATAGACATGTCAAAATTCGACAATGCCTACATTTTTGTTTACTAGGTCGAGTGGGGTGTCAAATGAAAGCTTGTAAAAAAACTAGCTCAAAAATATATATAATGTAATACTTGCGTACCTTTGTATTATTTTTTAAAAAGTGCGAAAAATCGCTTATCTCGAAAAGTACAGATCAAAAAATTTGGAAAAAATTCTGAAATATTCTCTACAGGGTGTAGATTGAAGGAAAAGTATCAAGAGCGCATTAACTTTAATAATTTGTCTGGTATTTTAAAAAAAACAAAAATTTCAAGGTCATTAGTTTTCACTAAAGATCGGAAAAAAAACTTTGTTGAAAACTCATTTGGTATGTTTTTGTGAAGTCACTGATCATTTTATACTTCCGTAACAAAAATTTTTATTTTAAAAGCAATCAATGTACGAAACACTAATTGAGCAAGTCCAACTTACACTTGACCAGTTATTTTATTATTTTTTATTGGTCTAGCACACGTGCTGCAGGGAAGTCCCTAAAGCGTTACAGGATGGACACGTGTGCGGAAAAAGCGATTCACGTTGTTCTTGAATCGCTATAAATTGTACTCGTTGGGAAACACAGTCCTGGGCAAATTATTCCAAAGGGATGGAATGGGATTTTCCATATAAAAGACTGCTTGAAAAGCGTTGTACGAGGAGTAACAAGCTGAACCTCATACGGATGTGAAGTATTAGCGTGACCTGTACTTCTAACATGCACCGCTCTGGGAGAAATTAAGCGGGCTACATCCTTCGAACACTTTCCATGAAAATACTTATAGAATAGGCTCAAGTCGCCAACCGTTTTTCGATGTTCCAGCGGATTCAGGCCGCCGGTCAGTTCCGCGTCTCCAATCAGACGAATAGCTCTTCTCTGAATAGAATCCAACAAATGCAGTGTATGTTTGGGAGCGGAGCTCCAAACATGGAAGCAGTATTCTATAGTTCGTCGAATTTGAGCTTTGTAAAGAATTAACAGTTGTTGTGGAGTGTAAAGCTGTCTGGTTTGAAATAATATTCCCAACTTCTGAGAAGCTCTCCTTGCTATGCCTGCAACATGTTCATGCCAGGACATATTTGCTCCCAAATTGACGCCCAACAAATTGAGTGACGATGCTAGGGGAATGGAGTGCCCCGACATGACTATGTCGGGTTCAGCAACGTTAACTTTTTTAGAAAAAACTGCCGCCTGGGTTTTTGTAGCGTTAAATTCCACTTGGTTACTGTCACCCCAAGATAGAATTTCTTCCAGGTTTTTGTTAAGTTGAACGACCTCCTGCTGTCTGCGGATATTCGTCTGAGCAGCCGATGCCCGAGCGTTTAAAGTGAATGAAGAGATAGGCGTACTGTCGTCTACAAAGCTGTAGATTGGATTCCCGGTCTTTTCCAGCAGATCGTTAATGTAAATGAGAAAGAGAGTAGGAGATAGTATGGCGCCTTGGGGCACACCTGTGTTGATAGTGAAGGTGTTAGAAAGAAATCCGTCGACTGCTATTCGTAAAGAACGCTCTCTGAAGAAACATGAGAGCCACAAACAGAACTTTTCAGACATACCACAAGAGCGTAGCTTAGCCAACAGTCCATCATGCCAAACACGGTCGAATGCCTTGGATATGTCGAGAGCAATCGCTCGAGATTCTCCAAAGTGCTCTATTGCATTATTCCAAACATGTGTTACATAAGTCAGAAGATCTCCTGTTGATCTATGTTTACGAAAGCCATATTGGTAATCGCTAATAATGTTGAATCTTTTAAGATATTTTATAAGATGCTGATTGATAGCCTTTTCCATGACTTTCGATATTATTGAAAGCAGTGGGACTGGTCGGTAGTTATTTGGCAAGGTCTTGCTGGAAATATATATATATATATATATATATATATATATATATATATATATATATATATATATATATATATATAAATGAATATGATTTTGAACTATGTGCCTTTTAAAAGTAAAAGGATTATGATTGTAAGGATTTTACAATATTATTCCTAGAAAATCTTGTGCCTAAATATTTGTTTTTCTTAACCATATACGTATTTGTACGTAAATGAAATGTTTTTTTTTTTCTAAAATGAAGCGATACAGTCAGATTTTGGAAGTAGGTTTTACATTAAAATAATATAAAAGAAAATTTAGCCAGCTAAATTTTATTTATCGACATGGTAACATCTAACTTTCTGTAACAGAAATAGAATAAACAGAATTAACAATACTCATTTTTGGTAAAAGAAAGTCACCATGTGTTCGCCTTTAAAATTTTTAACACAGTTTTTTTTGTAAATTTATGAATTAACGGATTAATTATTTTTTCATTTCTGATTTCTTACTGATTAAACTACATTTTAAGTCCGATGTCCACGCTTACTAATATATCGAGTTTTCGAATACATAGATAGCTTGGAATAAGCCAGTTTTGCTGCCCACATAAACACAAACACACACACGCATAAACACGCCTACACGAGCACACAAACGCGCGCACACACGCCCACACACACACGCACACACGCTCACACACACACGCACACAAGTATGTGTGTGTGTGTGTGGACGTGGGTGATGAATTTATTTTCTATAACATCACTATAAACGCTGGTGTATTCAAAAGTCCAGATTGTTTTCAAGTGTTTTTCTCCTTTTAAATGCATCCATATGTATGGAATAATGATTCCACCGCATTTATTAATCAGTGTATTAAAAAAATGTTTAAATAAAACTTATAGTGTGTTATATGGCGCATAAGCTGACGTTGACAAAAAAATGTTTTGAACTGTCAGTTCGAAGAAACTACGCCATCTTGATTTTTTTGAATGAAAGCCCTGTATATTATTTTATCTTTGAGCCCTACTAAAAATTCTAGATATTATTTGTCTAATATATCATATGTCTAAATTGAACTGTTTTGGAATTATTGTCATTTGAAATTTAAAATAAAAAAAGACAAGAAAACTATTAATAAATACTCTAGGTTTATTTTTAAGGTAACGATTGCTCAAAATGTTTACCGTTAACAGCGAGGCAATGGCCTAATCTGTCATAAACAGCCTGAACAGAGTTTTGCAGAGAATCCGGGGTGATCTGTTTTTTTTTATGGGTCTAGCACACGTGTTACAGGGAAGTCCCTAAAGCGCTACAGGAGCGACACGTGTGCGGAGAAAGCGATTCACGTTGTTCTTAAATCGCTGTAAATTGTACTCAGTGGGAAACACAGTCCTGGGCAAATTATTCCAAAGGGATGATGTTCTCCATATAAATGACTGCTTGAAAAGCGTTGTACGAGGAGTAACAAGCTGAACCTCATACGGATGTGAAGTATTAGCGTGACGTGTACTTCTAACCTGCTCCTTCATATTGAATTATTTGTTGTAAATCTTCTACAGTTTCAGGTTAACTTCGGTAAATTTTGTTTTCTAATGATCCCATAAAAAAAATCGAGTGGCGTAAGATCGGGTCTCTTTGCAGACCATTCTACAACACCTCTTCTGCCTATCCATCGATTAGGAACAATCGCATCCAAATATCTACGAACATTGATTTCACAGTGAGGAGGTGCTCCGTCCTGTTGATACCACAGATTCCTGTTAGGGGTATCTAAATTATTTTCATCGGGAAAAAGACCTGCACAAGTTGAAACTTGGAGTAACTGTAAACACCGCTGTCCTGTAAGATTTCCATCGATAAAAAAGGGACTAATGATATGACATTCAGAAATCCCTGCTCACACGTTTCTCTTCTGTGGTCTTTAAGAATGACTGTCGATTATCCAGTGGGAATTCTCAGTAGACCAGTACCGTCAGTTATACCTGTTAACTCTTCCGTTAAGACAAAATGTGGCCTCGTCAGAAAAAACAATATCAAGGTTAGGATCATTATTGATTCGTTCCATCATGACCTCGCAAAATTCAACGCGTCTATAGTAGTCATCTTCAGATAATTCTTGCAATAGAATGAGTTTGTATGAATGCAATTTTTCTTCATTTAGTATACGACTTAAGATACCTTTACTTATGTTGTGGTCTAGGCGAGTGGCTGTATGGGGATTTTCTGTAATTTCCAATAAAATATCTTACTTTTTATCATCGCTTGTTTTAACTTTTGGAGTAACATGACCTGATTGTCTAAATCGTTTTAATGTTTTGCTAACTACAGATTGGGTAATGGGTTCTCGATTCGGATATTCTGCGTTAAAAAGATCACACACCTCCTATTGTGTTCTCCTACGGTCTCCGGTCTCCGTAACCAAGCATCATTAACAAAGTGATTCTGTCAGTTTCTGTTAAAAGTACCATTATGATATTATACTCAAATTGCAGTTTCATAAGATGCAGCAATAAACGTTTTCGTCAATATATCATTTGTTGACGCGTTAAATCATTACCCGACAGTAAATGTTTGACACAAGCCAGCTTAAAAAATGTGTTTTTAATTTGATTTACTTAATTTCAAATATCAATAATTTCAAAAGAGTTCAATTTAGACATATGGTATGTATATATATATATATATATATATATATATATATATATATATATATATATATATATATATACATATATATATATATATATATATATATATATATATATATATATATATATATATATATATGCATATATATATTTATATATATATACATATATATATATATATATATATATATATATATATATATATATATATATATATATATATATATATATATATATATATATATATAAATATATAAATATATATATATATATATATATATATATATATATATATATATATATATATATATATATATATATAAACTCCTGGACAAAATTAACGCAACAATATATTAAATCATACAAATCTCTAAAATTTTCTAATTTTAATAATTTTTTTATGAACATTGGTTACACTAAAAGTTAGAAAAAACTTATGTGGATACTTTAAAAAGTGAATTAGCAACCAAATTTCTCTATAAGATTCGAATTAAAATTATTCTTAAGACCTAATAACAAAATTGTTGAAATTATGTAATAATGAAAAAAACAAACTGGGACACTAGTAGCAAAATTACTGGTGTAACTGGGACACTAGTAGCGTGTGTTGCCACTTAAGCCAAAAAAGAGGGTCAATCTCGGCGTGAGAGATAATAAGCTGTAAACTTGTATAAACCTTCTAAAAGTTGTCCCAAAAGTCTCCTAAAATCAAGTCAGAAAAAACGGTTTTTCGCAAATATCTCGCTTCCTATGATTTCAATGATATTTGCATCATATATATATATATATATATATATATATATATATATATATATATATATATATATATATATACGAGGCTGGTTTGAAAAGTCCGTGCAAAAATAAAATCTACTTATGTGTTTGGGGTAAACCTTTTTTATTTTTCGAGATAGTCTCCTTTTAGGCTTATACACTTCGTCCAACGATGTTCTAGTTTGTTGATCCCTTCCGAATAATAGGATTTGTCCAAGTCTGCAAAATATCCATTAGTGTCTGCAATCACCTCCTCGTTTGAATAAAATCTTTGTCCCGCCAGCCATTTCTTCAAATTGGGGAACAAATAGTAGTCCGAGGGAGCCAAGTCTGGAGAATAGGGGGGATGTGAAACGAGTTGGAATCCTATTTCCATTAATTTTGCGACCACAACTGCTGAGGTGTGTGCTGGTGCGTTGTCGTGATGGAAAAGGACTTTCTTGTGGGCCAATCGCGGGCGTTTTTCTTGCAGCTCGGTTTTCAAACGGTCCAATAACGATGAATAATATTCACCTGTAATAGTTTTACCCTTGTCCAGATAGTCGATGAGGATTATCCCTTGCGAATCCCAAAAGATAGTCGCCATAACCTTTCGGCCGAAGGAACGGTCTTCGCCTTTTTTGGTGCAGATTCCCCCTTGGTAACCCATTGTTTAGATTGTTGTTTGATCTCAGGAGTATAGTAATGTATCCATGTTTCATCCGCAGTGACGAAACGACGCTTAAAGTCCTCCGGATTCTTCTGGAACAGCTGCAAACCATCCTTGCAACACTTCACACGATTCCGTTTTTGGTCAAGCGTGAGCAATCGCGGCACCCATCTTGCGGATAGCTTTCTCATGTCCAAATGTTTATGAAAAATATTATGTACCCGTTCAGTCGAGATGCCCACAGCACTAGCAATCTCACGCACCTTAACTCTTCTGTCATCCATCACCATATCATGGATTTGATCAATGATTTCTGGAGTCGTAACCTCCACAGGCCGTCCAGAACGTTCAGCGTCACTTATGCCCATATGGCCAGTCCGAAAATTTTGAAACCACTTATAAACTGTTCTAATCGAAGGTGCAGAGTCACCATAATGTTTATCAAGCTTCTCTTTAGTCTCCTGAGGCGTTTTGCCTTTCATAAAGTAATGTTTAATCACCACACGAAATTCTTTTTCGTCCATTTCTTGAAAATCACTCGACTTCCTTGATTCACACGAATGCCAAACACAAAGAAATAGACCAATATGGCTGAAACTTGGTGTGCGTTCATTCAAGAGATGCTACTAACTAAACATGACCTCGATACGCGCCGGTGGTGCCATCTCTCGGACTTTGCACGGACTTTTCAAACAAGCCTCGTATATATAAATATATATATATATATATATATATATATATATATATATATATATATATATATATATATATATATATATATATATATATATATATGAATAGCTGTACATTCACGTCCAGGCTAGTACTGGAATGTCATAACATGCTTAATGTACCTGGCAATTCGGAATCAGATTACTCTGATCTGGGTTCCAGGACATGAGGGGCATAGAGGAAATGAGATGGCAGACATCTATGCAAAAAAAAAAGGGGCTGAGGGGACCTTCATTGGACCCTCTCCATCCTTTGGATTCAGCAGGGATCTCCTTAAAGAGGAGATGATGAAATGGACAAAATCCATAGTAGAGAACATTGGAACGACACTAACGGTCTGGAACATTCTAAAAAGTTTCTGAGCTTTGATGCAAGGAGGGCGGATCTCGCCCTAAAAATGGATAGGAAAAGCCTAAGATTACTGGCGGGGGCACTCACAGGCCACCATACCTGCAATAAGCACCTATACAGAATGGGCCTATCAACCACGTACACTTGGAGATTCTGCGGTGAAGAAGAGGAGTCCATGGAACACTTGATTACCAACTGTGCGGTATTGGGACACAGGAGACATAGGATACTACATGCCTATACGCTGGGTGAACAGGATCTGCTAACGCTCCCATTGAAGGAGCTGTTCCTATTCCTGGATGTATTAAACCCGTGAGGGATAAGGGAAGCACAATACATTACATATATATGTATATATATATATATATATATATATATATATATATATATATATATGTGTATATATATATATATATATATATATATATATATATATATATATATATATATATATGTATATATATATATATATATATATATATATATATATATATATATATATATATATATATATATGTATATATATATATATATATATATATATATATATATATATAATATATATATATATATATATATATATATATATATATATATATATATATATATATATATATATATATATATATATATATATATATATATATATATATGGGTAGTTCCATAAAAGTTGGGTAACTTTATGTTCCAGTGTAATTTTATACATTTTTTTATTAAATAACCAGTAATAAAAATGTCTGCCATATGAATTAATCATTTTTTTATTATGTCACTCACTTTTGCTACAATCATTTATTTCTTTTTATAAAAAAAATGTTCTTTTCTATCCTTAATATCAGTCCCTAGCCATGTCACATTTCCAAAATAATGTTTTCGTTCGACTGATTTTAGTAAGCCTTGATGATATTTGAACTTTATTTAACTTAATTACACTAAAAATTACATTACCTTTTTTCATTGAATCTATTAAGTAAACAAAATTAAATATTTTTCATATATATTTTGTAAGAAAAGTAGCGTCATCGATAATTATAGTCAGGCCCTAGCCACTCAGTAAATTTAAAAATACGCGGCAATCGAAATAAGCGGCCATTTTAAAATGAACGCGTTCATAAGTGACAACGTGAAGTTAGCCATAAGCTGGGGCCGCTTCGCGTCGGCCATCTTGACATTAGTGCGATCGGTGTCGATGCTGAGGAAACACGCGCTGTGCCAGTCAATCTCTCAGGCCCTAGGTGAGTTATTTTATGTAAAGTCTATTAGTTATTATTCTCTCTTGTTTGTGTGTACATTTGATTTGTTTGTTCTGATGTTCTTGTTATCTACAAGTCTCGGTATTTCTTTTTAAAAGTAAATTACGAGTGATTTTGTTCTGATTCGTCAGTCCCTAGACCATCAGGCCCTGGCTGTTAATGTGACTAGGGACTGATTCAAAAGCTAGGGACTGACAGTCATACTCTTTTACGTAGATTCGTCATTCAGAAACTTTTGTTTGTTGTAGAATATGCCGCCGCGAAGAAAAATACCGTTGTCTAAAGAAGAAAAAGCAAAAAAAAGTCAGAACAGGCAAAAAAACGTTTAGAAAAAATAAAAAATGATCCAGTTTTGCTAGCAGAGTACAAGGAGAAAGAAAGATTAAAATACCTCAGAAAAAAGGAAAAAGGGTAGAGAAAATGTGTAAAGGATATGACTCCTCGTGAGCATAGAAAAGTGAAAAAAAACTGGATTACTTACTCAGCAGCTTACAGACAAAATAAAAAAAAATAGTAAACACGCTGATCAATACATGGACGAAAATACTCCACCATCTTCATAAATTGTTATCTATTTAGTTACCTACCAACATTTATAGTGACCGTATCAATATTAGACATCTTTACTTTTATAATAAATATAATGACTTGACAATCGCACGGCAACATAATCACATAAGAATAATGTACTATTTCGATTGCTAAGTAAGTCTAAACAGTGCACTTAAGAATAAAGTGTTTTAAAGAGTAGATTATTCTTATGTGATTATGTTGCTGTGCGATTGCCAAGTCATCATATTTATTATAGAAATAAAGATGTCTAATATTGATACGGTAACTATAAATATTGGTAGGTAACTAAATAGATAACAATTTATAACAAAGTTGTTGAATAGGTGCTTCCATAGATACTAACTAAAATAACTGACTTGGTTTTACATGAGATCTCATAACTTTTTGTGGTGGAAGGACTGCGTTGCGAGACTTGGCATTTTTCTACATTTTATGTTTTTGATGGGATCTCCTTTCTTTTTGTAGGTAGTCCTCTTTTTTTTTTCTTCTCGGGTAATATTTCTTGTACGTCAGCTACGGATTTTCTTAAAACCCACTCCCTGTCTCTATTGGTTTTTCTCAAAGGCTATGATGTAACAATTTTTGACAAGTCTGGACGATAAGTGCTTCTAAGTCGATTATATTCAACGAATGCGGACTTCCAAGCTTTGATACTACCGAAGTCGACATTAATTAGATGTAATCTGTCTGCCCAGACTTGTCACTCTTGAAACTGCCACGTATGCTTGACCGCATATGAACACTGAAGAACCGATGTTCATCAGTGCACTGTTTAGACTTGACTTTTGTGTATGGTAATAGCATAGGCTATACATATCGGAAACTGTTCGCGATGAACATAAGCTCTATTAATAATTTCAAATTAAGTTTTGACTGGACCAAGCTCGTAAAGATGTTCATTATTAAATGTAATATGTATTTTTTAAATTTTATTTGTATGATTGACGTCAATATTTCGTCTTAACGTGACTTTTGCTCCTATTTTAATAACTATATTCTCTTCTAGCCCTGCTGTCATGGAAGCATCATCTTCATACTTTTTTATAATTAAAATATACTTAAAGTATTTCACTTAAAAAATTTTTAATTACACGAAGTAGGTAAGTATTATTAAACGAATATATTTGATAAATGAAAAATATTAATAAATATAATATATTAATTAATAAATAATACAAATTATTCATATGTATGGATTTTTTAGTGATTAATTAACGTTATACGACGTATTATTTACCGGGACTCACGGTTGACCTTGCATTATGCTATGTATGGCTGAGCGCTGCGCGCTCTCCGCGTTCTATCTCAAAAACGGTTAAGCGTATAAAAAAATGTTTAGGTAAAAATTTGTAGAGAATTTTATGCTCTACAATTTTTATAATGGATACAAATATCATTGAAATCATAGGAAGCGAGATATTTGCGAAAAGCCGATTTTTGTGACTTTTGACCTTAAATATCTTAAGACGCGCGCACGAGATTTTATAAGACTTTTGAGATAACTTTTAGAATGCCAAAATAAAGGTTTATACAAGTTTACAGCTTATTATCTCTCATTCCGAGGTTGACCCTCTTTTTTGGCTTAAGTGACTGTACCATTTAAAAAACGAGACTAAAATTTCGAGATGTTTCAGTTTTTCCTTCCTTTATAAGCGAAACACTAACTAAATTCAAAATTTGAAGTTTGTGTGTCTGCTAGAAGTACCTTAGAATTTTGATGATCGGTGAGTGTGTCAGTGACAAAATTAAAGAACTTCGACTGGCGATAGTTCATAAACTATAACTATATTATTATAGTAGTATCTAGCTTTATCCACAACGAAGTTACAGGGGGGTCGAAAGTGCCGTGAGTGGCTTCGAGAAAAGGATGGTACGGCTGTGCTTTCTGCTCGACTTATATATATATATATATATATATATATATATATATATATATATATATATACATACACACACAGACACACACACACACATATATATATATATATATATATATATATATATATATATATATATATATATATATATATATATAAATATATATATATATATATATATATATATATATATATATATATATATATATATATATATATATATATATACATACCATATGTCTAAATTGAACTCTTTTGAAATTATTGATATTTGAAATTAAGTAGATCAAATTAAAAACACATTTTTTAAGCTGGCTTGTGTCAAACATTTACTGTCGGGTAATGATTTATATATATATATATATATATATATATATATATATATATATATATACACATACACACACACACACACATATATATAACACATGGGCTGAAAAGTCCCGGGCCTAACAAAGAAAACACGGTTTTTTTGGTTCAAAATTAGCTTTATTCATCAACGTAATCTCCATCAAGAGCAACGCAATCATTCCAGCGCCGCTCTAACATTTCAATACCACTTTTGTAGAACGATTTATCTTTTGCCTCAAAATAGGCCTCAGTTTCAGCGATAACCTCTTCATTCGTGCGAAATTTCTTACCGGCGAGCATTTTTTTCAGGTCTGCGAACAGCCAGTAGTCGCTGGGAGCCAAATCTGGCGAATACGGTGGATGTGGGAGCAATTCGAAGTTCAATTCATGTAGTTTTGCCATTGTTTTGATTGACTTGTGACACGGTGCGTTGTCTTGATGAAACAAAATTTTTTTCTTTGCCATATGCGGTCGTTTCTTTGCAATTTCGGCCTTCAAACGCTTCAATAACGCTATATAATATTCACTGTTGATGGTATTTCCTTTCTCAAGATAGTCGATGAATATTACACCACGCACATCCCAAAATACCGAGGCCATAACCTTTCCAGCCGATTGTTGTGCTTTCGGGCGCTTTGGACGAGGTTCACCAGTTGCTGTCCACTCAGATGACGATCGTTTTGATTCCGGAGTGAAGTGATGGATCCATGTTTCATCCATTGTCACATATCGACGCAAAAATTCCGGTTTGTTACGTTTAAACATGGCCAAACACTGCTCAGAATCATCAACACGTTCTTGTTTTTGATCAACAGTGAGCAAACGCGGCACCCACTTTGAACAGAGCTTTCTCATAGTCAAATGCTCATGCAATATAAAGCCAACACGTTCTTTTGATATCTTTACGATGTCAGCTAACTCACGCAACTTCACTTTTCGATCATTCAAAACGATTTTATGGATTTTTTTGATGTTTTCTGGTGTTACCGCCTCATTTGGACGTCCACTGCGTTCTGCATCATCGGTGTCTCTACGACCACGTTTGAAGTCAGCAAACCAACGTTTTATTGTTGTTTCTGATGGAGCGGAGTCCCCATAACACTTTTCAAGCCATTGCTTCGCTTGAACGGTATTTTTTCCCATCAAGAAGCAGTGTAAAATTAAAACACGAAATTGTTTTTGATCCATTGTTTTGAAAATAACAAAAGTAGCGTCACTCTTAGCACAATAACTCACAAACTAATGAATAGAATATCATGAAATTTTAACAGCTGTCTTTTGAAGGTTAGTATTAACTGAAAAAAAGGTGACTGCAATAAAACTAGCGCCATCTATGTGTTAGGCCCGGGACTTTTCAGCCCATGTGTTATATATATATATATATATATATATATATATATATATATATATATATATATATAAATATATATATATATATATATATATATATATATATATATATATATATATATATATATATATATATATATATATATATATATATATATATATATATATATATATATATATATATATATATATACATACCATATGTCTAAATTGAACTCTTTTGAAATTATTGATATTTGAAATTAAGTAGATCAAATTAAAAACACATTTTTTAAGCTGGCTTGTGTCAAACATTTACTGTCGGGTAATGATTTAACGCGTCAAAAAATGATATATTGACGAAAACGTTTATTGCTGCATCTTGTGAAACTGCAATTTGAGTATAATATCATAATGGTACATTTAACAGAAACTGACAGAATCACTTTGTTAATGATGCTTGGTGACGGAGACCGTAGGAGAACACACCAGGAGGTGTGTGATCTTTTTAACGCAGATTATCCAAATCGAGAACCCATTATCCAATCTGTAGTTAGCAAAACATTAAAACGATTTAGATAATCAGGTCATGTTAAAGATTGTTCTAAATCTGGACCTCCAAAAGTTAAAACAAGCGATGATAAAAAGTAAGATATTTTATTGGGAATTACAGAAAATCCCCATACAGCCACTCGCCTAGACCACAACATAAGTAAAGGTACCTTAAGTGGTATACTAAATGAAGAAAAATTGCATCCATACAAACTCATTCTATTGCAAGAATTATCTGAAGATGACTACTATAGACGCGTTAAATTTTGCGAGGTCATGATGGAACGAATCAATAATGATCATAACCTAATTCATAATATTGTTTTTTCTGACGAGGCCACATTTTGTCTTAACGGAAGAGTTAACAGGTATAACTGCCGGTACTGGTCTACTGAGAATCCCCACGGGATAATCGACAGTCATTCTCAAAGACTACAGAAGATAAACGTGTAAGCAGGGATTTCTGAACGTCATATCATTAGTCCCTTTTTTATCGATGGAAATCTTACAGGACAGCGGTATTTACAGTTACTCCAAGTTTCAACTTGTGCAGGTCTTTTTCCCGATGAAAGTAATTTAGATACCCCTAACAGGAATCTGTGGTATCAACAGGACGGAGCACCTCCTCACTGTGAAATCAATGTTCGTAGATATATATATATATATATATATATATATATATATATATATATATATATATATACATATATATGTGTATATATATATATATATATATATATATATATATATATATATATATATATATATATATATATATATATATATATATATATATATATATATATATATATATATATATATATATATATATATATATATATATATATTACACATGCCAGATTTTATTAAAAAATCGCAGAAGCATACTTTTTGTTGAAAAACTTTAACCTATTGTTAAATTTCTTAATTTTACTATCATTCTAAACTAAAATTTAGTTTACCATAATAACATGAAACCGAAAAGTTTCAAATAAAGTTGATATACTAATTTTTCTTCACCATATATCTTAATATTATTTCAAAGCTTTATAGAATAGGCTATTTTAATTCAGTCTGTAACATACCACTAATATCGCTTGAAAGTTAATTACTGGCGAACTTTAAATATACTCGTAAATTGAATTGTATAAACCATATAATTATTTCATTCATTGATACAAATAATCTAATAACACAAAGTAATAAATATTTAAGTTAATCATTTCTAATTCTAGTAACGGTACGCAGCTTTACAATTTGGTAAATATTATGGACATTATTAAAATTTATTGGTTATGGTGGAACAAATTCAATTTTATTTGCAGTGTTCTATTTCCCAGTAACATCTCAGTGAACGAATAAGAAAAGGTTAACGAAACAACTATAAAAAAATTAATGGCGTTAACATTGTGTAACTGGAAAATTGTATTCTCGAAGTGCTTCAGAAAATATTTATGCTAATTCAGATTGACTAGTCGCTACAAAGCCGAGAAAAGAAAGCAGATATTAAATATGATTAAAATAAAGGTAGGTTAGACTTTTATGTTTTTTCAACAAAAAAAAAAATGGTAACATATCTTAGTTTCCACACTTTATCGTTATCTATAGTTTTAGGCGACAATGACACGCTGAAAGTCAATGTTAAAGCTGTAGTCTTCATTTTTTTAAATAAAAGAAAAATTTTTGTTTGGCGTTGTGACATACTTTTATTATCTTTTCTATTAATATTAGTTAGTCATTAGAGGTTTTAGAAACAGGTAATTTTTTTTATTGAATATTTATAGGCACATAGCTCAATCTTTACAATATTTTTATAGTTTTTGTCCGAAAATCATGCTTATTAACTGGTTTAGGTAGTATAAATCTATAATTGCTACTTGATATTTCGCTGACGACTCTATTAAATATTCGTAGTGACAACTGACTCATTCAGTAGTCTAATATCGAATAGTAGAGATCCCTAAAGGTGCACCAACCTGAATTGTGTAGTAAACAATGGCGAAGAACAATTTTAAGCTAATATAAGACATCAGACGAATCTCTGTAACCTAAAATTAAAAATAAGTAAAACGAACTATTTCATCTTGTTTTACAATTTTCTTTTGTAAATAACCAAGCTTTAACCATACAAAATAGCATTGATGAGAAAGCCCAGATTTATTTAGGAATACAGAAAACTGTCACTCTAGTTTTTCTGTGTCCTACCTAGTGACTTCCTACCAGTCTGACAATTTCCTCGATTATTATCAAAGTGAGCTCAAGATTCTGATAAGAACTTTAGTGATCTTCTCGCCGATCTCGAGATGATTTAAGGAGGGTCACTTTTAAATATCTATTTTTCTGGCGTTACAACATTTGCTTGATTTTTTTAAGCATTAATTTACTTCATATTTTTGAATTTATACTAGAATTTAAAAACATTTTATTTGAAATTTCTAGTAAATGCTTCAAAAATCTAGCAAATACTTAATTTTAAGTAAATATTTTAAAATTCATCTAAAGTTTTTTACAGTGTATTAAAAAAGAAATATTTTCTAGCATATTTTCTATAATAAAAATATACAACAATTATTTTTTAAAGTACTTACCGTACGAATTTCTTGCCTCTATCGGCACAATATTTCATAGAAAATAGAAAGTTAACCCTTTTCGAACGTAATTATACTTGAAGAATCTGAAAATTTTCATTTTGATGCCAAAAGCTGGGATTACAAACAAATATCGATTCGTGCCTAATTGGGCACATAGCAATAGACCCAAACGATTTTGTTTATTGGAACTAGTTGTTCCGAATTCCACGAAATCTATTACATATAAAAAATGGTCAATTTACCCTCCCAGTAGATACGCTGCCTCAGAAATTGCATACAAAATTTATTTTTCGGGATCATGGCGAAAGGTCCGAACACTATGGGGCCTCGAGAATGGTAAAATCAGATTCTACGGGTCGAAAAAACATTAAAAAAATAATAATAATTCAGTCATCCAGTACGAATTTTATCTTTAGCGCCTATACTATCAGGATTTCAATTCTTTTTTTTGGACTTTGAAAATGCCTTGGTTTGTTCGGGTACAAGCGAGGCGTCTGTTCTCGTGATATTTGATTAATTGAGGCCTAAATTTTCCACAAATAACTTGAACACACCCAAAATTCTTTTTTTTATGAGTCTAGCACACGTGCTGCAGGGAGGTCCCTAAAGCGCTACAGGAACGACACGTGTGCGGAAAAAAAGCGATTCACGTTGTTCTTGCATAGCTGTAAATTGTACTCGGTGGGAAACACAGTCCTGGGCAAATTATTCCAAAGGGATGATGTTCTCCATATAAAAGACTGCTTGAAAAGCGTTATACGAGGAGTAACAAGCTGAACCTCATACAGATGTGAAGTATCAGCGCGACGTGTATTTCTAACATGCACCGCTCTGGGAGGAATTAAGCAGGCTACATCCTTCGAACACTTTCCATTAAAATACTTGTAGAACAGACTCAAGTAGCCAACCGTTCTTCGAGGTTCCCGCGAATCAAGGCCGCCGGTCAGTTCCGGGTCTCCAATCCGACGAACAGCTCTTCTATGAATAAAATCCAACAAATGCAGTGTATGTTTGGGAGCGGAGCCCCAAACATGGGAGCAGTATTCCATAGTTGGTCGAATTTGAGCTTTGTAAAGAATTAACAGTTGTTGTGGAGTGTAAAGCTTTCTGGTTCGAAATATTATTCCCAACTTTTGAGAAGCTCTCCTTGCTATGCCTGCAACATGCTCATGCCAGTACATATTTGTTCCCAGATTAACGCCCAACAAATTGAGTGACGATGTTAGAGGAATGGAGTGCCCCGCCATAACTATATCGGGTTTAGCAACCGAATCGATATTCCGAAATAAAATTTCGGAATATGGTTTGTTACTTGATTGGTCACTACAACAGAATGTCGAGAATTTGCAAATACAAAATGACCAACAAATAAAGATCTCATGAATGCTATATTCCATGCCTTTCCTCCTACGACTATAGTTTCTGAGCCTATACTCTTCATCAGGTAGATTTAGGCAACGGTATCGGTCGTTAAGACCAGAGTACCGTGGAGAGTCAAGCTGGAATGACTCTCGCTGGCTTATAGCAATCATGGTACTTTATGTAAACGAAGTACTATTCTTGCGCCATCTGTTGAGAGTTTCGAACATCGAAAACTGCTCAACTATATTCAGCAACGTTAACTTTTTTAGAAAAAACTGCCGCCTGGGTTTTTGTAGCGTTAAATTCCACTTGGTTACTGTCACCCCAAGATAGAATTTCTTCTAGGTCTTTGTTAAGCTGAACAACTTTCCGCTGTCTGTGGACACTCGCCTGAGCAGCCGATGCGCGAGCGTTCAAAATGAATGAAGAGATAAGCGTACTGTCATCTGCAAAGCTGTAGATTGGATTTCCGGTCTTTTCCAGCAGATCGTTAATGTAAATGAGAAAGAGAGTAGGAGATAGTATGGAGCCTTGGGGCACACCGCCGTTTATAGTGACGGTGTTAGAAAGAAATCCGTCGATCGCTCACTGAGGAAACATAAGAGCCACAAACAGAACTTTTCAGACATACCAACAGAACGTAGCTTAGCCAACAACCCATCGTGGCAAACACAGTCGAATGCGTTGGATATGTCAAGATCAACCGCTCGAGATTCTCCAAAGTGTTCAGTTGCGTTGTTCCAAACATGTGTTACATAAGTCAGAAGAACTCCTGTTGATCTATGTTTACGAAAGCCATATTGGTGATCGCTATGTTTAATTCTTCAAGATATTTTAGAAGATGTTGATTGATAGCCTTTTCCATGACTTTCGATATTTTTGAAAGCAGTGCGACTGGTCGGTGGTTATTTGGCAAGGTCTTCTTGCCTTTTTTAGGTATCGGCTGAACTGTGGCACATTTCCAGCAGGAAGGAAATATTCCCTTTCTGTAGGATAGGTTGAAAAGTCTACAGAAAACTGGTGTCAGTTCTTTCGCACAGTTTTTGAGAACTATGGCAGGTATTCCGTCAGCGCCAGAAGCTTTTTTGGTATCTAGCTTAATTAAAATACGTTTTATGATTCGCTGTCTGAAGAAAACATCGGGCATCATTGACTGCACTATGGGAATAGTAGGTGGTGTTTTTCTTTGGAAATCGACAGTAGAATGTGTAGCAAAGAGTTCAGCCAACAAGTTCACTTTTTCAACAGGTGTCATTGCAATAGAATTATCTGGCCGTGTAAGTGGTGGTATAGTGGATTTGGTGAAATTTTAGCTAATTGCCTTGGCGACTGACCAAAAGGGCCTGGAATTGTTGGGACAAGCGAGAAGTTTGTTTCTAATTCGCTGATTGTGTGCCTCCTTGGTTTCGTCGATAATTTCTTTGCATCTGTCCCAGGCACGAACAAAGGTGTTACGATTTATGGTGTTAGGATTTTCACGCCATCGTCGGAAGGCAAGATGTTTAGAAACAACAGCTTCTTTGCATTTTCGGTCAAACCAAGGCTTGCCGTTGGAAGGGCATTTCTTCGAAAAAGGAATGTAAGCTTCCATATCAGCCAAAATAACATCGGAAACCTCCCTGGCGCAGTCAGAGGGGTCGTCCGTACGAAAACAAACGTCTAACCAAGGAAAAGTTCGAAAATATTCCATGAGATCTTCCCATTTAGCAGATCTGTAGTGCCAAATCTTGCGCGGCTTAGGCGCCTTTCTGTCACTGATTGGTAGGATACACGATGTCGAAAACAGTTTATGGTTGGAAGAACCTAACGGCGGATTTACGGTGACCGTGTAAATCTCCGGATTGGTGGTTAAAAACAGATCAAGAACACTGGCGAACTCCCCGTCTCGATCACGGATCCGTGTTGGTTCGTCAATAAGCTGAGTTAAGCCACAGCTGATTGAGAATGATTCACCTTCACGACCTTGTCCGTCGGTAGTATTTGAATATTTAAGCCAGTTGATGTTGTGAACATTAAAGTCGCCCAGGATGGCAATTTCGGCATTTCGATAGTTAATTTGTAAATAATCAATGGTGTCCGCAAGAGAAGCGAAAAGTGTTCGAAAATTTGTATCACTTGGTGGTCGATAGAGGATACAGATGAACCTTGTGGTTTGTTGAGTCATTATTTTTAACTACATAACATCAAAGTTTTGGGGCTCCAGAGCCTCTTCGCGTTGGCAGGAGAGGTCGCTTCTGACAAAAAGACAGATTCCAAAGTTACGCCTAAATCGGGAATAGAAGTCGTACCCAGGATAAAGATAGTTGATGCTGGTCAATGAACTGACCTTGGTTTCACAGAGAGCGAGTACGTGAGGTTTATTTGATTGCAGGTGTTGGTGCACCGAATTTATGTTCGTGTTTAAACCCCGTATGTTGCAAAAATCCATCTTAAAATTATGATCTCGGCATACCGACGCCCTCAAACCAGCCCCCACCCAGAGATCCGAACAAGCATTGTCCGGCTCACCACGCCCGGGCATTTGGGGCGAGGTCGCCGTTCCACCTCTCACCTCTTTGGTGCAGGAGTGCGCAGGTTGATTAGTCCCCTCTCTCTTCCGCAGCTTTTTAAAACGGCGTCTGGCCGCGCCGCTGTAACGAACGCGGGGTTTAGGGCCTGTTGATGCCCCCGCGTTAGTTGTCGCTTCGTCCTCCGGTTGTTCGCTACCCAAGGCAACCACCCCCTAGAGGATTTCAGCGACAGTTGTTATTTAATTTTTATTTTGTTGTATATATAATGTGGTAGGTTCTGTGATTTTATTATAGCAACGCATAGCGTGTTTGTTGATTTCTGTAGTGCAATTCATGCGTTGCTTTGATTTTCCCCCCTTGGTGGGTGTCGGCTTACTCGCCGGCACAACACTTTTGGCAGGTCCATTTTCGGTTGCCCGGTCTTCATCGTTTTGGTCGAGCTGCTTGGGACTTACGGTCTTATTTACTCAAAAACTTGAAAAACGACCGTTTTTGGCTGGAAAAAGCGGGTCCAGCTTCGTCCTCCGGTATTGGCGGCATCTCTTTTTTGCAGGTTACCTCTTGTTTTATCAAGAAACAAACTAGATTTATTGATTTTATATGGTTAAATGGCCCATTTTTGGATCAATGTTTTTGGGCCCTAAAGCTTTGTTCGACTAGCCCGATAGAATGAACAACTAGGCGGACGGTTATTCGACAGATCAAAATTTCGGGTTGCCCTCTTGGTCTAACAGTAATAATAGCTTATCTTCAAATGCATTTTATTTCATTCTTTTGCTTCAGAAAAATGGTGAATATTTTAAAATATTTTAAAGCCAAATTTTTTAGCTCTAATAAATTAGATATTTCATTAAATTTGTTGTCCTAAAATTTTATTATAATTCATAATACACTGCTGAAATATGGACTTTGTCTGTTTTCAGTAGTTTTACATTAAACCACATATGCCTGAGGGGGATCCCTCGAAAACCGCGACACATGCGTTGAAGTGTTGATTTTGTTAACCACTTTTTCACCATTATTATAGTTCATAGTATAGACTGTCATCATTTTTTTTCTAAAATGCAGCAAATCAACTTCATTTCTCTCTCTAAACTTAGTTAACTAATTTCAGTCGGTTGTGCTCAATTTCAACTGTACTCACAATCTCAAAATTCTGAAGGAAGATAGTAAAAACCCAAATCACTGACTTTTACGCGGAATAATATTATTCTAAATACCCAATCAGGTTTTAAGACAGGATATAGTTGCTCAGAATTCATTCTCATATGACTGATAATGTGATATTAGAGTTTGATTGAAAAACGCGCAGCTCTTCTATCTGGATTTTTGTGTGAACATTTTGGAAAGCTTAGTTTTTTTTTGTCTATTTTAAACTAGGTCGGTTTTAGTGACAATGTTGTCAATTTTGTTTCATCTTTCATATCCAACAGAATTTTAAATTTATTTCTAACTTGCCATATGAACATACCATACATAACTCCTACAAATTGATTTAATTTTTACAATATGAAAATTTCGGTTTCTTTTTTAAGAGAGCTGTGACCTAAATATAAGTAAAAACCATTTTTAAAGATAGCTCTACTATTTTTTCGATTCTGTTTTGTATATTGGTATAACAAAATAATATATTTACCCCATTTATTCACAGTTAACGAAGTCGAGACGAGACAAAACATCATATCTACGAAACTCGTATATAAATTTTTAAGTAGATCTTTTGTGTCATGTACAGGGTGGTTCAAATTGGACACTTTTAAAAGTAAACCCCTTTATCTAAAGGCGATAGACGAAAACTGATGTCGATGTCTGAGGCTCAATTTTTATGATAAACCCAATGGTGAAAACCACATATCGATATCTAGTACCGTTTCAGATATTTCATTTTCAAAAATCTGTATTTTGGAAAAATATTTGTAGCTCTTTTCTTATTGAAAATTTTTGATTTCGGTAAAAATATTCTCAAAGCACTTTTTCACGTGGATTTCAACAGTGTAAGTTACTTTTTTTTACAACTAATATTTTAATAGTTATTACCGCAAAAATATATTTTTTAAATGGGATACCCTATATATTTTTCCTTATCTGAATAGAGCTTTAAATTATCATTCTAGAAATATAGCACACCTTATATTTTGCTTAAATCTACTTCAAAATATAAAGGTTTTTCAGTTCTTACGCGAGTTTTAAATGCACATTTTGTGAAGTAGGCTTTGGACGGAGCGGCAATATCAATTGTTTACCGTGTATGTCTATACTAAAACTAAACTAAAGCTATTTGCTTACTTTCCTACTCACCAGTATAACGTTCCAAGAAGGGGGTGTTTTTTAGAGGACAATAGGTTTAGGTTTTTAAAAACCGCTATTATTAAAAATTATTCGTAGAATCATTGACCTGGTTCTACAGATTCTATGCTCAGCTGTGGAACTTTGTTAAATAACAGGAAATTTATGAAATTGGAGCAAATATGCATAATGTGAAAGATTACTTACATTATTCCCACTTTGAAATGTTATAATACATTTTAAAATAAATGATAATATATTTTATTTTTTAAATAAAAAAAAACTTTTTGATGACTTGGTTTATTTTTTAAACCATTCAGAACATCTAAAAAAATCTTCATTACAATAAACTATAGCTAAGCATTTGTTTTTGTTTTTTCAAAAGTATGTTATTAAAAATTTAAAAAAAAAAAAAACACTAATAAAAATATTATATTTAGCTTTTGTAATGACTGTAAAATACTAATGTTCATTCAGTATCTAATCAAGGCTACATCGTATTTGTGTACAAGAGCAGTCAAGGTAGGGAAATCTTGAAGTGTGAAATAATATCCAAGAATCAGTTTGTTTTGCCTAACATATTTAACCAAATTTCTACAATAATATAAGACAATAAACATGCGATTCATTTGTACTACCTGATGCTAAATAATAACAAGGAGGCGAAAAATTACAAAAGATAAATAGTAAATCTTAAATTTATTTACGCAGTAAGCAGATATTTTTTTGCGAAAATTCAAAGAAAAGTTCAGGTAGAGCCCTGGGCTAAGATTTTGGAAAGAAAATAAGAAAAAAGGGGAAAACTAATGGGGAAAAAGAATAGTTCCTGGTTTCTTTGTAATTGGGTATTCTATTAGGCATTCCTTTTCACTTATTTTTTTTTATTGCTCACCTCCCCGCCTCAGTGGGGATTTTACCCTTTTTCCCTATCCCAGGGATATCGGCGAAGATGTCGTAATACCCGTCAACGTTTTCCAAGTGCCGAAACATACATTTTTGTATTTCACGGCAACTTTTAAACAACGCGACAGTGCTGCCACTGACGTTATTTGTATTTCTGCAAACAACTACTACCTATGTACGTGGCCAGGCCAAATATACTTAAATAAATTAATAAATAAGTATACCGACCTGCGCGATTGAACCCTCGACCTTCTGCACAGTAGCAAAGTACTACGCCACCGAGCCACGGTCAGCCACCACTTAGTTATACTTCAGCTGGAAACGAATCTTTATGGTTTATTAATACGAGTATAAAAATTAAAAAATAATAATAAAATAATTAAATTGACTGGATCACAACACATTAAAAAATGCTATAATTGTAGCTTATATTCTTACTTGAAAAAGTTAAGGCTATTTCAATATAAGAAGAACAAAGGCAGGGGGCATTCATTTTCCCTTTACTATGAAAATCGAACTTCATTACAAAATGATCGATTTGACATTAATTACAAAAAAAAAGGAATCTCTTTGTCCTCTTGCCTGTTACAGAGTCTTAGTGACCAACCTGGTGTACAAATCAGGTTTTCGTTTCATAAAGATCAAATTGCTGAAAAATGTAATCATTACGGCGGTTTCCATCATAACTGTCAACCGAAAATAAGCAACGAAAAAGTTTGCTGACATCTGAACTAGTTTAGTGTTTTTCTTTTTAATTAGACACATTTTATGTTTAATAAATAAAGAATAACATTATTTGGCTTCGCAAAAATGGAAATAGTTAAGGAATAAATTCGGGCCCTTACCAGTTGGTTATCCAGAGTGATTAATTCAACGTTAGCTGAAAAATAATAGTGAGCACTAAGTTAATCCACATGCAGCGACAAAAGTCAGGAATCATATATTTTATGTTAGCAGGAGCACCACCAGTGCGGAACTAATAAATCCAACTGAATCATACATTAAAGCTATTTTGGAGAAAACTGTTGTTTCTCCTTCCAATTTCTTCAAGTATTTTTGGAGCAGTTATCAAAAAACACAATGGAATTTGGAACAAATTTTAAACAAATTTAAGATGGCTGCAAAATATCATTGATGATGATGATGTTTAAATGTAAGGTGCGTCGACAACTGAGGTCATTTGGCGCCTGTATTAGATTATATCTTAGCATAAAGATCTGCTTCTTTCAGGAATTTTATTAGAGATTGTACGTTTTCTTTATTTGGTATCAGAATTTCTTTTAGTGGTCTTCGTAGATTGTATTTAGATCTAATGTGAGTATAATCATAAGACAAAATATGCTTTATTGTAAGTGTTATGCGATGTGTTTGACAGGTGGATATCGGGTCATTTTTGAGAAGATACGCGTGAGTAAGGCGTGTATGTCCCGTAGCTATTCTCCTCCATATGACATTTTCTCTTCTGCTCAAGCTCTGAAGATGCAAGTGTGGGTATACATTTGATATCGATTCCCAAAGTTTATTCTCATCTTGTAGATCCCATGAAAGTTGGAACATATTTTTTATGGATTTATGAAAAATGCGAGATTAGATTTGATGGTGATAGAATTTTTTTTTTCGATTTTCCCTGATGTGATTGCTGATTTTGCATTTGTATCCGCTAAGTCATTCCCTTTTATGTTGACATGGCTGGGAGACCAAAGAAACACAATTTGTATTAAGCGGACATTGCATATTTGTACCAGGTTCATTATGTCCAGGATTAAGGATATAGATGTTTTAGATGCATTAATGGATTGTAGAGAACTCAGTGAAACTGAGATGATTAAAATATTTTTATTTTTGTTGGATATTGCTGATCTGATGGCTTCTCTTATGGCTAACAGTTCAGCTGTAAAGATCGATGATATGTTGTTTAATTTGTATCTTGATTTGGATATAGGAGAAATTACCGCTGCGCCCGTTCCCAATTTGGATTTAGATCCATCGGTGTAATATTGAGTAAAATTTTTATATTTTTCCTGTATTGTTTGAATGAAAAATGATTTTAATATTATTGGTGAGGTAGAATCCTTTTTGTATTTAGTGAGACTGAGATCAATTTTAAGAGAACTGTTTGTCTATGGTGGGAATATTAAATATTTTGATGTGACAGGGGTGTCAAATTTAGTGTCTTAAGTAGAAAGAAAAGTTTTAATTCTAGATTGTATTGTATTAGGACTATACGATTTTTGTGAGATATTTTGTAGATCTAGTGATCTTGCTGCATGGGTTCTGTAAAGTGAAGTGGAGTAGAAACGCATCAGGGAAAAATTGTCTTTGTAAGGTAAGGTATTATTGATACAATTACTTGTAAGCTAGGAACTGGAGTTGTTCTGTATGCTCCCGTGGACAATCTTAATGCATGGTTCTGAATGATCTCCAGTGATCTTTTTAAAGAGGAACTGGCTGCGTCATAAATAAAGTCACCATAGTTCAGCTTTGAAAGGATGATTGACCTATATATTTTTATTAAAGATGGGAAATCAGCACCCCATGTTGTATTAAACAATTGTTTCATTAGATTTAGATCTTTTTTAGTTTTGTCTTTTAAATATTCTATGTGTTTTTTCCATCTTAATTTGTTGTCAAAAACCAATCCTAAAAGACGTACGATATCTTTCATGGGTATGGTTGTGTTTATCGGAGATAGGATGTTTGTTTTAGAACACCCTCTTTTCCTGCAAAAGTGTGTTACGGAGGATTTCAATGATGAAAAAAGAAAGCCGGTTTGTCTAGACCAATCCGTTAATTTATTTAATGTTGTTTGCAGATTTTTTGTGATGTTAGAGTTGTCATTTTCGGAACTATATATAATTATGTCATCTGCAAAGATTTTCAGTGAAGTATTTGACGGTATTTGCTCTTCTAGGGTTTGAATAGCCAAGAGGAAGAGTGTCGGACTAAGGACAGATCCCTGGGGAATACCCGTTTTTAATTCACATATGTGTGAAAAATGATTGTTTATCTCGACTTTAAATGAGCGTGGTTTAAGAAAATTAAAAATGAATTTTGATAGATGTCCAGTTAAGCCAATCTTCTTTTTTTGGTTCATTATGACATATGTGTTGGTTGTATCAAATGCATTCTTCAAATCCAAAGATACTGCTTAGAAGTGGGAATTTCTATGGAAAGATTTTCTAATTTCTGAATCAATCAGAGCCAATTGTTCCAATGCGCAGTGATGTTTGCGGAAACCATATTGATTGTCTCCGAGTAAATGTTTTTATTTCAGGATCCATTCTAGTCTGTTTTTTTTATCATTCTCTCCATCACCTTGCATAACTGGCTAGTCAATGTAATTGGTCTATAGCTGTTTGGCTGATTCCTTGGTTTGCCTGGTTTGTGAATTGGTATGACTATGGCTTATCTCCATGGTGTAGGGAAGGTGTCAGTTACCCATAAATGATTGAAGTAGTCTAGAATTTTTTTGTTTGTAATGTTGGAGTAAATTTTTTAAAAATTTTGTATGTAGACCATCGGGTCCTGGAGCAGTGTCTTTTGATTTGCTTAGAGATGAGTGAAATTCCGAAAGGGTGAATGGTAGATTATATTGTTGAATATCCGGAGAGTTTTGTTCATTTGAAAGAACTTGAGTAATGTTATTTGTGTGTTGAGAAGGTTGTTGAACGTTTTGGTAGAAGTCTGCGAAAATGTTACTGATTGATTTCGGGTCAGAATTCCATGTGTTGTTTATTATTAGTCCTGGGACCATTCTCGGAGAGAAACCTTTCATTTTTCTGATGCTCCTCCAAACTTCTGATGATGGTGTGGGAAGTGTTAATCTTTAAAACAAACTTGTTCCAAGAATCGATTTTTGCCTGCTTGATTATTTTTTTGGATACTGCTCTTTTTCTCTTGAAGTTTATGAGGTTTTCGTTTGAAGGATGTCTTTTGAACAAATTTAGTGCTTTCTTTCTTTTCCTTTATGGCTACGTTACAAGCCTGTGCCCACCAGGGTACTGGGATTTTATTTAGATTAAGCTTTAAAATTGAGGATGATGCTGCTTGTAATATGTCTGTGGTGATTTCTTTTAGGTAGGTATATATATCCGTAATTTTTTTTGTTCGAAGATTTAGGTTTGCTGCATATCTTGTCCAATCAGCTTTGTTGAAATTAAATCTGTCAGTGGGGGAAGAGTGAGGATAGGGGGATGGATTTCGAATGATTATTGGATAGTGATCACTTCCATAGGTGTCCTCCAATATAACCCACTGGGTTTTATGGATTAGTGATTGACTGCAAATGGATAAGTCAATGTTAGAAAAGGTGCCAGTTGAAAAACAGATGAAAGTGGGTGAGTTTTGATTCATAATGTGTAGGTTTAATTCGTCGGTTAATTTTAGAATAGTAAGTCCCCTGTTTGAAGAGAATATCGAACCCCAATAAAGATGGTGTGCATTGAAGTCCCCAGTAACATGAAGGGAGTAGGTAGGGATAAAATTAGATTTTTCAAATTGGTGAAAGAAATAGATTAGGAAGGCGGTAAATAGAGATTACAGATTGTTATTTGAGATTCCAAACAGACTCTTATTGCGCACGCTTCTAGGTCAGTATCCAATGTTAGTTCCGTGAAGTCATATGAGTTATGAATGTATCTATCAAGATTATAATCTTGGTGACTACAGTGAGGAGCAAGGGGAACGTTTTCACCAAGATCTGAAAATCATAGAAAATCGGTATCAAGAACGATGGGATGACCATATGCTAGCGGACTATTGCTGGTCGCTAAAAAGAGAAACAAGTCCTCAAAAGCGTTTGGGCAGAAAGCCTTTGAATAGGTCATTCGCGGAAAGAAGATCAAGATACAGCCAAAAAAAGGAAAGTTAGGCGCGGGTCTAACCTTCGCAATTCTAGGGCTTAAGGGTCTACTATTTGAGAGTATATGGTTTAAATGTCCTGGTTTTGAGTTTATTGGGTCTCATTTTTAAAGTTACAGGGTTATTGAGGTCTATTTTTTGAGGTTACAGGGTGTGGGAGTCTAAGGTTTCAGGGTTTAGGGTTTAAGAGTATCAGGTTTAAGGATTCCCCAACTGTATACCAAATTTGGTAGGAATCGGTTGGTTTTCAAAAAGTTTGTCCGCCATCTTGGATCCGCCATTTTGAATTTTGCAAATCCGACCTCAGATTCATGATCAGCAATCCAAAAAACCCCCGTGTACCAAATTTGGTAAGAATCGGTTTGAATTTTAATTTGAATTCGTTTTTGCATTCGAGAAGCACTATATCTGTCTGATTTATTGAGGTTAGAAAGAAAACAGAACTGTATGGCTTAATCCAACCGATGAATATTAGCTTAGCGTGTCCGAATACATATTAATACATCTTTGGATTCATGAAAAAGCTTGAATCAATTTTTTAGGAGTATATTTTTCTTAATTTTTACTAATTTTTACCTATTTTTTGAGGTTAGAAAAAAATTGAGATGTGATGGCGATATTCTGACGTCAGATTCGTGATCAGCGGGCAAAAATACTACGGATCTGATATATCGCATCAAAAGTATACCCCACTTTTTTTTTTTTTGTGGGGCTGTGATTATTATTGTAATTCCGTGCGTTTAAGCTCCCATTTAAGAAAATCGCGTTATACAATATTAAATATCTGCTTGTGATTTATTCTGAATTGATCAAAGATCGTTTGAGTAAAACTTTTAAATTCCATAGTGTACCTTAGATAATAATTATTTTTTAGAGAGTGAGCATGTATACCAAGATATTAATAATATAGAAATTTTACACACAAAAATCTCAAAAATTAAATTAGCTGGAAGGCATTGAAATAGATAAACACAATAAAAATATAAATATTCCTAATGACCAATTAAGCCTGCGCTATCCCGTATTATATGATCTATTGTAAAATTTACCTGCCTTTATATTTATACCTTCCTGGTTTTTAGTTCATTGTATTTGAAAATATAGTAACGCCTACGAAACCTCGGTCACGCAGAAAGAAAATTTTTACTGTAGGACTTGTTTAACGAAGTAAATATGTTTTTCATTTTTAGTGTTGCGTACGGAACACTTATAAGATCACTTCGGTGTCCGTCTGTCTGTCTGTCTATCTGTCATACCCGATTTTCTCCGAACCTATTTGACATAGAAAGTTGAAATTTGGCACTAATATAGGAATTGATGGCCTCATCAGAGCCCTGTAGTTTTAAAAGTTAAATCTTGACTTAAGGGGGGTGAAATCGAAACTGAAAAAAAAAAAATTTACCAGGTTATCGAGTGGGGTGTCAAATGAAAGTTTGTAAAGAGTTCACGTAATGTAATACTTGCGCACACTTTTCTTTGTGCTATTTTTAAAAAAGTGAGGCAAATCGCTGTCCCCCCCTTATCTCGAAAAGTACTCATTAAAAAATTTTGAAAAAATTCTGGAATATTCTCTACAGGGTGTAGATTGAACGAAAATTATCACGAGTGCGTTACCTTTAATAATTTATCTGATACATAAAAGGAAAAAAAAATCAAGGCCATCAGTTTTCAGTAAAGATCGGAAAAAAAACTGTTGAAAACTCATTTGGATGTGTTTTGTGAAGTCACTGATCCTTTTATACTTCCGTAAAAAAAAAAATTATTTTAAAAGCAATCAACGTACGGAACACTAATTGTACAAGTCCAACTTGCACTTGACCGGTTATTAATAATAATGTACAGTCACAAAGCAATGGACATTTCAATAAAATATTATTAAGTAATATATAAAGGATATGTGATATATCATTGGGCAATTCATCTCTGACTAAGAAAGAAACGTATCTACCATGATTTAGATATTACATAGTTTTTCCGTGGTAAATCATATAGAAATCTACCTGACGGGAGTGATACTTTTTAAAATATCTATATATAACAAGAAAAATATTTGTATTTAGAGATGAATCTAGGTATGTACTTAGGGGTACTTAGGGGTATATACGTATATGTAGGAGTTTGTAATTCATAAGTGGAAGTAACTTATTTAGTTGACAAAGCAGCAACAATATATCAGGGACTGATATTTGAATGAGTTTACAATAATACCTAATTTTTATAAAACCATAGATCACAAATTAGGGAACACCACATATAAATACATCTATTTGTGATAATGAGCAAACGTTACCACCTACAAAGTGTATGTATGTAGTTGAAATCGAAAGTGACAATATTAATTGAGATATCTGGTATTATTTATTGCATTATAGAAAAAAAGTTATTTAAAAAAAATCTATTTAAAAAGATTTCTGTAAATATACTTGTGTTAACTGTGAGGCACTGATACTGTTTCAAATTTTCCATCAACTTAAGGTTCCTACAGTATTATATATCAATATAAAGGAAAATTGAACATGTCATCTATGTATAAATGAGAATTTATAAGTAGTATATGTATGCTCCTTGGTTACATAATTTAATTAACTGCCGGCATGGCCGATTAGACATTTATTCTCTCTCTCTCTCTCTCTCTCTCTCTCTCGCATCGTTGCTCGGCTCCGCGCGTCGTGACCTCCATTGCATTGCACAGAATTTACAACGGCCCTCCAGGCTTCTTCGACACTTCTCATCATCTCCGACAACTCCAAGTGCATTGTAGACATTTATTATTACGTGGCCAACCAAGCTGTTTAACGTAGAATATAAAAAACTTTAAATTTACTTTTTAGTGTTTCGTACGGAACACTTATGGAATTACTTCTGTGTCCGTCTGTCTGTCTGTCACACCCGATTTTCTCTAAAACTATTTGAAATAGAAAGTTAAAATTTGGCACAAATGTAGGAATTGAAGCCGTAATGAGACGCGTATAGTTTTGAAAGTTATATTTTGACTTAAGGGATTAGCTTGTAGGGGGAAGTGAAAAATAATTCTTAAGTCGTGTAGGGTGTCAAATAAAAACTTGTGATAATACGAGTTCAAAAATATATATGATGTAATACTCGCACAAATTTTTCTTCATTACTTTTACAAAAATGGCCAAAAATCTCTGCCCCCCCGTATCCCGAAGAGTACTGATCAGAAAAATGTGAAAAAATTTTGAAATACTCTCCATAAAGTGGGGATTGAGCGAAAATTATCACAAGTACATTACGTTTGAAAATTTATATGGTATGAATAATAAGCTATTTGCTTGACACTATGGTGGAAATATTTTTAATATACTTTTCAGTACACACGCTGGTGTCCAACGAATAGGTACCGAGACAAAATAATGTTATTTTATTTGTTTATAATTAAACAAATATTTAGGTAGTAAATATTTGTTTTAATACTGGATTCTAGATTGAGCTAGATTCATTTATTGGCTATTAGATAGCTAAGCTACTATCACTCTAATACATTATTGACATGAAATAGATATTAGATACTAAGATATATACATGCCAGCAACTTTTTGTCTTATTAAACACTGAATTAGGGCATGTTTTGTAAAGTTACTGATCATTTTATACCCCGTAATAAAAATATTTATTTTAAAAGCAATCACGGTACGGAACACTAATCCAACTTGCACTTGACCGGTTTTTATAGTAAAATTATTGCAAGTAGAGCGAAGATTGCCTTGGTGACCCTTGGTTTCTTTATTGATAAATATTTGATATTATTTGACAATTAATTCAAAAGTATGTGTATGACAGGATGAAAGAAATTTTCTGTAATTTGAGAAACTTTCTTGATCTTGTAAAGTAACCTATTATGTGACCTTACGAGAACTAAAAGTTATGATTCTCTTTAACTCCTGATTCTATAACTTATATAATCACTCAACAAGTTACTACACAGGATTATTATAAATTTCTAAAGTAATTGAAAATTACTTTAGGAATTATATATATATATATATATATATATATATATATATATATATATATATATATATATATATATATATATATATATATATATTTTTTTTTTTTTTTTTTTTTTATGGGTCTAGCACACGTGCTTCAGGGAAGTCCCTAAAGCGCTCCAGGAGCGGCACGAGTGCGGAAAAAGCGATTCACATTGTTCTTGAATCGCTGTAAATTGTACTCGGTGGGAAACACAGCGCTGGGCAAATTATTCCAAAGGGATGACGTTCTCCATATAAAAGATTGCTTGAAAAGCGTTGTACGCGGAGTAACAAGCTGAACCTCATACGGATGCGAAGCACCAGCGCGACGTGTATTTCTAACATGCACCGCTTTGGGAGGAATTAAGCGGGCTACATCCTTCGAACACTTTCCATGAAAATACTTGTAGAACAGACTCAAGTCGCCAACCGTTCTTCGATGTTCCAGCGAATCAAGACCGCCGGTCAATTCCGGGTCCCCAATCAGACGGACCGCTCTTCTCTGAACATAATCCAACAAATGCAGTGTATGTTTGGGAGCGGAGCCCCAAACGTGGGAGCAGTATTCCATAGTTGGTCGAATTTGGGCTTTGTAAAGAATTAACAGTTGCTGTGGGGTGCTTTCTGGTTCTAAATAATATTCCCAACTTTTGAGAAGCTCTCCTTGCTATGCCTGCAACATGTTCATGCCAAGACATATTTGCTCCCAAACTAACGCCCAACAAATTGAGCGACGATGCTAGGGGAATGGAGTGCCCCGACATAATTATCTCGGGTTCAGCAACGTTAACTTTTTTAGAAAAAACTGCCGCTTGGGTTTTTGTAGCGTTAAATTCCACTTGGTTACTGTCACCCCAAGATAGAATTTCTTCCAGGTCTTTGTTAAGTTGAACGACCTCCTGCTGTCTGCGGATACTCGCCTGAGCAGCCGATGTCCGAGCGTTCAAGGTGAATGAAGAGACAAGCGTACTGTCATCTGCAAAGCTATAGACTGGATACCCGGTCTTTTCCAGCAGATCGTTAATGTAAATGAGAAAGAGAGTAGGAGACAGTATGGAGCCCTGGGGCACACCGGCGTTGATAGTGAGGGTGTTAGAAAGAAATCCGTCGACCGCCACTCGTAAAGAACGCTCTCTGAGGAAACATGAGAGCCACAAACAGAACCTTTTAGACATACCATAAGAGCGTAACTTAGCCAACAGTCCATCGTGCCAAACACGGTCGAATGCCTTGGATATGTCAAGAGCAACCGCTCGAGATTCTCCAAAATGTTCAATTGCGTTGTTCCAAACATGTGTTACATAAGTCAGAAGATCTCCTGTTGATCTATGTTTACGAAAACCATATTGGTGATCGCTAATAATATTGAATCGTTCAAGATATTTTAGAAGATGCTCATTGATAACCTTTTCCATGACTTTCGATATTATTGAAAGCAGTGCGACTGGCCGGTAGTTATTTGGCAAGGTCTTCTTACCTTTTTTAGGTATCGGCTGAACCGTGGCACATTTCCAGCAGGACGGAAATATTCCCTTTCTGTAGGATAGGTTAAAAAGTCTACAGAAAAACTGGTGTTAGTTCCCTTGCACAGTTTTTGAGAACTATGGCAGGTATTCCGTCAGCGCCAGAAGCCTTCTTGGTGTCTAGCTTCATTAAAATACGCTTTATGATGCGCTGTCTAAAGACAACATCGGGCATCCTTGACTGCAATATGGGAATAGTAGGTGGTGTTTTTCCTTGGAAATCGACAGTAGAATGTGAAGCAAAGAGTTCAGCCAACAAGTTCGCTCTCTCAACAGGTGTGGTTGCAATGGAATTATTTAGCCGTGTGAGTGGTGGTATGGTGGATTTGGTAAAATTTTGACTAACTGCCTTAGCGACTGCCCAAAAGGACCTGGAATTGTTGGGACAAGCGAGAAGTTTGTTTCTATATATATATATATATATATATATATAATATATATATATATATATATATATATTGGAATATTAGTATACAAGGGCCCTTAAACTATATTAAAACAAGATCATCTAGTTTCTTTTTGTATCTAGTAAACTATCTCATTAAAATTTAAAATGTTGGACATTGAGTTGAACAAGAACATTTTATTAAATGTGTTCTTAAAACAAAAATTCCAAGTAGTAAGTAGTTCAATTTAAAAAATCGATCTTCTGTCTTTTGTCACTCTATCAGAATGTCCAAATTGGAAAAGTTTTAAATGAAATACTAGACAAATTGGGTTTGAAGTTAGTAATTTTGCTTTTTAATTTTAATTACCATAACCAAGAATATTAGGTCGAGTACATTAAATAATTAGGTACGGCCTTGTCACTAGTAGTGGTAAAATATTATCTTAAATTATAACAGCAGTGACTATAGCCATGTAAAACCTTACCATTTCGTCTTAACCAAAATAATGTCAGCTAGTTCGGTAAATCGAATATCATACAAAAGGGTATTAGTCCCGACAAGCTAGTAAAAATCCCTCGGTCTGTGACTTAACACTTGTTGACTATAGAAAACTAACTGTTAGTTTTCTTGACAGCTGCAGCGAATCGATGACTCCATGTTCTGTCTGCTGCCTATAAAAGTGTTGTTCTGCTGTTTTAATGACGATCTTAAGTCTAGGTGGTTCTAAATCTAGGATGTTAACCTCATCATTTTGTTCTTCAATAACGTCGCTGAAGTTTACTACCAGACCGAGTGTTTTTTGATGCGCACTTCCGCACCCGTAAACCAATTCTAGGAGAGAATCAGAACTCTTTGCAACCGTACACGCTAGTTCCTCGACAATTCAATTATGCAGTTACTTCAAGCTGACAGGTATATTCGAGGAATAGAGAATCGAAGATGAAGACTTTGTTCAAGTGCATGATTATTATTATTATACTTTTGTTCTTCTTTCTCACATTTGGTCAATGTCGTTCCAAGTTTGGATGACGGGCTTAAGCCAAGTCAGCAAAAAAACGCTATTACCATTTTGTATTAAGGAATGACCTGACCATGTTACTTGTTTTCAAAATCACTGACTTCTGAATGTTTCTGTGTATGTTTGTGTTGACTCCTAATTGTACTAAGTGTGGTGCGAATGTTGTTGGTGTAAGGCCTGTGGCTGATATGACGAGGGGGACAATGATGATTTTTTCTTGTTTCCAGGTCTGTGTATTTGGAGATTTTTTCTGTGTATTTCGTTTGGATTTTTGTGTCGTTGGGGACAGCTATGTCTACTAGATAGGTGACTTTTCCTTTTTTCTATTGAAAAGTAATATCGGGTCTATTGGCGGAGGCTGTTTTATCTGCATGGATATTGATGTCCCTGTAAAGCTTGTAATCTTCATTTTCGAGTATCTATACACCAACATCTATGTTGGCGTATATTTGTAGTAAGGATCTGTGTTTTCTATGAGTTTGTATGTTGTGGATAGAGCTTGGTAAACTACTTTTGCCACTGAGTCATGTATGGCTGGGTATTCCGTTCCAGCTAATATTTTACATCTGCTTGTGATATGTTCGATCGTTTCTTTATACTGGTGGCATTTCCGGCATGTGTCTTCTGTAATAGTTGGGTCTTTGAGGATATGCTTTTGGTAGTTTCTCGTTAATATCCTTTATTCTGGATGGCAAGTAAGAAGCCTTCTCTTTCAAGGAATAGTTGCCCATCCTGTAACCAGGTGTATGATTGTTTTTTATTTACGTAATCTTGTTCTATGTGGTACCTGTGTTTTCCGTGGAGTGTTTTTTCTGACCACGTTTTTATCTTTTCTTGGGTGTGACTATGTATGTCTGCTGGGTGGTCTGACCGGGATAAGTCAAGAGGTGTGTAGTTTTTGTCTGTTTTAACTGTTGCTGTGTGGAGGCTGGTTTGCTTGGTGTGAAAGAATTTCCTAAGTGCTTGTATTTGTTTTGTGTGTGTAGTAATCTTATATCTATGATTCCTCTTGCTCCTGCCTTCCTATAAGTTCACGACATTTATAGATATGGATATTGGGTCAAGAAAAGTCTGTGCAGTTCTAGTCTGTAGCCCGATGTTATTGTTTTTAGTTTGGTGGCAGAGTAGTAACAGCGCATCACTGTTCTGGTCATTTCATTCGTTCACTTTAATCGCTGTCTTAGTTTGTCAGCATTGGTAGTTGCATGTTGTTCTTGCAAAACATACGTGGCTTTGTTTGGCTTTGGTAATTGTGTTTGTCCCATATCTGTGTCGGTTGTGTTTGGGATTGATTTCGGTTGGTTCAAGCGGAGAGTAATTTTTTTCTTAGTGACTTCTTTATAACAACGCATGAGGTGTTCGTTGATTTCTGTGGTGCAACTCATGCGTTGCTTTGATTTTCCCGCCTTGGTGGGTGTCGGATTACTCGCCGGCACAACACTTTTGGCAGGTTTATTTTCTTTTGCCCGGCTTTTAATATTATTATTGTTCTTTCTCATATTTGGTCAATGTGATTCCATGCTTGGCTGACGGGCCTTAGCCAAGTCAGCACAAACGCTGTTACCGTTGTGTATTAAGGAATGAACTGACAATGATACATGTTTTCAAAATCACTGACTTCTGAATGTTTTTATGTATGTTTATGTTGAGTCCTAATTGTACTAGGTGTGCTATGAATGTTATTGGTGTAAAGCCAGTGGCTGATATGAGGAGGGGGACCATGATGACTTTTTTTTGTTTCCATAGCTTTTTTATTTCTGTTGCAAGGTCTGTGTATTTGGTGATTTTTTCTGTGTATTTCGTTTGGATGTTTGTGTCGTTGGGGACAGTTATGTCAATTAGATAGGTGACTTTTCTTTTTTTGCACTAAAAAGTAATATCGGGTTTATTGGCGGAGATTGTTTTATCTTTATAGATACTGATGTCCCAGTAGAGCTTGTAATCTTTATTTTCAAGTATGGATGTTAGTGTGTGTTTGTAGTAGGGATCTGTGTTTTCTATGAGTTTGTATGTTGTGGCTAGTGCCTGGTGAACTACTTTTGCAGCTGAGTCATGTCTGGCTGTGTATTCCGTTCCGGCTAATATTTTACACCGCTTGTTATGTGTTCGATCGTTTCTTTCTGCTGGTGGCATTTCCTGCATCTATCTTCAGTAATAGTTGGGTCTTTGATGATATGCTTTTGGTAGTTTCTGGTTAATACGACTTTATCCTGGATGGCAAGTAAGAATCCTTCTGTTTCAGGGAATAGCTGCCCCATCCCATAACCAGGTGTCTGATTGTTTTTTATTGACGTGGGCTTGTTCTATGTGGTCTCTGTGTTTTCCGTGGAGGGTTTTTTCTGACCACATTTTCATCTTTTCCTGTTGTAATTGAGTGTGTCTGCTAGGTGTCTGCCCGGGATAAGTCGAGAGGTGTGTAGTTTCCGTCGGCTTTCACTGTTGCTGTGTGGAGGTTGGTTTGCTTGCTGTGAAAGAATTTCCTAAGTGCTTGTAGTTGTTTTATGTGTAGTGATCTGATGTCTATGATTCCTCTTCCTCCGGCCCTCCTCTCGAAGGTAAGTCTTTCTTTGCATGCGTTGGGGTGTAATTTCCTGTATTTGTATTATTATTATGATTGTTTTTGTTTTTCTTTCTCACATTTAGTCAATGTGGCTCCATGTTTGGCTGACGGGCCTAAACCAAGTCAGCTAAAAACACATTACCATTGTGTATTAAGGAATAACCTGACAATGTTTCATGTTTTCAAAATCACTGACTTCTGAATGTTTTTGTGTATGTTTGAGTTCTAATTGTACTAAGTGTGGTGTGAATGTTATTGGTGTAAAGCCTGTAGCTAATATGACGAGAGGAACAATGGTGACTTTTTCTTGTTTCCATAGCCTTTTTATTTCTGTTGCAAGGTCTGTGTATTTGGAGATTTTTTCTGTGTATTTCGTTTGGATGTTTGTGTCGTTGGAGACAGCTATGTCAATTAGATAAGTGACTTTTCTTTTTTTGCACTGAAAAGTAACATCGGGTCTATTGGTGGAGACTATTTTATCTGTATGGATACTGATGTCCCAGTAGAGCTTGTAATCTTTATTTTCAAGTACGGATGTTGGTGTGTATTTGCAGTTTTTTTTTATGGGTCTAACACACGTGCTACAGGGAAGTCCCTAAAGCGCTACAGGAGCGACACGTGTGCGGAGAAAGCAATTCACGTTGTTCTTGAATCGCTATAGATTGTACTCGGTGGGAAACACAGTCCTGGGCAAATTATTCCAAAGGGATGATGTTCTCCATATAAAAGACTGCTTGAAAAGCGTTGTACGAGGAGTAACAAGCTGAACCTCATATGGATGTGAAGAATTAGCGCGACGTGTACTTCTAATATGCACTGCTCTGGGAGGAATTAAGCGGGCCACATCCTTCGAACACTTTCCATGAAAGTACTTGTAGAATAGGCTCAAGTCGCCAACCGTTCTTCGATGTTCCAGCGAATCAAGGCCGCCGGTCAGTTCCGGGTCTCCAATCAGATGCACAGCTCTTCTCTGAATAGAATCCAGTATTCCATAGTTGGTCGAATTAGAGCTTTGTAAAGAACTAACAGTTGTTGTGGAGTGTAAAGCTTTCTGGTTCGAAATAATATTCCCAACTTTTGAGAAGCTCTTCTTGCTATGCCTGCAACATCTTCATGCCAGGACATGTTTGCTCCCAAATTAACGCCGAACAAATTGAGTGACGATGTTAGAGGAATGGAGTGCTGGGACATAACTATGTCGGGTTCAGTTTTTTAGAAAAAACTGCCGCCTGGATTTTTCTAGCGTTAAATTCCACTTGGTTACTGTCACCCCAAGATAGAATTTCTTCCAGGTCTTTGTTAAGTTAAATGACTTCCTGCAGTCTGCGGATATTCGTCTGAGTAGTCGATGTCCGAGCGTTCAAAGTGAATGAAGAGATAAGTGTACTGTCATCTGCAAAGCTGTAGATTGGATTCTCGGTCTTTTCCAGCAGATCGTTAATGTAAATGAGAAAGAGAGTAGGAGACAGTATGGAGCCTTGGGGTACACCGGCGTTGATAGTGAAGGTGTTAGAAAGAAATCTGTCGATCGCTACCTGTAAAGAACGCTCACTGAGGAAACATGAGAGCCACAAACAGAACTTTTCCGACATACTATAAGAACGTAGCTTAGCCGACAGCCCATCGTGCCAAACACGGTCGAATGCCTTGGATATGTCAAGAGCAACCGCTCGAGATTCTCCAAAATATTCAATGGCATTGTTCCAAACATGTGTTACATAAGTCAGAAGACCTCCTGTTGACCTATTTTTACGAAAGCCATATTGGTGATCGCTAATAATGTTGAATCCTTCAAGATATTTTAGAAGATGCTGATTGATAGCCTTTTCCATGACTTTCGGTATTATTAAAAGCAGTGCGATTGGTCGGTAGTTATTTGGCAAGGTCTTCTTGCCTTTTTTGGGTATCGGCTGAACTGTAGCACATTTCCAGCAGGAAGGAAATATTCCCTTTCTGTACTATAGGTTGAAAAGTCTACAGAAAACTGGTGTTAGTTCCCTCGCACAGTTTTTAAGAACTATGGCAAGTATTCCGTCAGCGCCAGAAGCCTTTTTGGTGTCTAGCTTCATCAGAATACGCTTTATGATACGCTGTCTGAAGACAACATCCTTGATTGCCCTATGGGAATAGTAGGTGGTGTTTTTTCCTTGGAAATCAACAGTAGAATGTGAAGCAAAGAGTTCAGCCAACAAGTTCGCTTTCTCAACAGGTGTCGTTGCGATAGAATTATCTGGCCGCGTGGTATGGTGGATGTAGTGAAATTTTGACTAACTGCCTTAGCGACCGACCAAAAGGACCTTGAATTGCCGGGACAGGCGAGAAGTTTGTTTCTAATCCGTTGACTGTGTACCTCCTTGGTTTCGTCGATAATTTCTTTGCATCTGTTCCTGGCACGAACAAATGTGTTACGATTCACGCCATTGTCGGTATGCAAGATGTTTAGAAGCAACAGCTTCTTTGCATTTTCGGTCAAACCAAAGCTTGCCGTTGGAAGGGCATTTCTTCGAAAAAGGAATGTAAGCCTCCATACCGGCCAAAGTAACATCGGAAACCTCCCTGGCGCAGTCAGATGGGTCGTCGGATCGAAAACAAACGTCTAACCAAGGGAAAGTTCGAAAATATTCCATGAGATCTTCCCATTTAGCAGACTTGTAGTGCCAAATCTTGCGCGGTTTAGGCGCCTCTCTGTCATTGATTGGATGTCGAAAGTAGTTTATGGTCGGAAGAACCTAACGGCGGATTTACGATGACTGTGTAAATCTCCGGATTGGTGGTTAAAAAGAGATCAAGAAGACTGGTAAACTCTCCGTCTCGATCAGGGATCCGTGTTGGTTCGTCAATGAGCTGAGTTAAGCCACAACTGATTGAAAATGACTCGGCTTCACGACCTTGTTCGTCGGTGGTATTCGAATATTTAAGCCAGTTGATGTTGTGGACTTTAAAGTCGCCCAGGATGGCAATTTCGGCATTTGGATAGTTTAATTTGTAAATGATCGATGGTGTCTGCCAGGGAAGCGAAAAGTGTTCTAAAGTTAGTATCACTTGGTGGTCCATAAGAGGATATAGATGAACCTTGTGGTTGGTTGAGTCGTTATTTTTAACCACATAACATCAAAGTTTGGGGGCTCCAGAGCCTCTTCTCATTGGCAAGAGAGGTCGCTTCTGACATAAAGACAGATTCCAAAGTTACGCCTAGATCGGGAATAGAAGTCGTACCCAGGATAAAGATAGTTTACTCTGCTGGTCGATGAACTGACCTTAGTTTCACAGAGAGCGAGTACATGAGGTTTATTTGATTGCAGGTGTCGGTGCACTGAATTTATGTTCGTGTTTAAACCTCGTATGTTGCAAAAATCCATTTTGAAATTCTGATCACTGCATGTCGACGCCCCTGAACCAGCCCCCACCCCGGAGATCCGAACGGGGGGCTATTTTACCTCCGTAGTAGGGTTCGGTGTTTTCTTTGAGTTTGTATGTTGTGGCTAGAGCTTGGTGAACTACTTTTGCCGCTGAGTCATGTCCCTGGCTGTGTATTCCGTACCGGCTAACATTTTACATCCGCCTGTTATGTGCTCGATCGTCTCTTTCTGCTGGTGGCACTTCCTGCATCTGTCTTCTGTAATAATTGGGTCTTTGATGATATGCTTTTGGTAGTGTCTGGTTAATATAACTTTATCCTGGATGACAAGTAAGAAGCCTTCTGTTTCAGGAAATAGCTGCCCATCCTGTAACCAGGTGTATGATTGTTTTTTATTTACGTGGTGTTGTTCTATGTGGTATATGTGTTTTCAGTGGAGTGTTTTTTCTGACCACGTTTTCATCTTTTCCTATTGTAATTGGGTGTGACTGTGTGTGTCTGCTGGGTGGTCTACCTCGGATAAGTCGAGTGGTGTATAGTTTTTGTCTGCTTTCACTGTGGAGGCTAATTTCCTGGGTGTGAAAGAATTTCCTAAGCGCTTGTATTTGTTTTGTATATAGTGATCTTATGTCTATGATTCCTCTTTCTCCTGCCTTCCTCTCGATGGTAAGTCTCTCTTTGCATGCGTTGGGGTGTAATTTCCTGTATTTGGTGAATTGAGAACGTATAAGAATGTGAATGTTTTCTATGTCTGTGTGTGTCCATTTGATAATACCGAATGAATATGTGAGTATAGGTATGGCCAACGTGTTGCTAGCTTTAGTGTGTAAGACCTGTGGCCTGAGTTGAGTTTTGTTTGTAAAAGTTTCGTCAGTCTGTTTTTGAATTCGGTTCTGAGCTCTGTTTTGATGTGAGTGTAGTTGAATTTGTTGCTTTGTTGGAAGCCTAGATATTTGTATGTTTCTTTGTCGAGCATGTTATCGAGTGTTTCGTTGTTGATGGTTTCTGTCTCATGGTGGCCTTGCTACTGGCCTTTGTTGATGTGAAGCACTTTACATTTACTTATACCAAATTCCATATTGATATCTAAGGTGAATGTTTCTGTGATTTTGAGGAGTTCTTTCAACTGTGTTTCTGTGGCAGCGTAAAATTTTATGTCATCCATATATAGGAGGTGGTTTATTTTATGTTGGTTCACTTTTTGGTGTCTGATGTTAAAGCCTTGGTCCGTTCTGTTTAGTGTATTTGAGTGTGGATTGAGATCCACCATAGAGCGCTGAGCGAGTCTCCGTGAAATATACCCCTTCTGATGTACAGTTCTTCGGTTTGGATGCATTCGGTTTGTGTTTTTAGGTGGATTTTGGTTTTCCATCTTTTCATAATTTGCGCGAGAAATTGCCTGAGGTTTTGGTTGATTTTGTAGATTTCAGGGCTTTGATTAACCAGCTGTGGGGTATGGAGTCGAAGGCTTTTTTTATAGTCTATGTAACCGGTGTTTCTGTGTTCTTTTCTGGTTTGTCTCATGATCATGCTATCTATGATCAGCTCCTCTTTGCATCCTCGGCTATTTTTCCTGCACCTTCTGCTCTTCTGTGAGAATATTATTGCCTATTAGGTGTTGTTCTATTTTCTTGAAAATTGTGGCTGTGATGATCTTGCATAGGATTGCAAGACAGGTGACAGGTCGGTAGTTTGACGGGTTTGTGGTATCTGAGCTTTTGGGTTTGACGTATGTTATTCCTTGTGTAAGAAAATTGGGGAATGTGTGTGGTTGTAGAATGGCTTTGTTAATTTGGTGTGTGAGTGCTTCGTGTGTGGTGGTAAACTGTTTGTACCAGAAGTTTTGTATATTGTCTATCCCAAGGCATTTCCAGTTGTGTGTGTGTTTGATTGTTTCTGTAATTTCTTGTGTAGTTAATGTGGAATGTTCTTGTTCTGTCACATATTTATGTTTGTCTTCTTCGGCTTTGATCCAGGAGGTGTTATTATTATGTAGTTTGGGTTCTGACCAGATACTTTTCCAATAATCTGTGAGTTCTTGTTCGTTTGGTGGTTCAGTCACTACTGTCTGCTCGTTGTACATTGTTTTTTCGGTAGAACTGTTTTTCGCTTCTTCGGAAGAGGTTGTTGGTATCTTTCCTCTCGTTCGATTCTTTGTAGTTACGGAGTCTTACGGCATATACGGATAGCTTTTGTTTCAAATTATCAAGGATTTCTGGCAGTGTTCGGTTGGGAGATTTAGATTTGATCTTGTCTACACCTGGTGTGACACGTGTGGATGCGTTCCCGTTCATAAACTGGGTAAGGTGTCCTAGATCTCTTCTGATGTTGTTGATTTTGTTTTCTACTCTTATTTGCGATTTGAATTTAGGTTTTCTGCTGTTGGGGTCTCTTTGTCGTTGCGGGAGTTTTTGATTATTTTGTGTTAGAGTGGTGATTGCTGCTGCGTATATTATTGTATGAATGTCTTCGATTGTGCTTAAGTCTGTTATGTACTGGGGTATTATGTGCTTGTTTATTGTATTGAGGATTATTTTAGTGCTCTGTTTGAAGATTAAACGAGGGATGGGATTTCTTGTTGTGAGGTCGGTGCCTGATCATCGAGCTAGATGTGACTCCATTTCTGCTTTGAGTGTTTGTATAAGAGGTGATTCGGGGTGATGTTGTATAGATGTTGTTGAGGGTGGTGAGTGATTGATTTTGTTATCTATGATATGGTGTCGTAAGAGTGCTTGCTATTTGCCTTGTAATATTATTTTGAGTTATGCTCCTGCTGGGTGGCGGATCTTCTTGTGTTCGACTTGGTGGTGGTGTGTGTGAGATTGGTTTAGTATCTGCTCTACTGTTTCCATTGTTTGGTTGGTCTGTGTTTAGTTCAGCAGCTACTGTATCTTTGATGGTTTGCAATTCGAAATGTATGAGGCGATTGTTCTTGGTAATAACTCTTTTTTGGTCTATTACTCTCTGTTCTGTAACAAGTAATTGTATATGTGGATATTCGGTCAAGAAAAGCCTGTGCAGTTCCAGTCTGTAGCCCGATGTTACTGTTTCGAGTTTGGTGGCGGTGTAGTAACAGCGCATCACTGTTCTATTCATTTGATCTGTCCATTTTAACCGCTGTCTTGGTTTGCCAGCCTTGGTAGTTGCATGTTGTCCTTGCAAAACATACGCGGCTTAGCCTGGCTTTGGTGATTGTATTTGTCCCATATCTGCGTCGGTTGAGCTTGGAATTGTTGGCGGTGGGTCCATTCGGGAGTGATTCTCTTCTCAGTGATTTCTCAGGTTTTGTGATTTTATTACAGCAACGCATGACGTGTTCGTTGATTCCTGTGGTGCAACTCATGCTTTGCTTGGATGTTCCCGCCTTGGTGGGTGCCGGCTTACTCAACGGCACAACACTTTTGGCGGGTCCATTTTCGGTTGCCTGGTCTTCATCGTTTTGGTCGAGTTGCCATTTCCCGCGACGTTCTCGATCGTTACGTCGATGCTTCTTTAATTAGTCTACTGTTGTTTGGGATGTTTTCAGTGTTTTATGGTGTCAGAAGCTTAAAGTGTCCCGACATTGGGTCGCCTGTTAGTAGAAGGGAAATAGTTTCGGTGTGTTTTCCTGTGCCTATTATTGTTGGTCTGTCCCTAAAAGTTACTTTTGTATCTCTTGTTCTTCGTTGTCTTGAGAAGATATGAAAGTTGCTATTTTGGATTTCCGAGAGGGCAAGTATCTTTAGACTCGTTCCATAGGTGCCGTTTTTCCTCATATAATTATAGTACTTATTGAAGTCTTTCATATCGTCGTCTTGAATTAACGAAAATGTGTGAAGTTCCGACCAGTTTTGTTGTATGAATCTCAGAGCAACCTCTCGGAGTTTCTCATGATGGTTTTGGTGGCCATATAAGTGTAAGCTAACTGCCCGGAAAAGGCAATTTCCAACACCTACAATGTCAGATCTGGTAAAACTATAGTTTCGGCTAAGGCGGTTGTTTTGGTTCGTCTGTGGTTGTTGCTGTTGTGGTGGTGGTGTAGCTGTTTGTACGGCAGGGGTCTGCCTCCGCAACACCCTGCCATTATCATTATTATAATTATTATTGTTCGACATAGTATTCCCACGAGTATTCTAGGAAAGAAAGGTCGACTGCGGCAGAGCCTGGATGCCACAACAAGGCTACCTACTCCCGGTATCCGGGGGAACCGTTCGCGACTCATAAACACTGAGCCATTCATCTTCTCGGCACGGTAAACACCTTAAGATTGCGTTTTTGTTACAAATAATCTGGACAACCCAAGACAGCACAACATGACTCAGGTACCTCAGGATCGTCAATGCCCGTACTAGGAGAATTCTGGGATTTCCCTAGCCCCTGAGGGTTTATTATTATTACAAAAAGTTCTTCTTTCTCACATTTGATCAATGTGGTTCCATGTTTGGCTGACGGGCCAAAACCAAGTCAGCACAAACGCTATTACCATTCCGTATTAAGGAATGACCTGACAATGTTAAATGTTTTCAAAATCACTGACTTCTGAATGTTTCTGTGTATGTCTGTGTTGAGTCCTAATTGCACTAAATGTGGTGTGAATGTTATTGGTGTAAGGCCTATGGCTGATATAATGAGGGGGACAATGATGACTTTTTCTTGTCTCCAAAGCCTTTTTATTTCCGTTGCAAGGTCTGTGTATTTGGAAATTTTTTCTGTGTATTTCGTTTGGATGTTTGTGTCGTTGGGGACAGCTATGTCAATTAGATAGGTGACTTTTCCTTTTTTGCACTGAAAAGTAATATCGGGTCTATTGGCGGAGACTGTTTTATCTGTATGGATACCAATGTCCCAGTAGAGCTTGTAATCTTCATTTTCAAGTATGGGTGTTGGCGTGTATTTGTAGTAGGGATCTGTGTTTTCTATGAGTTTGTATGTTGTGGCTAGTGCTTGGTGAACTACTTTGGCAGCTGAACCATGCCTGGCTGTGTACTCTGTTCCGGCCAATATTTTACATCCGCTCGTTATGTGTTCGATCGTTTCTTTCTGCTGGTGGCATTTCCTACATCTGTCCTCTGCAATAGTCGGGTCTTTGATGATATGCTTTTGGTAGTTTCTGGTTAATATGACTTTATCCTGGATGGCAAGTAAGAAGCCTTCAGTCTCAGGGAATAGCTGCCCATCCTGTAACCAGGTGTATGATTGTTTTTTATTTACGTGGTCTTGTTCTATGTAGTATCTGTGTTTTCCGTGGAGTGTTTTCTCTGACCACGTTTTCATCTTTTCCTGTTGTAATTAGGTGTGACTGTGTGTGTCTGCTGAGTGGTCTGCCCGGGCTAAGTCGAGAGGTGTGTGGTTTTTGTCTGCTTTCACTGTCGCTGTGTGAAGGCTGGTTTGCTTGCTGTGAAAAAATTTCCTAAGTGCTTGTATTTGTTTTGTGTGTAATGATCTGATGTCTATAATTCCTCTTCCTCCTGCCTTCCTCTCGATGGTAAGTCTTTCTTTGCATGCGTTGGGGTGTAATTTCCTGTATTTGGTGAATTGAGATCGTATAAGGATGTGAATATTTTCTATGTCTGTTTGTGACCATTTGATGATACCAAATGAATATGTGAGGATAGGTATAGCGAACGTGTTGATGGCTTTAGTGAGATTCTTAGAGTTGAGTTTGTTTGCAAAAGTTTCGTCAGTCTGTTTTTGAATTCGGTTCTGAGCTCTGTTTTGATGTGAGTGTGGTTCAGTTTGGTGCTTTGTTGGAAGCCCAGATATTTGTTTGGAGGCGTTCGGTTTGTGTTTCTAAGCGTATTTTGGTTTTCCATGTTTTCATAATTTGCGCTAGAAATTGCGGTGTTGGTTGATTTTATAGATTTCTAGGGCTTTGATTAACCAGCTGTGGGGTATGGAGTCGAAGGCTTTTTTATAGTCTATGTAACCGATGTGAAGGTTTCTGTGTTCTTTTCTGGTTTGTCCCATAATCACGCTATCTATGATTAGTTGCTCTTTGCATCCTCGACTATTTTTTCCTGCATCCCTTCTGCTCTTCTGCGATAATATTGTTGTCTGTTAGGTGTTGTTCTATTTTCTTGGAAATTGCGGGTATGACGATCTTGTATAGGGTTAGAAGACAGGTGATAGGTCGGTAGTTTGTCGGTTTGTGGTGTCTGAGCTTTTGGGTTTAACGTATGTTATTCCTTGTGTAAGGAAAGTGGGAAATGTGTATATTGTCTATTCTAGGACATTTCCAGTTGTGTGTGTGTGTTTGATAATTTCTGTAATTTCTTGTGTATTTAATGTGGAATTTTCTTGTTCTGTCACATGTTTATGTTTGTCTTCTTCGGCTTTGATCCAGAGGGTGTTATTATTGTGTAGTTTGGGTTCTGACCAGATACTTTTCCAATAATCTGTGAGTTCTTGCTTGTTTGGTGGTTCAGTAAGGCCTGTGGCTAATATAATGAGGGGAACAATGATGACTTTTTCTTGTGTCCGTAGCATTTTGATTTCTGTTTCAAGGTCTGTGTATTTGGAGATTTTTTCTGTATATATATATATATATATATATATATATATATATATATATATATATATATATAAATATATATATACTCATTTTGGTGGCTCGCCTCCTCAGCGCTCTGTGTTATTATTATTATTATTTTTATTACTAAGTGTGTGTGTATTATTATTACTATTATTATTATAGTGTTAATGCTTTTCACTTAGATTTTTCACAAGCAAATTTTATTAATATTATTGTAATTTTTAACCCAGAGGTTTAGTCATCGAGAAAGTGTAGTCAGTATGAAAAAGTTGAAGTTAAATTATAGTTACGAAATCGAGATTTAACAGTTCTTATTTTTGTGTATATTATAAATTGCCTATGAAAAAAATACATCTCCATCCAATTAGCTTAGTACAATTACCTTAGCAAAGCAAATAAGATCCATATGTCCGCGTCTTAAGATATTCAAGGTCAAAGGTAACAAAAATTGTTTTTTCGTAAATATCTCGCTGCCTATGGTTTCAATGATATTTCCATTTATTATGAAAATTATAGAGCATAAAATTCTCTACAAATTTTGTTCCAAACATTTTTTTATACGCTTAACCGTTTTTGAGATAGAGCGCAGCCCTTAGCCATACATAGCATAATGCAAGGTCAACCATGAGTCCCGGTAAATAATACGTCGTATAAAGATAATTAACCACTAAAAAATCCATAATTATGAATAATTTGCATTATTTATAAATTAATACATTGTATTTAATAATATTTTTCATTTATCAAATATATTCGTTTAATAATACTTACCTACTTCGTGTAATTAAAAAATTGTTAAGTAGAATACTGTATGTATATTTTAATTATATTCTAATATATCTAAATTAGATTTTATATGGACATTTATATCCGCATTGTCTCCAACATATTGTACTAGGGCACCTGACTCTGATGATAAAATACGAGGCTGCGGATGGTAAGCTGCCGAAATTTCATACTGTTCAGTATTACCATATGAAGCTGCAAATCCCAAGCTAGATAAAACATCTAATAGTCTTTAAGATCCATATCTTCTATGAAGAAATACAGAAAGGCCTAATAGTAGCTCTGATAAAAATGACCGTTCTCGTATCGAAGCCATTATTGTATGACTTATTGATGTGCATTTCGTTTATAAATGATCTGTTTTTCCTTTTCTATTTTTTATTATGACTTCTTGTCAAAAATGCAATTAAGTTTTTGGTATTTCTTCATTAATATCAACTAACATTTTACTCGGAGGTGGATAAGACTTAGTTTTGACTACAGATGATCGAATATCTTTCCTAACAATGGCTGCTGCAGCTTCTACAATCCGTATCCGTTCTTCTTCGGGATCCTTTTTTTTATTGTCGTACCAAGCTTTTGATAATATATTAGCTTGTGTATCACGAAAAGATATGATAGTGAATGATCCTACTTTTCTCGTAATTATTATGTCAGTTAAATATTTTTGTTGAAGTCTTGTAATGATAGTCTTATCATCTGGTACATACTCCGTAAGGACATCTTTAAGCTCTTTCAATGTAAATTGTGAATCTTCATGATTTTCTATATAACAAAAATCTCTTTCATTGCTTGTGCGACTTGATTATCTTCGCGAGGTTTCTTATCAGTAGATGGTACTCGACTTAAGAAATTAGTATAGCAAATGGTATGGTACTTTGCTTCAGCAGCGATCAAGTCATACTCATAGAGTATACGATCTTTTACTAATTCTTCTAAGGAATCGCTTCGTTCTTCTGCTTTTTTGATGACATTGTCTTTGAATTCAAGAGTACTTACTTTACTAATCGTGCGTTTGTACTTCTCTTTTTTTTTTCGTCTCTGCTGCTTCATCGGCTGCTTGGCCACAAAATAAGCATAGTTTTTTGAAATCAAACACTTCATTTCTTTTTTTACGAGGTGCACTTGATGATGGAGAAGGTTCACCTTCTTCTAGGCGTCATTTCAATGTTGCACTAGAATTTTTACTGATGTACACTTTTCGACACTCAACATGCACATTCACAGAGTTTAAGGTATTTAAATAGTTTATGTGACCGTCATTTCTTTCATTACTTGCAGTTTTTAAAGTTTGTAAGCCGCGCAGTACATTAACAGAATCACCTTCTGAAAGTGACTTATCACATATAAAACACAAAATCAGCCATAACTCTTAAAATTGTACGTCCGTCGTTGCCAAGATACAATTTAAAACTAACGAATAAATTTGGTTAGTAGAAAGTGGTTCCCTGAAAAAGAAATCGGTCTTAACTATACAATGGAACATCTGTCCCAACTGACTATAAATAGAAAAGGTCGTATTATAGGGGTCCCTATTCCCAGGTATAATCTTAATAGTAATATAAGTATTTAGGAGTTTAGACATTTTAAAGAAAAAGTACTTAATTCTTTTTCTACTTAAAATATAATTAAGATATATTAGACTATAATTAAAATATACTTAAAATATTTCACTTAACAATTTTTTAATTACACGAAGTAGGTAAGTATTATTAAACGAATATATTTGATAAATGAAAAATATTATTAAATATAATGTATTAATTAATAAATAATGCAAATTATTCATAATTATGGATTTTTTAGTGATTAATTAACTTTATACGACGTATTATTTACCGGGACTCACTGTTCACCTTGCATTATGCTATGTTTTGCTAAGCGCTGAGCGCTCTCCGCACTCTATCTCAAAAATGGTTAAGCGTATAAAAAATGTTTAGAAGAAGATTTGTAGAGAATTTTATGCTCTGGAATTTTCATAATAAATACAAATATCATTGAAACCATAGGAAGCGAGATATTTGCGATAAACCGATTTTTGTGACATTTGACCTTGAATATCTTAAGACGTGGACACGATATTTTATGAGACTTTTGGGACAACTTTTAGAAAGCCAAAATAAAGATTTATACCAGTTTACAGCTTAATATCTCTCATTCCGAGATTGATCCTCTTTTTGGCTTAAGTGACTGTACCACTAAGAATTACCATGGCGCAGCTACCTGATAATTTTACTTATAAACTAGGGACTGTGGTAGGAAAATAAAATACAAGCTTGTTAGTTTTGCTTTCTGGGAGTACAAAATTAGAGTAAAAAACGATATTAAAAAAAACGTTGTGATTGTAATGCATGGAAATAGTACAATTAAGATTCTTTATAATTCAGTTATTAAAAAATTACCATTTTGTAGTTTATTGGCTAGAAGGATTTTACCAAAAAGATGGAGAATTTAACCCTATCTGGATCCGGTTGCACTCAGGAGAAGAATTTAACTATATAAGCTGGCAAAGTAGAAAACCATCTGGAGGTGGATGTAATTGCCTCCAAAAAAGGAGTAGTGGGAGTAATGGACAATAGCAGTCTCAGACATGGACATCCTCCACATATTTTATTTCTCGAAAATCAAAATAATTTATTTAAAAATTTTCTAATATCAAAATAGAAATTATATATTTCAAATATAGGTAATTAATAAAAGTCGACGTTACCTTCAATAGAAGACCGTATTATCAATATTAACAAATATCCGATTAGAACTTGGCGTTTAACTCAAATATTTTTTATGAAGAAGGAAGTATAAAACTACCAACAATCTCGAATACACTCTTTATTGCTTATCACACAACTTTTTCACCAGTCGGGATATCTAAAAATTAGCGTGCATTATTCGCAGGTGTTACTCTATACTCTATGTATGATACATTCATGTAAAGATACTTCGTAAAATGCTTTCTAAGGATATGAAGGGGAAAAAGGTGGAAATAGATTTTTTTGCAATATGCAAAAAGTCTTTTAAGGCTGTGACATGAAATATCTCGTTATTTAAAATTGTATACTGCGAAATAATCAGTACTTAAAACAAAAATATTTTTTCAGTGGGGTCACACAAAATAGCCTTACCGAACAGTGAGAAGCCATTAAAAGTCGTTCAGTAAATTTAGATAATAATCTGAATAGACAAACATAAAAATATACGCTTACTGGGAAAGAGATGAAAAGCTTTTCGCTATCTCTTTATTTTTATCCGTTTGTAAAACGAAAGTATCTACCTATTCAAAGAAATTTTACTTCTGTTTTAGTAGTTTCAGAACTTTTAAAAATCTTCTCTCTTCTTGTGTGAAGACTAAAATGAATAAAATGTCCAAATTTTAAATTTCATATTAATCAATCATATAATTTCGGCTGGGCCACATCATATATCATGATTTATCGTTTACACTATTTATTTCCCAACATCTATAGGTACATATATATTTATATATATATATATATATATATATATATATATATATATATATATATATATATATATATCCGCTCTTTTTGCCTTAGTAATCTTTTATTTATTAAAATAACTTTGTCACTGACAACAGTCTTCAGTATCGTATTGTGATAGTCTCTGAGCTAAAAATATTTCTTCAAGAGGCACTAGCGATTAGGATGTTTTGTTCTATAGAGTTGGTGCACTTATTTTTAACTGGTTGTAGCACTTACTAAAATAAGTGACTTAGCTAATAATAGTAGATATGAAAGGTGAATAATGAAGAAAATAGGGGTCTGTATTGAAGATAGTAATGGTAGGCGGGTCGATGTGACTTTATGAACAATTTTATACAATTTTAATTATATTTTATATAAGCAAGTTAATGCTCTAAAATATCTTATAAAAAAACAAACACTCTGTAAAATTTATCGAATTTTTACTTCTTTACTAAAATGCATATTAATGTTTGAATATGATTTATTCTTGTGCCGATAGCAAAACAGTTTAAGCTATATTGAGTTGAAGAATTGATTAACAATTATAGTTTTAAATGCAATAGTACCCAAATACGATAATTGGAAAAATTATAAATTTTGAATATGTCAATAATAATTCTTTTATTTTAATTCTTAATACTTTCATTCATTTTGATTTAATCTTGGGACGCATTGCGACCTTTGAAGTCGATTGTTGGCACTGAAACCATTTTTACAATTTTGTTGCCCATTAAATGATGAATTACATGCCGGTACCTGAGGAAACGGCGGATACTACAGAAGATGTGCGATAAAGAAGTCCCAAAAGTATGTTAAGGTTGGCCATGGTGAAAGAGGAAGTATTATTACTTCCACTTCTTTGATTCGCTTGTGTTAATATGCGTGTTTACCGACTACCGTGAAATCTGTTTTGCCATATGTTTTGAAATCTTGTTGTTTAATTAAAGAAAATTACTTTATTTTCGTTGAAATTGTAACCAAGTTTTGTTAGATTCCTGAACAAGGCTATGGGTATTTAAATATTGGGTAATTTATATGTAATTCTGGTAAAATATAGACTTTCTGGTATTTATTATTGTAGTATAAAAATTGTCGTAGCATGGTAAAACGTTCTAATCATATTATTAAGGGACACTTATATATATATATATATATATATATATATATATATATATATATATATATATATATATATATATATATATATATATATATATATATATATATATATATATACATATATATGTATACATATCTATATATATATATATATATATATATATATATATATATATATATATATATATATATATAAATAAATAAAGGGCATATTGAAGTAGGGTATGTTATTAGAGAAGCTGTGTCGTATATGTCGCATTAAACGTCTTTATCAGGGTTTTCGGAATTCAGGAATCTGAAAAGTGAAATATTTCTTTGTTAGTTTCAATTGGTAAAACATATAAGATAATAATGAGGTAAGAGAGGGGGTTAGAGGAACTACTTCGTATATGTTCTGTTACTCGTCCTTTTCATGTTTTTTTTAGTCAAGTGAAAAATTTTTTTTTTGTATTTTTAATTTTGACAGAAAAGGACGATGTCAGATATAAGTTGTAAATATCTCTGAAGCTCAGCTCAGCTTTTTTTGTGATTAATATATAAATATATATATATATATATATATATATATATATATATATATATATATATATATATATATATATATATATATATAAAATAAAATATCAACTAGCAGTGTTTCGATTAAGTTATTTTTTAGTGCAAGAAAGTCGAATTAGGTACTTATTTTAGAATTATATATTTTAAGGACCCCACCAACAATTTATTAAAAGCAAAAAAATTAAGCTTTTTGGAAGCCTCTATCGTTCCGGAACCGTACACGTTCGTTAACATTTCATGTTTATTTATTACTAGTTCCTATCGACGGCCACCACTATGGTGACATAGGTTCTTTCGGTCAAAATAATTCATTACGATATTAACACATGTTTAGGATTCATATAACAACTTAGTTTTCACAGATATCCATCTTTTTTTGGAACACATTTACTTTTCTAATCAGATCGTAATTGAATTATCAATATAAAAATTTAAATTAGGTTATCTGTCAATGTCAAAATATTGTTTTAACAAATTATATATTTTCCTTTAAAATTTTCGACTTTAACAGTTGTCAATGTCAATAATTTTTCCACCTTTAAATTTGATCAAAATTTGTTTATAGAAACATTAGACATAAAATTTTTTATCTTTTCCATCTTTTTCCATCTACTGTTTAAATAGTCAAAATTAAGTCCACTATACAAGCAATATTGTATTTCTCAAAAATTCAAAATATTTTAACTATTGTTTATATATATATATATATATATATATATATATATATATATATATATATATATATATATAGATATATATATTGTAACATTGAAACTTGCCCGCACGTTGTGGTGTCATTTTGTAGCCTATGAAAAGGTGTTTAATTGCGCCCCACGTAGACTGCGTCTTTTTGTACGGTGTTAACTCGCCCGCTTTTTGCGGCGTCTTTTTGTACCCTGTGAAAATTGTTTTTCCCACGCTTGGGCGCAATTTTCTTGCAACCTCTTTTTAATTTCTGATAATGAATTGAGTGAATCCTGATTTTAAAAGAACTAGAGAAATTAATCACACACTAGCTCAGTTTTCCTTGGTAGAGAGATATGGGTAAGAGATAATTTTTGTACGTCTTTTTGGAATAATTTTTTTATTTTTAAAAAGCCTCAGCTGTACGACTTTTGGGCACCATTCATTTTAAAATAGAAAGGATCTAACTTCAGCTAAAAAAAATGAAAAAATACTGAAAGGGTGTACAGTTGTTAAATAAAAAAACAGTTTGGTACAGCCGTCATTATCCTGAAAAGTAAGATAGGTATTCAGTGAGACACTAGCTTTAATCAACAAAAAGAAAATTTATTCATGATTTTAAAATAAAAGTTCTAACCTTTGTGGTTTTAAGGATTACAAAAAAAATTCTAGCCTAACAGGTAGTTATTATTATTAGAGTCTCTAAATCAGACATTTTACTTCTAAAACCTGACTACACCCGAAATCGAAGAATCGTGATTTTCACTTCACGTTTTGTCAGTTCAAATTGCTGTAAAAACACTTATTTGCGGGAATAGGTCTATTGAGGAATGTTCTGGTAACTTACTGTTTTCATATGGGCTTCTAGGCCTTCGATGGAACACAAAACTGATTTCACACTTTTGAGAAGAGCCTACTTTGGCTACCCCATGTAGAAAACACTCAGAGCCCACTACGGCTTTACGTTAAAAAAAAACTCGTGCTTTACTTGGCTCTCGTAAACATTGTCATGAGCCTCTACTGCGGCTCGGTCGAAGTAAGCTTGGCTGCGGCTCGGTGATCGTCAGCCTTCACGGCGCCTTGATGGAAATTAGCCGAGATTCCTGTCCTCCGGACCCTTAAATAAACCGTGGGCACTCTCTCGGTAATATGGCTACGCCGGAACCAAAACTCCGGATACAAATAATTGACCAATCCCGGCGTATCGATAGATTCGGTCGAAAACCCGCACCGCACACAGTACCACGCGGCTAGAAAATTCCAGAGTAATACACTGCTCGATACAAAAATGGAAAGAAATACATTATTAAGAGAAAAATCAGTAACATTATATGGTCTTAAAATCTAGGAAAAAATGAATGTTACAATATATAAAAGTATACAGGTATTTGAATACATCGTATAAAAATGCTACACATAATAGACTTTAGCCATTCAATACCTCCAATTGACAGCATTGTAAGTTACAAATCGTAAATTTACAGGAATGCAATTTACAATTATTTAGTTTTTTTTATATTTTCATTATATATATATATATATATATATATATATATATATATATATATATATATATATATATATATATATGTATATATATATATATATATATATATATGTATATATATATGTATATATATATATATATATATATATATATATATATATATATATATATATATATATATATATATATATATATGTATATATATATATATATATATATATATATATTTAAAAAGTTTGTTGAAAAATCCTATAGAACTACAGGACCATAAAGAACTTATTATTAAATATAAAATTAAGGTGAAATGCGGAATGGAAACGACCAGTACAATTTGAGTACATAAGAGTTATGGATTTAATCGACGATAAACTCCTGGATATGCAATCTGTTATATGACAACATCGTATAACTTCGAAAAACCATATAGAATTGGGTGCAGTCCCAATCTTTGGATGAAGGTGGACACTCTGGTCTATTACACAGACGGATCAAATGTTTCGAGCGGAGCAGGTGTAGGCATATATGCAGCAAAGCCCAAGTGGCGTTTTAGCTTTGTTATAGAGACAAGTACAAGAATTTTCCAGACAGAAATGCAGTCTGGTAAAGCTATTAAAAACTGACAGATGCCATATTTCTACCCGCGGTTTTGCCGTTTATCAGTCCACCTCGAGACACGCTTCACCGTGTTATGGCTCTCTGTGTGTATGTGTATATACATATAGAAGAAATACTAGGCTATAATATCACTGGCTGTAGTAACAAATTGGTATTTTTGCTACTTCCTTAATTTTTTAGGTAGTCATCTTTATTGTCCTTACAAAATTATGATTCTCTAGAACTTTTTGTTTAAAGTTGAAATGAACCGTGATAATCATTCAAGTGTTTCATTCTTCAGCCTTACGTGAATGTTATAACTCTTGTAAAGTACTGGTATTATCAGGCGTCCTCTTTGTGTAAAATCAACAATTTTACGTATTATAATTACCCATGTAGAAAGAGCACTATACTGCTCATTGAACATAACCCGTAAGCATTGTTATAATGTTAATTAAAAATATAAAAGAATACGGTTTTGGTTTATTTTACAAAAATGTTTTATAATTAATCTTACTATACTAAATGTGATTCTACGGTGGTGTAAGAATGACATTTATTAAATGAATCTGTATCTTGTTTGCTTATTTATAACTACCGATTACTCTAATATTTTTTATATTTATATATATCCATACCTGATTTCATGTAAGTAATAATTTGTTAAAATTTTTCTTCATGTTATGATTGTAAGAAGAAAAGCCTTCGTGCTCTTTTCTAGAACTCCTATGAAAAGTAGGACTACTATTACTGAATGTCGTGGGAATAAAGTGAGCAGTTCATATTGGAAATTTTTGGACCAAGAACGTTTTTTCTTCTCTCTGAGCACTTGATTTGAACCAGTTAAAATAGCAACCGTAAAATCGCTATGCTCATTTCTGATAACATAAAACTTTTAGAAAATATATTACATATTGTGACAATATAGAAGCACCAGGATTACCTTTCTTGACTGATAATACCGCGGGGGAGGAGGTTCTCATTCAGAGCGAACTTTACATAGTTACCTAGCTTATGACATGAGAGAATTAAATGGGCGCAAAATTTTAGAGAGCTTTTTTACTTTTTTACTGAAACTGTCTTTTAAGAACTTATATCCAAAAAAATTAAAGAACAAGAGCAGTCGGCTATACTCTTTTATAGTCGATCAAGTCTCACAAACAACATTTGTATTCTTGTAAGCATTCTATTAATTCAAATATGATATAGCAAATACAACTTGTATTTTGTTCTTTTTGCTTAGAAGCTCGAAAAGTCTTTTTTAACTTTTTGCAAGAGCAAGCTACATAATTATTACACGTAAAAGTGAAAAAATTCGGTAGTGCACGATATAAACGGTCACCTAACTTCTTGGATTGGATATGTACTATTTATACAATATGTTGTATTTGGTTTGCGTCATATACCCGTCAAATGTTTTAATATTAAATTTATGTATATATCCTAGCAAAATAACTGATATATCAGTATCAAAGCATTTAATCATTAGTACGCAATTATTCCTGAATTTACTTTTATGCTAAATTATTTTTGTATTAGCTACCTTTTGGTGACACTCGCATTCAATTATATTTGTCTCAGTGATATTATTATACCTGGGATTTTAAGAACAAAATATCAAATGTTATTATACCTGTTAACTACATTTTAATATCCCTTGATGTAATTTCTTTATATATAAATGTCCCTATCCAACACATTCAAGAAATTATAAGGAAAAAGTAGAATGAAAGAAAAAAATACACCGACATTCCCATAGAGGATTTTTTACAAGGCATAGACTTAACTTTGAATTAAACCTTTTTCGAATACAAAGATAAGTTTGATAAACAAATTGAATTGATGTGCTATGGGCTCTGCAATTTCCAGTGTGGCTGCACAAAATGGCATTAGAGGAATTTGAAACCTCTATAATCTCCAACCTTGATTTCCAAATTCCATTTTTCCTCAGATATGTAGACGATTGTCTAACAGCAGTTCTCAAAAAGAAGGCTGACGTTGTTCTTAAAGCTTTTAATTCGTTCCCTAAAAAAAAACTTCAATTCACAGTAGAAATAGAGGAGGAATTTAAAATTAACTTTCTCTATTTAACATTACACCGACAAAACAATCGTATCCTCACAGAATGGTATACCAAAAAAACATTTTCTGGACGTTATCTGAACTACCATTCAAAACATCCACTATTCCAAAAAAAATCGGTTATTCTAGGTTTAGCAGACAAAGCTTATTGAGTGTTCCTCCATACAGAAAAAATGCTATACATAAAGCAAAAAATATATTAATTAATAACAGCTACCCAAGAAATCTAATAAACACATTATTTCAGTGGCGAAGGGATAAACTCAGTAATATAAATATCAGTACAGAAGAACATAATAAAAAAGATAGAAAATATCTGTCAATACCATATATACCTAGACTGTCTGAAAAATTAAAAGCAATTTTCAGTAAACAAGACATCTCAGTTTACCATACAGGACACAGCCTAGGAAATAAACATTTCAGTAGCCTAAAAACTAAAATTCCTAAAGATTTGCAAACACACACAATATATGAAATTCCCTGTAGCAACTCTAATGGAGTATACATAGGACAAAGTACACAATATCTAAAATCCCGTTTAAATGGACACCGTTATGATAAAAAAAAAAATTAACAGCATTAAGCAAACATGAGGAACAAACAACACACAAATTTGATTTCAATGCAACAAAAATTTTAGGAATCGAACCTAATAAAAACAAAAGAGAAATACTAGAAATGCTTTTTATACAAAAAGCAAAGAATCTGTGGACGAGAAATCCGATATAAGAAATTTAAGTAAAATTTTTTGTAAATTGTTTTAATAATGGCAATTTAATAGCTGACAGGTGAAATTAAACGGAACCACACACTTTCTCATAATCCTCGTATATGCATAAATTTACTCGCACATCAAATAAGTTGTATATTGATTTCCACCATCTATATAGCAAAATTGAAAAAAAAAGAGAAAAATATTTTAACATGTTTATTGTTCTTTTTTATAAGCAAAGGCACACGAAATAGTTCAAAACAGATGCATTCTGAGGTTTCCGTTTAATATATATATATATATATACGTTTTTAATTATCCTTCCTGCATGTGAATAATTTCTGAGATGTATGATTTAAATATTATTAATAATTTTAATCCAGCTTTTAAACTATGGTATATATATATATATATATATATATATATATATATATATATATATATATATATATATATATATATTACAATAGAGGTTTTCACGGATGATGGAATGTAATACATTAAAATTCCGGGTTTCAATCCGTTCGTCAATAACACGACAATAAATTTGCACGACGTTTCGCCAAAATCTCATTTGGCGTTTTCAAGTGCTCCCGCTGCTGCTGCTACTCGATACACGGAATAATGGGACACCCTTTGTATATATATATATATATATATATATATATATATATATGTACACAGAGTTACTGTGGATTTCTGGGATAAAAATATGACCATTTAACTCAACCCTTAATCCAAAAATTCTTTAATTTTTGAGATAAAAGGTGTCAAAGTTATACTTTTATTTTAGTTTTTCTTAAGTAGCTTTCTTAATAATTGTACTATTTTTACAAGATTCCGTGCTAAGGGGTATTCTGAGATGAGAAATCGAAATCGATTTCTCATCTCAGAATCGAACAGTTTTGTTGTTAATTGTAGGGGACGCCACTTATTGCACTATGTATACTTTTAAATTGTCATAACTGTTTTATATCACTCTCTATGATATTTTTAATTAAATATTCATAATTTCTGCCTTCTCCTGTCTAAAAAAGCCGTCTTGGAAAATATTGCTCCGAGCAATAGTTTCTGAGATAGTGGGATGTTTGTTTCCATTTTTGAATTCCATGGTCAAAGTCGCAAATGCGTTCCTTCTTATTATTGTTGTTAGGCTTATAAATATCTTATTATTGTTGTTAGCCTGTTTGCCTTTAAGCATGCCTCAAATCTGAAAGACTATTCTTCTGGAACTGTCCTAAGCCTGAATGTGAAGGAAAGTATTTGCGAATTTGACAATGGAATTAAAAAATGGAAACAAACATCTCATTATCTCAGAAACTATTGCTCGGAGAAATATTTACCAAGAGAGCTTTTTTAGACAGGGGAAGGCAGAAAATACGAATATTTAATTAAAAATATCAAACAGAGTGGTATAAAAAAGTTATGACAATTTAAAAGTATACATAGTGCAATAAGTGGCACCACTTACAACTTACAAAAAACTGTGAGCTGATTTATTATCTCACAAAACCCCTTAGCACCGAATCTTGTACAAATATTAAGAAAGCTACTTAAGAAAAACTAAAATAAAAGTATAAATTTGACACCCTGTATCTCAAAAATTACGAATTTTTGGACTAGGGTAAGTTGGATTAAATGGTCATATTTTCAACCCAGAAATTCACAGTAACTCTATGTACACGGAATATTGGGACATCCTGTATAAATATATATATATATATATATATATATATATATATATATATATATATATATAATTATTTTTTTTTAGCAATTTTTTTAAATAATTAGCTAGCTTGATACATTTTTTTTTTAGAGTATGAAGAGTCAAAGTTAGGTAATTAAATTGTTTTTACTTATGCTACTTGCAAAAATGTTTTTTTCCCAAAGGTTTATCATAACTAGTTTTATTTTGAACTGTGATCAACAGCAGGGTTATTCAGGATTACGTAACTATAACTAGAGTCTTTGAATATGGAAATTTGTAGTTGTGGCACTCAATAAACTAATAAGGTGTAGATTTTCATCAAATTCATAAAGTGTTAATATCTAGAAATCTAACGATTTTTCAGTAAAGTAATAATTACATATTTTGTTGAGTTATAAGCGGGCCTATCAGCCCTCGAAGGGAATACATTGATTTTTGGGACACCATATATATATATATATATATATATATATATATATATATATATATATATATATATATATATATATATATATATATATATATGTATATATATATATATATATATATATATATATATAAATATATATATATATATATATATATATATATATATATATATATATATATATAGTATGCGTAATAAACTAATAGTAATAATAATAACTTCAATAAACTAATTTTGCCTGAAATTTGTCCATTATTAGTACTAAAAAGGATGAAAAACTATCATAATAATATTGAAAATATACAAAATTTACCCACCCTTTCACATGAAGCTGTATCTCTAAAATATTATACTTCCTGTACGTCAGCAATTATATATGTAGTAGATTTAAAGAAGATATTTCATTTTGTTTTAAAGCTATCTTACCAACAGACTGACAGACAAACACACCGACGGTGATAAAATAACTCACATCTCATCGGCCAAATATTTCTTTCGTCGCTTCTGCTCTGCTATAAGAAGTTTGGGGATCCATAATACAGAAACTTTATCTATCTCTTAATCTTTTTAATTGATCGATCTGAAGTAAATCCTAAATAAGCCTTATAATTTTCTCAGTTATTGCCTTAACCTGTCTTTTTAATCTGAAGTCATCCTGAATGAAGTCTGTGCCCCATCAAAACTGTTTAGATCAAAATTTACTAGAAAAAGGTGTGCTGCCATTCGCCTATACCTGAGATGTTCTGTTAATAATTTTTGGCTTATTTTCGTCTTTAGTGAGAAAAAAGTCATAAAAATTTCGCACTTAAGCCTACGAAAGTAACTTGACAACTAAGTAATTTTTTTCTAGAACCTCTTACTAGCTCGTCGTTTACCTGCTTATTTTAGGATGAAAGGCCGATATCCTTTAAATTTAATTCCCTTAATTTCAGGTGAGCTTCTCTAGCCTTTGGGATTGCGTACAAGACATAATTAGATGACGAGCTGTTTTTTCCTCCTCCAAGCACCATCTACAGTGTGGACTATTTTTGATTCCAATGTGAATAAGGTGCTCATTCAAGGGTCCTGTAAGGAGTTGTGTTACTATCTTTAGGTCTTGCCTGCTTGATTTATCTATGGACTTGGGGCATTCAGGGCTAAGTCCCATTATGAGATTTTTGACTAAGTCATCCTTGGTTTCAGTTATTGATGAACCTATTGTACAGCAGATTTGCGATTGCGGCTTCGTCTACATTATACGGGATTCCTAAAAAGGGGGCAGATCCTGTAGGCCCTTTAAAGCCTTTTACTTAGCTAATGTGTCAGTCATCTCGATTCAGTCGAACTCGTGTGGCCAAGAGTAGTGTATTTGTGGGAATGCAAGGAGAAGGAGATAAAATTTTTCCTCTTCGGAGGCAAAATATTTTGCCTCCGCCTCCCATCAACATTCCCACAAATTACCTCTCACCCTATAATACAATCTTGCTATAATATAATCTCCCTATAAACCATAGTTATTTCTCCTCTTTCTAAATATCATAGAATGTCTGTTTCACTTTCCAGAGTGTCACTAAAATAAAAATTGAAGAAGACAAATACGAATATATCCTTTAGGTTGTGGTTCTAAATAGTTAGTAAATTTATGATGGTATTTGTTGTACTGTTGAAACCATCATTTAAAAGAAACCTTTTTTTTAAAAGATTCCTAAGTAGAATTTTATTCTAAAATGACTCCAAAAACCCTATGCTTTTGAACCCTATGCTTTTCTTATGTCAGTTTTGGAATTGAACATATATATTAACAACAAAAATATCAAAAATGTTAAATGTGTTCTATTATAAAATAAACTAAAATTAAAAATATTCTTCTTCTTCATATGAATCATCTTTTTCAAACTTCTCTTCCTTTGATTTTTCTTCTTGCAGAATTGGTATTGGGAGAACCTACTCCTCATTGAAAAGAAGTGACACCTATTTTCTAAAACTTCGGTCGGTAGGATATCCCAACTTTTATCTACCAGAACTTGGACAGGTGGACTCGGTGTTGATGTGAACGGGCTCTACCCTTCAGTAATCATCTACATATTCGTAACAATAGAATCTGACTGACTCATGTGACCATCTACCTTTAGGTATGCCTGGACACGTCAAGTAGAACCAGCTATGTTAGGTCATAGGCATCGAAATGGCCAAACCATTCTGAGAAAACAATTTGATTGTTGTCGTCTAAAATTTTGAAATAAAAATCACTTGTAATATGAATTTTGAACGCCATTATTTAAAATTATTTTAATTTTTCTTTAAAATTTTTAATTATTTTTTAAAATTTGTCTTTAAAATAATTACTTAGTGAAGGACTGACGAAAAGAGAGAATATAGCAAACTTTGCTTTATAGAAAACAAATTCGAAATAATGATGGGAGAAGGTGGATGAAATATGTTCAAGATAGAGACAAACTACAAAATTAGGTAGATGGAGTTAAGCGCCAATATTAGGTCGGGAAACCACGCCCCTTCATGTTAAATACCAATACTGTCGAATTCCTATCCTTTCCACACCTTCTTTCATTCCAAATTAGCGATTTTAAATCACGGAAAAGGCCTCAAACTGGTTTTCGGGGGAGAGGAGAGAAACATGAGGCACCTCCTTTCCTGCACGTCGATTTTAACGTTTTACATTTATTAATTTATATATCCCCATTTTAACTTTGTCAATTTCTTTGGAGCTATTATATTTGTGGATGTGAGTAATAATGAGTTTGAATCTAATCGTAAGTAATATGGAATTGGCAGATTTAGATATTTTAGATAAGCCAAATTTAGAGTTATCTAATTTTAATTTGTGTAATTTAGTTTTGCCTGATCTAGGTAATGAGCTTTTATTAACTGTAATTAATAATTAAATGAATAATTTATAACAATTTTTGCATATTTTCGGAAGCAAATTTTGAACTGGATGATAATATAACTGAGAGTGGTTTAAAAAAACCTCGTTCAATTCAAAAAAATATGCAAATAACGTATCAACATTAAGTTGAAGTTAACTCTACCGATTCTAATCTGTCAATTCCACGTGCGCAACTTTAACCATTGTCACACAGACACAATTTAATTCGATTACATAAGCTCTAACTTCATCCGAAGCAAGGATTTCGGAATCTTCTTCGTGTTCTTAATATGAACTTTTTGATTGTTAATGACGACGATTCTGATATATTATTTCCTGGTTCGCAACATACACTGACTACACCACTGCTAAATTCGCAATTTGATTTGATTACTCAAGCTCCGTCTTCAAATCTGCTTCATCTTCTAGTTCTCCAGATTTAATTAATGAACCATTTGACATGAAAACATTCGAAAACTCTTTAATAATTCTCTTTTGCCTCAAATTAATATTAGTTGTACGGATCGCGATATCCAAACTTTTCCAAATTATTCTTGTTTCAGAAATAACGACATACTATCAGGATTGTAAGAAAGACGTAATTAAAAGTTCACCGGAAGTCATTTGAAATCTAACGGGAACAAACAACATTGGAGAATATCTTTTAGGGAATTTGGAATTGAAGCGATAAAGTCGGCGTTCAAGAAACGGATCATTTCATATCGAGTCAATTCTGACAAATATCATTTAAATGTTACAAGCTTTTCGTGAGGAACTTTTCCAAAAAGTTAATGGTCTATTGAAGCGCGCAGTAGGGTAACACACTTGGGTCAGAACCAAGGTATAATTCTTCGGGCTTTATTTTCATCCTACGTATCTAGCCCATAGCGTGAAGTCTTTCAACACATAATACAAACTCATTTGCAGCAGTTTAGGTATCCAAGGGTTTTACGAAACGGTTGACAGAAGAGCAGACGAGTTGACGGAAAGGGATTCTGGTATGTTTATTATTATAAATTTTTAATGTGTTATCAACTTTCTTTTTTATTTTCTCCAGGGCATATTCCTAATTTTAATACCTATTTTTAGTACTAACTTTTTACAAATGTAATATTTAAATATTTTAATGTTTATTTCTTTTGTTGCAGGCTAGATTTTGGTAAAACTTCTATATTTGGAGGTCAACGTAAATAAGCACAACCTTCTGAGGGCTTCCAAGTTTATTCCTCTCTCTTATGGAATTGAGAAGAAGCGTGCCACCAGCAATATGCGCAATGAAGATAATAACTGCCCTTTATAATCCGTGACAGCAGTTTAACACAATGCCGGATTACAATATCACACTTAACCTTACCCCCGTTTTTCTTCTTTATATGACATTTGTAGTTTGGATAGCCCTTTTATGTTAAAAGATATAGCTAAATTTGAACTTTTAAATAATATTATCATAGATGTTTATGAATTAAAAAGTTGAAAATAGACCTAAAATATTATTATGTAGGCGAGAACGTCATGTTAATTTACTATTGATTAGCGATGATAAAGGGAATTTTGATTATTGCTGCGTTAAAGATTTATGTCGGTTAGTGTCTATTCAACGTTTCTTTGCGATTGATGTTTACAATATTTTTCAAACAATAACGATTTAAAAAAGACAAAATGCAAAATTGCAATCAGGTTAGAATCAATTTACCACGCACACCCGAAATTGATAAGTTTGGCAATATAGTGCCTGTAAATATTGCTGACTTTGAATATATTCTTTTTCATTAGTTAGTAACTTAAATTATTTCCATTTTAACATTTCTTATACTATTAACTATTACGAGCATATTCCATTATTCCATATTCCTTTGCTTATTACATAAACTGTTCATTTGATGAAGTATGAACTTTATAGGAGTTCTAATAGTGATCAGGTTTTGATTAAGTTAATAGAACGAGATTTGTTTGATACATATAATAAATATTTAAAATTAACTAAGCCTATGAGTAAATTGAACGAGTTGAATCGGATATATCATAATTATACAAACAAATGTCATATTTGCTATAAGATTATTATTAACGAAGGTGATAAAGTTGCAGACCATAATCACCTAACTGGTCTTTACGAGGATCACCCCCTCCCCAAATGTAACTTAAATTTCAATTAAATTACCAAATTATATTCCAGTTATACTACATAACTTAAAAAAATATGATGCTCATTTATTCATAAAAAATTTATGTAAATATAACGAACAATTGAAATTTAGTTAAAGTATTAAACCTAGGTAAAATTTGTAATTTTCATATTCGTGAACTATTCCATATTGATTATCAAATTTCTGTTCTGTATCTCTTACATCACCATCAATATACTGACTAGGTAGTTTATCAAATTGGACAATTCCTATATGCTTCTGTATTACTGAAAGTAGTTATTGTTTGTTTGGTTTGTTCTAAAATATTAGAAAAATTTTTTTATGAGAAAACAGATTCAAACTTTAAATGATAGTATCAAACCAGCTCTTAATTCAATAGGAAAGAGAGGAAAGCTGATAAATTCTAAAACAAGAGTAATACCTATCCCCAAGACTGGGAGATTGTTTCCACTTATACCAGATTTGCTAGATTGTCTGCTTTGGGTGTATTGCAAGTGGCTGCTATTGCAAAATATGTAAATGATGCGAGATCTCTAAACAAAGATAAGCTGAAGCTAAACGACATAATTAAATGATGGAATCAATTGTAATTGGAAAAAAGGAAGTGGCCTATTTCAAAAGCCTTATAAAACAGGATGCAGACTGTTTTTAAAACCATTCAAAAAACTGCTAAATTATATCCCTCCGAAACCGCTTAGAAATTATGACGTAATAAAGTATGTCAAATTTTTACAAATTCCTAATTTTTGAGGTGTATTTATGAGGAATGAATTACCTAAAAGAATTAAGTAACATGAAAGTGGGATTGTTAATTTAGATAGCTACAGGTGTAAAGGCACTCAATGGACAGCATATATATATAAAGGAAATGAATGATTTACTCTGTTAACTATGGTAATTTACGCCCCCATATTAGTTAAATTCATATTTTTATAGTGACAATAATAAGAACATGATAACATAGAATTATAACGAACATTGCTTGTTATAATTGGGTTTGCTCAAAAACAAATTGTGGTCAACTTTATTTAAAATTTCTTTATAACAACATACGATAAATAAGTTTACTTCACACAAGAATATTAAAGGGTTATATCATATAGGTTGATTATTATCGGTAATTCTCCTGGTTTAACAGTAGAATTTAATCTTGCTAGATAACTAGAAGAACAAACCTGTGGAGAATATTATAGTAAATTCTATAAATATCGATTGTAGTATTGCTGAAGAATCGTATCTTAACGGTAAACCTGTTCATATAACACATCAATTTTTTCCTAACGTAGTTCCTGGTTTTGAAATAATAGAATCACCACAAAACGTTATTATATATAATTATCCATAGATAAAATTACTATTAAAATAATAGATCAAGAAGATAAACTTGTTAATTTTAGAGGAGAAATCCTAATGTTAAGACTACATCTTAAAAAAAATGTTGTACAAACTTAGTTCTTTATCACAAAGAAACCATCCAACTGAAATTTGGATACAAAGATTAGTATAAAAAAGCTTAAAAAGAAAGGAAACAAACAAATTTTATTTAGTAATAAGTCAAACACAGTTTGAGTTTTAAACTTAAATAGAAATGGATTTAGCTAAATGTGAAAGAATTTTTGTTGTGATGAATCTATTTTAGGTTGGGAAGTATTTTCTTTTGATTCTTTCAATCCTACAAAATTAGGACCAAATGATGAAATAAGAATTTCTTTACAACAAACTGGAAAATATTCACTGCCTTGAAATTTATTTAGAGCTACAAATTACTAAAGTGGGTAGAAAAACTTCCCTAACAAACACTGTCTTAATCAATAATGCCCCAGCATTCTTATTTAAAGAGCTTATATTTTAAGTAGAGTTACTGTCGATTCTGTTCAAGATGTTGGTACAACTTCGACACTTCAGGGTTATATATCTTACGATAAAAATGAAAGTACAAAATTAGAAAATGTTGCGTGTCATCCAAATATGAAAACAGGTGGAAGAATTTTGACTGATGATAATGGAAATGTTTTTTTATGTATTTCCTGAAAGATGTAAAGATATTTTAAAGATTATATTAAAATAATTTTAAATTCACAACAAGAACTATTTTTAATAAGGAGTAATGATGATACTAATATTCTAGTACCAATTATTAATGATGAAAAACCCAAAATTACAATAACGAAGCTGTGCGGACGTCTAGAGCATCTTACCGTAGTCATCCTGCAAGAACTAGCACTTATGAAACTTATTAATAAAAATAATGATATACTTAATATTTTCCGAAGTTGGGAATTGGTTGAATCTTCTGAACACAACTGGTCCGTAAAAAAAAAACCTTATAATATTTTAGTTGCCTTTCAAACCAACAGAAATCTGATATGAGTAAATTTGGTCATTGTGAACTAAGAAATATAAATCAATTTTTAAATCCGGAAAGAGTTCCCTATAATGATCTTCAACATGATTTTATTAGTAACATTAATTATATGAAATGTTTTCTGAATTTCGTCGATTATATTAAAATTTGCCAATAGAACCAATTTTTAGTCTCATAGAATTTAAGAAAAATGCGCCTATTAATTATATTAACTGTTCACATCAAAGAGAATGCAGAATGGTCCAATAATTTTAAGGATTGAATTCGAAGTAAAAGAAAAAATTTCAGCTAAAACAACAGCATATTGTCTGATAATACATGATAAAATATTTATCTATAATCCTTAAATTAAAACAGTTAAATAGCTTTGAATTTAACCTCCACCAACTCAAATAATTCAGATATTTATCACACATATATTTTAAGATAAGTTTTAATTATATTTTTGACACTTCGAGTTAATTCCGAAGATGTTGTCAAAACGTTACAATTTTAACAAAGAAGACAGTCTTTCGTCAAGGATTTAGAAGAACTGAAGAAACTAATAGAAGAATATATTTCGTATTTATATTTTTTTTTAATTTAAAGATTAATTAGCATCCTAAAAGTATGACCGTAACACTAATTATGGACATACAAGGATTCAAAGATGGAGAAAATAAATTTATACCTAAAGACTTAGCAGCTTACGATGAAAATAAGATAAGGCACTATATATTTAAGCAACCATTTGCATTAAATTTGCTTTCTCCAGAATTACATAAACAAGCTGTTTGGTTAATAAAATTTCATCACTGTATTAACTGGAATGAAGGTACACCCCTCTTCATTGTTTGGCTGATATATATCAACCAAAACAGAGTAGAGTAAGAAATATTCATCCAATCATGTAATTGCAATAGATGGTGAACACTCTATTAGAGCTTTAACACCGAAATGTTTTTATAACTCAAGGTCGCCATCTATCTGTACTTTATCAAATGTATTTTTTATATGATAATTTTTTTACGAATGAATAAAACAACTGAAATATAAAACAAATATTATTTCATTAAATTTATAGTATATATTGTTACGTTTTCTTTTTCTAAACATTTTTCAATAGCTGCAACTGTTTTTTTTTAAGTTTTACATTTTTAACACATAAATTAGTTTTGTAACATCATTCGTTTTTAAAAAGTCTCTAGATGCTTCAGTCACACTTTTCATCTACCTAATATTCACTTAAATTAATGTTGAATTCTTGAGCTTCGGGTTCTCTTCTAGCAACAATCATTAATAAATAAAATGTTGAGTAGCCAAACATATTTCATACATATTTCTCACTATTTCTTCCCAGTTCAGATACTTTCTTCATTCCCATTCTTCTATTTCAGTCAAATGATCTGATTTAGTTATTTCTTCCAAAGTTATTAATTTTCTATCTCATCGGTGACTAATTTTAGGATAATTAAACATATAATGGTTTAACGTATTTTATCACCTTAATCCCCTCTACTTTTCATTTAAACATTTTTCAATTATTATAATATTTTTATATTATTCTAATAGTCTAAAGTCAAACAATATTTTTTTTCTGTTTTGGGTTTTGAACGGCATTTTGACAACAGTCAATATGATCTGTTAGTACAAAATATAATGACCAATCTGATACTTCATGATCTCCTCCTATATCCCGATAGTAACGAGAACATGCCTCTGACATAATAAATTCTTCATATATTTCCTTCACTATTCCTCCATCTTGAACAATTAACTCAGTTTCAGAAAGTTCTTCTTCAGCTTCACTTATATGATTTAGTGATTATTATATTAGATTTATATAATCTTTTAAACTTACAATTTCTTTATGGAAATCACCTTCCTTTACAAATTCTAGAATGTTTAGAGTTTTGAAATATTTCACACAAGCATCTCGTGAATAATAACACAGCCCCACAAAAAAATGAAAGTTCATTACCACGAACCAAAATTAATAAATCTAGTGTATTTTTCGGCGCTGAATTCGAATCTGTAGTTAAATAAAAGATTTATCTTGTCATTTTTTTTGGCCAAAGACATCCCTTAAAATGGGTTAATATGTAATGAGTCACTATGAAGTTTGAAAAATGGTAGATATTTCATAGTCTAAAGAAGAGAATACGCATTCAAACCACAGCGAGCTAATTGAATTAAACCAAAATCTACCGTTATGGGGGGTAAAAGAACCTCTAAAACGAAATAATATGTACAAAAGACAAATTCTTGTAGCTCTTAGGACAAAATTTCTGAATTTGGTGTGACAAACAGACATTACTCTTAAAGGGTTGAGACTCACCCCTACAGGATGTAAAAACCACTCCACCTACGGAGGTATCTCATATGTTTCAATAACGACAACGGTGTAAGTGTGGAGCATATTGGAGTAAAGTCGCTTGAACCACCGATATACGACTATCAATTATCCTTAGAGAGTGATAGAAACTACCTCTACGCTCCAATGATACACATGGATGTTATTGAAATTCGGAAAGGATCAAGTTACTTTTATCTTATTGTGCCAAACATTCAAGACAACTAGATCATTTTCCTAATAAGGTCAAAAATCATCCCTAGTAGGGGGGACCTACCCCCTGGGATTGATGGATCTTAGAAGTTCTAGCATCTAAGAAAAAAATACAAGGCTTTCGTAGTCTCAGGCAGGATGGACAAACACAGCCTATATTTTTTTTTCTCAGATGCTAGAACTTCCAAGGGGCAGTTCCTTCTCCTTTTCGTAGGGATGATTTTCTACCTTATTAGTAAGATGATCTAGTTGTCTTGAATGTTTGGCACAATGAGATAAAAGTACTTGATCCTTTCCAAGTTTCAATAACATCCATGTGCATCATTAGAGCGTCGTGTATGGGTGTTTCAAGCGAATCTATTCCATATTTGTTCACCCTGCCTAAAACTACAAAAGCCTGAACTTTTTTCGTCATTATTGAAACTTATGAGATACTTCCGTAGGTTGGGGTGATTTTTACATCCTATAGGGATGAGTCTTAACCATTTAAGAGTAATGTCGGGTTGTTACACCAGATTCAGATATTTTGTCCTAAGAGCTAAAAGAATTTGTCCTTTGTGCATATTATTGTACGCGTGCGTTATTGGAGTTTAGAGGTATTTTTCACCCCCTATAAGGGTGAATTTTGGTTTAATTAATAGAAATGGCTTGCTGTGGTTTGAATCCAGATTCCCTTCTCTACACTATAAAATATCTACCATTTTTCACACTTCATAAAGAGTCATTACATTATTACTATAGTTTTAACCCATTTCAAGGGATGTCTTTGACGAAAAAAAAATGATGCTATAAACCTTTTTTCTAACTATTCTAATTTAGCTACCATATCATTATAAAATGGATTTGTTCGGACGACTATGCTTAGCATAAAAAAACCTGTTCATCAACCAAATCACAAAATGTATTATACAGTATTTTTCAACTTGTTGATTTAAATCTCTAATAGATTTTTCATGTGTAGACATTATTTACACCTGTTATTGAAGAGAAGTACATAGGCTACTAGTTTCGTGTCTTCCTATAGCTCTAAATTCTATTCCCCTACTGCAAGCAGAGAGGATTTAAATATTTCATTTTTATGAATATATAATATTTAATCAGAATATATAGGAGGGATTGGGCATTATATGTTAAGCGGTAAATTGTGGGAATGTTGATGAGGGGCGGAGACAAAATTTTGCCTCCAAAGAGGTAAAATTTTGCCTCCTCCTGCGCCTCCTCCTTGCATTTCCACAAATACACTATTGCCAGGTACCAGATAAAAAGTATATTATTTCTGCAAGCTACGATCGCCAAAAAGTCCTTGTAGTCACTTATTAGTTGCGAGCTTACCTAGCCAGTTTCAAGGACGTCATGGTGGTTCTATTACTACTATCCGAAAACTTTAAATTTATACAACTATAGAGTTTTTTTTTTTAAATTTATTCGTATTTGATTTACATTTCAACCGAGTTAAAGTTTCTGGTCATTAATGCAACTTAATTGAAAGTAATTGCTGGAACCCCTGCGTACCCACAAGACCCACAATTACTTTCTTGTGAATGACATCTTGCAAAGACAAATGGTACTTTTAAAATTTTGTAGATGCACATAGGTAAAAACACGTCATATCGCAATTTCAATTGCAGTGTGTAAAGCGCTTATATATTTTTATGGTTTTTGTACGTGCATAAGGGAATATACACCTTCAGTTCTGAAGAAAATTAATATTTTTTGAATTGTGTTTTAGGGAGCATATTGTTAAAATTAAGGTAAAATATCGTAACATTTATTTTTTCCGAGATTTTAAGATCATGTAATGTTACTGTTTTTGGCCTTATAGTATATATTTTTTAACATTTTTGTATCGAGCAGTGTTTTCCAATTTTAAACAGTGTAGTGCGCTCGGATTTCTAAGCCGCTTATATTACAGTGTGCATTGCGGGTTTCTGACCGAATTTATTCAATCTGTGGAACGCGTCGATTGGTCAGATATTTGTTTCCCGGAAATAGCCATCTTGGAGACGTAATTCTTACGGATTACTTAAGGGTCCGGAGAACGCAGATTGAGGCTTTTTCCAACATGTAGTAGCAGAAGGCTTTTCTCCAACCAGTAGCCGTAGTTGGCTTTTTCCGATCAAGCCGCAGCCAGGCTTTTTCCATCCAGCCGCAGTAGAGGCTTCTTCCAATATTATCGAGAGCCAAGTCGAGTACGAGGCTTTTCTTTTTTCACGTGAAGCCGTAGTGGGCTTTGTTTTTTAACATGGAGTAGCCGTTGTAGGCTCTTCTCATCATGAAGCCGTACTGATAGATTAGTGATGGAGTGTGTGAAAACGGTTTTAGTGCTCAATTCAAGACCTAGAAGCCCGTAGAAAAACCACCAGAATATACATCAGTAGACCTATTTCCCGCAGATAAGTGATAACTCGTGAAGTGAACCTCACGAATCTTCAATATCGGGTGTAGCAAAGTTTTAAAAGTAAAATACCTGATTTAAGAACTTTATTTAGTAATAACTACCTATTAGACTAAAGCTTTTTGTAATAACAGAACTGCAAAAGTTAGAACTTTTAAGTTTAAGTTAATCAATAATAATTTTTTCTTTCTTGTTTAAGGCTAGTGTTTCACTGTACACCTATCTTACTTTTCAGGAAAAAAGGGTTGTACCATATCAAAGTTTTCCTTAACAACTACATAACCCTTCAGTGTTTTTTCATTTTTTTAGCTGAAGTTAGATCCTTGTTATTTTAAAATGAATGGTGCCCAAAATTTGTACAACCAAAAATTTTAAACAACAATAGAGACTATTTCCAAAAAGACGTACAAAAATTAACTCTTACCCATATTACTCTACCAAGAAAAACTGAGCTATGTATGTTTAATTTCTCTAGTTCTTTTAAAATTAGTATTCACTCAATCCATTCTCAGAAATTAAAAAGGGGCTGCAAAATTGCGCTTCAAGGTGCGGGCGAAGTGAAAATTGAGACCCCACAAAATGACGCTGTCAACCCGGGGCGAAATACGCACATTACAAATTTGCGCCCACACGAGAGTAAAAAAAAATATATTAACATTTCTTATCATAAATAAGGTATTAATTGCGATTTTTTAGTTCTCTGTTGAAAAAACGCCGCTTCACGGTCTGCTGATTTCTTTGGTGTAGGTGCGTAGGAAAAAAATCAAAAAGATTCATGTACATTTACGAAACTCTGTTGAGCTAAATTTTTTAGTTTCGAAAAAATAAGCATTTTATGATATTTTGAAGATTAAAGAATTGTTTCCATAAAAAATTTAATAATTTTATGGTTTATAAAAAATGTATTAAATGAAATATAAAAACATGGCTCCACATAGACTACTAAAAATATATTCAGGGAAATTTAAAAAAAAAAAAACATACAAAAATAATAAACATTTTTCGAGTTCTTGTGCAGACCGTATAGAAAAAAGTTTTGAGAAAAACACGTTTAAAGTTTTGAACGAAAAATATTAGAAATTGCAGTGAATTTTATGTATTAAATTTTTATGGCTAGCTTACATTTAATCTGCCATTCCGGGTTCATACTGTACGCAGTTCTTCTCCTTCATTTTTGTATTTTTTATACATTTTTTTGTAATCTTCGGGCTGTTCGAGCTTTTTCGTTGCCTCAGTCGCGCAAATTCTCGCATGGTTTAATCGGTAAGCGCTTTCTTCTTCAGTATACTTATGTGCCTTGTATCCACCCCCAGTAATTGTAATATTCGTAGGTAACTTTCAGTCCCGGCATTGAATGTAGCCGTTGCTATATTGGACGCTATTTTAATAATTTTACGACTCCTAGATGTTGATTTAGGTGCAATTTTCCCAATTTTTGCATTCGGACTTTTATTGGTATTCTAAGTAAATCCGTCCAAACATCTTTTCAATAATTTTTTGACTCAGTGCTTCATGCGCAGGTTTTATTGCCATCTGCACGATTTCAAGTAAGGCAGATTTATATCGATATGCATCAAGAGACCCTTTGGCATTAACCTTTTGCCATCATACTGTCACCACCTGCTGGACAATAGATTTCTCGTCATAGATATTTTAATAGAAAAAAAAAAGAAATATTTTCTAAAGAATCAGTATTGTTCCTAATAGCCAAGCCGTAATAAACTGTTATTTTATCAATTGATTGGCCTGTTAGTTGACCTTTGCCGTCAAGACCTTGCTGTTTACGGGCTTTTGATGTTCCTGGCTCTAATGGCTTAGAATTTTTAAATTCGTTTACGAGTTTGCGAAGTCGTGAGCCCATATGTTCCTGCAGATATCATGGCATTCCTTCTTCTGAACTTCAAGGTCGTCGTATGGTTGAGAGTTTTTGATTACAGAAAACGTTTTGAGTCTCCGTCTTCAACATCGTATTCTACACCGTGCAATTCTTCCGATCTTTTAAACATTTTGACAATAGCATCACATTCCATTTTCTTGGACGCATGGTCGTTGATTTTTAGAACCTTTGCGATCACCAGAACGACGTTTCAACATTTTCAAAGTCGGCAACGAAATAATACAACTGTACTCTTTGAACGATGACAGTCAACTGAAGTCAAAATTAATAAACCTTAGCTACTTATCCAGAAAATAACTAAAAGTACTCTATCTAAGGATACTTGAATCGATATCCCACAAAAGAATTAATAGCTGTCCCTAAAAATTTAGGGAATGAAAACCGACGGGTTGTAACAATTTACGACTACCTGCGCTCGGGCGCCCAGCCGGCCTCCTCGTGCATGACCACATTTATCGCTATGAATTCGTTCTTAGAAAGAACTTTCGAATATATTTTTTTAAACGTTCACAAAAGTATAGAGAATAATAACAAATAATAATAAAAAAAAGTCTTTTTGAAGGTTCTGGAGTAATGTAACCCCATAATTCACAAAATATATATTGCAACATGCCATTTTTAAGAGCTTAATTCACTAATAATCAAGAATAACAGCTGATAAGGTTTTTACATCCTTTTTTACAGACAAGTTATATACAAAATTTTATCAACTCTGTTTTAAGATAGTTTTTTTTTAATTCTACTTCTAAATATGTCTACCATACGTGATATCATTTAAACATAGTGTACACAATGCTTAAAATTTTATAATAATCAAAATATGGTTACCAGTGGTAGTGATAAAAATACTTTTATTACAAAATAGTTTTAGACAACGTAGGTGAAGTGATTTTACCCAGTATCTCCCTAGTAAACATGTATTTCTAATGAGTACTAAATTTGACTATTTTACATTAATAAACAACGTAGTATAAGGACTGCAAGTGCGACATTTTAAATGATAGGTATTTTATGTCATTATAATGTTTTCCATTAATTTCAAAAAAGGGTTCATTAGTATTTCTAAGTAAATCCGAATTAAATATAATGAATGTGGCGGATAAGTTTTATATATCTCGACTTCAAGAATCCTGAAAAGGATGTATAACACGATACTGACACATTTCTCTATCTCTCAACATCTTTTTAAATTTTCGACCATAAATAATCAAAAATAATGAAAAAATAACATCATTTTCAGATTTTTAGACTTTTAGGGCCTTGGAACCAAGGCTGCCTCTTGAAAACCTCCTCCACTCTTTTAATTCGTTATATGTTTGCATATAAATAAAGATGCTTAAAATTGGTTTATTATCTCGAATAAAAACTGAGACCAATTTTTAAAATGGTGCATTTTGTTGAAATACAAAATTTGTAGATCCAGGGGGTGATACCTCCCTTAAGAAAGCGAAGTAAAAAAGTAGATTAAAACCTTAAAAGGGCGAATAAAATGACTGCGATAAAAAATCATATTCTCATTATTATTTATAGAAAAGTTTGCTAAATAGCATTTGAAAACTTAAAAAATATATGTATTATTTAAAATGCAAAAAATGCATGAAAAATAATTTTAAAAATTAAAATATATCTTGTATAATCTAATTATTAGCGGTTATATTTTTCATACTTATTATTTATACTTTTTGAGAGCCTAAATCCTTTGTATTTAAAAAGAATGTGTTCTTTTATTATTCTATAAAGTACTCAACAAGAAGAATTCGCAAAATTCGCAAGATTATTATGTAAGAGGGATCAACGGGATGACGGCTAAAAAGAAGTGATGGAAAAGTTTTTATTTACTGGCTCATACACAATATGAATATTAAGGACGATGGACCAAAAAAGCTTTCTCGGAACTACAATTACAAATTTTTTTGACATCAAAATACGTATGTTATGCCAGTGTAATATATGTCGCATTATGACGCTTCATAAAACTTGCTTTTTTCCGGTGTCCTTATTAACTTTATACCTAATCATTCGAAAAACAAAAACATATTATAGTGGCTTAAAAAAAATAATAATTTTAAAAATGTCGAAAGTTAAAAAAAATTGAAACATCGCAGAAAAAAAAATTATTTTCTTAAAAACAAATGTTTTTTTAATAGGCATAGCACATGTGCTATAAGGAAATTTCTAAAGCGCTACAATAGAGACGCGTGTGTGGAACAAGTGTTTCACGCTGAATTTGAATTGCTGTAAGTTGTACTCGGTAGGAAACACAGTCCTGAACAAATCATTTCAAAGAGCTGAAGTTCTCGATAAAAAAGAATTCTTCATAGGGGTGTGATGTATTATTGCGTCATGTGAGAAATTAAGAGGACTACATCCCTCGAACACTTTCGTTGAAAGTACTTGTAGAATCGACTCTAGTCGCCAACCGTTCTTCGATGTTCCAGTCAAGTCAATCAGGCGAATGGCTTTCTCCTAAATAGAATCCAACAAATGCAGCTAATGTCTGGGAGCAGAGCCTCTAAGATGGGTGCATCATTTCATCGTGTGCCAAATTTAAGCTTTGTACCAGATTAAAACCTTGTTACGGAGTGCAACGCTTTCTAGTAAGAAATAATGTTCTCAGCTTTTGGGAATCTTTCTTTGCTACGTAAGCAATATGTTCATGCCAAGACATATTGGCTCCTTAGTTAATCTCCAGCAAATTGAGTGACGATGCTAGAGGAATGGAGTGTCCCGACATAATTATGTCGGGTACCACAACGTTCACTTTTTTTAGAAAAAAAACGCCGCCTGGTTTTGGTAGCGGTTTGTTTTACTTGGTTACTGCCACCTCAAGATAGAATTTCTTCCAGGTCCTTGTTAAGTTTAACAACTTTCTGCTGTTTGCGGATATTTGCATGAGTAGCTGATTTTCGAGCACTCAGAGTATATAAAGAAATAAGCATACTGTTATAGGTAAAGCCGTAAATTGGATTCCTGGTCCTTTCCAGTTGATAGGTAATGTAAATAAGAAAGAAAGTAACATAGAAGACGGTATAAAGCCTTGGCTTATATCGGCTTTGATAGTGAAAGTACTAGGCAGAAACCCGTCAACTGTCCACTCATAAAAAACGCTCTCTGAGGAAACAAAAGAGTCATTAACAAAACCTTCCAGACATATCATAAGAGCATAGCTTAGCCAACAATCCGCCAGGTCATACTCGGTCGGACGCATATCAAGTCTAACCGCTCGAGATTTTCCAAACTGAAACAATATTGATAGTCACTAATAGTACTGTATAGGTATTTTAGAAGATGCTGACTAATAATCTTTTCCATAACTTTCGATATTATTAAGTAATTTAAATTAAGCAATTCGGTTAGTCGGTAGTTGTTTGGGAAGGTTTTCTTGATTGGATTTTTTGGATATCGGTTGAACTGTAGCGCATTTTCAGCAGAAAGGAAATATCCCCTTCCTGGGGGATAGGTTAAAATGTCAACAGAAAAATTGGTTATTTCGCTAGCGCATTTTGTGAATACCATGGTAGGCTCGAATCCTTTTTGGTAGTTAGCTTAATTAAAAAACGTTTTACGAACTACACATTCTGAATAGTGGTTGATGTTTTTTTCCTAGAAATCGAGAGTAGAATGTAAAACAAAGAGTTAATCTAACAAATTGGCTCTCTCACCAGGTGTTGCTGCAAGAGTATTATTTAGCCGTTTAAGTGGTGGAACAGTGGATGTAGTGAAATTTTGACTAATCGCCTTAACGGCCGACCAAACGAACATGAAATTGTTGGGATAGGGAAGTATTTTTTTATTCTTTGTTGTTTAGATGTTTAGATGTTTAAAAGCATACAGCTTTTTTTTTCCATTTTAGACCGAACCAGGGCTTGACGTCGGACGAGCATTTTTTTAAAAAAAGGTATGTTAGCTTCCATACCAGCCAAAATGACATCGAAAACCTCCATAGAGCAGTCAGTTGAGTCGTCGGATCTAAAAAAAATCTCTAACCAGTGATTTGAAAATATTCCTTGAGTTCTTCTCATTTGATAGATTTGTAGTACCAAATCTTGCACAGTTTAAGCATGTATCTATCACTAATCAGTAGAATAGTCAATGTCAAAACCAGTTTAGGGTTGGAAGAACCTAACGCCTGATTTATGGTATAGGTGTAAATCTCTGGATTGGTGGTTAAAAACAGGTCAAGAGGACTGGCGAACTCTTCGTTACGATCAGGAATTCATGTTAATTCACAGATAAGCTAAGAAAAGTCACAACTGATTGGGCTAATTAATATTTTGGACATCAAATTGACCCAGGATGGCAATTTCGGCACTTAGATAATTAATCTGTAAATTATCGATAATGCCTGTAAGAGAAGTGAAAAGTGTTCTAAAAGTATCACTTGGTGGTCAATAGAGGTAGCAGATGAACGTCTTGGTCTTGGAGTTATTATTGTTAAACCACATCAAAGGTTTGAGGCTGCTCTTGCTTCTGGCAAAAAGACAGATTTCTAAGTTAAGTCTAAATCGGGAATATAAGTCAGATAGAGAATAAGTCGGATAGAGAAAGTTGACTAAAATGAACTGACCTCAGTTCCGTAAAGACAGAGTATATATGGTTTATTTGATTGCAGGTGTTGGTGCTCTGAATTTATGTTCGAGTTTAAATCTCGAATATTGAGAAAATCTACTACAAAATTTCGATCTCCGATGGTGAATATTACCGTAGAATTTTTTTCCTTTGCATAAAAAAAGTGAATTTTATGTAATTTAAGCATGTTTTAAAGAAAAGCCAGTGACGTAGCAGAAAAAAAAACGAAAAACCAGCTTGGAAAACATAATTTCAAGAAAAACCCGTTTAATGTTTAATTCTTTTATATATTAAGTTTAAAATTTTAAAACCCAGGCTAGAACGAAAACTAACCTAAAACTGCATATTTAGGATAACCCGTACAATAAAAGGTCAGATATTAAGCGTATTTATTATTCCGCATAATGTTGTTTCATAGGAACGAACCTGTTTATACCTATCGACAATGCATCACTCCAGCAGGTAATCCGGGCGGGTATTTCATATTACGGATGCAAATAGAAAATGTCCTGTAATTTCTTGGTTCACGAGAATTTTAATATATTTTATTATGATGTTTTTGAGTTATGTAAAAAAAACAATTTTTTAAACTTTTTTCAAACTCAAAGTGTTTTTTGCTAAATTATAATAACTTTTTTACGTCTCATTCCTGTCCATACACGAGAAAAGTTTTTAATTGGCATTCATTTTACTAATAGTGACTTTATGTTTAAAATGTTTTGCATTGCTATTAAACAAATTATCGGTTGGAAAATCACAATAACAAAGAAGAACCTAAGAGAAAAAGTAAGATGGTACTTAATGACATAATTTAAGACGATTATGTCGCGGTACTCGGAATAAGCAATTTGTAGTTACTAAGAATATTTCTCATGTACTTAATTTTGACACCCCATTACGTTACCTTTTATAGACGATTCGATGAAACTCTAATAGACCTTCGATTTTTAATGTCTAACTACTAGCCATTTCCAGAGTAATAACGTATGTCTTGGAGTAATAATTAAGGTGTGAAATTTACGTTCGTTAGAGTGCAAAATACAACTATGAACTCTAAAATAAGTGTTAATGTGCCATTATTATTACCTATGCTTTATGGGAATTGTTATCGCGGTACTATTATAAAACGCTTTTAACCTCTCGAGTTGCCATTTGTAACTTTTTAACAGAGTAAAAATAAAATTGCTGATCGAATGTAATTCTCTTTTCTCAATCAGGAGCGTACGGTGCTTAGAGCATTATTCAAATTAAAAATTGTAACATTCTCATGAAAATTACGAATATTTTTTGAAGAACTCTAATTGTCTTGATATTGTAGTGGCCTATGGTTCCGTGGCGTAGTACTTACTTGCAGTGCAGAAGGTCTCGGGTTGAATCCCGGCAGGTCGGTATACTTATTTAGTAATTTATTAAGTATATTTGGCCTCGCCACACACATTGTAGTTGTTTGCAGAAATGCCATAACGTCCGTGAAAGCACTACCGCGCTGTCTAAAACGTGCTGTGAAATGTATGTTCGGCTTTTGGATAACCTCGACGGGTATTACATCTTCGCCGATATCCTGAGGAAAATAAAAAAAAAGGCAAAATCCTTACTTAGAAGGGGAGGTGAACGAAAAAAAAAAATGTTTAGTGGGGCAAAGCTTATTAAGTCATAAATGCAGTTATTTTATTTTAAAGAAAAAACTTTTTTTCTTGTATTTTAACTTAAATAGTGGTTTTTAAATTAAACTGTGAAATATAATTTTAGTTTTCTTTAAACATTTAATTTATGTAACTTGAAACCGATATGAAATAAGTGGATTTGGAGGTAGTTCGAAAAATGTTCTTTTTAAATGCTAATTTTAATTTTACGGCTCATGGACCATTACCAAATTTCTAAAAGTAGTACATTGAAATTGTTTACCTACTCAATCACACAGATTTGGCAAAAAGACTGAAGAGAGCGGCACCCACAGAATTGGTTAAGTAACAGTGCAAAAGCACAGTATGATACTCTTAACGGTACCCAGTAATTTTAAAGTGCAGTTATGTTCTTAAACTCTAAAGAGCGATAGGCACAAGGTCTTTAGTTTTAAGTTTTCCAATAGTAGAACATTACTCGATATCGAAATTAGTTACTGAAAAATGCTCTGATTAGTTCCTAGTGTTTGTACATCCAGTGCCATAGTATTCAAATAAATAACAAACAATAGTAATACCGTATAATTTATTTAGTAGTTTTGTGTTTTTCGGTTAATTGTATTTTCTTATTTTATTTTCAAGATCGTCTTGTAATAGTTATTATTGAAAAAGATTAACTAAAGATTCTTATTGATGCATTGTTGTTGGTTTCCCTTTAAAAATGGGTGGACCACAAAAAAAATTAAATAGACAGTAGTTCGCTCTGAAGTTTAAGACACGGATCTAGAATTTGGACAGTCGAAAATTCAATTATTACCACATTTTGGTTTAGTCAATTAAACTGTCTTGTATTTTCTATGAATAGTTCTATTTACTTATTTCCATTTTTTATTTTAAATACGACGATAATAATATATATGGAGTAGTATTAAATATAACAAAATTAGAATTCGTTCCAATTCCGGAAGAGACATAACCAGAACTAACTGTAAAAGTTTGTGCGTTACTGAATAACACAGGACAACGAAAATAAAATTGTAGTTAAAAAGTGAGAGACCATACCATAGGTTTTTTGATGTGCTAAAAACCAATCCGAGGTTAGAATTGATTCATCATCTAAGGATTTTGAAATAACCTCAAAAAAACCCCTCGGAAATGTTCAAAAATACTTTTACAGATAAATTAAAAATGTAAAGGAGCAAACCACCACATCTATATGTATTTTGGGGTGCTGAAATTGAATCCAAGGTAAGAATTCACCTATTAGGTCAGCATTTTGACATGAGCTCAAAACCATCTCAAAAATGACCAGAAATACGTCTGTAAGTAAATTAGAAATTTTGATTAACAGACCACCATATATATACGTATTTTGGGGTTCTCAAACCGAACCAACGAATTGATCTTAAGTCAAGATCTTGAAATAACCTCAAAAAGTTCAGTCCTTTCATTCACAGGGTACTGGATTAAGGTGAGTCCCCTCGTTTCTCGTCCATTGGATGCTTTGTTATCACCCTCGTGATGCTGGATAATAGTGGGTCCCCTCGCTTCTCACCCTAAAAGAAGAACTTTACAACCAGAATTCTAAACCTAACATAACCTAATGCAATAAGTGTGTACAAAAAGTCTAAATCTAACATAGCATAATGCAAAAAACTTACACCAAAAAATCTATATTTAACATAGGCTAATGCAAGAAACTTACACCAAGAACCCTAGACCTAACACAGCCTAATGAAAGAAATTTACATCAAGAACGTTAAACTTAATATAGCCTAATGTAAGCAACTTACACAAAATTTTTACATCAAGAACTCAAACTTAATAGCCTAATGCAAAAAACTTACACCAAGAACTCTAAACCTAACATAATCTAATGCAAAAATCTTACACTAAGAACTTTACACCAAGAACTCTGAACCTAACTTAACCTAATAGAAGAAACTTGTATCAAGAACGTTAAACTATAACCATAACAGGGCCTAATGCAAAAAAAAAACAAGGGAACCACCATATCTATACGTATCAATATCAATATCGCTCAAAATGTCAACAGAATTGATCTATTACTTCAGGATCTTAAAATATCCTCAATTAGTCCAGTCCATTCATTCACAGGATGCTGGATTATTGTGAGTTTTATCGCTCACCCTCGGGGTGCTTTATTAAAGTAAGTCCCATCGCCTCTCACCCACGATGTGCCTTATTATAGTAATTCCCTTCACCTCTATAAGTGAGTCCCCTCGCCTTTCATCATCGGAGTGCTTTATTTAAGTGAGTCTCCTCGCCTCCCTCCATCAGGGAAACACTTTAATAAAGCATCCAGTGGGCGATAAGTGAGGGGACTTACCTTAATCAGCAACCTGTGAATGAAGGGACTGGACTTTTTAAGGTTATTTCAAGATCTTGACTTAATAGGTCAATTCTTTTGACATATTTGGTTTAAGTACCCCAAAATAAGTATAGATATTGTGATCTGTTCAATAAATTTATTTAAAGGCATATTTTTGACCATTTTTGAGGTGCTTTTTGAGGTTATATCAAAATGCTGATGTAACGGGTGAATTTTGACCTTGGATTCTATTTTAGGACTCCAAAATGCATATAGATTTGGTGGTTTGCTCATTTATATTTTTAATTTATTTGTAAAAGTATTTTTGGTCATTTTAGAGATGTTTTTTGAGGTTATTCCAAAACCCTTGGGCGATGAGTCAGTTCTAACCTCGGATTCGTTTTTAGCACGCCAAAAACATATGGTATCTCACCTTTTGACTGCAAAACTTTTTTTTGTGGTCCTGTGTAATTTAAAAAATCAGGGAGTAACTTGTATAAAGTTTACCTGGTTATATAACAAGTCACACAATATAGTATGTTCATTTTGGTGCTTCATCTATTATATTTTTAATAAAAAATTCCTTTGATTTACGAGGATATTCTCAAGATCGGATATGTATTTATCTTTATCGATCTAGTGAAAATGCATTTCCGTAGTGAGGAAAGAGTCTCGATCTTTATCTCCATTAGCAGAGACAACGCCAAATGTGTTCTGTTTTTTTATTATGACCCCCTTATTAAACTTAAGATTGTTTCAACAATTCTATGTTATTCCCAAAAGCCTTACCCTTACCAATGTTATAAGAACAAGAATTCTGCCTTATTTTTTTTAAGAATTGGTGTTCTACTCTATTTAATCAAATAAAAAAATTAAATTTTTTATTTTACTTTTCTATATTACCACAATATTAAATTTAGTTGGTTTCCTTCTCTACTTTTTTAAGATTCCATTATTATATAATAAATGATACATGTTAAATGATAAATATTAAATAAATTTTTGTATTATATAAGCCAACATGTCACGCAGTATTATTTAATAGCAAATTCTTTTACGAAAGCTGGAAAATATAATAAAATATCGTATCTTAAAATCTTTTTAAATATTGCATGAATATCTTATTGGGCCTTATATTAAGATTAGCATTTTATGTAGTTCTATAATCTTAAAAAAAGATTCAAAGATATAACCCATAAATTTAGAAAATTTACTTACCAGTAATGACAATTGCTTGCTATATTTATTTAAAACCTTAATTCTGGATTTAAAATTGATTAAAATAAATCGAAATACTCCCAAAAATTAACAACATTACAAATTTGAAGTGAGTTTCTCAATACATCAAAATAACTGAGTGTTAAGGGAAGCAAAAAATGTTTAATTTGTTCCTTGCTGCATATGCCTTAAATAACGATAATGACAAAGGCATGCTAAACATTATGGCACAGAATTTCTCTATTATTAAAAGAGTGTCTGTATTTTATTATCACACGTTTTCACAGTTGATGTATATTCAACATCTGTATAAAATGGATATTGCCTATGTTGACTTTTATGACCTGCCTTATATATCTAAGTAGTATCTGTTTTAATATTTAATTTAAGCAAATAAATAGATGTAAATTTGTCAATTTCAGTTTTTTAGTGGAGAAAAATGCAAAAAAGAACCCTAATAATTATTGCACTAATAATTGTGGTAGACTATCTGATACTTGGAGTGCTAGCACCAGAATTCATATAATAGAATCAGATTATAATAAGAAACTGGAAGTAGCTCTTGCAGAAGGAAAACATAGGCAGAAATATGATATCGAAATACTAATACTAAAAAAAACAATGAAAATTAAATAAAAAACTGAGATTAAATCACGAAAGTATTCCTAATTTACCGAAATCCACCAATCCCACTGTAGTAAATAAGCTAAAAAATAACTGACAATATAACATAACAGTCAGAAATCTTATCCTAAGAATATAAAGAAATGAAGAAAACAGGACCGCAGAAAATAACACTTTACCCAAGAAATGTAGAGTTTCACCAATTGTCTCGCGTCATAAAATTAAATACAAAAACATAACGCTATATTTTAAGAACAATAACTTTTATTATGATATGATCACTACTGTAAACTCAAACTTTTTTTTCCATATATAATTTCTTTGACAAAAACAATATTCCTTGTCATTCATACAGGCTGCCTAAAGAAAAAGATTTGCTCCTTTCAACAAGGGGCGTTGAAAATTGGTCCGAAAACAAAATTAAAAGTGAGCTGGAAAATTCAGGTTTTACACTCTCTAAAATAATCAAATGGTATCAGAAGAGTAGATCTACGCAATAGTGCAAAATATCAAAAAAGTATTTTTAATCTCAACAAAATTGAGAATGTGCCAACTACAATTGAATCGCAAAAATTCAATTCTAAAGGCGCTCGATGTCATAAGTGCCAAATTTTGAGCACTCTCAATTTATATGCAGAGCACATTGTAGAGGTGATTATACTAACAACAATTCATACTATCCTAAACACCCTTAAAGTGGCTAAATATCATCTCAGTTGTATGCTTTGAAGTAATAGTAATAATAATTTGAAAAATTAAATTAAAATAATTTACACAAAATTATAGATGTTAGAATATCAACTTTCAAAATCTCGATGCAAGAATTCTTCTTAGATTTCAATAAAATGCTACAAAATAGTTTACAAACATTATTTTACAAACATTTCAAGTTCAAAATACAAATTAAAAAATGACTTTCAGAGCAATTGCCAAATACTTAAAAATAGGTACTATAATTATCAATATATCAAAATAAAAAAATCTGAGTTAATAAAGTTTGTTAAAGCTAATAGCCTTTATAAGCTCATTATTCCAAAAACATTCCCCATAAATAATCGTTTTTCATTTCCAAATTATATCTATATTCGTAGAGTCTCATTAGAATTTAATTAGGAATAAAAATTTAAACAAATGTTTAAGATCACCACTTATAAGTGGTGATTTTAAACATTTGTTTAAATTTTTATTCCTAGTTATTATGGATCTCCATCAAGTAACGGCTAAATCAGTGCAGTATCATTAGAATTTGTTCAATTCTTAATAAATCAACAATCATAGAAGTTACCTACGTCCAAATTATGCTAGCTAATATTCAAAGTTTAGCACTGGATCCGTTTATTATACTTCTACACTTAACTTTAATATGGCAAGTCTTAAAAGTATATTCAGAGACATAGAACATGACTTCTGGGGGAGACTTAAATGCGAAGAAAACACTTAGGGTTGCAAAATTAATAATTTAAAAGGAATTACTTTTTATAATCATTATCTAAACTTTAGTTATCATAGTCTCCTTCCTGCCACACACATATGCACATATGTAAAAGGGGTTACCAGAAATTCTCGATATTTTTAAAACTAAAAAAATAAATAGAATAACTCAGCTGCACAGTCTCTCTAAATTTGATCTATCTTCCAGCCGTTGAATATGAAGATCTCTTCGACATGGACCAGGGATTTACCACCAAAACTAAAATAAACAAGCTAAGATATAGGAGCATGCTTGAAGACCCTGAACCATGACTAACAATCCGACGCTCAGTGAAGCAGCAACAAAAATTACTGGAGCGATAAGTATGGCTGTAACTATGCCGTTGAAATTTGTGAAATATGGCCATTTGAGCTGAGAACTTAAAAATGAAATAATGGTCAAAAATAGGCTAAAAAATCTGACGTCTCGAACTGATGATCCGGCTATGAAAAGCCTAGTCAACAAAAAAACTCAGATTATTAAAGCTAAATTGTAAAATCTTTCTTTAGAAAAACCGCAAAATTTAATTAGTAACTTAAACATGCATGACAATTCAAAATTACAAAGTTATTGACAAAATCTAATACCTCATTATATTTTAGGTCCCAAGGTTTAAAACATTTCTTATGCGAATAGTTCAATGAAAATCCCAAGAGGCAAACAAGGAAATAAGAATAAATAAAGCAATAAACATTTCTAAAAACAAGAATGAGCAGGAGAAAACTTAAATGTAAAGACACACAACACGACATTCAACCTTACCTTACTATACCGTATTACCAGTCCACGATTAAGAATAAAGGTCAAATACCTAATCTATGTTAAGAGGACGACCAAGATCAGAATCTAATTTAAATATGTTTTTGGCATGCTTCATTTTTTGTTTGACATTGCGAAATGCACAAATTATTTTTCCAATAATTCTATTCGAAATCCTTTTGGACAATAACTAATCCAAAAACGGTGGATATATAACACATGTCACAAGCATACACAATTAGTAAATTAGGAACTTTGTTATTAACAGCCTATTTAGGATATTTGGCGATGTAATTTTAATTTTATATGAATAAAATACATTCTCCAAAGCCATTTTTTGTGGATAACAGATTTAAAGTCTACCGTTAATAGTCATTGAAAATTTATTAAGTGAAAACTACAGTTTTATTCTCCCAAAGTTTTTGTTTAAAAATAATTACCACGTAAATCTTTAGCACCATTTTTATAGAACAACTCATCTTCAAGCGAATTGTTAATTGTTTTTGTCTCAAATGTTTTTTTTTTTAAGTAACAATGTGTGTGTAACATGTTACTTTATTCTAAAAATGTACAAGGTGTTGCAAACTCAATAGTTTTTTGGACAAATAACTTTTCTAAAAATTTAACAGTGGGTATAGAAGGTGGCTATCTAGCTTCTGTGAATTTAATTTCGTAATTAAATAATACTTAAAATTTTAGATGCATAAATGCAATGGTTCTCGAGACATTCACATTAAAAATTTGTTATTATTAAAATATTTTTTTTAAATAATAACTTTTAATAGATTCGAAACATTAGATATTAGAATAAAATGACTGCTGTACTTAGCTATTTCGATTTTTATCCCATTTTGAAAATGCTCCATTTCGTTTTTAGAATAACGAGTAATGAATCCACATTATAATAGGTTAATGATATAATTTTTGTTTTTCTTTTTAGAATATTAGATGGGTAATTCGACGCACTTCGCTCGTGTCTGTCCGCAATTCAGTCTGCATATATCATACTTGTGGTTTACCTGCTAGATAATATTTAATTTCTTTCGTTTTTATGGGCACGTACACGAGTTGTTTCCACCATTCTATACTAGAAACTAAATTTCAGCGCAATACTAAAGAAATAGTAAATTTTTAATGTGATAATATAAATTTTCAAATATTTTCTATATATGCTTTTTCCGCACACATGCCGCTCCTGGAGCGCTTTACGGACTTCTCCAAAGCACGTGTGTTAAACCCATAAAAAAAAATATTACACAAAGTTGTTTATTATCAATGGACCACTCTTCTAACTGGCCCACTTGAAGAGTTCTGTAAATATGGTAAATAGAGAAATTACAACAGAAAAGGGTCACACTCACAATAAAGACTATCAGATGCAGAATGTGGAACTCACAGGAAATATTCACAAATTTCGCAGAAAAGTGGCTGCTCTTACAAAGATGAAAAAGAAAGGCCAGAAACAGAAGAAATGTATGATTATATACACATCTACCGTGCTGTCCCTAAATAGGTAAGAGCCTCAATTCTTCAAGTAGAAACGAAAATCAGAAGCAAACCAGTGGTATTTCAAGCAGGTCACGCTTCTAATCTCTCTAGGTAATAGAAAATTTAATGACACTGGGCTTGATCAGTGTACGCAAAGAAGTTGTTTTATTTGGAAAATTGAATGGAAGGACGAAAAAAAGATGACCCTATGGAGAAGACATCCCTAACAATAAAAGCGAAAGAGTCATTGATCTGTGGCATCAGAATAGTCTTTGATACTTCGAACACCAGCAAATACACAAATATACATAGACAAAAATCCACCCGAAATCTTAAATCAATAACAGATTATATCATTGGTGTAACAGTAAGCTCCAAACAGAGGTTGTAAAAGTTATACGAATAGAGTGTGGGCCCGATTACCACTTTCTGGTTTTGAAAATTTATTCTCCATTTAACACAGTAAAGAAGGACCAACAGATGAAGTAAACACTCAAGTAATTGTAATTATCAACGCTTACAAAATAAACAGCAACCTTGTAACAGCTGGAAATAAACCAAGGATGAGAATATAAGTGCCAAAAACGGGGTAGACTAACTTCAAGTAAAACTAAATAAAACAGAAGACGTTTATGAAGAATTGAACAATAAAATACTTAGAGGTAAAAAATAAGCTGCCTAATAACACCGACAGAAGAGAGACAGTTGAATACTGTACTGCTGAAGACAAACTAGTTTAAGAGACATTACAATTCGTTTAAAAAATAATAAGAAAAGAAAAATAGTTATTCGCCTCCAGCTTCATAACAACAAAAACAAAGCAATAAAACTAATGTAGAAAAAAGTAAAGACACCTTGACCTATGATAGTAAACTATACTAAGATTTTTAATAAACTTCAATATGCTGAAACAATTGCCCAAGACACAGATTAAAGTCACGAAAAATAAAAATATTAAAATCTATGTTCAAGGTGAACACAATTTTGAAATCCTATCTATCTATTATTAAACAAAGATTCTTTACATTTCTCTAAAAACAAGTAGAGTAGATTAATTAAAGTGGTAACCAATAAACTGTATCATTCCATAGAACCTGAACATATGATCCGGAAAATGAGAAAACGTGTCTATAAATCCCTTGTAGCCACTTCCAAACTAAAATACAAGACCACACAACATATGTTCATGCTATCGTCTAAATATGACGAAAGTGTGGCTAGGATCTAGGAAATTACTGATATATAAAAAGTACCAAGCGTGTGATAATATGTTAAAATACTGTTGTAAAAAACCACGGTGTATTATATGTACTGATAAACAACTAACAGCGAACTGTGATAAAACAAAACCTCCTCAGCTAAAATGCGTCCGCTGTGGTAAAGTCATCCAGCAAAATATCCCGGAAGAAATGCAGAAGTTAAAAGAGAAGAAAGTAAGAAAATATGTTTGCCCAAACAGCCACACAGAATAAATCAACAAGAATCAGCAATCAAAGAGGAGAACAAAAATAAAAATATCTATAGCGAAGCCATTTTTGGTGAAACTGAAATTAAAATTAGTAACAGAAAAGAACTAGGTTGAATCCATTGAACATTCTCCGACATATTGTGAAAAAACTAGCTTAAATAGAAAACTGTATAGCAAGATCAGCTTAAAAATCATGGAACCGAATTCTAACCGACTCTTACAATATCAACGAGAATTGCAAATGGTCCAAAATATAGAAAATATTAATATCTGTCTCATTTCTGAGGTACATTTTACGAATGAATCCTTCATGAGGTTTAAAGGACATGAAGTACATTATATTATGCATCCAAAAAACTCACTAAAGGACTAAAAAGCATAATCAAGAGACGGGACATAAAATAGACATATTTCAGGCAATAGCTTAAGTAACTATTAAAATGAGAACCTCTAACCTCATAGTTGAAGCAGTATACTGTTGCCCACAATATACTCTCAAAAAAGATCAATATCAAGGGCATTCACCAAGCTACGTAAGATAATACTCTTAATATTATTACATCTACGAAAAGTAATAACTAGCAAATAATTAAAGATAACTCATCTAGGAAGAATTTGGCATTAACGTAGGACTTCAACAAATAAAATGACCCTAAACAACGTTACCAAGCAGTTAAAAAGGGAACATTAAAAACGAATCGATAAATGATTATTTAAGGAAATTGCTATATAACAGCAAAGCTCATTCAATAGAGCGACTTTAAGACTAAAATTGTAGACAGGTGCTGGATAAAGAGCATTATCCAGAAAGGCAATAGAATTGCTTAACACCTAGAAGAGACATTTTAACGAAGTAAAGGAAATTGATTGGGAAAAATCTTAAACCAGCAAAAGGTGAAATAAAACATCCCTACAAAATAAATTGTAGCTGAAAATATCGACGGAGACCATGGGGTTTCATTTAATTACTGGAGAAATTCTAAAACAACTTTCTAGGACAGCCATAATCAAACTTATTCATCTCATCAATTCCTTATTCAGATAGAGACATGTACCTGAGATATAAAAAGTAGCTGAGGTAACGATGATCCTGAAACTTGGAAAAACAATCTACAAACCAATATTAACGATATTGATCCATAGGTAGATACTTAATTGGCAGGCTTTCCCTGTTTTGCAAAGTGTTTCTTAAAAGATTGAAACCAATTATAGCAGAACAGAATCTAATTCCATCGCAGAAATAGTGACTTTAATAGAGACTTGGAAATTAAATGTTAATATGTTTAGCTAATGCTAAACAATTAATAAATTTGCGAGAAGTCATAAATAGCGACTTCTCCATCACTTCAAAGTTGCGGCCATCCGGCGCCTCAAGCACACTATGTTGGTCAGAAGACTTAAGAAACCCTAACCCTTGGAGATACTTTAAGTGTTTGTGAAAAGCGCAATCAAGTGCTAATAGTGTACACATTAGTTGGGCACAATTAAGTAATTATGAGTTAAGAAACCGCTAGTGATTAAGACCCTAGTTTTAAGTTAATAGTAGTAATTTAGGATTGAACAAAATTTGTTATTGATCACCTTTTGATCAGAATGAAATCCAAAGAAATACCCTTGTGAGCATTTTTAAAAAAATAAGAGCAGTCAATTATAATCTTGATAGTCTAGTAATTCACTCCATTATTACTAGGGGTCAAATTGAGAAATATTTAATATAGTTCCCCAAACGATACATACGAATATTTAAGAGCTGCTCTGTACTAAGAAGCCTTTGAGAGTTTTGGGCACAGAACTACGACCTAGCGAAGTAAAAATGTGCTACGGAGGAATGAAAATCTTTAACTATATATAATATTGAAAAAGAAAACCTATAAAAGATGGCAACAAATAAGTAGAGGATAAAGTAATTTATTAAACCAGAAGGCTGAACACTAATAGAATAAATAGCTAAGGCTCAAAATGAACATTGGGAAAACGACTATCAGGGAAATATCAGAGCATAGAAAGTATGGCGAATTTAAGAAAAAACATGTGAATAGACGACAAAGATCTATTAAAGATGAACCCGATTTCTAGCCATAAGTGGACTCAGTATTATAAGAATCTACGTACGAAGGACAAGAAAGAACATAATCGAAATAGAAGATGGGTATAGTAATAACGTACCTCTAATAGCGCCAAAGTAAGGGATGCCTTAGGGCGCAGAAAAATGGAAAAAACCCCTGGACAGGGGAAACCTGAATGCTGAACCACTCAATCAGTTTCCAAAGGCTTACCTAATTTAAAACTGCAATTTTTAATGCGTTTCATAGGTCAGGAATCTCTTTTCGAATGGAAGACAGCCTTTATAGCATCTATATATGTATAAAAAGAGCAGACGACTATGCATAAACTACCGTCACATAAGTGTGATGAAGTCCGTGACAATATTCTTCGGGAAAATACTAAAAACTAAAATAGAACCATAATATTCGGATTAGCAGGAACAAAATGGGTTCTGAAATGTACACTCTTAAACACTTAATAGAAAAACGAGTGGAGAGAGGAAAAAAGGCACACTTGGTATTCGAGGACTTAGAAAAGGCTTGCAATTAGATTACCACTAAGTTAGTTACGGCCTAGAATGAAACAAAAAGTCAAGCCTACATAAGGGCTGTAAAAGTTCTCTGTGTATCATAAAAGCAGGAGACAGAGCATCTAAATTCCAACTACAGAAAGACTAGAACAGGGTTGCTAATTGGCACCGCTGATGTTTAAAATATATTTAAAAAAAGTTCTAAGAATGTGGAAAAGAAAATGCAGACGAATAGGGTTACCTACTTTTTGCGGATGGCCAAACTTTTCGATGCCAGAGATAGAAACGATACAAGTTATATACGTCGTAAACTACAAGATCTTATAAGTTAAGGTCAAGTAATAAATAAAAACAAAACAGAATATTTGTCAGTGGATGGTGACAGAAGTGGCTTTGGTTATGTACCTAACACTGTAAAATACTGCAAATTCTTTAAATACCTATGCGAAACACAATAAAAACAACTATATAAAATAGTATATTGGAGAGCATATCAACCTATGCTATGGCTTCAAAACTAGCTTTAAAATCACGTTTTTAAAGAAGTCACTTTTTAAAAATGGACCATATTAGAAATGTCAGAGTAATGAAGGAAAAAAGCGGTATTCTAGAAATAATAGAAGGCAAGCAACTGACACCTCCGGAATGTAAAAATACAGAGACGACAACAACAAAGTTTGCTGATAGAGGCGGTCGAGTACTCTATGGAAATTAGAGGACTGCAGATAAATGAGCGGATGGACCGACAATTATGGAATGCCATTAGCAAAAAACGGAATATATATATATATATATATATATATATATATATATATATATATATATATATATATATATATATATCATCTTTGAGTGAGAATCCGTACAGGATGAAAAGTTTTTAAAGTTTCTTCAAGGCGATGAAAGGTCTTGTACTATGGTTAATGCCTTCTTATACCTAGACTTAACGCAGTTCAATAACATACATAATAATAACAATACAATTTTAGACCTAGCTTTGTGTAATAACAGTTTTATATTAGATATATATATATATATATATATATATATATATAGATGTATATAGGATATATATTATATATAAAGGAGTAAATTTTGTTTTTCTCAGGAGTCCACACAGACCATTACAACATATAAAGTACAAAATCTTAAATTATAGAAAAAAAAACAGACTATATGGCTCTTAATCGGTCCTTGTCGGCAATTGAGTGGGAATATATATTTCAAAACAATCAATTGTTTGAAAAAACTAAAACTCATAAAAAATTTAAGAGATGTAAAAGAGACGAAAATTATATAGAGTTTTTTCGCTTACGAAATCTATTCAAGGTGTTAATTACAATAGATTTTGCCGAATATGTATGTGAAAAGTATAGAGATTGAGCTGGCGGAAAATATTAAAAAATTTTGGAATTTTATTAGTAGTAAAAAGAAAAGTCCGACGGCTGTATCTCATATTCTCCACCTTGAAGACAGAATAGCTAAGAATGGATCAGAAATTTCTGATCTTTTAGTTGACTTTTTTTGTGTGCCTAATAATAATAATGTGCCGAGCCCATGCTTTAAAGAGAATAATTGTCATACTCATGTTGACTATGATGGAATTCTTAAGTTAATTGACGATTTGGACTTTAAAAAAGTACTGGACCTGATGGTTTACCTCCATGCTTTATAAAAAACCGTTGATTTGATTAGGTCTGACCATTGCATTTTATGTTCAACTTGTCTCTGAGATCTGGAATATTTCCAGAGGAGTGGAAAATTCCACATATAACTCCAACCTTTAAGAATGCACAGAAAGATAACGTAAGTAAGTACAGGCCTTTAAGTAAAATTTGTATTTTTGCTAAAATTGTATATAATGATATAATGATATATATTATGTTAGAAATATAATAATTGAACAGAAGCATCGATTCTTCCCAAGAAGATCTCTAGAGACAAATACCATATGTTACACACAACTGATTTGTACAAGGGAGGGGGGAAACAGGTAAACTGCACTTACATGGACTTCAGTAGAACTTTTAATAAGAATGATCACAAAATATTGATTACGAGGCTTTCTGAGGTTGATGTTTGTGACAGTCTTCAGAAATGGGTATGGTCCTACATTTGTGACACTTTCTATCAACAAGTATTATTCGAAATTATTTCTAGCAACCTCGGGTGTCAACCAAGGCAGTCACTTGCGGTCTCTTTTCTTTATAATATATATTAGTAATATTCAAAGTTGTTGTCCAAACTCTAATTTTCTGTTATATACAGACGATCTAAAACTTTATACTTGTAACATAATAGATAACACAGAGGATTTTAAAATTCAAAAAGATCTTGACAGACTTTCTAAGTATTGTCCTGGCAACAGTTTTTTTTTTAAATATAACGAAGTGTTCTAGTAAAATATTCACGCGGAATGTTAACATCATTGAACATTCATATAACATTAGTAAAATCATTTTGACTAAAACTAATCAAATAAAAGACCTGGGAGTAACACTAGATTCTAAATGGTCCTTTAACGGACATTTTTATAAAATTACTAGTAAATCCAACAGGATGTTAAGGTTTCTTTCCAGGAATCCAAGAACTCTCGTTGGTATATATTTTGCATTTGCAAACAGTAAACTTTCATTTGCGTCAGTTATTGGAATCCACGCGGATTAATATCAAAAACAACTACGGAACATTTTGTTTAAAAGTTACATCATTGTTATAAAAATGTAAACAAAATTAATGTTAAAAAAGTCTTCATACACTCAAGAACTGCATTGAAAAAAAAACACCTTATAATCAGCCGCATTTTATCAAGCTATCTATTGCTCGCTAAACTGAAAACAAATGAATAATTTTCGGCCATACTTTATATCGTGTCACTTATTGCTTGTAATTTTGCAGTGGGTTTTCAAAGTAGTATTAGAAATGAGCTAAAGAAATTGTGAAATCCCATTTCAAGTTCGAAAGATTTGTAGAAAAATGGAAAATCGTTAAAAAGTAGCATGCTACTGTTCAGTACATTGTAAACCAGTATAAATCAATGGATTACTATAAAATTCGACCACGATCCGGTCTGTTAGGAAACCTCTAAACCATGTTCCAGAAACATAATATAAGAACATATCACAAAAGTTATAACTTATTACAACAAGACTTCACCATATTAAAAACTAAAACACACAAAAATAAAAAAAACACGTCAATACCTTTCTAACACATTAAATAGTCTTAAATTTAACAAAAGAAAAATACAGCGGCGTTGACCAATCACGAAAACAACTCTTGTGATTTTAATAAGGCAAAAATATTAAAATTGAACCAAACCAACATACCAGAATTTCTAGAAATGATTCATATTAAAAATAATAAAAATGCTATAAATGATAAAAAAGATATCAAAGGTTTGAGCAAAATATATTATAATATCATCCAGCAATATTAATTTCAAAACAAAATTACTTGATGCTACGCCAGCATATAATAAAACAGAAAAACCTATGGCTGTACTACCATAAATACTTTAACTACTACTATGTTACTACTACTATTACTAATTAAACAAAAAATAATACCAAACAAAGATAATAATAATATAAAAAAAATATATTACATATAAAGAATTCACCTTAGTGCTAATACCAAATTCAAATGTAACTGTCCATATAAAATGCTCCAAGTGATGTTCCCATGAATCGTTTTAGGTCAATTTTAATTTATATGTGTTCAGTATTTTAATACAAATAACAGAATCAATAATATTACATAGGATAAACATAATGTAAATAGGGATAATACAGCATATTGTTTAGTTTCAGCGGTTTGAGGTCGGGAATGTGAAGCTTTTCGGGTAGATGGTTGCAACATTCAACATGCTTAACAAGCACCCTGGTGCCCCCAATGAAAGCATTACACTCGGGTTAAAGCTTCAGTAGAGAATTAGTGTGCAAGCTTTAAATAATCGCCAACTTTATATTATACTAAAATAAAGCGATAGGTATGTATGGGGCAAATTTAAATTCTAAGTTTTAATTTGAAAAATTTATTGGAAAACAATTATTCCATATAAGTATTTATTTAATTTGCATAAAAATAAAAAGTGTCGATTATAGGTACGCGAAATTAATAGAACATACGTATATACAGTACTGCTTCAGCCACCATTAGGCTTCATGAATCAACATCAACATTTCGAATTGAAAGCGAAATTCAACAAGGAGGTACCTTAACTCCACAATTTTCTATAGTAACGTTGGAGTATGCATTTAAAACTTTCAACTGGGATAATATGGGAATTAGTGCAAATAGCAAATGTCTGAATCATCTTAGATTCGCGGACGACATCGTCCTGATTACAAATAATATGGGAAATGCAATAAAAATAGTAGAAGACCTAAAACGGGCTTTAAGAAAAACTGGTCTGAAACTTAACATGGAAAAGCCCAAACTCATGACTAATCTGGTGTTAAGTGAAGAGATAAACATATCTGGACAAACTATACAGCAAGTAGACGACTACAAGTATTTGGGGCACGAAATAAGATTGGGCAGAGACAATCAAACATGCAAGATCCAGAGAAGAATTGGGTTAGGGTGGGCAGCTTTTGGAAGACTACGTGATACATTTAAGAACAACGAGATACCTTTAAGTCTAAAACAAAAAATATTCGAGCAATGTGTAATTTCAGTCGTGACATACGGGCTGAAACTGTAACTCTGACAAGAAGACAATACAGAAATTAAAAGTAACACAGCTTGTAATGAAAAGGTCAATGATAGGTGTTACAAGAAGAGCTAAAATGCCGACAAGAATCATTAAAGATCGTACAAAGAGAGTAGATATTATAAAACGTATTACGGAGCTGAAATGAGGTGGGCCGGTCAAGTGGCGCACTTGTCGGACAATAGATGGACGAAGAGAATTGTCGAGTGGAGACCGCAGCAAAACAAAAGAAGCAGCGGCTGACCTTCTAGCCGATGGACGGACGACCTAAAAAGAATTGCCCAGAATGTATAGCGAAAGCACAATATCGAGGGGACTGGAAGGACTTGGAGGAGGCCTATGTCCAGCAGTAGACTAGAGAGGCTGGATGATGATGAAAAAAAAGTGTAAAAAAAGTATACAGTGAAAACTCCTTATTTGCGGGGGTTACGTTCCGTAAATATGTATAGGATATAGGGTTATAGAGGATAAGTTACAAAATGAAAAAATAATTTAAAAAAAAAATAGTTTTAATGAAATATTTTACAACTTAAGTTAATTATTATAATATAATAATACTGAAAACCCGAATAACGAAACCGTGAATAAGGAGCTTTGACTGTATTACACTTCAGAAAAAAAACCTCTTATACGACTTTCTCTTACGGGATTCTTATGAACAATTTCTTTTTAGAGATGAGCAGTAATCTGCCATTATATGTCGATTCCATCTCCTTGCTATCTTGTTTTCATCACTTTTATATCCTGCTGAAAGCGCTCTGCCTGTTCCTAGCTATAAGGACTCAAGATGTCGGGAAATTTGTCCAGTGGCTATGCATTCTTATTCTTACATTGGCTTCTAAAACGCTTAAGCTTTCTAACGTCCTTTGTACAATATTTAAAAATTTAGCACTCTATAGTTACCGGGGAAATTGATTGATTAAATACAGATATCAAAGTGCTCCAAGCTTTAGCTTCCGTACAAAATCGGTCATCGCAGCATTTTTCATGATCGTTCAAAGTTTAATTTTCCACAAAGAAGAAAATCAGATCTGCTTCTTTACGCGAGATATGCTATTTTTAAAATTTATAAAATTGATAAATTTAAACAAGGAATAAAAATGTCAGGTGTGGACAAATATGATGCATACTCATATACACAAATTCACTAAAAAAACCCACATACACATCTTGGCAGTTCCCTAGGTTGTTTGAGCAGCCGTAATTCGCATATGGCATCACCGTCGGTGGGGTAAGGGAGAACGTAGGCGTCGGAGCAGATCTGGGTGTTAACGGCTAGTGGCTTACATATGTTGTTTTGAAATGACAAGTAGAGTAATGAATCATTGATTCGCACAATATATTTTTAAGTTGTTGGTAATATGTCATGGGATAGGGTAGAGCTGGTAAGTAGTGTATGTTTCGGGGTCGGCTAAAGGAATTTTTAAAATAAAGATTATATTTGCTTCAGATTGGTAAGCTTCTAGTTCTATTACGTCTAGCGATATTTGTTGAATAAATAAGCAAAGGCCTTTTTTACTAGAGTTCGAGAAATTTCGTGTGGGAAAGAGACCAGTTCTCTCGGGGTGATAAATAAGATATGCAGTATTTTTAGACTTGCAAAGATTAATACATCTAACATGTCATTAAGCAAGTTTTCTAAAAATACATAGCTTTCCATCAGTGATACACATAAGTTTACCATTTTTATTCTACCCATCCATTTATGATCTGATATTTTATTAGCAGTTTCTTCATGGAAGAAGAGTCCTATGGTGTTATGGCGAATTGCGACATTGTGGCTGATAGTAACCCGAACAATCTGAAAGGAAAAATTTTGATTTATTAATCGTAGGGTTTTAATCGGTAAAAATTAATTTTGGAAATTTGTTTTGTTCCTAAGTTTATTACTTCTGCTAAGTTCCGAATATTTCTTGTATTTGAAAAGGGTCATTGAATTCGATTTATGCTTTATCTTTATTGCCGATTCCTTTACGTATACTTTGTCTTCAGGTTTTTATTCGCGAATTTTTTCGAAAATTGTTTTATGTGAGTTAACCTTCGCTTTTTCTTTTTGTCTCTCGATTTAACTCCTGCATTTGTATTCCGTGCGATTGTATGGGTTTCCAACATATTTGATTATTAGTGCTTTTTGATTATACATGGTTTCTGGTAGTTTACTAGACGTATAATTCATGGAGTTTAAAGCTGTTGGTTTTATTTTTTTGTATTATTGTAACAAATAATCACGTAAAAGAGAATAATAAAACTCTAAGCATTTCCGTCAAGAGGGCAGAGAACCATTGGATTGTGGGTGATGGATGTTGGAAAATGTCCATTTTCTGTCATAAAATTTGGATCGATCCCTCAGTGGCAAACCATGGTGTTGTAAAAACCCTTATAGGGTATTCATCATCAATGAAGATTTTTATTTTCCATAGGGTAAGCCTGAGTGAATTTAGTTAACTCATCTCGAATTATCAATGGGTAATTTCTAGTCGGGTACTTAAATATATCGATGCTAGTTCTTTCGAAAATATTTTTAGGTGTTTCTGTAATAACAAAAGGAGTACTAAGATTTTTCCTACAAATTTTTACTTTTTGACAAATTTCACAAATTTGTCTCCATCTTTTGTAAGTCCTAGTCAATTATATTTCGTTTTAATTCGTTTTGTAGTTTCGTTAATCTCTCGCTGTAAGTTGTTTTTTCCGTCATGATATTGGTCTAAAATGTTTTATTATCATATAAACAAACTAATTTGATCTTCGTCTGGAATCCTGACAATATTATCGCAGATTTTCAATTTTATATCTTTTTCTGTAAAACTAAACCAAATAATTTCTAATACGGGTAAGTTTAAATTATTTTCGATGTGTTTGCAACATTAAATGCATTTTGGTATTTATAAAAAATTTGCTACTACGTTTTTCAGATTAAATCTTAGAGGGATTATAAAGTATTTCTTGGCTCTGATTGTTTCGCTGGACAAAATATGTATTTGATGTTGCGAAAAATTAGTAGATTTTTCAAAAATGTAGATAACTTTGTAATGGAGATCTTCCGACTTGTTTTATCAGAAAAAAGTAACGATATTTTCTGGAGTTTTCTCTAATAATTAAGCATTTGAAGCTTAATAATCAATAATGGATTTAGTCTTATAAAGATTAACAAGTGTGATAAATTGGTCTTTAATCTTATCCAGATCGGACTGGTATTCGCTGTTTTCGTCATGGTCTTCATCTTCGTAGGTTTTCTGTACTAGGCGATGATCGCATGCCGTCATCTTCGGTAGTTGCATGTATATTACAGTTACGTCGGAAGTTCGCACATTCCTAAAAGTTGTTTACTTTTATTTAGGATGACGCGACCGCTTTTTTATTTGCCTTTGTAGGTTTGTACTTAATTTTATAATCGTAATCTTCTAGTTTTAAACGACACCTAGCTAGTTTAGTTTCTGGGTCTTTTATGGTAAAAAGTTATGTTAAGGGGCGATGATCTGTAATAAGAATCAATTTCCAACAGTACAGGCAAAATCGAAAGTGCTTCACAGCCTAAACAGTAGCAAGTAGTTCGCGTTCTATGGTGAAGTACTTAGTTTTTGGGGCATATAAGAGTCTGGACCCATAAGCGATTACTAAATCTTTACTCATTGAACCTTGGAAAATAACAGGCCAGTAGTAAATGTGCTTGAGTTAGTTGTTAACAGGAAGAGCTTTTGAAAATTTGGAAAAATAAGAATTGGATTAGAGATAAATTCCTTTTTTAGTTCTTTGAAAGATATCTTACACTCAGAGTCAAAATAATTTTTCAAAAAACGAGTTAAGAGTTTTGATGTGTTGGCAAAGTTTGAGATAAATGGACGGTAATAGCATGCTAATCCGAAGAAAGATTGAATATCTTTGGATTTCTTTGGTTCTGGGCATTCAATTTTGGATGGGTTGAGTTTAATGTCTTCTGGGGTGATAACGTAACTAAATTATGCTCTCTCTTTTCTCAAGAATTCACACTTATCAAGCTGAAGATGTCGTCCATGTATAGTAGACAATGTTCGTTTTGAATGCCAAAAAAAAAAATGTTTTCCATAACAGGCTGGAATGGGGATGGAGCATTTTTAAGGCCAAAGGGCATTTAGACGAAATTATAATGTTCGGTTTTTACAGAGAAGGAAGTTTTTTTGAATGTCTTTTGAGTCGATTTCTATCTGGTGAAATCCAGATGTAAGATCAAGGGTCGTAAAATACTCGTATTTTCCTAGCTGATCCAGTAGATAGTAGATATTGGGTAACTGATAACGGTCATTCACCCTAGACTTCATTAACTTACTATAATCGATGACTACGCGCCATTTTTGTTTATCAGAACTATCCAGTTTTTTTGGGGCAACCCACACTGGTGATGAGCAGAGTGAAACTAAGGAGGGATGATACCCCCATCCAATATTTTGTTAATATTTGATTTTACCTCTCCTTATATACTTGAGGGTACCTATAAGATTTGATAAAAACTGGACAGGCGTTGCTCGTATCGACTGAGTATTTATTTCATTCGTGAATGCCAGGCTGTCACTTTCGAGGTAAAAAATGTTCGCGAAGTCTGTACAAAAGTTACTTACAAGCTCTTCTTCTTCTTCATTTAAATGATCTGTTGAGTTGATTTTTTATTATAGAGATTATGTCGGGCTAGTGTTTCTCTCTATTATTTTCTGTATTATTATACAATGGTTTAGTGGTACTATATATCGGTAGTAAAATATTACCCCAGAAATCAACAATTTCGGGTATCGCGTTAGCGTTTCTGATTTAAGTAATTAATTCGCCGAGTTCGTCAACTTTTACTAATAGATTAGGAATTCTGACCATATCCTTTTCCTGCGCAAGTAGTAAGATGTCGGTGATTTAAAAATAACATTTTAATTTAAAAATCTGTTCGGTTCTAACTTCAATCGGAATTTCATTTTGTGTTGATGGTCCGAAATAATATTTTTATTTTTTTTTGTTCATCATCCACTATAACGTCTAGAGGCGGGGCCATTTTTATAGCCTTACGTTGGAGCGCTATTTTGTATAGCCCCAACTTTCTTTATTTTTAATAAATATTTTATTTATTAAATAGAAGCTGTTATTTGCCCCTTATATATATCTTAATTTCTGAGAATGGATTGAATGGATATTAATACTGAAAGAACAAAAGAAATTAGATATAAGCCAACTCATTTTTTTTTCTGGTAGAGAATATGGATAAGAGATAATTTTTGTACGTCTTTTAAAAATGAAAAAAAAATACTGACGGGTTATTTAGTTGTTAAAATAAGATTGTGCATCCTGAAAGAGAAAGCGACTAGTTCAGTGAAACACTACACATTTAAATAAAGAAGGTTTTATTAGCAAAATAAAAATTCCTAACTTTATTACTCACTTAAAAATTAGTTCTACTAAATAAAAACCCCTTAAGCTAGAAGAGTGTACACTATTACACAGAGTCTTTAAATCAGAATTACTAAATTTTTAATAAAAAGCTTGATAAGGCACGATATTAAAAGTTGAGTCCGCGAATTACGCGTGTTGAGTAGTCGTTGGAAACGCACTTGTCGACAGGAAGTGAGATATTTAGACTGGTGTGCTTATGACTTACAAATTGGTTTCTCCTCGTGGGTTTTCCATAAGTTATTTGGCCTCTCCTGGTGAGATTCTCATAAAAATATTGTCTCAGCCATTACCATCATAGTTTCATTTGGGTTGCTAAACACTTTTTGACCCAAAATGCCTTAGGATGAGCAGGATATTTCAAGCAAGGAAAAAGGCCTTAAAGTTGAGAGCTAGAATCGTTTACTGCACACTACATCACTGAGAAAAAAAAAAAGACTCTCTGGCGTGCTGGAGAAGAAAGCCACTACGGCCTACTGGCGGAACAAAGCCGTTACTGCTGCATAGTTTAAAAAACCACTACTGCTTCATGGTGGAAAAAACCACTACTGCTTCATGGTGGAAAAAGTCACTACTACTTCATGGTGGAAAAAGCCACTTCTGCTTCATGGTGGAAAAAGCCCTTCAAAATTCGAAATGGCTGCTTAAATATCTTCGTCCCTTCTCCTTGGGTCATACTTCCCAGCATGCAAATCTCGACGCGTTCAATGCGAACTAAATAAGTCAATTCGGCAACACGCGTTACACACTGCCGGTTTAAATTAAACTGCTCAAAGATTTAAAACATTGTTTGAAGCTACACTGCTCAAAAATTGAAATCACTGCAATAAATATAAAAATTTAATAAAATATAAATTATTCGGAGAAAAACAGTGTCGTAAGATGATATTAAAACCTAGGAAAAAATGAATGTTATACCAGTTATATAAAGTTTTCAAAAAATCTAAACCAAAAATTTTATCATATAACTAGATATCAATATATAGAAATATAAACTTTGTGAGAGTCACCAGTATTAAAAGGATTAAAAGTTGATTCCCGGATACAAAGTTTTTAATTGGTTCTACCTTGGATATGTATATTTTCTGGGGACCTTTGACGATACTTTTAATCTGTACTCTCCTTAAAAATTTATTAATAATTTAAACTCTTCTAAATAAATATAGATTTTTTTTGAACTAACAGTATGAAATTTTGATCCGGAAAGTTTACATTGGGGTCCATATCGTCTGAATATGTGTTTGTCAGATCTTTTAAAGGGTCTGTTAGTTGGCATGGCTCGTTTAGGAGTTCCTGTGGAACGTAGAGCTAGATAACATCCGGATAATTTTTATGGGGTATGGAGAGGGGGTAGGAGGGGGGAAGAGGGGAGGGGGAGAGGGAGTGCGGGAGGGAGAGAGTGGGAGAGAGAGAGATAATACAAGAGCTCAAAAATTAGTAATTAGCACAAAATTCACATTTTGTTATTGTAATTTTAATTTAACGTTATAGGAAATATTATTATTTATTATGAAAAGTGAGAATGCACAATATACATGCAAATCCACAGAAATTAGTAATTTTAGCACGAAATTTAGAATTCAAACGTAACTATTTAATATTATTAAACTTTTATCTTTACTATTACGCATTCATGTATTTGTAAAATTTTCCATTATTATATGTTAGCAGTCATATAGAGGAAAAATAATATTACGAAAAAGTTAAAACAGCAAGGTCCAGAAATAGTAATTTAGCACGAAATTCACGTTTTCTTATTGTAATTTCAAGTTAACTTTATAGGAAATAATTATTACTTATTTTGAAAAGTTAAAATACATATACATATAAAATGCATATACATATAAAATGCATATACATATAAAATACATATACTTAAAATACATATACATTCGAATCCAAAAAATTAGTAATTTTATCACGAAATTCACATCTTGTTCATAGATGTTCGTTTTAAAATAAGAAAGTAGTCGTAGCAGATGCTGCAAATATTATATATGTGATAGGTGTATTATTCTATGACAGTTTTGGTTGACCTTATAATTTTTTTCAAAAGAGTTCTCATTCGATGTAGATTATATTATTATAAAATGAAACGTTTAATATTTTGCTTTTTGTTTTATTTACTATCAATTTCAATCATTATCAAGATAGTAATAATTACACCTAGATTGAGACTGAATGCATAACATTTGGAAAATATATTTAGAGGAACTTTTTAAATTTATTACTAGAAAAAACTATTTAAAAAAACAAAAATGTGATATATTGTTTGATTTGTTGGATTAAACAAGCAAATATTATATTTGTTTCGAGTAATCAGAGTGTGTTTAATTGTTTCCTCAATCGAATATTGTATATTTTGTCCCTCATGTCATAATAATTGAATTTAACTTTACCTGTTTAAAATGTGGTTATAAAGTTAAAAAATGTATAAATAGTTATTATAAAGCCAGAGTTAGAATATTCAAAGTTTGTAAATACTGTTTAATTAATTATGTATATACCATTTAACCAGCCAAATGTAATATCTTTTAGAAGTTAAGTTTAGTCTTATTATAAACCTCTTCGAAAATGGTCGCGAGACCGAAACACGTGTCAGAAGTAATGTGAGTAAATTCAGTGAAACAGTTATACTGTATTTTATTTTAAAAAGTGTAAATATTAAAGTGTTTCACCTAGAGCCCACCGCAAACTCTATAAATTTTATCTATTTATTACCCTCAGTACATATACATATTCCGTTAGAATTATAACTAGAAAGTAAGTTTAGAGTGTAACTAAAACACAACTTTATTTTATATATTATTAGTTGTTGTTTTGCCAGTTTTTTATTTTTTTGTTAAGAACAAAATTGTTCAACGTTGACATTTGATAATTATATACTATATATCTTATTAAACATTTTATCCTTTTTTATCAAAATAAGTAGGTTTCTTCTTCTTTCTGTTCAAATACTACTTTTATACACAGAGTTTTTATAGTTTATTTTAACAAAAATATAAATTTTGGTTTACCTCATATTTTTTATTTTTTTTTTAAGTTCTAATTCGATGTAGATTATTTTATTATAGAATAAAACCTCTAAATATTTATATATTTAGAGGAAATTGAAATTTTTTTTAATGCATTACCCGAGAAAACTGTCGAAAAAAACGAAAATGTGATATATTGTTTGATTTGTTGGATTAAACAAGCAAATATTATATTTGTTCCGTGTAATCAAAGTGTGTTTAAATGTTTTCTCAATCGAAGATTATATATTTTGTCCCTTATGTCATAAAAAATACATTCAAATCAAATATTTATTAAAATAAATTGTTTTAATATTAGTTAACTCCTTCTATACCCTTAGAGTTTTTACAATTTATTTTAACAAATATATAAATTTATATGATTGATAATTAAGAACACATTATTTTATTCACCAGTTAATATAATTATGGAAATTAAGCTAGGGCTACCATATACATTATTAATTAAACAGTATTTACAATATTTGAGTATTCTAACTCTGGCTTTATAATAACTATTTATACATTTTTCTTAACTTTAATCATATCTTGAAGATATAAAGTTCAATTCTTCAATTTCCATTTTAGAATTCTCTGACGTTGGTTCTGCCTTTTAAAAATGAACTTAGAGCCTTTCTTTTTTTAACTAATATTAAAACAATTTATTTTAATAAATATTTGATTTGAATGAATTTTTTGTGGCATTAGGGACAAAATATACAATATTCCATTCCATTCGACGAAACAAATATAACATTTGCTTGTTTAATAAATCAAATCAAACAATATATCACATCTTCGTTTTTTTCAACAGTTTCCTCGGGTAATGAATTAAAAATGATTCAGTTTCCTCCAATTACATTGTCCAAATGTGATGCATTCATTTTCAATCTAGGTGTAATAATTATTATCTTGATAGAATGTAATTTTTAAAATTGAGAGTAAATAAAGCAAAAAACAAAATATTAAAGGTTTTATTCTATAGTAATATATTCTACATCGAATTTAAAAAAAAAAGGTAGGCCAAAATTGTCTTAGAATAATAAAGCTGTGACATACAATATTTTCAGCATCTGCTACGACTACATTCTGACTTTAAAACCAGCATCCATGAAGAAGATGTGACTTTCGAGCTAAAATTACTAACTTTTTGGATTCGAATGTATATTATGCATTTTAACTTTTCATAGTAGGTAATAATTATTTCCTATAACGTTAAGTTAAAATTACAATAACAAAATGTGAATTTCGTGCTATATTACAAATTTTTGGACTTTATTGTATTAACTTTTTCGTAATATTATATTTCTTCTATATAACTACTAATAATGATAGAAAATTTTACAAATACATGAAAGTGTAATAGTTTAGGATGACACGATGACAAGATACGAGTTTAATAATATTAAATAGTTACGTTTGAATTGATTTTAGACGTTTTCTCTACTCTTATTTTTTATATTTTTTCTACAGATTGATAATAGGATAACATATTTGTCTCTATTTTCCAAGAGTGTTCCTTTTCATTCGAAACAGTCCTTAAGATTTGCAAAATTTTTCGCTTCATTTTTTAATTGTTGGTGTTAATCTTTTTGACACTGTTTCAAATCATTATCCAATTGATAGGTTTCATGTGTTAGATAGGTAAAATTATTTTTAAAATTTGTAATTTCTCTTTCATGATCTGCAATTAATAAATATGAAACGTTTTTAATTATAATTATATATATATATATATATATATATATATATATATATATATATATATATATATATATATATATGACAAATAAAAAAACGCTACACAACCACTCGATTTCGTTTTAGCTTCCTTTAATTCCATATCTATATCATGATCATTTGTGATAATACGATTATAATTCTTCAACAAAATATAAACTTCTGCATATTTTTGTAACACTCACATCAAAAATAACCAGTTATAAATTAAAAACACATATATCCTTGTTTATTCATCCAAAAATAATAATGCTTCCCACCAAAGTCAAATAAAGTTCTTGACTTTTATTTCAAAACAAAAACACATTCTTGAAACAAAAATGGGAATTTAGTATCAAATTACTAATTATTTGGGATTCGAATATATATTATGCAGTTTAACTGCATGATATACTATTTTAAAACAAACCTCCATCAACAAAATATGAATTTTGTGGTAAATTACTAATTTTTGAACCCTTGTATTTTTTCGTAATATTATGTTTCCTCTATATATATATATATATATATATATATATATATATATATATATATATATATATATATATATATATACATATATATATATTTTTTTATGGGTCTAGCACACGTGCTGCAGGGAAGTCCCTAAAGCGCTCCAGGAGCGGCACGTGTGACCTCCTGCTGTCTGCGGATATTCTCCTGAGGAGCCGATGTCCGAGCGTTCAAGGTGAATGAAGAGACAAGCGTACTGTCATCTGCAAAGCTGTATATTGGCTTCCCGGTCTTTTTCAGCAGATCGTTAATGTAAATGATGTAAATGAGAAAGAGAGTAGGAGACAGTATGGAGCCCTGGGGCACACCGGCGTTGATAGTGAAGGTGTTAGAAAGAAATCCGTCGACTGCCACTCGTAAAGAACGCTCTCTGAGGAAACATGAGAGCCACAAACAGAACCTTTCAGACATACCATAAGAGCGTAACTTAGCGAAAAGTCTATCGTGCCAAACACGGTCGAATGCCTTGAATATGTCAAGAGGAACCGCTCGAGATTCTCCAAAGTGTTCAATTGCGTTGTTCCAAACATGTGTTTGAAGATCTTCTGTTGATCTATGTTTACGGATATATATATATATATATATATATATATATATATATATATATATATATATATATATATATATATATATGTATGTATATATATATATATATATATATATATATATATATATATATATATATATATATACCCTCAGGGGCTAGGGGAATCCCAGGATTCTCCTAGTACGGGCATTGACGATCCCGAGGTACCTGAGTCATGTTGTGCTGTCTTGTGTTGTCCAGATTATATGTTACAAAAACGTAATCTTAAGGTGTTTACTGTGCCAAGAAGATGAATCGCTCAGCGTTTATGAGTCGCAAACGGTTCCCCCAAATACCGGGCGCCCTCCGGGAGTAAGTAGCCTTGCTGTGGCATCCAGGCTCTGCCGCAGTCGACCCTTCTTTCCTAGGATACTCGTGGGAACACTATGTCAAATAATAATAATTATAATAGTGATAATGGCAGGGTGTTGAAGAGGCGGAGCCCTGTCGTACAAACAGCTACAGCACCACCACAACAACAACAACGACAAACGATCCAACCAACCGCCTCAGCCGAAACTACTCCCGATAGTTTTACCAGATCCGACATTGTAGGTGATGGAAATTGCCTTTTCCGTGCGGTTAGCTTACACTTATATGACCACCAAAACCATCATGAAAGACTCCGAGAGGTTGCTCTAAGATATATACAACAAAACTGGTCGGAACTTAACACATTTTCATTAATTGGGGACGACGCGACGATATGAAAGACTTCAAAAACTACTATAACTATATGAGGGAAAATGGCACCTATGGAACAAGCCTAGAGATACTTGCCCTCTCGGAAACCCAGAATAGCAACTTTCATATCTTCTCAAAACAACGAAGAACAAGAGATACAAAAATAACTTTTAGGTATAAGCCAACAATAAGAAGCACAAGAAAACACACCGAAACTATTTAACTTCTACTAACAGGCAACCCAATGTCGGGACACTTTGAGCTTCTGACACCACAAAACACTAAAAACATCCCAAACAACAGTAGACCAATAAAAGAAGCATCGGGCGAGCGACGTAACGGTCGAGGACGTCGCGGGAAATGGCAGCTCGACCAAAACGATGAAGACCGGGCAACTAAAAATGGACCTGCCAAAATTGTTGTGCCGGCGAGTAAGCCGACACCCACCAAGGCGGGAAAATCAAAGCAACGCATGAGTTACACTACAGGAACAAACGAACACACCATGCGTTGCTTTAATAAAAGCACAAGTCCTGACAAAGAAACCCCTGAGAAGGGAATCACTCGCCGCCTAGACCCACCACCATCAATCCCAAACGCAACCAACGAAGTATTTAATCAAAAACTCCCGCAACGACAAAGAAATCCCAACAGCACAAAACCAAAATTCAGAAGGCAAATAAGAATAGAAAACAAAATCAACAACATCAGGAGATATCTAGGACACCTTACCCAGTTTATCAACGGGAACGTGCCCAAACGAGTCACACAGAGTATAGACAAAATCAAGTTCGGGTCTCCCGACAGAACACTGCCAGGAATCCTGAATACTTTGAAACAAAAATTATCCGTATATGCCGCAAGACTCCGTAGATACAAAGAACCAAACAAGAGGAAAGACACCAACAACCTCTTCCGAAGAAGCGAAACACAGTTCTACCGGAAAACTATGCACAGCAAACAAACAGCAGTGACCGAACCACCAAACAAACAAGAACTCACAGATCATTGGAAAAGTATCTGGTCAGAACCCAAACTACCCAATAATAACACCCCCTGTATCAAAGCCAAAGAAGGCAAAGATAAACATGTGACAGAACAGGAAAATTTCACATTAACTACTGTGGGACCAAGGAGCATGATGAGGCGCCTGGATGTTCCGGAGGTAGAATGACCCCCCGTTCAGATTTCCGAGTGGGGGCTGGTTCGGGGGCGTTGACTTGCAGACATCATAATTTTAAGATAGATTTTTGCAACATACGAGATTTAAACTCGAACATAAATTCAGTGCATCAACACCTGCAATCAAATAAACCTCATGTACTCGCTCTATGTGAAACCAAGATCAGTCCATCGACCAGCACGGTCAACTATCTTTATCCTGGGTACGACTTCTATTCCCGATTTAGGCGTAACTTTGAAATCTGTCTTTTTGTCAGAAGCGACCTCTCTTGTCAACGAGAAGAAGCTCTGGAGCCCCCAAACTTTGATGTTATGTGGTTTAAAATAACGACTCAACAAACCACAAGGTTCATCTGTATCCTGTATCGACCACCAAGTGATACCAATTTTCGAACACTTTTTGCTTCTCTTGCAGACACCATCGATCATTTACAAATTAACTATCCAAGTGCCGAAATTGCCATCCTGGGCGACTTTAATGTCCACAATATCAACTGGCTTAAATATTCAAATACTACCGACGAACAAGGTCGTGAAGCTGAATCATTCTCAATCAGTAATGGCTTAACTTTGACGACTATTGACGAACCAACACGGATCCCTGATCGAGACGGGGAGTTCGCCAGTCTTCTTGATCTGTTTTTAACCACCAATCCGGAGATTTACACGGTCACCGTAAATCCGCCGTTAGGTTCTTCCGATCATAAACTGCTTTCGACATCGAGTATCCCGCCAATCAGTGACAGAGAGGTGCCTAGGCCGGGCAAGATTTGGCACTACAAATCTGCTAAATGGGAAGATCTCATGGAATACTTTCGAACTTTCCCTTGGATTGACGTTTGTTTTCGATCCGATAACCCATCTGACTGCGCCAGGAGGTCTCCGATGTTATTTTGGCTGGTATGGAAGCTTACATCCCTTTTTCGAAGAAATGCTCCTCCAACGGCAAGCCTTGGTTCGACCGAAAATGCAAAGAAACTGTTGCTTCTAAACATATTGCCTACCGACAATGGCGTGAAAATCCTAACACCGTAAATCGTAACATCTTTGTTGGTGCCCGGAACAGATGCAAGGAAATTATCGACGAAACCAAGAAGGCACACAATCAACGAACTAGAAACAAACTTCTCGCTTGTCCCAACAATTCCAGGTCCTTTTGGGCAGTCGCTAAGGCAGTTAGTCAAAATTTTACCAAATCCACCATACCACCACTCACACGGCCAGATAATTCCATTGCAACTACACCTGTTAAGAGAGCGAACTTGTTAGCTCAACTCTTTGCTTCATATTCTACTGTCGATTTCCAAGGAAAAACACCACCTACTATTCCCACATTGCAGTCAAGGATGCCCGATGTTGTCTTCAGACAGCGCATCATAAAGCGTATTTTAATGAAGCTAGAGACCAAGAAGGCTTCTGGCACTGACGGAATACCTGCCATAGTTCTCAAAAACTGTGCAAGGGAACTAACACCAGTTTTCTGTAGACTTTTTAACCTATCCTACAGAAAGGGAATATTTCCGTCCTGTTGGAAATGTGCCACGGTTCAGCCGATACCTAAAAAAGGCAAATAACTACCGACCAGTTGCACTATTTTCAATAATATCGAAAGTCATGGAAAAGGTTATCAATGAGCATCTTCTAAAATATCTTGAACGATTCAATATTATTAGCGTTCACCAATATGGTTTTCGTAAACATAGATCAACAGGAGATCTTCTGACTTATGTAACACATGTTTGGAACAACGCAATTGAACACTTTCGAGAATCCCGAGCGGTTGTTCTTGACATATCCAAGGCATTCGACCGTGTTTGGCACGATGGACTGTTAGCTAAGTTACGCTCTTATGGTATGTCTGAAAGGTTCTGTTTGTGGCTCTCATGTTTCCTCAGAGAACGTTCTTTACGAGTGGCGGTCGACGGATTTCTTTCTAACACGCTCACTATCAACGCCGGTGTGCCCCATGGCTCCATACTGTCTCCTACTCTCTTTCTCATTTACATTAACGATCTGCTGGAAAAGACCGGGAATCCAATCTACAGCTTTGCAGATGACAGTACGCTTGTCTCTTCATTCACCTTGAATGCTCGGACATCGGCTGCTCAGGCGAATATCCTCAGACAGCAGGAGGTCGTTCAACTTAACAAAGACCTGGAAGAAATTGTATCTTGGGGTGACAGTAACCAAGTGAATGTAACGCTATGAAAATCCAGGCGGCAGTTTTTTCTAAAAAAGTTAACAACATAGTTATGTCGGGGCACTCCATTCCCCTAGCATCGTCGCTCAATTTGTTGGGCGTTAGTTTGGGAGCAAATATGTCCTGGCATGAACATGTTGCAGGCATAGCAAGGAGAGCTTCTCAAAAGTTGGGAATGTTATTTAGAACCAGAAAGGTTTACACCCCACAACAACTGTTAATTATTTACAAAGCCCAAATTCGACCAACTAGGGAATACTGCTCCCACGTTTGGGGCTCCGCTCCCAAACATACAGTGCATTTGTTGGATTCTGTTCAGAGAAGAGCGGTCCGTCTGATTGGGGACCCGGAATTGACCGGCGGCCTTGATTTGCTGGAACATCGAAGAACGGTTGGCGACTTGAGACTGTTCTACAAGTATTTTCATGGAAAGTGTTCGAAGGATGTAGCCCGCTTAATTCCTCCCAAAGCGGTGCATGTTAGAAATACACGTCGCGCTGGTGCTTCACATCCGTATGAGGTTCAGCTTGTTACTCCGCGTACAACGCTTTTCAAGCAATCTTTTATATGGAGAACGTCATCCCTTTGGAATAATTTGCCCAGCGCTGTGTTTCCCACCGAGTACAATTTACAGCGATTCAAGAACAACGTGAATCGCTTTTTCCGCACTCATGCCGCTTCTGGAGCGCTTTAGGGACTTCTCTGCAGCACGTGTGCTAGACCTATAAATATATATATATATATATATATATATATATATATATATATATATATATATATATATATATATATACAGGCAGACAGAAAGCATTTAAAAGATCTTGTTTCATCCCCAAATCAAGGTAGTTCAGTTCATTTAAAAAAAGTAATAATCTTTCATTCCAAAGTGAAAGTAGGTCAATGGAAATGTAAACCTTGATAAAATTGAAAACTATTTTAAAAAAATGTATTCAAATATTACAAGCATTCTTGTTTTTCCAATGCCGTTTTACTTGTGGAAGGAACTGAAAAGTGTAATTTTTTAGGAAATTTCCGAATGAATATTGAATTCCTAATATTCCTATTGGATTGGAACCAAAATTGAGTCGATTTCCATCAATTCCCGACTGTTTTTTCGACTAGGACAATCCAAATCCATGGCATAGTTGAAATAGAATTTTATTAGAAATTTTAAGCATAAGATAATATAAATTTTTCTGTTATGGATGAAGTCATATACAGTTTTATTGACATAATAATTTCTAATGTATTTGTATTGCTATCCACATAGGGCAACGGAATAAAATTCTGTAATAATTATTTATTTATGTTTTTTAATGTCAGTTGTCACCCATCACTACTAAGAATAATGTTTACAAATAAGAATTTTTAATTGTTGAAAATTTAAAAAAAAACTCTTCTTTACAAGTACTACTTGTAAACATATCTTATTAAAACCTAAAGTAGTATTCTTATTTTTGGTATTCATTGTGCTTTTTATTATGACTTTAAATTATTTTTTAACTATAAAAAATATTTAAAAGTAATGAAAAATACTATGTAGAAACATAATTTCCTTGGTCATTTTATACAGAAATTGCATATTTGCCTAATTTTTTTATTTGATATTTTTTTCCAAATGAGACTTTTTATTATAAAATTCTTTTTTGTTACAAAAATATACCATAATTATGGTTTATTTTAGACTCCTAAAACATTTAACCGCCAGTTACATTGAAATATATATATATATATATATATATATATATATATATATATATATATATATATATATATATATATATATATATATATATATATTCAGTAAAAAACAGTAATTTTATTCATCATTTTGTTCGTTTTATTTCAATCAATCTAAACAAAAATATAATATAATACATACTTTGTACAAATTAAAAATATGACTGTGGTGGTGTATTCGAGAAAGACAGTTTAATAATCAATTTGTAGCACAATAACTTTGCTCAAAATTAGGTATATTTTTATATTCACATATTAAATTAAGATTGCACTGTCAAAACAGTGTTGTCGTTTATAATTTATAATACCTGTTATTGCATTAAACACTATAAAAATTCCAGGTAAGGGAAGTGCTCTTGAGAATAGCAGAGAAGGAGATGTTAAAAAATCTTGGATTTGGCATATAGAGTCTGGAAGACATAATAAACTTTTAGAAAATATTTGGATATGCTTGGGCTTTCAGGTGTATTGTAAGCTAGGTTTGTAACCTTAACAAAGTGCTGGCGATAGAGATGACTCACTAACTAGGGAATACTGCTCCCACGTTTGGGGCTCCGCTCCCAAACATACAGTGCATTTGTTGGATTCTGTTCAGAGAAGAGCGGTCCGTCTGATTGGGGACCCGGAATTGACCGGCGGCCTTGATTTGCTGGAACATCGAAGAACGGTTGGCGACTTGAGACTGTTCTACAAGTATTTTCATGGAAAGTGTTCGAAGGATGTAGCCCGCTTAATTCCTCCCAAAGCGGTGCATGTTAGAAATACACGTCGCGCTGGTGCTTCACATCCGTATGAGTTCAGCTTGTTACTCCGCGTACAACGCTTTTCAAGCAATCTTTTATATGGAGAACGTCATCCCTTTGGAATAATTTGCCCAGCGCTGTGTTTCCCACCGAGTACAATTTACAGCGATTCAAGAACAACGTGAATCGCTTTTTCCGCACTCATGCCGCTTCTGGAGCGCTTTAGGGACTTCTCTGCAGCACGTGTGCTAGACCTATAAATATATATATATATATATATATATATATATATATATATATATATATATATATATATATATATATATATATATATATATACAGGCAGACAGAAAGCATTTAAAAGATCTTGTTTCATCCCCAAATCAAGGTAGTTCAGTTCATTTAAAAAAAGTAATAATCTTTCATTCCAAAGTGAAAGTAGGTCAATGGAAATGTAAACCTTGATAAAATTGAAAACTATTTTAAAAAAATGTATTCAAATATTACAAGCATTCTTGTTTTTCCAATGCCGTTTTACTTGTGGAAGGAACTGAAAAGTGTAATTTTTTAGGAAATTTCCGAATGAATATTGAATTCCTAATATTCCTATTGGATTGGAACCAAAATTGAGTCGATTTCCATCAATTCCCGACTGTTTTTTTCGACTAGGACAATCCAAATTCATGGCATAATTGAAATAGAATTTTATTAGAAATTTTAAGCATAAGATAATATAAATTTTTCTGTTATGGATGAAGTCATATACAGTTTTATTGACATAATAATTTCTAATGTATTTGTATTGCTATCCACATAGGGCAACGGAATAAAATTCTGTAATAATTATTTATTTATGTTTTTTAATGTCAGTTGTCACCCATCACTACTAAGAATAATGTTTACAAATAAGAATTTTTAATTGTTGAAAATTTAAAAAAAAACTCTTCTTTACAAGTACTACTTGTAAACATATCTTATTAAAACCTAAAGTAGTATTCTTATTTTTGGTATTCATTGTGCTTTTTATTATGACTTTAAATTATTTTTTAACTATAAAAAATATTTAAAAGTGATGAAAAATACTATGTAGAAACATAATTTCCTTGGTCATTTTATACAGAAATTGCATATTTGCCTAATTTTTTTATTTGATATTTTTTTCCAAATGAGACTTTTTATTATAAAATTCTTTTTTGTTACAAAAATATACCATAATTATGGTTTATTTTAGACTCCTAAAACATTTAACCGCCAGTTACATTGAAATATATATATATATATATATATATATATATATATATATATATATATATATATATATTTCAGTAAAAAACAGTAATTTTATTCATCATTTTGTTCGTTTTATTTCAATCAATCTAAACAAAAATATAATATAATACATACTTTGTACAAATTAAAAATATGACTGTGGTGGTGTATTCGAGAAAGACAGTTTAATAATCAATTTGTAGCACAATAACTTTGCTCAAAATTAGGTATATTTTTATATTCACATATTAAATTAAGATTGCACTGTCAAAACAGTGTTGTCGTTTATAATTTATAATACCTGTTATTGCATTAAACACTATAAAAATTCCAGGTAAGGGAAGTGCTCTTGAGAATAGCAGAGAAGGAGATGTTAAAAAATCTTGGATTTGGCATATAGAGTCTGGAAGACATAATAAACTTTTAGAAAATATTTGGATATGCTTGGGCTTTCAGGTGTATTGTAAGCTAGGTTTGTAACCTTAACAAAGTGCTGGCGATAGAGATGACTCACTATTTCGTATATTAGATTATTATGAGTGTATATGCTAAATATGAAAATTTTCAAAAACTTCTATGCTATATTCCTAACTTTACTACAATGGTGAAATTTTATAAAAAATGTTAAAATGCTGTACCTGCAACAAGAAATTTGCAAAAACATATTTATTGGGTACTAAATATATGCTTAAGTTAAAAATAACATAAAAAAATTTGTATCTAGTTACTTATTTCTATGATTCTATGATGAGTTCCTCCTTCTTGAATTTTCTTACAAAGACTTTTGACCTATCAGTCAAGAAAAATATGAAGATCTGCTGTCTTTGAAACAATGTTATTCATTAGGAGCTCAGATTTACTATCAGACATTTATATATGAGACTAAGAATAATAAATGATTAATGGACAATCCTCATTTTGTACTACGTTTAAGTAGACATTCCTGGGTTTTACACATTTAAATGTGTATTTACGAGTAGACTAATTCTTTTTTCAAAGTTTATGATTAAAAATGGATGTAGTAACAGTAACAGTATAGACTTTGAGTAGTAAAAGGTTATAGACTTTCAAATATTTGATTACGTTTTTCTCTAAATAAACTAATTTGGTCTATACTTCTTTTTGTCTGTATCCTTAAAATGAAGAAAGAGAAACTTTCTCACTGCTTTTAAATTAATGTTCTAGAAAATAATTATTATTTATTATGAAAAATTAAAATGCATCCGAATCCAAGAAATTAAGAAAAAAAAATGTTTAACACCAAACAGAATGTATATTTCGCGCCAATTGACTAATTTTGAATTCTGACTTATATTACACGAATCATATTGTGAATTTATTTTTAATCTCTTACTTATTTGGTTTTTGATATATTCTAAATAATGTTTTTCTTGTTTTAACAGTGGAACAACGATGAATCTGAAATTTCCTTGCGTTCTACATAGCTTGATTGCGCTCCCCGTAAAAAAAAAATATATTTAGACTATTTTCACATCCAACATCTAACCGTTTATTTCATCATTTTATTTTTAAACTTTGTAACATCCAACGTTTTTTCTATTTCGACAATCTTATCCACCAGACAATCCATTTTCATTGTGAACATTTCATTTCCAAATTATTTTAACAAGCTTCTTTAGCGTAAATGCTAAAAGCATCCGACCATATGACAAAGATTGGCAGTTTGTATCCTACTAATGAACTTGGAATTTTTTAATTTAAATAAAATATTATGTTAATTACCCTCATAAAGTCTAGTGAAATCTAAAGTCGAAGATTTCTACACATAGTTTTGGGAACACTGTCTCATAACACCCTTTTGGCAGCTAACCTAACCTCATTACAACTAAAAATAGTCTAGGCAGCCCAAGAACTTCTTCAATCTGCCAATGGGTCAAAAAATTTCACAAAAATGGGTCAAAAAATTTCACAAAAATTGCAGAATTTAGGCCCCATGCCTTTTCTTATCTGATTTTGCGGCTGAACTGGTATAGCCTTTTCCACTTACTCATGTTTAGAAATATTTCTAAAATATTTTGATTGCAATTATAAAATAATATTAATTCTAATTTATTTTTTCTAATGTCAAATAAATATAAAGTTAGGATTTCATGTGATCGTAGAATTCGGCACAACTGTACATCTCGTCAAAAGTCGATGGCACACAGAGTATTAATCATATGGAAAACAGTTGATTTACAGAATTCTATAATGCATAATGCCCCACTATAGGTGCATGTTGTTTGATCGATAGGCTAAATAAATTTATAACTAATTACAAGAGAGTCAGCTCTATTGCTTTGTTGGAAGGTGATATTAAATTGATTATGTAAGTTGATATTGTCCTCTTTTAAAACCAAATGAAGATTATCTCGTCATCATTTCAATAATAAAATAGACAGCTCATAGAGTTTCGGAAAGTCAATATAACAAACTGACTTATGTCAGTTCTGAAGCATTCTTTCAAAATAAAAAGCGAGTTAGATACTTGTTAACAAAATGTTACATTAAAGTATGGTTTATATTTTAGCAAACAATATATGTTAATTAGTTGCTTAAAAAGGTTATGGTACTAAACTGCATATTTTATAAACATAATATTAGGTAACATTCATTTTGTAAATATTTGACATCATGGAGCATAAATCATTTTGGCTGGCATTTAAGTTTTGCAATAAAAATCTGGTGAACCCTGCAAATATAAAACAAAATATAGCAAGGATATCCATAGCCCTATAAAAAATTAAACCTTCATTAAATTATAAAACAGAAAACTTCACTATTGATGCTATACCATACATTCGCAAGAATTTTTAGATCTAAAATGCCCTCGTCCTTCATACTGACTTTAAACAATGATAATACATTCCGACATTACTCCGTTTAATAAACGCTTGGGATAACTTATTAACTTTACAATTCTTTTATCAGCTAATCGATTCTCGTTTCATAATAACAACAAAAATATCAAATCGTATATTTAATTTTCAGAGACACAGTGTAGCTAGTACATAGAAACTGAAGTCCAAAGCATGAAATATATTTAACCTTCATTATGTAATAAAAACTCTTTCTCATAGAAATATGAAGCTTTAAAAGTTTGCTTTATGACCATTACAAAAAAAATTACGAAATGATGGTTCCAATTAACTTGCATCTAGAAAGTTGTAAAAGAAATATTCTCACAAATTTTTGCCCTACAGGTTTATATTTTTAAACTTTATATAGGAAATAATTAATTCTAATAATAATGTTTTTCTTCATTGCAGAAATCAGCCGTATACCACTGCGATGTAAGGCAGTACGGCCAGCGAACTTAAAGGTGCCACGATTAACATCAGTGACTCACATGGGCCCAAATTGTTCCGATAGCCCACGTAATATCGGAAATGTCGGGTGGCGATGGGTCAACATCTCAGCATTAACTTGAAAAACCCATTATTACGACGAACAATAAGGTAGAAGTTCCTGATAAACCATCTCGATCGGATAGAGATGATTAGCAAGGTGGAGGAGTTGCAAGATGGATGCCCTAGATAACGACCCTTGGATCCAAGGACGCTTCAATTGGACTGATAAACACAGGGATGACTTGTATGACTGCCGGTGAATTTGAGAAGAAGACTCTTTCAAAGTGACTCATGGAGCCTACATTTATTTTGTATTTCGCTGCATCCTCTTTTATTTGCTCTACTCTAAACAGTGAGTATAATTGTGGTCCACCAGGAAATCACAGGCATAAGATCAATGGTCTTATGCCTTATTTTATTTGAATGACCTTGAACAAGACCTAAATTAATCATTTAGATTAGTTTGGAGTGGAAAAATGTGCCATTGTGAAGGTCGATAGGGGACGCTCTCATGAACGTCCACCATTTAGATACGAAGAAACTATCTAGGAATTGTGCAAAATCGCATGTAAGATACAACTGTTAAAATAGAACTCTGTAGCAAGTATAGGAAACGACTAAAAAAGATCTGGTCGTCAGAACTCATAAGAGGTAATAAAGTTGCAGCTACACATATTCTAGCTGTGCTGATTCTTTTCTATTCCTTTGGAGTAGTGAAGTGTACGAAAGAAGAACAGCGAGATTCTGAAGTTAGTACTCAATCTCTGTTCCTAGAACATACTTTTCACGTCATCATCGTGGAAGGGGACTTAACATAGAGTGTTTGCATAATCGAATTTTCGTGGGACTAGTAGTGTAAGATTGCAGAGTTCTGATTCTCTTTTCGAATTAGTCTGCCACCATAACCAGAGGGCTGCAAATGGCGTTGCGGAACAACTTGGCGTGCCAATAAGCATCTTAGATTTTGAATCACCTCGACTTAACACAGTTATTAGAATATCAAAACAACAACAATTTTATAGGCATCACACAGAAAACCTCCAATATGAGGTGTTTTGTTGGGACCGATTAGCTGCAGCTATAGGAAAAACTAACACTTAATTTTCTACAATCAGCAGCGAGTCTCATTTAAAATATTGAGCGTCTGGGCCTCAGTGAATATGTGTAGGAGACTATGCAGAAGGCAGTACTATCGGCAATACCCTGGAATGTACAGAAATTTGTCTGAAATGTACAAAGTCACCCAAGCCCTGATAATATGCAAATGCCCCCCCCCCCCCCCACATGATCAATCCTTATAACAGCTAAGTATATCTTGGATAAGTCGATGTTTCTCGACCAGAGAGTCTGAGACACGTATGGCTAAATGTATATGTAATAATAATATTATTTATGAAAATCATATATCTACATCCTGAGACTTAGGAGTCTTTGAGCGATTTAAGACAGAGTTATATGCTCTCACACCTATGAAAAGCATATTTTGTAGTTGCATGTTGCTGACGTGTGCAGAAAATGTCAGAAAACTGAGAAACTATTGAACACGTAGCGGCGAGTTGTGGCAATTTATCCAGTAATGTATCTGTCACGCCCTAATCACGGGGCACATGCTATCTACCAGAAAATAGTCCCAAAGCACTGTCTCATTAAAATAAGCGCTTCTTATTATAGACCAAGAGGGCAACCTGAAATTTTGACCTGCCGACTAAACGTCTGCCTAGTTGTTCATTCTATCTGACTGGAAAAGCGGGTCCAGCTTCGTTCTCCGGTATTGGCGGTGTCTGCCTTTTGCAGGTTCCCTCTTATTTTATCAAGAACAAAATTTATTGATTTTATATAGTTAAATGCCATTTCATTTTTGGATCGACGGTTTTTGGACCCTAAAACTGGGCCCGATCTCGGCGGCGTCTGCCCTTTGGGACTCTCGACAGTATCAACAAATGTTATGGTAGTTGATTCAAGTGGTTAAACGACATGCCATTTTTGGATGTAGCATTTTGGGCATTCCAGGGCCGCAAAATCAACGTTAAAGGCTTTTATTCGACTCGCCCGATAGAAAGAACAACTAGGCAAACGGTTAGCCGACAGGTCAAAATTTTGGGTCGTCTTCTTGGTCTATTATAAATGTAGCGCAGAACTTCGTAACGGTATTTGCGGTTTGGTGTACGGAACATCAACTATGAAGGACTTCGTTAGACCGGTCGTTTCACGAATCACCTTTCAATAAAGCGGCGTCGAGTGACAAGTGCTCTATTTTTACTCTGTCCACTAGTTTTTTTTAAAGCTGCACCCCAAAATAAAAAATTTTCTGTAGTTTTGACTAGAAAACTTTTCATTGGGTGTGTTCCTGTTTTCTTTTTGACTGTTTCGTTTTTTTTTTTCGGCTCACTACGAAATTTCCAAGAAATAAGACCGTGCCTTTTTACAGAAGGCGAGACGACGCTATTTTCCGTTACGCATTCTTCCATTTACTTTTGACCACACGCTACAGAATTGATAAGATCAAATATTTGAGAAATTAGAGATTTTTATAGATGGTAAAAGGTTTTTTTTTTTTTGTCGGGGTTATGATTTTCCTGCTACCTTTTTAATTTTTTACTTTTTTGTCCATTTTCCCGTTGCCTTCATTTTCTTCTTTTTGCCAAGTCGGCTCCGCTATTCCTGTTCTTGAAGTATACTACCAAGTATCAAACTTCATTCCAACGACATACACTCTAGAACTGTACATATGTCAATAGTTGCGGAATAATCTAGTGCAGAAGAGACGATGAGTTCAGTTAAGCTGTTCAACCAACGCTGAAAGAAGAAACTATTAAGGGCACTAATGCTGTATATCTCCGAACAGCTTGTAATTTATCGAACAGTAACTTCAATTTTGGCATAAGCTAGCCAAGAAAAGGCAATATTATATTTCTTGAGGGAAAGTTCTAGAACATTCACATAAAGAATAACATTTACAAATTAATGTTTTTACACGTATAAAGACCAGAGTTACCTCTTTGGAAAACGGTTTGATGATACATATAACAGATTCTAATTCTTAGGCAATAAAAGCCTTTACATTTTATTTTTTTAAGCATTTCACAAAATTGTGGAAATAAATAAATTTTTCTTTTTAATATTCTAGAAATTCCTTTGTTTTATTGCCTAGCTTAGTGAGACACCAATTTTTTTTTACTTTAATAACCTTTATAGAACTAAGCTTTTCCTACTGTCATACTAGGAAAGCATAGCACATTTAAAAAAGGTGGTTCAAATAATAAAAAAATCATATTTAGTGTCTTTACAGCTGGAACCCACTCTTTACGACGCGACGTATGGGCTCCTGTTTCGCATAAGTAAGTTTTAGTAAAAAGATGTTGTGATAAAAAGATAGCGCTGCAACTTGAGGCTGGAAAAAATATAATGTTTTCAAAGTATTATTTTTTAAATTAGAAGTAATTTATAATGATGTCAACTAAACAATAAAATATTAAGTATAAAACTGTAACCTGGTTTATTACTGATTACAGCCGCTTTATTAAATTAAATATTTAACTATTTAACCGGCAAATAATAACTTAGTATTGCGGTTCATTCATTTCAAGTTAAATGAAATATTTTTTCTTGGTAATTGTATTTTTATATACAAAAAAATCCTTTATTGACTGTAGTAGGCGTACCAGTTTGAATTTGAACTTAAGAAACTTTTTTAAAAACGCACCATTTGGAAAATACAAGACTTTATTTCTTTTGTTCCAGATTCAGATTCTTAAAACTAATTTTGAGTTAGTTAGCTAACTTTGCAAAGATACATTGTTAGAAATTTTAATATTGGCTTATCTCTTAGGGCAAATGATAATTCTGGGAAATGCTGACTTTACATTTAGAGGATTTCCTTTGTTATCTGCATGAAGGAGTCTCATAACTCCTCTTTCCTTAACTTTCGTCTAGAAATTTTGAGAGTTTTTTTGGTTTATCTTCTGATCTTGCCTTTGATTTTTGGGAAATTTCTGGAAATCTTATATATCATATATAATATTATTATTGAAATAAAAACATAAATGAAAATGGTCCAACTGTTAGTTTCATGGATTTGTATAGAATCGATGCTGATTGATTTTCCTAATTGTTTATTAATTTTTAGGACTATGTTCAGTTCGTTTAGATTAATGTCATTTTAATTTAAGGGTTCATAATCTTCTATTTTTAATTGGTGTCAGGTATTTTTATTTTTTGATAATTTCTTCTTATATTTTGAAAGTTTTTAATTAAATATTCACTGATTTTGATTTTGCAATGTGCATTTTTAGTTCGATCTTCAATTCAGGGGGACGTCTCCACTATTTCTGTGTAGTTATGATACATTTTTAAGTAGTTACGCTTTTCCGAGTGTTATCAGATTATATTTAATTTGTTTAATTTTTTGAATATTCATATTTTTGATTTTAGTTGTTACCGCACTAAAATTTTATGTTAAATTAGAAAACTTTAATCTTCCACTTCTCACGAGGAAGATTCAGTGATTCTGGTCGGGTGGACTTAGTCGCAAATGAACTTCAGGAGTGACTTCTTTGCACTGTGTATCAAATAGAAAATAAGTATGCTCACTTATGGTTAATATATATTATGTGAATTTGGTATTATCAAATAAAATTAATTATATTTAGGGATCGACAACATGTATAATTTTTCACTATGGGTATTTCAATTATGAAAATGATTTGATTGTTTTGACTATAATTTTTGATTTCTATATTTTTATCAAGAAGAAGTAGGTTTTTCATTTTAGGTTCAAAAGATAATTGATTTCTGGTCCGATGTGAGGTTATTGATTCAATTTCTTTCATTAATTCATTGGGGTTGATTATGTAATTGTGAAGGGTGTTCAGTTTAAAAAAGGTGATTGCGGTTTCTATTTTTTCAAATAAGTCGTAGATTATTTGAAACTCAGTTATAATTTGGGATATTATCATTTCTACGAAAAAGTAATATTGTATTCCAATAATGGGTTATGAGTTAAGTTTTGAATGTTTGTTTGAAAAGTATTTATGGATTTTTCCAGAAGAGACATTTGGTTTTCAACAATTAGTTTAATTTTATTTTGATTATTTTTTAAGGTTTTAATCATACGATAATATTCTTCAATGTCCGACTGGTCTAAACTTCTAGTTATTGATTTCATTATAGAATCTAATTCATTTATTATACCTTTTTATTGTCTTAATTTTAATAAAGGCTTTAATTGATTTAGTTGCATTGCTATTTTAGTTTTGAATGATTGTGCTAGTTTATATGAACTGTAAAAATTCCCTTTTTAACTTTTGACGATGTAAGTTTAGTTTTTAATGACGTTTTGGATACATAACATACATATAGGTTTTGAAGTGTCTTAAATCCTTCAATCAGTTTAGTACTGTCGAAAATGCTCTTCCTAGTTTGAGTGGTAATAACCCTAGATTGTCAGTCATTTTGTGGTATATGGATGCGTCTAATTCGCGTTGTCCGAAGATAAAGCATCTGAAACAATGTTAGGTTCCTAATTTTTTTATATGTATTGTTTCCTTCTTTTGCTGATTATTTTTTGGTGATATGAGAACCCTATTTCATTCAACAATATCGGTAATAATATAAGGTCCTAAAAATTTGTTGTTCTTCTTACTCCTTTGTTGGGAATTCTGTTTGTACACTGTTTGTCCGATTATAAATTACTTATTTAAATTTCCTATGTTATTTAGTTTATTTGTTATCTTTTCTTTATTATTTTCGAGTTTTAATTTGATCTGATTGTATACAAGGTGTCTCAAAACTAAAAGGTTTCAGTTCGTTTTTGTGATTTTTGGCGTAATGGAATGAATTTTAATTTTATGCCGTGTAGTAAAATGAATTTTAATTTTATATATATTTAAAATTTCTTTTATGATGTCATTGTTGACTACGCTGATGGCATTTTTTCCTGGGATTTGTATTACTCCAGCAAATTTATTGGGATCAAATAGATTCGGTGATTGTAAAAGAAAATATCTATGTGCAAAATTTGAAAAGATTTTATTGGTGTTTTTGTTATCATTAAAGGTACGTACAGATTTTTTCTAGCATGCTGCACGAATTAACGTATTGAGTTATATTTGTTTTTATGTCTATTCAATAGTAGTTCCGTTTAATATATTCTAGTGTTTCATTTATTCCTTGATGGTTTAGTTTTCCTTCATGATGATTTTTTATTAACATGATCTGTTCTTCTTGATCTTGTATAACGTTCAGCAATTTTGTACAACGTATGAGTTTCGGTCCCTACTCTGAGAAGTGGTTCAAGTAATAAAGTCAACTATAAAATTGTTTATAAGACTCTTCAGCATGAAAATATTTGCAATATGTTTTTTGTGACATGGTGTAATCCTTTAGAAATTGCAAAATAAGTTCTTCGTTATTTGTTTTAGGAATTTTCAATGTAATGATTTTGTAGTGTTTATAGTTTTCTTGTTTCACGTCCAATTTGGGGTATTTATTTGAAAATATTAGTATTTGATTCACTTTATTATTGATAATTTCGTCGTAATTTTTGATTTCATCATAAGTTGTTTCATTCTGATTAGAGTGTTGCGTTTACGATTTTATTGAAGGCGGTCGAATTTGTATATCCCATAGTATTTTAATTTTTCTTCTTCCTTAAGTTTTGAAGTAGATGGTTGGTTTATATCGTATACTGAGAAATTTTCAGCCAGATTTTCTAGATACTCTAATGGGACAATTGATCTTTCTTGATATCTCATTAGTTATTTATCACTGATTTGTTATCGAATTTGCCTTTTTTGTAGATAATTTCATATTTAAATTCTTCAGGATTTAGTCTCCATCTGACTAATTTACTATTAGGTTCTTTTAATTTAAATAGCCAAACTAAGGGTCGATGATCCGTATACATAATGAATTTCTTTCCGAAAAGATAAGGTCTAAAGTACTTACATACCCATATAATTGGTAATAATTCTTTCTCTATAGTACTATATTTTGCTTGATGCGTAGGCGACTAGTTTGTCTGATCTTATAGTGATAATATTGCACCTAGTGCTGCGGTTTTGTGAAATCGGGATATTGTAAAATAAGTGTGTTGATTAGAAGATTTTTATATGTTTCTAAAGATTTTTACAAGTTTCCAAAGACGTAACAAAATTTGTGTGTGTGTGTGTTATTTTTGCATCTTTCTTTTAGCATTTAGTTAGAGGTTTGATAATTTTAGCAAAGTCTTTAATAAGTGTTCTATAGTATCCTACTAATCTCAAATTTCCAGGTAAAAGGAATCTTTGAATCGCATTAATCTTATCTGGGTTTGGCTTTACTCTTTCATTGGTTATTATATGGCCCAAGTAGCTAACTTCTTTTCTTAAAAATTCTGATTTATCGAGTTGTACCTTAAGGTTAGCCTGCCTGAGTCTTTTAAATATTTTGTGTAGCCTTTCCATATGTTCCTGTAATGACGTATTCGGATGTCGTCAAGGTATATTAAGCATTCTTCGTTTTGCAATCCTATTAATATATTATCCTTTACTCATTGCAGTGTTGATGGAGCACTTTTTAATCCGTCTAAATTCATATTTACCATTTTCCGTAAAGAAGGCAGTTTTTTGGATATCTTATTCGTTCATTTTCATCTGGTGGAATCGGATTGCTAGGTCTAGGGTAGTGAAATACTAACATTTTCCAAGTTTATCAAGGATGTCCGTTATGCGTGAGGTATCTGTCAGATATGATTTTTCTCACTCAATTTCTTGTGATCTATCACTAATCTCTACTTTTTTTTTTTCAGATGCATCAAATTTCTTTGAGACTATCCATATTGGACTAGACCAAGGGGATTGTGACTCTTGTATTAGGCCTTGCTCTAACATTATATTTACTTGGGTTTTTACTTCTTCTTTATGGATTTCTGGGTATCTATCTGTTTTAATGAATGTCGGGGTGTTATTCATTAATCTTATTTTGTGCTTAGTTTGGTTGGTGTAGGTCAATGGTACTTCTTAACAGTAAGATATATCTCTATATTCGTAGACTAGATTCCTTATGGAATTGTTTTCTCCCTTATTGCAATGTTTAAGTCTCAAATTTTTTTAGGTTGCTTTTTAATATATTATTATCTAATGATTTATCAATTGTCTATCAATGTCTTCATTAGTGTTCATCTTTTCTATAAAGTTAATTTCTTTTTCATCCAATGGTTCTTTTATATCAATTTTTATTAGTACTGATTGCCCATTAATTATGGTGGTAGTGGTGTAATGATTTTTTATTTAAACTACCGCTTCGGGAGATTCGACGGATTCTGCGTAGCTTATGTAGTTCCTTCTTTTTGATAGACTGATATTTTTACTATCCTTCTTGTTTCTGGTGGCACATCAGTTCTGTATATTAATACTTGAGTTTCTTTATCTCTGAGGATATTAGTATCCAAGTTTAATTTTCGATCCTCCCTGTTAAATGTCCTGGTTGAGACCCTGGTTAATGTCGGTGTTGTTGGCGGAAGGATTTCTTATTTTTGTTATTGTCGCTTGGGATGTAATTATTTGATATTTATCGAAATCGAGTATTACTTTAAGGTCACTTAATAAATTTATGGCTAAAGTACCAAACTTAAATATGATATGATGTGTTATGAGCACTAGTCATTTCAAAATTTTTATTAGTAATTCGAGTGGGGTAATATTTTTGAGCAATTTTAGTCGAGAGGATACTTTTTGTGCTACCTGTTTATATTAATATAATTCTTCGTCTATTTCTGGAATGTAAATGTATGGTAATTTAGTGTCAAAGGTGTTAAGGTTATGGGTATATATTGTGGTCACTTCGTTTAAAATTAGGTTTTCTACATTTTGTAAGAAACCTGGGGAAAATTTCTTTCAGTATCGTTTTTATTAAATGCTAATAAATTCTTGGAGAATAGATCATACCCTAGAATATCGTGGGTGTAAGTACAATTACTTTGTTGGCATGTATAGTCCGCATTGAAGTAGGTCATGTCATGGTAATCTATATGGTTATTTACATATGGTAATAGGTCAGTACCAGGGTAATCGCATTCGTTTATTACTGGGTCATGAGGGTGTTTTAAGGTATTTTGCCAGTTTCATTTCTTCATAATTTTGTATACGTATAAGTTTTTGTTCAGTTGGTAACACTAAATAGTTTAATTTTGAAAAAATTAGGTAGCGAGCGTTCTGACATCGCATGTTAAAATTGTATGGTTTTTTTCGTTTTTATTTAAATTTAAACAATTTAGATCTTGTACAAAGCAGTATAAATGTCTTTTATCGCCAAATGTAAATTCTAGTAAATTTTGAATTTCATTCCACGGTTTTAGTTCTTGGATTCGTGACCTTAAGAGACTCAAAGCGCGTCCTGATAATTTTCCAATAGTAACCCTTAATATAAAACTATTATGAGAATCATCACCTTATCTATAAAAATTTGTTATTAAACAATTCTTAGGATATACGCATTTCTGTTGAATTCAGGGCTTGGTTCGATGTTTAGACGGAGTAGTTGATAATTACGGAGGGAAGGGAAAATTTTAAAAATTTTGAAATATGAGTAACATATAAAATATGAGAAAACTTATTTTAAATGGCTCAAAAAAGTGTTACTTACAAGAGAAAAGTGATTTCTGAAGCATTCATTGCGTTCACGCACTTTTTCTTTCATCCTTCTTCTTTTGCTCGATTAATTTGTTGTTGATTGGTTGGATGGTTTTTCTTCCTTTCTTGCTATCGTTCCTGGTTCCTATGTTGAATTCCAAAGACGATTAGTTTTCTTCTTAATACTATTTCCGAAAATGGTAGTTTTTATAAGTTTTCCCGGTTGCTAAAGATACCTGAGATCGGTGCTTTCTTGTTCACAACTCACGTTCTTTTTTGTTGTTGAAGCTACTTTGGATCGGTGCTTTTTTCCTTTCACAACAGTTTTCGTGTCTCAGAAATTTACCTTAGATCCGTGCCATTTAATTTCTTTAACTCGTTTTGTCTCTGAAATTTGTTTTTGAAGATATCTGAGGTCGGGACTTTCTTCTTCACAACGGTTCGTGTTGGTGATTGATCGATGATTCAAAACACGCACTTATAAAAGTCACTTTAGATCGGCATTATTTTCTTTTAAAAGCGGAGTTCACTAAATCCGCCAGTTTGAGTTTGAACTTGAAAAAACTTATTTTTTAAAAACGCACTGTTTCGAAAATACAAGACTTTATTCCTTGTATTTCACATTCAGACACTTAAAACTAATAATAAGTACTTGAATTACTTTACTAACTTTGCAAAGATACATTGTTAGAATTTATAATATGGGCTTATCTCTTAGGGTAAATGATAATTCTGGGAAACGCTGACTTGAGGTTTTCTTTGTTGTCTGTATGACGGGATTCCATAACTTGCCATAAAATTATATGTTTTTGATGGCACTGTTTCCTTTTTTGCCCATTCTTTATCTCAAGTTTTTTTTATTTCCTAAACCTGATGTTTATAAGTGAGGCATTTAAGCTATATGGATAAACTCCCAAACTCCTTCAGATTTATTTTTGTTTTGAATAGATATACCTAAAACAGGGATATCAAAATAGTTTAATTAATCTAATTAATTCCTATAATTATTTGGTAGCTGCTTAACAGTAATAGAACACCCTCCTCCTCCTCCTCAATCCGAACCTCTTAGCAGGGGTGTGGTGACTGCCAGTAACACTAATTCATTCCTCTGATTCCTATCGTCAGGAAGATGAACCGCATCATGCACTCCAACTCCGGTTAGCTCACGAACCTAATCCGATCAACAACCTGACGACCGGCCTCTAGGTCTACTAGAATATAGATTTTATATAGTTTATACAGATTACTAACTAGAAGGTTTTGTAGAAGTAACTGATTTGGCATTTATATTATTTTTTTTGACACATCCAGTTTTCATAGACTCATTTATATAAGAATGTTTATCAATTTACAGGATGAAACACATATTTGCGCCAATTTTTGTTCTAATAAGTAACATATTTTTTAGAAATCTTTATCGTATTTGCTTGGATATTCGATCTCTTCATCATGAATAGTTATTGTTTCCAACATAATTATTTACTTGAATTTAAACTTGAATACGAATTAGAAATTCGACTTTTCAAAGGATACAGTCACAACTAAACGCAAAATATTAAGTAAAATTTTAAGACGAGAACAAAATAATCCTGATAAAGTTATCAATTTAACTTTTTGCACTTTGTCTGTTGACGAAGAAAAGCGTGCAATTGAACGCAATTTGACTTCCGTTCAATATGTGATCGTTGAATTTGTTAGCAATGCAAAAGACTCGCTCATTAATCGGATTAAATCCTGAAACAATAAAAACTACACCAGTTCTTAATGTGGCTGTTCCGATAGTAAATTATGCTACATGAAACCTTTCAGTAAGTGAGTTGCAAGCAAAGTTTAATAGCTACGCAAAAAGACTTTTTTTTTGGAATACTTAACTAGCGCAAGGGAGGAATATTTTTCAAAATGGTCTTTATAATTCAGCGGCTGAATTTGTTATGGAAGGTGGTTTTGCATGGTATAGAAGTGTCAAATCCTCGGTAAATATTTTAGTTTTAGAAAGATTTTTTACATGATGTAGATGAAACATTTGGGAAATAAATTAAAAGAAGGAAAGAAAAATGAGTCAGCATAACGAAATAGGGCTCTGATTCATGTGCTATTATTTTATAAAATTAATGAAAATATTGTACAAATGCGCTTGGTGAGATTCCTGAAATAAACAGTTTCATGACTCCCTCCAATCATCCTTTAACACCAACTAATAAAGTTATCCTGTGTGACTTATCGAAAACATTTGATGTAGCCGATCATAGTATTCTATTCCAAAAATTGAAAATGTGTGCTGCAAGAGTTAGTATTAGGTTACTTGCGGTCATCACTGTTAAAGTGGTGGTTTCTTAACTGGATGCTACGTGGAGTCCTAACCCTCTACTAAAATAGTCGATACTAAAACACAGCGATTCTTTAAATGACTAGCATTAAATCGTCCTGGTACATCTATCAGAATTCTTTTAATTCCATGTTGTGGGTCTTTGATGCTTTTCTGGTACTTCAACTTTCGCAAGAGTTTTCATAACTTTTAAACAGCCTACACTGTGCAGAATTTTTTACTAAAAAATACAGTTTAGTATTTGTGGTCTTTGTCATTAGAGTTTTCTCCGACTCCTTTAACAGATCCCGTTATATCGACAAAGATCCCGACCATTTTAATTTTTAAGACTTTAAAATAATTTTTTAGGAGCTTAATGACCTTTCTAAGGAGGAACTTAGTACTAGTTAAAAGGTTTTAATATCGCCAGTTTTGTTTAAATGAGGTCCAAAATAAATATCTTACCAGTCTTACCAAGTCAGTTTTCCATCTATCATCCGTCCTCTTTCTTGTATTGCCTGCCAACATTTTTCCCAAATCTAGCTGATAGTTCGAAGGCCAATTCATCGATATATTACTCAATTTTACTTTCTTAAAAGATTATTTTAAGATTTAAGTCATCACGTCTAATTTAATGTTTAAGAATTCTAAAATACGTGTCGCGTCCCAGGACTTTCAACATCCTTAAATAAAATAAATGAATATTTTTACATAAAGGATTAGTTATAAGTTCTGCTATACTTTTATTATTCGTTTAAAAAGAATATTACTTGCCTTCTAGAGTCAGTATAGGATCCTAGAAACTTCATAATTTACTTTTCTTTTTTAGGTACTGGCCAAGTCTGGAATACTTCAGTTATCTCTGGGTATTTTCTTATAAACGTCTTCTTTAGTCAGTTTAATTTCAAATGTTTTCTCGTATTTGACAGTATTTTTCATATTTTCTATTTCTATTTTTTTTTATTATATTTTCCGTCTGATTTACATGTATTTAATTAAATTTACCATGAGAGTTCTTTCATCCTCTTTAATTATTTTCTTGTTTCCAAAAATGTCTAGTTCTTTTTTCTTAGGACGAGTTTTAGTCTATTGAGTTTCTTAGGCTAGAGACTATCGTGCGTTCTACAACGATGACCTGATAATACATATCCTTATAAAACATCGGAAGATACCAGTGAATATAAGATACGCACGACACCTGTAGGGACAATACGAGCAATTTTTATGTATGACACAAGCTTCAGTAATTCAGTAAAAATTTATACCAGCAAAGCTCATAATACAAAGCCTTCACTATAAGATAATAGACAACGTAAAACATAATGTGAAATTCACGTAAACAACAGTATAATGGGAACGCACCTTTGGCAGCGACACTGATTTTCACACATCACATATCATATTTTCTCAGTTTTCTAAATTTAAAAATCGGTAAAAAAATTTACCTAGAACTTTCCTCGCAAATATATAGTTCTAAAACAAGTAACGAATATGACATTCTCAACGTAAAGAGTAATTTAATCCAAGGCGACACCAATTGGTATAAATATATACATATATATATATATATATATATATATATATATATATATATATATATATATATATATAAATATATATATATATATATATATATATATATATATATATATATATATATATATATATATATATATACATGTCTATATATTGCAATAAATAATAACTATATTAAACGCACGGTTTCAGTAAAATATAATTTTAGGTATTTTTATCTTTTAAAACTTTAAAACAAAATTATATGTAAAAATATTGCCCCTTTCAAAGAATAGGGTCCTAAAAAAGAGGTCGACGGTGCTTGGCATCGGTTTGTTTCATATTCGAGAGTTAAATAGTATTCATTATAGAATTAATTTAGCACCAATACTCTTCTTAATTATTAATGATGATGATAATAGCGACGTCACTTCTCAGGGCGATGGGTCATTCAAAACAAATATAAATATAATTATTTATATATTGCACCGTCGCCATGTGTTCTTATAACATAATTATATCCTCAAGTATACTATACCTTATAGCATATATGTTGCGCATATCTCGTACTTGGTACTCCATAGGAGGCTGACTCGCGGCAGCCATAAATGCCGACACTTCACCGCAGGCAACGCGATTTTTCGGTGGATCCACCTCAGGCATATGTGGTTTAATGTAAAACAACTGAAAACGGACGAAAGGCCATATTTCAGCAATCTACCACTATTCTCTTATTGATCAAATCCATCCATGGACGTGCGAACTTATATGCCTGAAGTGAATCCCTCAAAAAATCGAGCTGTCTGTGGGAAAGTGTTGGTAATTTGCTAAACACTCTGTCGGCATGTATGGCTGCAGCGAGTCAGCCTCCGATGGAATACCAACACGAGGTATGCGTTATATCTTATCATTATTGGCCGTAAGCACTGGCATAAGTACTAGGAAATGATGATCAGCTATGCAGTCCATCATCGGACATAAGCCTCCCTTAGGTAAGTCCATCTTCTTCGGTTTTGGCCTTTGTTTATCCAGTTGTATCCCACTAGTCTTTTTATGTCGTCAGACCATCGGGTTTGCGGGCGTCCTGTACTTCTTTTCTTATCCCAGGGCCTCCAGTTGATTACCTTATGTGTCCATCGATTATCGAAGAGTCTTACGATATGACCCGCCCATCTCCACTTCAACCTGCTTACCCTCTCAGCTACATCAGGTATCTTGGATCTTCCTCGAATTTATCTTGGATCTTCCTCGAATTTATCTTGGATCTTCCTCGAATTTCTTCGTTAGTCAGCCTATCCTTCAACGATATTCCCAACATCTTTCTTTCCATCGCTCGCTGAGCCACTTGTAGGCGATTTATAATGTTTTGATTCAAAGCCCACGTTTCCGTTCCGTATGCCAATACTGGCAAGACGTATTGATCAAATGTGTTCGCTTTTAGTGCATTTCGGATATTGGAAAGGAAGATGTTCCGCTATCTGCCAAATGCCGACCAAGCCAATAATATTCTCCTTGTTAGATCCACTTTCAAGTTTTCCTTGGATATGACTATTTCTGTCCAAGATATGCGTATGAATCCGTTCTTGTGATTTTCGCGTTTTCCATGTTCAGTTCTGCTTCTTTATCACAGTCGTCATTTGCCATGAACATGATTTTGGCGATGTTTATCTTCAGATCAATCTCTCTGGACTTGTTAAGTTCATTCAGCTTTTCTTCCAATTCTTCTTTGTTGTTAGATACAAGCGCAATATCATCCGCGAATCGCAAATGATTGAATTGCTCTCCTCCTATATTTATACCCTTACTTGTCCATGGAAGTTGTTCGAAAAGATCTTCTAGCGCCAACGTTAACAATTTCGGCGAGGTAGTGTCCTCTTGACGTACCCCTCTTTTCATTTTTATCTTATTGGTGTTTTCTTTCAATACTATCTGAAATGTTGCATTATCATAAATATTTTGAATAATCTGCGAGCATCTGCTGTCAATTCTACATTTACTTAGACTATTTAATGTTGCCCAGATTTCAAGGGAGTCAAATGCTTTGTCGTAAACCACAAAGGCCACCCAAATCTTAAAATTATACTCGTTTGACTTTTCTATTAAATTTCCTAATACTTGAAGGTGGTCCAGTGTACTAAAGCCTTTTCTAAATCCGGCTTGTTCTCTAGATTGGTAAGCGTGTAATTTCTTTGTGAGTCTCGCAGTTAATATTTTCATAAATAGCTTGTACATTACGGATAGTAGGCTAATTGGTCTAGCTAGTTGGTTAATTTAGACTTATCTTCTTTTTTGAAGAGCAAGACCACCACAGCATTATTCCAGTCTCGAGGTACATCGCACATATCGGAACACTTATTATTCAATGTAGCTAGCATTCGTAATATGGGCTCTCCGCCCTGTTGCAACGGTGGTTCAACTTTACTCTCATAAAGGGCCATGTAGAATCCTCTCTCTCTCTCTCTCTCTCTCTCTCTCTCTCTCTCTCTATATATATATATATATATATATATATATATATATATATATATATATATATATATATATATATATATATATGTATATATATACATATATATATATATATATATATATATATATATATATATATATATATATATGTATATATATATATATATATATATATATATATATATATATATATATATATATATATATATATATATATATATATATATATACATATATCTATACATATATATATATATATATATATATATATATATATATATATATATATATATATATATATATATATATATATATATATATATATATATATATATATATATATATATATATATATATATATATATATATATATATATATATATATATATTATATATATATATATATATATATATATATATATATATATATATATATATATATATATATATATATATATATATATATATATATATATATATATATATATATATATATATATATATATATATATATTATATATATATATATATATATATATATATATATATATATATATATATATATATATATATATATATATATATATATATATATATATATATATATATATATATATATATATATATATATATATATATATATATATATATATATATATATATATATATATATATATATATATATATATATATATATATATATATATATATATATATATATATATATATATATATATATATATATATATATATATATATATATATATATATATATATATATATATATATATATATATATATATATATATATATATATATATATATATATATATATATATATATATATATATATATATATATATATATATATATATATATATATATATATATATATATATATATATATATACATATATATCTACATATATATATATATATATATATATATATATATATATATATATATAAGTGTATAGTATGGTATGGCTAGACTGTTACTTTTGCGATATTTAATATTATTTATTATGAAGTTAGAAGTTATAAAAATATGTTTTTTGTGATCTACAAATTTTAGAATCTAAAGAAAGGAAACATTTCGGAAGATAATTTTTTCACGAATCTATTACTTCTCGTTAGGAAGGAAAGTAAATAGAATAATTTACTAGCTGTTCCATAAGTACCGTTCCGCCAACTTAACAATTTCTGTTTCATACTTGTTCTAAATTCAAGGTAATATTTTTAGGTATATATATCCCAATCACAAACCAGGAAAAATTTTCATAACACTACTGAAATGATAAAATATGTCAGTGTCATTTACAAAAAAATTCAACAAAATTTTATATATTTTCAAAATATTCTAAAATTCCTCTTTTTTACACAGCATTTTGTCAATATTCTGCATTAATTATCTGGTAATGGGAAACGAAGGTCTATCTCAATGAAATATTTTAAGTAAAACTTTCAGTGCAAAACTTTACTTCCTCTATTGGAAAAATGTTATAGCTTACAAAAGGTAGGATAGTTTAAGTTTGCTAACTTGATGCACATTCAGATCTATTGGCATTCTAAAAAATGGTTAACAAAATATTTTTTTTTAAATATCTTTTTAAATGGATAATAGGTCCATAATTTTTTACATCGATGTATAACCTTTTGACTGTGAGAGTTCCATGAAATGATACTATTATACATATGTTTTTAGGGAAATTCAATTGGTGCTACAAAGAAAACTGGTAAGTCATTTACATAGTGGTTCCCTTGCAAACACGTAGTTCTAAAATACGTACTAAATTTTACTTTCTTACGCTGGAAAATAATTTAACCTAAGCAGGACAAGCTGGTATTTTAAGTAATGGGTACTTTATAATATAATATTATCTAGAAAAGAGGGTGAGCCTTTCCCTTTACAAACCATTTCTGTTAAAATATGAAATAAAAAAACAACATAAGTTCATATCTTTCGGCACGACAGATACGAAGTAACTCCTGTAACTACCTGTCCCACCTTGTTAAGTGTGTTCGACGTACACTTAATGAAAATAATGAAAAAATCGCATAATTTTCCGATTTCTCAACTTCTAGAACCCTAAAGAGTACATATAAAACGATAACCCATCTCCCACTTTATAAACCTCGTAAATGTTGAAAAAGTAATGAAAAAACAATATCAATTATATCAACCAATACTAAACAAAGTAATATCATTAAATTATTATTTAACGACCCCACCTTTTACTCCCTACCCCTGTTAAAAATGAAAGTAATGAAAAAATATCTTAATTTTCAAATTGCTCAATTCAAAATCCTTGAAGAGGACATATAAGATGCTACATACGCAACATCTCCTCCAACCTTCTCCCCTCTTATTTGCCTCCTTAGCTATTTAACTATAAACAGTATGCTTAAAGTTTGCCCATTTCCTTAATTAATAACTTGGACAAATTTTTATATTAGTATTGTAAATACAATATTTAACAACCCTTTCGCCTCCTGCAAAATGTAGAATAGTGAAAAAATAACTTGATTTTCGAATTCTTCGCCTCCAAAGGACATAAAACACGATGCGAGGATGGATGGAAAAGTTCGCGGCCTAGTCAAGAAAACAAAATAAAATACGTACAAAAATATTTTTATTTTTCGTCGTAATCTCCACCTAGCTCTATGCACTTCTTCCACTTGCTTTCCAAAGCTTCCACACCCGTTTGTGAAAAAGATTCCTCAAGGTCTTCAAAATACCGATGAACTACAACTTCGAATTCTTTATTTGATGAAAATTTCTGGCCACTGAGGTGTTTTTTAGGTTTGGAAACAGATGAAAATTCGAAGGTGCTAAATCAGGAGAATAAGCCGAAATCACAATCAGGAATTTGAGCCATAGACTCAACACATGTGTGAACGTTGTCCTGATGGAACAAAACTTCCTTTCTCAGTAATCCTGGGCGTTTCTCTTTAATTTCTTGACGTAAACGACACAAAAGGATGCAATAGTAAATCGAGTTTATTGTTTCGCCTTTCGCCACCATAATAATACCTTTAACATCCCAGAAAATTGACGCCATCACTTTTCCAGCCGACAGAATTGCCTTCGCTTTCTTTGGGGTCGGTTCACCAGATTTTCTCTACTGCTTGGATTGTTCTTTTGACTCTGGAGTATAGTGGTGAACCCCGGTTTCGTCCATTGTCACAATCCTGTTAAAAAAATCTTGCGTATCAGCCTTAAACATCTCCAAACAGTTGCGAGAAATCGTGTCCACGTTTAAATTCTGCAACCCATTTTTTCACAGTGGTATATGACGGAATAGATTCCCCTAGTGTTGTTTTCATATCATCGTGGATCTCCTTTGGTGTTAATCTTTTTTCAAACAGGTACTAGATTCCACTTCTTCTCTACTTCCATTTTTCCAAAAACGGTTCACTTGGTCTCACTAAACTCGTTCTAACCTAAAAACCACAAATTCTACAGCAACAAAATTTTACACTGTGACAACCAAAGAAATTATGAACTTATTGAGGCTACTAACATATAATAAAAATATAATTAATTTTTGGTGAAGCCGCGAACTTTTTAATCCATCCTCGTATATACAAAGCAACCTCTTAAGCCTCCTCCTCCACTTCTTTAATCTTTTTTAAATTTTACTATAAATAATTATGCATAATTTTTTTTTATTATCACATCAAAAAACCATGAACAATTACCGTACTACTCTTAAACCCATACAAAATCTATCGACATCCACCCTTTTCACCTCCTGCCCCTAAGCGATATCGCTCAGAAAATAGAGGTTTGATTCCTTCTGGAGATGTTATATGCATATCAAATTTGAAATCAGTATCGCGTGTTGTTTGAGAGTTATCGTACTAACAGACCTACAGACCGGCGGAGGCATAAAGTCAGGGAAATGGGTGACTATGTTTTTCATGATCTAGAAACCCTAAAATATGAAAAAAAAAAGAAAAAATATTGAATTTATTTTAAATAAATTCAACATGTTAACGGTATTCGAGATGCTTAATTTTTGCAATTCTTGCTACATAGAAGTATTGCTGGCATTCATGATAATTTCGCACGCCAAGATTTTTTCACATTTCCGTTCCTTAGATCATGAAAAACATAGCCACTTATTTCCGTCGGCTATCTATCGATCTATTTGCACAATAGCTCACGAACAAAATAAGATATCGTTTTGATATACATATAATACTTCAGTTCCATCAATTTCGTATGTTTTACTATAAGGATTTTCCTGGTTCTTAATAGAGATAATGAATAAGTTTTAAGTAAACTTATCTGTAGTTAAGTATATAACGGGTTATAAGAAGGGGAGGTTAGAGGGATTGCCGCATACATATGGTCTTATAAGTCCTTTTAGGTTCTCTTGAAGTCGATAATTCTGAAAATTGTGTTACTACTGTTATTACTAAAGGAAAGTATTATATTCATGAAAAAGTCACCCACCACATTTTTCCTTTTTTTCACCTTCCTAAACCACGAAAAATATAGCCACTCATTTTTGTCAGTCTGTCTGTCGGTTTATCCGTTGGTCTGTCCATTTGTCTACATCAATAACAAACTTGGTACATATATAATACCTTACGATGAGATTAAACATATAGTTTTTGGGCGCTAGCGCTTCAGGGTAAAGGAGTGAAATGGGGTAATGTCGCTAAATTCTGTAAGGTTTTCTTAGTAATATGGTAATGTCTCCTGGTTCACTCTTGAGATCATAAACAGATTTTGTGCTTAAATATTTATACTAAAACATATAAGGGGTTAGAAGGAAGGAGATTTCACGGCTTGTTTAAGATATACCATATAGTACGTCCTTTTTAGTGTTTCCTCAGTCAAGGACTCCCAAAATTATTTTTTCTGATATATTTTTGATTCTAACATTGAAAGGGCAACGAAAAGATGGGTATCGTTAAACATTGTAAAAGTATTATGAGAACTTTTGTAGATTGTCTGGTTGCTGTAATGGACTAAATTTTAAGCATATTAATGTTAAAATATATAAGGGTTAAAGGAGTGAGGTGGAGGGTTACATGAGTTGGTTCATATATATAATGTTGTATGTAGTTTTCACCGTTCTTAGAGTCGAGAAAGTGAAAATTTATTTCGTTAATTTTAATTTTAAAAGAAAAAAGAGTTGAAATCATTAAATAGTGTATAGTTTAACGGGGGACGATTTTTTTGTTAATATCTTAATATAAAGTAGTTTCACATCTGGTAATAATTGTTATTATTAGTGTGACAATGACCCATTTTGTATTTATTTTACAAGGAGAATACTGTGTAACTTCACCAATTTTTCGTTATTATATTACAAAAACCATTAATCTACCAGTCTTATAAAATGGGGAAATAGTAGTCGTGGTTGTGCAGCCAGTTTTAAATTAATCAAAAGTAGGAAAAAAAAAATCAGTCCTGTAATTTAGTTCTATTAATTATATTTTTTCTGATTGATCTGACAATGATTCATAAACAGGCCTAATACGTGTTTGAATATAGATTGTATTACTGTAAAATTATTGATAATTAGAGAGATAATATTTTTTTAAATCCAACAATCAGTAACTTTTCATTGGAATGTTGTTTCCTTCTTAACCTAATTTTAATTATTTCAAACCATTTTATAATAAAGGGAATTCTAAACACTTTTAAAAATTTTCACAAGTTCTTTCTTTGCGTAAGGAAGGCTTCAAATGTCTTTTCGAAATTTAAGATTAATTTGATGAGAGCATAAAAAATCTATGATAAAAAGTATCCCTAAGTTTTGTAGGAGAGGGGAGTCAATATCTCTCTCAACGCAATTGGTATTACGCTATTACCATCCTAAACTTCTCTGAAAGAAGCGCGCTCTTCCTTACCACTCTTCGTGTTTTCTGGTCAAGTTAATTCCTTCGCGTCTTTAACGCGGTAAAAAACCGTTGTTTTAAACAAATTATTATTTTACAGAACAATAAAACTGTATCATCGTGACAGTACAAAAGACCGAAATCATTCTTAAGAAATTATTTTTTTTTTTTAGAAAAATTGACTTATTCTTTAAAATGGTAGTTCTGCGTTTTTTTTACCGGTGATTGCGATATCAGTGTAGTGTATCGGTAACATATACAAGCATATTTTTTGTTTTTATATTATATGTGAACTGAGTGCTAACTTTTTTAAAGATGGATTCAGTTTTTGCTTTAAGGTAAAATATTATTTATTTAAATCAATGGCAAAAAACAAAGCTAATAACATCTTTTGTGTGGCCTAATACATCATTTATCAGAACATAATGTGATAATGGTATACAAGAATACTAAGTGTATAAACTCAAATCCCTTGATCTGTTTGATTTTAGTATTCTAAATTTTAGTCTAGAATAAGTAGTATCTAGTTACTTAATCAGTTTTTATTGGTTTAATCTAAGACTAAAATTTGCTGGCTGCTTGTGAAAAGAAGGTTACACTACTCACAGACTGACTTTCATAAAATTGCTAGAACTTTATAAGTGTTGTGTCTCGGTGATGGTCAAGTATCTTACCTATACTTTGACAATATTAGGAAATCTGTTTTATTTTACTATACAAAAAAGCTAATAACTTCCTATTATTTTAGCCACAGTAAAAATAATAACAATAAATAGCAACTATGTTGGGAATGTGGAATCTTTGGCACTGTCAGTCAATCACCGCTCCTGATGAAGTTAACAAGGTTAGCGAAACGCGAGTCAAGTGCAAAAATATAGTGTTTGGTGTAGTGGTGATATATACTGAGTAAAATAAATACCAGGTGTTATGATTTCAATCTTAGTGCCAATTTTGAATGAGTTACAAAGATAATAAGTAGCATAAACGGAATTTTGATACTTTTGAGTATGATTTGTATACGCGATATAAGTTCTTAAATAAAACTTTTAAAAATTTCTCTTCCTGATTTCCTCCAAGTTGACTAGCACAATTTTGACTTTATTAATTAATGTTTGAAATATCTTACTCAATCTAAAATACCGATTTAGTTTTTTTAGCCGTGAAATCCTCTGCCCCGTAAAGGTTTTAATTTCGTTTCATTTTACGTTGCGATTTTGGAATCTTTAAAATAATAACACTACACATCAATACACCAAACACATTATTGTTGTATTCGACTATTTCGCTCACCATATTAGCATCACCAGGGGCGATGATTAACGACAATCATGGCTCTTAATGATGGTTAACGAGACTCGCGTCAAATGCAAAAATAAAGTGTTTGATGTAGTGATACTCACTGTTGTCTAGTGTAAGTTTTTTTGTTCATCACTATTATCTCTTATTGTTCTTCTCTTAAGCATGAATCGCAACGTGTTATTGATCTTAAGAATTATAAATATCATCTCACAAAAGCACAAGAGTTACAAGAATTCCTCGCTAAACTAGTTTATTATTTGTAATTATTATCGGATCTATTTTTCGCTACATATCTCTATCATTTTTATTTAACTTTTTAAGAAAGAAATACGATTAAGACGGATATATCGAAAATAATAGTTTCTTACACTTAAATGAACTCTGATAAGGAAAACCTTACCAGGGTCATGGTATTGAAAAGTTAAATGTCATCTTCTTAGTCGACCTTTGTCTTGGAGCGTTTTAGTTGCCTGCTCTCTCCTGACACTTTTTTAAATAGCTGATATTTATTTAATAAACAACAGGTGGTCCATTTGGTTCAAATTTGGGATATAAAATTCATTACTAAATTCTAATTTTCACGAAAAAATACTCAAAAATTATTTAAAGCAATTTCTGTTTGTCGTACACGATATTTTAACATTGTCGTATAGGGTAACATGACGTATTATGATGATTCATAATGCAGATATATAGAAGAAGAAATTGCAATGCACTCCTTCTTAGATATATTTAGAAAAAAAAAACATATAATAGGACATTTGATAGCAAATATTTTGTTACACTGTTACAGTTGTAATCTAAGAATTTAGTGAAACAATTATTATTGTTATTCGACAAGAAATATCTTACTTTTGATAAAAATTAGGATTCATTTCATTTATCGATAATTTGACAATGTTTTTAGTTCTATGATTTTCTGCTACAAAATTCCCAAGCAAAATAACCCATCCTGCCCCATTATGCGTTTAGGTAATATTACATTTATTTTTTGTCAAACTCGTAATCCGCCTGGTTGAATAATAATAACATTTTTTTTATATATATTAACAGTATTTTCAATTTAAAACGACATAAAGTTTAAAATCAACAACTTTTTGCGCAATGTATTTGGCATTTTCTGAGACAATTAAATGTTCTATGGATGAACATGTATATTCAGTGTTACTAGAATTAGAAAATAACGCAAGTTGTGGCAAGTACATTGATTTGTTTTAATATAAATTATGATTCGTGTAAAAACAACGTGATAAAATATAATGTTAACTTCAAGTACTTATTATAGCCCTAAAGTATTTGTCTCGATACATTTCTCACGTTTTTTTGGGTTAATAATAATCTTCTTGGTATATTAATATAACATATTTTATTATTACTGAGTTCAAATTAAAAAAAAAACATTTAGGTATGTAGTTTTAATGGGTGACTAATCCAACGTATTGGGAATCGGCTTTATTGAATTATTAATATTTGGGATTTTAGTGACAACTCAGTTAATCGAAAAAATATTACGAGTGTAAAAAATTTAGGTTGATCGGGTATATGATTTTAGAAATTTATTTCCTTTATTTTGGTAACACATAACAAAAATACACCAAACCAAAAATAATAAGTGTATACGTTTATGATCTGAAAAGGACAATAAAAATAAACCCATAGAGGAGGACTGAATTACATTTTGACCTGTTTTTTTTTTTTATAGGATTACATAAAATAAGAATCCTCTAAATAATCGCGATCTTTAAAATACTTTAAAATTAAGCAACTCGCTAACCAATTTCTCTATCGGTCTGCGGCTTTAAACAGCCACTAGACTTGTGGCAGCCAGAGACACAAATTATTGTATGTTACTTATTTTTTGCACTAGTACTGTGACTTATCACAGTACTAGAGCAAAAAATAAGAACATACAATAATTTGTGTCTCTGGCTGCCACTCTCTGGCTGTGATAAGTCACAGTACTAGTGCAAAAAATAAGTAACATACAATAATTTGTGTCTAGTGGCACTTATGCTTTGAGTTTTGTTTTCTTTTTCTGTCAATCCTAGATAGGCTGATGAGCTGTCATATGGCGAAAAGCGTCTTGACATGGATTAACAGATCAGAGAACAGTGAGTAATTGATGAAATATGGACTTTATACAATTTTGGTAGTTTATTTCTAAAATGAAGCTTTCAACATTGTAAGGATAATGAATTATAATTTTACTCATAGAGGGGAAATTAGAACAAAATCATAATATTTTCACTTCCTTTCTTTCTCTCTCTGCTCCTTAAAAATAAACTTACGTATTTTTATTAGCCTAAAAGTGTGCTAGCAGAAAATTAGGTAATTTAGTTTTAAACACATTTTCCTTAAAAAATACATTCAAAGTTATTTACGTAGGGCAAAATGTGCAATTCCCTCTACGTTAACAGCAAATAACATTTCTTTCAGAGTATCAATAAATCTCTGTTATTTTTTATAAATAAGCATTACTGCTTGGTAAAAATTTTCAATGTTCTTTGTTCGTTTCTAGTGATTTAAGCAATTAGAATTTTTCTAGTTTCCGGCTTTTTTAAAATCGAGTAATAGTAATTTCTCATTTCCACAATATCGGTTAATTAAGAAACTCGATGTCATAACAAACAAATTTTAAATAGTTATGGAATCAGTTTAACTGGAACGATAAAATAATTTCTAGTCAAATACGAGAGTTATAACATTTCATGGAACATAGTTAAAAATAATGGTAGCTATTTGTGACACACGTTGTATATATTGTAAAAATCTTATTTGGCGAGTTAATATAATGTTAAGAATTCATTATAGCTAATACTGTTTCTTGCATAATGTTTACTTGTAGTTTGCTATTGTTAGATTGCTATGTTTTTTTTTGTTCACCCGCCATGAAAATTAATATTTTTAATCAATTACTATTGACTATAAAAAAAAAAATTTTCTAGAATTAAAATTAATTAATTAAAAGTTAACTATAAATTAGTTACTTAGGGTTCCATAACGACGAAAGATCTTGTGAATATTTCGTTTTTGTTATATTAATTTTGACAAATAAATAATTATTTATTTATAAAATATTATTAAAATATTGTTGTGTGTTATGAGCGGAAAAGCATAGTGTTGTTGCACAACTTGTAAGCTTTTATGACTTCGTCGTGAAATTTACTTACTCCTCCCACCAGCAAAATACCACTTTTATTTTTTGTTCTCTATTATAAGTGCCAAACAGTGTACAATATAAGTGTCAACTTTCGAGTAAGCAACCAAATGTATTTTACTGCTAGTGCTAAGGAACGCCGTAATAATGCAAAATTATTCAATAAACTTATTTGAATATAATGGCACATATAAATATTTTTATTAATAAAAATGATTTTAACAAATGCAATTATCAAAAATCCATTATAATATATCTAAAAATATTTAAGCACCATTAGTAATCTAAAGTGATGCCTTCAAAACTGTTATTACCATAATCTCATGAATTATGGGGCACATTTATTTTCCTTCTTTGAAAAAAAGGATAAAAAGAATTGCTTCACCTAGTAAACTACATTCGTAGATCAGCGTCAATGTAACAGATAAAAACTGGAAAATAAACGAAATTATAGAAATTGCACAACGTGTTCTATTTAATCGTGCGGTAGCGGCATCCGTTTACAACATCGACCGTATATACTAAACACAACTGATCAAGGCAGCTGATAGAAGAATGCTTAAAAGAGCATTTAAGAATAACATGGGATTTAAATTTAATAGTAAATAAATTAATTTGTAGTGAAATAATGGTATATGATTAGAATATTAACATCCCAGAACAGACATATTCAATATTATAGCCAATAAAAATGAAATATAATCTTTAAACTCATTAGCACTTTTACAAGTTACAGTAAGTAAATATTTTTATGAAAGTGTCTTAATAAACATTAATAAGAGTTCCAATTCCTGTACCCTAATACATATTGATCACTTACATATTATTCTATTTTAGTGTTCCGTACGGAATACTTATAAGATCACTTCGGCGTCTGTCCGTCTGTCTGTCTGTCACATCCGATTTTCTCCAAAACCATTTGATATAGAAAGTTAAAATTTGGCACTAATATAGGAATTGATTGCCTCATCAGAGCCGTGTAGTTTTGAAAGGTAAATTTTGACTTGAGAGGTTAGTTTTGGTGGTTGAAATCGGAAATGAAAAAAAAAATTACCGGATCATCGAGTGACGTGTCAAAGCTTGTAAAAACAAAAATATATATAATGTAATACTTTCTTTGTATTATTTTAAAAAATTACGAAAAGTCGCTGTCCCCTCTCATCTCGAAAAGTACTGATCAAAAAATTTTAAATTTTGAAATATTCTCCACAGGGTGTAGATTGAACAGAAATTATCACCATATCATTAGCATCTTTATTAATTTATCTGGTTTAATTAATAATTAAGTTAAGATCGTGAGACAGTTTGTTTTGTTTGTTTGTTTCTGTTGGGCAGGGCGCATCGACAGCTAAGATCATTTAGCACCCACTAGAGTTAGTTTGGTATAAATAGATTAGACTATGAAGTTGAATTCTTTTAAGTAATTGGTTATGTTTTCTTTAAGTGGGACAAAAGATTTTATGAGGATTTTGATGTTGGATGGGATGCCGTGGGTGTCTCTCTCGTGAGACAGTGTAGCAATTTTAAAAATTTCTTTAAAAATCGCTTCTTAAAATAAAATACTTTCGCTATTATAATTTTGTACGTAAATGCATTAATTTAACCTACATATAATATTCTATTGTAACTAATTCTAGAATATGAATTTTTGCATACCCTTAGAGTCATTAACATCCTATTTTTTAAAAATAAAATTAATTAATATTTTCCGGAACTTTCTGACATTTGCCTTTTTCTTATCAATTCTTACGGCATATTTACACTGACGAACATGTTTTTTTAGTTATGGGTAATTATCTCCCGATATGGATGATTATCTCTTGGTTATGATAAATATACAGCGCAACAAATTGACACTGAAGAGCGGAAAGAGCTACTGCCAAGAGGCTATTTTTTCGTTCAAAATTACAATATTTATGTACATTCACCAAGGAATATAATGGGTTTCATTTCTATTTTGACACTTAACAAGAGCTAGTAGGTGGAAATAATAAGTAAAATAATTTTTATTTTTTAACTTTTTAGACTTATTACTAAAGAAAAAACTATAAAAATACAGGGCAGATAAGTTGTAAACAAAGCCAGTATCATATCAATTTATTTAACTATATTTATAGAGAACAATAACCAGTCAAGTGCAAGTTGGACTTGGGCAATTAGTGTTCCGTACGTTGATTGCTTTTGAAATAAAAATTTTTGTTATGGAGGTATAAAATGATCAATGACGTCACAAAACACATCCCAAATGAGTTTTCAACAAAGTTTTTTTTCCAATCTTTACTGAAAACTGATGACCTTCAAATTTTATTGTTTTATATACCAGATAAATTATTAAAGGTAATGCACTCGTGCTAATTTTTGGTCCAATCTACACCCTGTAAAAAATATTTCAGAATTTTTTAAAAAAACTTTTCGAGATTCGATTTTTCACAATGTTTTAAAAATAATACAAAGAAAACTGTGTGCAAGTATTACATTATATATATTTTTTAACTCGTGTTTTTACAAGCTTTCATTTGACATCCCACTCGATGACCTGATAAAATTGCCAAATTTAAACTTTCTATGTCAAATAGTTTCGGAGAAAATCGGGTACGACAGACGGAGAGACAGACGGACACCGAAGTGATCTTCCCGTACGGAACACTAATACTTTTTACTTTTTAAAGTATTAATTTTTAAATTCGATATAAAATCTATGCATAGAATATGAAACGTAGTTGGTGTTCTGCTTAGATTTTCTTTAATCAAGAATGGTATTAATGTCCTGCGCTATTAATGAATTTTTTTTGCATCTGACCTAAATCCAAAAATTAATCGTAATTATGCAAATTAATGTATAAATTGATACATAGATTATACTTGTAAAAAAGGTTTTTATGCGTAAATAAAAAAGCTAGAACATCAAAGCAAATATTTCAGTTTTTATTTTTTATTTTAAGAAAATTACAAACACTAAATCTAAATTAAAGTGGAATCAACTTTTTATTCTTCTCTATAAACGTTCTATTCTACAACCGAGATGTGTGGCTACTTACCTAAGGCAAAATAGCAACCACAGCAATCTTAAAAATAACTGAAGATTTAATGCACTGTAACCTTTAACCCAATAAACACCAATAAATTATTAAATTAGAGAAGGGTCCTTAATTTACTAGGCATATTTTATAAACAAAATCGTTTTTTTGTGTTTTAAGTGGAAAACTACGTTATGTGAAGGAATTTCTTGTCCAAATATCATGTTACTAGGTAAAGTAAATTTTTTATACTTTTGTTGCAAACACGCAATTTCAAAATAAATACTGAATTTGATGTTATCTTACTAAGAAATATCTTAATCCAGCAGCAACAAATATATATTAATGTACACAAAGGCCCAAACAACTTTAGCAAAATTTTAACTATATGTAAACAGTACATAAAAGTGGTGTGTATTGCGGGGGACAGTTAAATACAAAGTACATTTCTTTAATGAAAAAGGTAACAGGAAAGACGAAACTACTTATAGGGGAATACAGGGGGATATAGGGGGACGCTAATATATAACATTGTTTAAGAACAAAGCTCTATTGCACTGGAACTCTAAAGCCTTTCTCAACACAGCATGGCATGGCCAAGAGAGAGATTTTATAAAATGGCCTTCTGTTACAATGTTACTTTAAAAGCTTAATCCTCTCTCCAAATAAATAAAACTCCTATTCCTAAGAGGGCAGTGACGTAGCCAGGTTCAAGGGGAGGAGAGGCATCCAGATATAAAGGGCGTTTCTTTAAGGAAACATATAGAACAGTAAAAGCGAAGCTACTTATAGAAGGAAAGAGCGCCGAGAGCCAACTGGAGGAGAAGTTCCTTGAAGAAGGAAAAACACTCAACATCAATGACAGAAGGGGACAGATTTTTAACAGAAAAAGAGCCTTTATATACAGTAGAACTTTAAAAGCTTACATACAATTTAAAAATCGATGTCCGAGGAGGAGAGCGACATTTCTTGCAACCGAGACCGACTCATACTGGAACTTGACTTCTCCGAGTAAAAAAAATACCTATTTCTAAGAGAAAGCTAGTTTCTAAATCCGTAAAGGCTGGAGAGAATATGTCCTCCTGGCCCCCTTTGGCTATGCCGTATATATTTTTGAAAATAAAATTTTTCAGTTTTATTAAAAAAAAATAAAATATGTGTCTGACACACGCACTGCATGGACTTCCTAAAACGCCACAAGAGTAGGAATAGTAACTCACGTTGATCTTGAATTGCTGCAGATTGTAATCCATGAAAAATATAGTTCTGGGCAGTTCGTTCAAAAGGGATGAGGTTTTCCATATGAAAGGGTTTTTGAAGAAGATGGCACTAGGAGAGACAAGCTGAACCTATACCGATATAACTTATTTGCGACATGAATGCAATGCTCTCTCTCAAGCAAAACAAATCAATCGAACACTCTCTTGAAACTATTTACAGAATATACTTAAGTCTCCAACTATCTGCTATGTTCCAAAGAATTAAGTTTTCTGGTGGTTTCAGGCTCCCCAATCCTCCCAAAGGCTCTCCTCAGGATAGAACCTAACAAATGCAGAGTATGTTTAAAGCACTTCCCCAGACATGGAAGCACTATTCTATCAACAGTTAAATTTGATCTTTGAACAGGATTAAACGCTGTGTGCGTTTCTAGTACGAAACAATATTTTAAGAATTTAAGAAGCTTTCTTTGCTATGTATTCAACATCATGGTGCCAAGATTTATTTGCTCCCGAACTAATACCTAGGGAGTTGAGTGACGATGCTAGTGGAATCGGGTGATACGGTATAATATATACCGGGTTCTGTAACATTAACTTTTTCCAGAAAAAACTGTGGCCTGGGTTTTAAATTCATATTAGTTACCATCATATTTGCGTCAGCTAATCTCCGAGACTATAAGGTAAATCAAGAACCAAGCGTAGTATAATAGGCAAAGTTCTAGATTGGATTTTTAATCTTTTCCAGAAGATCCTTAATCGAAAAAGTAACGGAGTACGAAGTGCAGGGGTTCCCTGGCGTTGACCGTACAGGTACTGGAAAAAATCTCTCAACTTACCACTGCCGAGGAATTATCTTTCAGAAAATTCAAGAGTCATAAACAAAACTTTTTAGATATACAATAGATGTGTTGCTTCGCCAACAGTCCGTCATGCCAAACATCTAAATGCTTTGGATATATCAACAGCTGTAAACTCTCTATGATACGGAATTACGTTCTTCTAAAGATGTGTAACATTCCTTAGAAGAGCTCTTGATCTTTGCTGAAGAAAGTCATATTGGTGGTCTCTAATAATATTAAATCATTTGAAATATTTTATGAGATGCTAATTAATAGCCTATTCGATTACCTTGCTTTTTTAGGTATCGGCTGAACTCCAAAGAATTTTCAGCGAGCAAAAATATCTCCTTTTTGTGGAATGAAACAAAAGGTCTACAAAAAAACTGGTATCAGTTCATCTTTTTTGAATCCCAAATATGTATTTTAATATCACCAGCCTAATTAGGCTACATTTCATTTTATGACGTACTTTCTGAAAACAATATCGAGCATCTTTAATTGTACAAATAGAATAGTGGTTGCAGTTTTTCCAGTTGAACATGAAAGAAGAGGTCAGCCTAATCTTTTCATTGCAAATCTCCGTACCACAATTAGATATTCATCAAAGCTAAAATCCAACCAAGAGAAAAGTTTAAAATGTTCCTTGAATTCTTACCATTTATTTGCTAAATTTTTTTTGAGCTATGCTGAATATTAATTTTGGTTGGAAGAACCTAACAGCAGGTTACCGTGATAGTATAAATATCAGGACAGGTTGTCAACAAAAGGTTAAAAGCACAATCAATCAATCAATCAATCAATCCGCCAGGAATAAAATGCGTATCCAGGGTAGGAACAGTTGACTATGCTGGTAGGTGAACTAACCTTAGTTTTGCATAGAGCCAGTATATGAGATTTACTTGACTGTAGGGGGTTGATGTACTAAATTAATGTTGGAGTGCATGATAATTCTCCGAAACCAGCCACGTTCGAAGACTCGAATGGGGGCTATTTTACTCCGTGAGTTTTTGTTCCTAGGAGCTTCCTCGTGCTATCAGTTTTTGCATCGCTAAGTCCTAGATCATCGCCATAGCCATGAAACGTTAGCCGATAAGAGCAATGTCACGCAGCCTAAGCCGATGCGATTGTTACACCAGACAATGCATGATGGGATTTGGGCAAATATCATCTAACCTGTTCTTTTAATTGCCTCGTGCCGTACGTACGTGAATTGGATAGTAATTTTTTTCACCTAATTTTAATTCGCAATTAAGAACTAGATTCTCGTTCTATTTTAAAATAGGTGTTTTTTTCAGATCAAGGTCCCGTATATCTTTTTTATTAGAAAGGATTTAAGTGAAACAAGTTAAACTGTACAAATGTAGAATGTGGTTCCTCTGGTGAGTTTTGTAACGTCATCACGGTTATTTTTCTTAAGCTTCAATATGTTTCTATGGCCTTTAGAGAATAATAAATCTCTCTCATCTATTTTCTTTTTAACCGTTTTTATTTCTACCTTACTTATTAAGGGAGTTACGATAATTTGTACAGTTTACTGCTATTAATTGATCAGATGACACTCTTTTAAACTCGTGTGTAACCATTTTATTATTAATGTAAAAAATTTGCAAGTAATAAGTAATTTGCAAGACGTTTTACAAAATGTAAGGAAATAGGTCATTCACAAATGTTGAATTGTAGTCTTGTAACAAGAAAAATTATTTCAAAATAAGAAGAACATGTGGTTTAGTAGTTCTTCATAAGAAAATGAAAATGAAATCTCTGAATCAATTTTCAATTTCAGTCTTATTATGAATTCAATAAAGGGTTTAAATATTTCTGAAAATAGCATAACTTGGAATGAATATTGGATACATACTACTTCATCCAACATATTCGCTTAAAACAAAAATATAGTTATGCATAGCTTTACACTAGCTAGTTACTGGGGTGCAGTACTATGTCATATGAAATGCACATGGAGTGAGTAAATCAAGTGTATGCACAAGTATTAGAAACGTTATGCAGCCAAATAACCAAATTGATGTTGATGGCACACTAGTAAAAATAAATGTTCTAACAGAAAACGAGGTTACTCTTGTTGATCTTAATTTAAACTACTCCATTAATTGTATGAATTTTGGTGGGCCAAGCTTGGAAATCGTTTATGTCGATATCAATTATACTCGAAAAGCCTGGGATAATGCTCAAGTTGTGCAAAACTTTTTCACCGTATAAGAGACGATTGGCGTCCAATTCCAACTTAGTAGTATTAGAATTGCTTTTGATACCATTTGGAGAATTAATTCAGCCATTACTGTCTATAATAGCCCACAAAAAATCCGAAGTTTAATAGAAAATACTATGGGTGTTTTAAAAGAAAAAAATTCTCTGCCTTAACTATCTTCTTTTAGCTTATACTGTTAGAGTTTTTGAAATATTGCAGATCACTCTACAATATTTCTCGACAATGGGAAATTTTTGAATGAGGATAATAAAAATTAAATCTATAAAGCTACTAAAATAACACAAATTATTGAACTACTTTGGAAATGGATATTAGTAATTATGCTAACTGGTATTGTAAGTTCTCGTTAGTAAAATAAAAATCTTAGCAGTATTGCAAAATACTACTTCAGTTTGTCAACTTACTTTATTTGAAAGAAATTAGTAAATATATTGCTAACAGTTTATTTATATTTAATAAAATAAATTTATATTACATTTTTTCTATTGTTCACAACCCATGTTAAGGTATAGTTTTCTACTTGTTACCAACAAATTATATACTTATTTATGAACCGTTTGTGTCCCCTTCTTACAACTGTTATCGATAAAATTGGTACCTTTGTGTAATATTTCAGGATATAAATCTCATTAAATACCTTGCATAAAAAAATGACTACCTCTTAATACTAACATTCATTTATTCTGCTGTTATAATTAAATTAGTTTACGCAAAAAAAAAATTGTTTCGAGTAACTAAATCAAACAAATTAGAGAATTCAACTTTAACGAAAAAGATGCCAAACTGGTCATTTACTGGAATCCATCCGCTATTTTCATGCCGAAGGGGAGGGGTGACTCAAAATATATTCTGTTTTAATAAAACTAAAATTTATTTCCAATCCACGAATAAAAGATTTACCAGTGGTATATAAAAATGCTACATACTATTTAATCAACATTCAATTGTTAAAAAGAAACGCCATAAGGTTAAATAATAATCTGATAGTGTGGGCTCTGGAGTACAGGAGTAAGCTTTTGTGTCTATGAGTAAAATTTATTTGTTAGTGTTGTATTTGTAAATATTACTTATGTGTGGCTTTTGTGAAAAATGTGAAGATTTAGTCTCTTTTAAAAATGAGATGGATATGTAAATAGATTAATTTAAAAAATAGATAAATAAATCGTTTGCTATCACTTAGACAGTAAAAGTGTAGTAGGTGGAAAAGTATTTTTTTCTTTTCAAAAATATCTATTTTACTTATAAAAACGTAGGTCAAAGAAATCTGAGGACCTACGAATCTGGTGCGCGATATATAAAAGGAAGCGCTATTAGAGTAGAATAGTCATTACTAGTATTAAAAGGATAGTACCAAATAAAAAAGACGATAACGACTACTTAGGACAGAAAATAAGAACACTGCGCTATGGTTGACAACAAGGTAGATTAAATTAATATTTTCTCTAAACTATAAGGTTTAAATAATCTCTTGTAACATAAATTGTGAAATTTCCATATTTTAAGATTTCATACTTTTACAACGCAATTTCAAGTCGAAGTTCAGTTGAGTACACCTCCAATATTCTGAAAAAAATCTAATATACTACTACCAAAGAGTAAAATTACACACATATTCTAATTAATATGATGTAATTAAATCGAGCATTCCCAAAGATTTAACATAATCTTAAATTTGAAACAGAATTGGCTAGAGGTACTTTTTTGTATGTTGTGGGTTGGCCTAAATAATATAACTATTAGAAAAGTCTTGTAAAAAAAACAATTAAATAACATTTTTTTTTTGCAAAAATAATACATAATTTCCAATGAGTCATTTGGTTCAGCGCGGTTCTAATTTTTATGTTCCCCGAGAAAAAGAATTCTTTTTAACTATCCATAATACTCGTTTGCAGCACAGGAACTATTTCGAAGTCCAGAGCGTGCATTCCTGCCATTGCAACAGTCGATGTATGAGCAAGCACATTGTCCTGGTGAAGGAACACTCTTTGACGCGCTAATCTTGGTCGCTTCTGCTTTAAGTCACTATGCAAACGGCCAAATGAAGTTGCATAATAAGAGTTATTCACTGTTTTATTATTTTTCAAAGAGTCAATCAAGATGATACTCTGTGAGTTCCAACAAACAGTTGTCATCACTTTTCCTGCCTGTTTTCGCTATTTTCGGCTCACTTTCACCTTCGGTAATGCACTGTTTTAACTTTCGTTTTGTCTGCAGGGTATAATGGTATATCTATGTTTCGTCTACAGTCACAATACGTCACCAGAAATCTTTTGGATTATGCTGTAACTTTTCCACACATGATTTTGTCTCTCCTCGTACGTTTTTGATCTGGAGCCAACAAACGCGGCACTCATCGCGCCCACTGCCTTTTCATTTTTAACACTTCATGCAGGATATTATGTATTCGTTCATATGAGATGCCTACCAACTCAGCAATCTCACGAAGCTTACTGTGACGATCTTTCATCTCTATATCATGAATTTTATCGACCATTTCTTTAGAAGAAACCTCAATCGGGCGTCCTGAACGTGCAACCTCTGCAGTGCTCGTACGCCACGTTTAAATTCGTTTATCCAGTAATAAGTGGTCTTAAATATGAAGTCCCATGACCTTCCTTCAATTCGATTTTTACTTGGACCGCAGTCAACTTTTTAAAATAAAACTATTTTATCACGATTCTCGACTTTATCCATTTCTACGAAACGTGTAATACCGATCAGTTACGGTAGCTGCCAACTAACAACTGCTACTGGCATTTGGTTGAAACTTTGAACATACCTTTAAAAGAACCTCACTTACCAACAGTCATGCCGCTTAACGAAATTTCTCGTCATTTCGTAGAAATTTACCAGACTTATCAATCCACTCTCGTAGCAATAGTAAACAACGTGTCTTTAAAATTCACAATCTTTTCAAAATATATGTTGCATTTAATGGATACGATTCATTGTTTATTCTGGTATCCTGCAATTGGTTGGTTTCATATTGTTTTGCTAGGTTCCTAATTTTTTTTTTATTCACTCTGGGGTATGCCTGGTTATTTTTTCATTGATCACTTAATAAAAAAGAAATATATCTGTTAATGAAAAATATATACTGGTTGTAGTTTTACATCGCATGAGATGCGGTCAGAATTGAATGCTAAACTACTCACTAAGCTAGCGAAAATGGCTCATTCCCCATCTCCTGTCTGTGTCTGTAATGTGTACTTCCCATCCGTTGCCAAAGTGTTGCGTCTGTCATGTGGTGCCATCAAAAAGAAATGTTCATAAAGATGTGTTTCTCGAAAATAAATTAGCAATTCTCAAATAATTAAATTTAGAAAACAAAATAAACTTGTATTATCCGTATATTTTTACCTATGCAGTTTTGATTTTAACATATATTTACAGATTTATTAGTTGGTAACTAATTGTTAAGCAACATTTTTTTAATTTTTGATTTGTCAAATGCAAAAAAAGGGAAAAGTTTGGAAACACTTTTGCTTTGAATTTAAATTTAACTTCATTTCCTCCATATCTAAAGGTCTGGTCAATGGTTGTCAATAAAATTTAAATGATAGATGAAGTTTTGTGATATTATAAGCTAACGTAACAATGAAAAACACGTCTTCACCCGTACCCCTTAAATCCAGAGATAAAGATGTGTTTCCACTAGCACTACAGTTAAACAAAACTTAGACGTTTCAATTTGGTTAAAAAGTATTATAATAGTTGTATTCAGGACATTTTTGAAACTTAAAGTTATTTAATAATAATTTTTAAATTCAGTTACATTTCTATAAGCAAGGCTGCGTAAAGAAAAATACCACAACCCTTAATCGTGCGCCAGGCATTAAGTTGGAGATCTCCGTGATTTTCTGATAAGTAACCTAGGAAAATATTTTGGTTGCTTGGTTTCAAAATTTTAAAAATTTTACGCACCCTACATGCATAAATCGGATACTCGAGATACTCAAGAAGAAGAAACATTTGAAACCAATTTTATATTTTCCTTACTTTTCTTTTTGATTCAACCAGAAGTTTAAAATTTGTAAATATCAAGTAACGAGTAAATTAAAATCGGTTTATTTAAACAGATAATACAAATTGGTAAAAGAATTTACCTTCGTTGCAAACACGCCTCGTTAAAATAGACACTAAATTTGATATTCTCATACTAAATATTAACTTAATCCAAGCATTACCACTTAGTAATTTACACAAAAATCTACTTTATTTTCTCGTAAGATATTAATACACAAAAGTTCTCTAATAACTTAACCAAAGACTTGGAACAATTCTCAAAATATTATTTAAACTATACAATAACGACCCCCATCTTCCATCAACCCTTTTCTTTATTGAAATTAGAAATAATGGAACTAATTTTCAGATTTCTCTACTTATATATTTTATTATTAATAATATGCTTCAAATTTGTCCATCTAGCAATCAAAAAGCCTGGAAAAAATTCTTATAATGCCAATGAAACTATACAATAGGTAACGACCTGCAGTCTCCTTCCTGGTTAGAATAAAAATAAAGTAAAAATAACCTAGTTTTCAGATTTCCGGGCTTCAAAACCCTAAAAAGATTGTATAACACGATATATCTGAAACAACCCATCTGCTATCCTCCCCCATCCCTTTAGCCTCATATATGTTTTAGTATAAATCTTTAAACACAAAATTTGTTTATTATCTCAACAAAGAACTGGGAAAAATTACCGTATTACTACTAAAACTTTACAAAATTTATCGACACCTACCCCTGAACTCCCTTTCCCTGAGAGCTATAGCTCAAAACCTATCGGTTTCAGCTCATCGTTATGTATTATATACGTACCTGTTTGAAATTGAAATCTTATTTCGTTTAAGAGCCCATGTGAACAAACCGATCAAAATTAAATCGATATTCCGAAATAAAATTTCGGAATATGGTTTGTTACCAACAAATAAAGATCCCATGAATGCTATATTCCATGCCTTCCCTCCTACGACTATAGTTTCTGAGCCTATGCTCTTCATCAGGTAGGCTTTAGACAACGATATCGATCGTTAAGATCGGAGTACCGTGGAGAGCAAGTTGGAATGACTCTCGCTGGCTTATAGCAATCATGGTACTATAATAAACTATATCTTGATCAACGAGTAGTACTTCGTTTATTTAAAGTACCATGATTGCTATAAGCCAGCGAGAGTCATTCCAACTTGCTCTCCACGGTCCTTCGATCTTAATGATCGATACCGTTGCCTAAAGCCTACCTGATGAAGAGTATAGGCTCAGAAACTATAGTCGTAGGAGGGAAGGCATAGAATATAGCATTCATGAGATCTTTATTTGTTGGTCATTTTGCATTTACAAAATTCTAAACCGATTAAAAGACAGGCCTATGGAAATGATTTTGTCTGCCGGTATATTAACTTAGAAATCGTAATATCCCATCTTAATAGTTTTTATGAATTCTTATAGGATTATATCACAGTGTTAAGGTTTAAATTTTCAAAAAAAAATAAATAAAATACTAAAGAATGTCTAACCTCACTGCAGTTGGCTTATAATTTATATTGTATAAATTACCGATGAGGGCAAAATAAACAAACCGTTAGGTTTATACGATGCTCATTTAAGATTAACATATGCCATCAACATTTGACTATCTAAATCACAGTTGGAATTTCTCGAGCTCTAGCTACTTCTTTTCTCTTATTAGCTTCGGCATATCCAAAAATCATGTAGTTATTTTTAGTTCCTGTTTATGAAATAATCACTTTCTGACCCTAGGACAAAAACAACTGGCGTAATGATTTATTCTGTTGATTTGGCGTACCCACTCCATTCTCCAGAGTAAGCTAGACCCTAAAACATAGTGACTTTTAGTGGATTTGATTGGAACGTACATTCTGGGGGAATTTATAGGCAATATTAACACAATACGTCACCATATTAAAACCATATCTATATTCTTCCTCTCTTTCACTTCTTTTATCACTATAAATACAAACGCTAATATTTATATTCATTCCCAATATATAAATAAAATGATAAGTTAACTACAAACAAAAATTAACCAATCAGTAAAAATATACACTCACTTGTAGCGGTACAATAGTCCCTATGGTTTTGTTGAATTTTTATAGTTTATTCTAGTGGCGGTAAAGAACTAAAACTTTTCTAAAAATGACATAAAATTATGAAAGTTTTTCAATTTTCGTCATGTCGTAAGTTAAATCAGATGACAGGACCTGTCACTATAACAAAACTGTTCCAGCTATCACCTACATAAATTATTTGTCTTACTTTTCTTGTATTTTTTCTTAGATTAACCTAAATTACTCTATGATGTAAGTGTAAATTACTTTTCGAAGATACCTTTTCTACTCGATTTCGTTTATTTTTATTCATAATCATCAGTGCCTCTATCGGTCATCGAATTTGCCTATTGTTTCGTTGAAATTCTTAAAGCTATTGAACAGCAAGAAAAAATATAGAACAATACAAGATTGTAGATAGCCTTAGAAAAAAATACTAAAATAAAAAAATCTCACCTTTGACTATTAGGTTTTCTTCAGTTTAATACTGTATAATTCATGTGACCATTAAAGAAAGTACGCATAGTGACCGAGTTATACATTAAAAAAAAGGTTTTTTAAAATCGAACAACCATTCAACTATAAACTTGAAACTAAGTGGAAAGATATCATTCATTTTGATAGTTGTCAAGTATAAATTATAAACCCCCAGTTTGGCTACGGAGAGATCTGTCCCATCTCTGGTAAACTTACAAAGGGGCTCTATATCAAGAAAATAGCTACTATATATAATTAAAAAAGTAAGTCCTAAAATATTATTTAACCCGTTGGCTGAAAAGTTTTTGGTCTGACACATAGACGTCGCCCTTTTCAAAAATCCATACGATTTTTAGGAAGTACCAACCTTCAAACGATGCGTGTCAAAATTTCATGACATTTCGATGATTAGTTTACAAGTTACAGTGGTTTTAGTGACGCTACTTTTCATATTTTCAAAACAATTGAAAAAATCGAATTTCGTGCGTTAATTAAAAATTGATTTTTGATGAGAAAAAATACTGTTCAAGCAAAGCATTGGTTTGAACAGTATGTGTTACGGGGACTCTACCCCTGGAAAATCACTCATCATTTACTGGTATACTGAATTTAAACGCGGTAGTACAGATAGAAATGATGCTGAACGCCCTGGACTCTCAAGTGAGGTGGTTACACCGGAAAACATAAACAAAACCCACAAAATTGTTTTGGATGACCGTAAAGTGAAATTGCCTGAGATAGCTGACACCCTAAAGATATCAAAAGAACGTGTTGGTCATATTTTGCATGAATATTTGTGCATCAGAAAGCTGTGTTCGAAATGGGTACCGCGTTTGCTCACAGTGGACCAAAAATAACAAGGTGTTGATGATTCTGAGCGCTGTTTGGACCTGTTTAAGCACAATAAAAAGGATTTTTTCATGCAATATGTGACAATGGATGAAACATGGATCCACCACTACACACCGGAATCAAATCGGCAGTCAGCTAAGTGGACAGCAGCCGGTGAAAACCTCCCGAAGCGACCAAAGACACAACAGTCGGCTGGGAAGGTTTTGGCTTCTGTATTTTGGGATGCTCATGGAATAATTTTCATCGACTATGTTAAGAAGGGAAAAACCATCAATAGCGAATATTATATAAAATTATTGGTGCGTTTGAAGGCAGAAATCGCAACGGTCCCAAATGAACAAAAAAAAATTCTCTTTCATAAGACAGTGTCACAAATCAATGGTTACGATGGCAAAATTGCATGAATTGAAGTTCGAATTGTTTCCTCATCCACCGTATTCTCCAGATTTGGCCCCCAGCGACTATTATCTATTCGCAGACCTCAAAAAAAATGTTCGCGGGAAGGAGATTTGGCTCCACTGAAGAAGTTATCGTCGAAACTGAGGCCTATTTTGAAGACAAAGACAAATCCTTCGAATAAAGTCGAATTTTGCAAAAAAAAAAAATGTGTTTTAAGTAGCTAGACCAAAAACTTTTCATTAAATTAACTCGACTTTTCAGCAAAATGTCAAGGAATGTTAAATTTCAGAAGAACATCAAATTCGAATAATTAAATAAAAAAACAATTATCCATTTTCTTCGACCAATTCAACCACCGATGGATACGCTAGTGACTATTTTAGAAATAAACATCGAAGAAAGATAGTAAATGTGAATCATAATTAAATAATAGTGGGTCATCAATCATTCTCTCAATATTTGAACGTTTTTCTTGCTGTGCCATTCTACAAAAGGTATTTTAGTATTACTTTGCATTCCCTCATCAGAATAAACTGTAAAATTGCAAACAAATTATAATAATTGTTCTTGTACCAGTCTGGTATTATTTTCGCCTCGTTCTTTCTTTGATCTTGGGTTGCAATTTTAAATGAATCTGTACCCCGACTCGAAGCCAAATTTACTTTTATATGTTTTTTTTAAATAAACAATTTCGTTTTTCTTCACTGTACAAATTTTTCTGTAAGATTTTGACATCACTACTAGCAAAGTGCCACACCACTGGTTAAACAATAATCAAATTTAGATAGAAATTTAATCATTAGCGAACGATTAGCTGAAGTTTTTTTTTCATATTTCCTATAATAAAATGACAGATAATAAAGAATGAGTATAACATTACAGTCGCTGTCTTTAGATTCGTATTTTGAATAATAGTAGTTCGGATATGCAAGTATTATAATAACCGTAGTTACTTTTTTTTTCGTTACTTTTGCTTATAAGTTTAGGACAACAGCCCTTAAGATATTTTTAATTCACCAGATAAGAATATCAGTAACAAGAAAATTTTAATGAGAACATAACTCAAAATGAACAGATACGTCTTGAATGAATATGAATATCTTGTTTGTAATTAAAACAGTTCATGAAATCATGAAACGTCAATCGCAGCATGTTTATTTACCTTTAGATATTTAGATATGTAAACCTAGCCTTGAAATACTGATGTTAATTATGGTGTACTGATTTTCTTTACCTAATAAAAATTTGTCGAAATTTAAGTATCTCTCGAAAACATTAAAGTTTTATTTGAAGTGCATTATAGTCTTTTATTTACGATATAAATGAATTAACTTCACATTTTTTTTATTTAGTGATCATTAAAATTAATTCGGTGCGCTAAAATTACTTTATCCCTTCGCTTTATTTATATAATATAAGCATCTGATGTAGGTACACCTGGGTATAATGGCCGACTTGCTGAATAAATATTGGTAATAATGGCTACATACTGATAATTTCTGCTAGGATGTTGAGTATAAAAGCTTTAAAGTGTGTAAAAACATTAGTAATCCATGATTTTTTAAAATACGTAATTTTTACAAATATTTAAAAGAGCGAAAGTGTTTTAACCATGTAAAAGCTTAAGTTCTTAATGCCCATTGACTGGTCAGCTTAAAAAGGTAAGTAAACATTGTATGTTCACAAGATACATGCCAAACAAGCTTTTAGAAGCAGTTCTCAACTAATTAGTTTTTCATTTCAAGAAATAAGATTACTTTTTGTCATTGTTTAAAGCCTTAAGTTAGTGACTTTGTAGAAGAATTCAGCTATCCAAGTATTTTGAGAGACTATAATTGAAATGTTAAAATTTGAATTTCCTAAAAAATCCTTTTAATATATCAATTCAATTTTATTACTATCTATAAGAAATATTTATATTATACAGGTTATCACTAAAAAGCTGATTATGAATAAAATTGGTTTTATGTAATGCAGTAAATTGTTTCCTTAGTTTACCTATAATTAATAAAGTTTTTCAATATAATTTGACCGATATGTGGATGATCGATCTGACTTGAAACATTCCACTTAAATTAACCACTCTTAAAATACTCTATAATATAAGAGTGCAATGTAAAAATATTATTAAAAAGCAAATGTAAAATCCAGAAAAAAATTAGTAAAAGTAATATGAAACAAGGACATAAATCTTACAATCTCAACGTAATTAATGCAATCTATTTAGAACATACATATAGATACAGGGTGTATTTTGCTTATGTTATTTCCGTACTAAAATAGTCTGGCAACAATCTTTTCAGCAAATAACAATTTAGAAACCTATTATTTGTTCAGGTGAAAATTGATTTCTTTGTTAATTTAGGTTTAATTTTCAAACACAGATCCAAATTTAGATTACTAGTTACATAGTAACTAGAAAAGTAGTCGTAGTCAATTAAATAGAGCTCCTGTATGAATGTTGTTCACAACATGTCACTTATTTTGGCACGAAAGAACGTTACATTTTCATATAGTTCACATGCTAAGAAAAAGAAAGAGAGAGAGAGAGACCAGATTTTGAATGTTTCAACACTCATGATTTATTAATTCAGGTGAAGAATAAGATTATCAAGAAATATCGAGATAATAATTCTGGACTCCTTTATCAATTTAATTGATATCAAAAGAACATTTTTTGTGTATCAACCTCCAATTTTAATAAAGTTTAATAGCTTTTTTCTACATTTCAGAATTAGAATTTGAGTTTAAATAATTCTCTATTGTCTTATTTGTTAGGACTTATTAAATATCTAAACGCATTAACACTGAGCACGAAGAAAAACAGAAAGTGAAAAACCACTGATTCTTATTAAGTTCGTATTATTGTGAACTTTTCGTCTAAAATTACATGATGAGTCTTTAGGGATCTTTATTCTAGTGAAATATTTATACCTGACTGATGGCCAGTGAACCAGTGGAATCTGTTTTCACATACAATAAAGAATATAAAGTGCTTATAAAGAATTATGCTTATATTAGGCTTTTGATGAACAGGTACAAGTTGGAAAAGCAAAGTTAGAAAAACATTGGTAAGAATTAAACTGTGTTTTCAATATCCTAGCGGACATAATTTTTCTTTAAGATATTCTTGTTCGTTGAGGTTCCATAAGCTAAAATTAAAAATATCATGTTACTTATACTAGAACTTGAATATTTTGAAAAAGGTATTACGCATATCCAAAATACATACCTCTGTCATAGTCTTATTCTGTCGATATATTATAATATACAATTTCAGAAGCCATTGGACATACATTTTACATGTTAAAACTAAGTTTATTGTAACAGCAGCACACATATCGACGACAAATTGAGTCAATGGATTCCAGCAAATATTATTTTAAAACATTATTTCACTCTCTTTAGCACAACTCACTCGAAACGGAGGAGCTTTCTATGTCCAAAGAAGATGATATCTTGAGCGAAATCCAATCGCCTTAAGCAGCACACCCATTTTAAAAGCTAATACCTGCAGAATTAAAATTTATCGCATTAATTACATCACCAGATTTAATTTTATAACACAGTTACGAATTCTTCCTAATTTTACAACAAAATCACATTTTAAAGAAGTGCACAATTGCATGAAATAATAAATAAGATGTAAGATTTAGACAGCTTATATATTATTTACATGATTATTTCTATAGAATGTTGAATATTTTAAAATTTATATTCAGAGGTTTTCGGTTCAAAATTTTAAACCTAAACTCTGCATTATACTCTACATTATAAATTATGTATATGTGCTTTTTTTCCTGGGAACTGAATAAGTGGTGTATATATATATATATATATATATATATATATATATATATATATATATATATATATATATATATATATATATATATATCTTGGACATATATCTTGGACAAAAAAATAGTAATATCCAAAGAAAACTTGAAAGCGTCAAGGAGAATATCATTGCCTTGGTCGGCATTTGGCAGATTGCGGAACATCTTTCTTTCTAATGTGATCAATGCGTTGGGAATATCTTTGAGGGATAGGCTGACTAATGAGGAAATTTGAGGAAGGTGAAAGATAACTAATGTAGCTGAGAGGGTAAGCAGGTTGAAGTGGAGATGGGTGTGTCATATCGCAAGACCCTCTGATAACACAGCCCCACAAAAAAAAAATGGGGTATACTTTTGATGCGATATATCAGATCCGTAGTATTTTTGCCCGCTGATCACGAATCTGACGTCAGAATATCGCCATCACATCTCAATTTTTTTTCTAACCTCAAAAAATAGGTAAAAATTAGTAAAAATTAAGAAAAATATACTCCTAAAAAATTGATTCAAGCTTTTTCATGAATCCAAAGATGTATTAATATGTATTCGGACATGCTACGCTAATATTCATCGGTTGGATTAAGCTATACAGTTCTGTTTTCTTTCTAACCTCAATAAATCAGACAGATATAGTGCTTCTCGAATTCAAAAACCAATTCAAATTAAAATTCAACCGATTCTTACCAAATTTGGTACACGGGGGTTTTTTGGGTTGCTGATCATGAATCTGAGGTCGGATTTGCAAAATTCAAAATGGCGGATCCAAGATGGCGGACAAAATTTTTGAAAACCAACCGATTCCTACCAAATTTGGTATACAGTTGGGGAATCCTCAAACCTGATACTCTTAAACCCTAAACCCTGAAACCCTAGACTGTGGAATAGCAGAGACAGGGAACGTCATTATAAGAAAAAAATTTGGCCATCAAGAGAATCGTTCACTCCTGGTGAAAATAATGTATTGTTGCCACCATTGGTAGATCCAGGAAAAGTTCTTATTCTCCCGCTTCACATTAAGCTTGGACTTATGAAGCAATTCACGAGAGCATTAGATACAAACGGCCCATGTTTCAAATATTTGCATAAAAAATTTCCGAAATTTTCTGAAGCTAAAATTAAGGCAGGCGTATTTGACGGGCCACAAATAAGAAAATTGTTTCAAGATTCATTATTTGTTACTAAAATGAATAAAATTGAAAAAGCTGCTTGGCTTAGTTTTAAAGAAGTCGCAACAAACTTTTTGGGAAATAATAAAAGTCCTAAGTACAAAGAAATAGTCGAGAAAATGGTAAAAAATTTTCAAACATTAGGTTGCTTAATGAATCTAAAATTACATTTCCTGGACTCCCACATCGATGATTTCCCAGATAATCTTGGTGACTACAGTGAGGAGCAAGGGGAACGTTTTCACCAAGATCTGAAAATCATAGAAAATCGGTATCAAGGACGATGGGATGACCATATGCTAGCGGACTATTGCTGGTCGCTAAAAAGAGAAACAAGTCCTCAAAAGCGTGTGGGCAGAAAGCCTTTGAATAGGTCATTCGCGGAAAAAAGAACAAGATACAGCCAAAAAAAGGAAAGTTAGGCGTGGGTCTAACCTTCGCAATTCTAGGGCTTAAGGGTCTACTATTTGAGAGTATATGGTTTAAAAGTCCTGGTTTTGAGTTTATTGGGTCTCATTTTTAAAGTTACAAGGTTATTGAGGTCTATTTTTTGAAGTTACAGGGTGTGGGATTCTAAGGTTTCAGGGTTTAGGGTTTAAGAGTATCAGGTTTGAGGATTCCCCAACTGTATACCAAATTTGGTAGGAATCGGTTGGTTCTCAAAAATTTTGTCCGCCATCTTGGATCCGCCATTTTGAATTTTGCAAATCCGACCTCAGATTCATGATCAGCAACCCAAAAAAAAACCCCGTGTACCAAATTTGGTAAGAATCGATTGAATTTTAATTTGAATTCGTTTTTGCATTCGAGAAGCACTATATCTGTCTGATTTATTGAGGTTAGAAAGAAAACAGAACTGTATGGCTTAATCCAACCGATGAATATTAGCTTAGCGTGTCCGAATACATATTAATACATCTTTGGATTCATAAAAAAGCTTGAATCAATTTTTTAGGAGTATATTTTTTTCTTAATTTTTACTAATTTTTACCTATTTTTTGAGGTTAGAAAAAAATTGAGATGTGATGGCGATATTCTGACGTCAGATTCGTGATCAGCGGGCAAAAATACTACGGATCTGATATATCGCATCAAAAGTATACCTCACTTTTTTTTTTGTGGGGCTGTGATAATTGATGGACCCATAAAGTAATCAATTGGAGGCCTTGCAGCGAGAAAAAAAGTAGAGGACGTTCGCAAACCCGATGGTCTGCCATCATAAGACTAGTGGGATAAACAAGGCCCAAAACCAAAGAAGATGTACGTAATTAGGGGAGGCTTATGCCTGACGATGGACTACATAGCTGATGATGATATATATATATATATATATATATATATATATATATATATATATATATATATATATATATATATATATATATATATATATATATATATATATATATATATATATATATATATATATATATATATATATATATATATATATATATATATATATATATATATATATATATATATATATATATATATATATATATATATATTTAAATGTTATCATTACTAATATTTAAAATACAATTTTGTTAAAATATAACGACATTCAAATGAAGTATTTGCTACCCCATTACTTTAAATTATCTTCCATTTGGACTGATCATGTCACTGTGACATTGCATAATCCCTATTTCTGGACACTATTGAAGTACAGGCGTGATATATTTACATAATACACTATTCTGAAAGAGGAAGATCTAATGATAAGACGATTTAATTTTATTGAATATATTTTATGAAAAAGTCTCTAAAGAAATTTGTATTAATAACATTGCAATAGTAGTATTGTAGAATGTTCCTATGAGTAATTTTTTGTTTACGATTCACTTTCGTTTACGTAAATAAATTTATTTAATTAAAATTAATTAAAATTTCATAAGTGGAACGAAAATGGGTAAAGTAAAATAAAGTTATAAGTGGCTAAATTATTTAAAAAATACAATCAATAAGTTTATGGTTATTTGATAGTTACACAGTACTATTGAAATTAAACGTTCACTGTCAATATTTAATAGATGACAACATCAAAAATATATCAAAAGATCCCTTAGGATCTTTTGGATTTAGTTTCGACGATAGACGAATTAATGAAGAATTTTTAATAGTGGCTCAAATTTCTGTGTTTGATCCTATATTACATTTTATTTAGAGAAACGCTGCAAAATGATAGTGACTATTACGGTAAACATTTTAAAAAATATTTTTGTTTATATAGAGTATATCAAGTATTTTCATCCGGTTATGGAATACTAAGTATATTAAACCAAATTTAATTTTTTGAACGATTCCATATCTATGTAACATACCATGGTATATGGTCTCGAATTAAGTAATTTTCGAAAACTTGACAAATGGAAAATACCATTTTACACTTTGCCAGGTAGTACAGTAGAAAAATGTCAAAATAATGATGGAGATGGAGACCAGGACTATCGTTCTGAGTTTTGGACATCGAAAAAGTTGTGCTCTTTTGTTTATAGACAATTTAAGTTTTCAAAACGCGTTTTTTGAGCTTAAAATGTGAATAACTCCGGTTATTCACTTATATATAAGTCGGATCGAGACAAAAAAAGCAAGCTTTTCGTAATGAAATTTCTAACAAATCATCGTTAGTTTTAAGTCGCTCAAGTGCGTACATAACCTACAAAATTCACAAGAACAGGCAAAAAAGTGTTTTGTTTTTTCATTTTATTGTACAGATCGACTAAGTGAACCGATCGGCTTGAAACTTTCAGAAAAAATACCTTTTGTTATAGCAAAATTAACCTGAAATTTTGGTATAAAAATATGCCCAGTGAGTACAATTAAATTTGTTATTTGAAATTTGCCATTTGGTCCAAAATGGATCTTTTTTTTACAATTTAGGCCTCGACGCCAAAAATGACTCCGAAACATTTTTTCTTGGAGTAATTTTAACCGTTTTTTTTTTACATTTGTTCATTAATTAAATAACAAATGTATTTTTTCCGTCATTTTCGCGTTAACGAAAATGATTGTTTTTCTAGATAAAGGTATGGCAATTCTCTACCGGATGTGATAAAGATTTTTCAATTTTTTTTTATAATGACCGAAGAAATACGTGTAGATTTTTTTTTGTAATAAATTTATATATATATATATATATATATATATATATATATATATATATATATATATATATATATATATATATATATATATATATGTCGTCGTTAGCCGTAGACCGAGATGTATTGGTCTAGTTTACTTATTTTCGAGAAATGAAAAACAATACCAAAGAAAAAAAAAATTCCTATTGCTAGCTAAACTGAAAACAAATGAATAATTTTCGGCCATACTTTATAATCAGTCACTTGTTGCTAGGAATTTTGCAGTGGGTTTTCAAAGTAGTATTAAAAATGAGCGATAGAAATTGTGACATTCCATTCAAAGTTCGAAAGATCATAATTGATTTGTGGAAAGATGAAAAATCGTACAGAAATACAGAAAAGAGTTGCATGCTACTGTTCAGTACATTGTAAACCAGTATAAATCAACGGGTTTCTATAAAAATCGATCACGCTTCGGTCGTCCCAAGAAACTGACTCCACGTGAAGAGGCCAGTATTGTTAGACAAATAATTATAGATCCTAATAAAAGTGCACCAAAATTAAAAAAGTACGGAAAATATTTTCGAAACATGTTTGTTCATAAACATTTGTTTTCGTTGTTGTTTACACAGGGCAGGCTATAAGGGGTGTGCAGCCAGGAAGAAGCCGTTAATTTCGGAAGCTAATCGCAAAGAGCGGTTAGCGTTTGCTAGGGAATATAAACCGCCTGAATTTTGGGAATCCGTAATCTTTAGTGATGAAACTAAAATTAACCTTTTTAGGTCTGATGGCGGAACTAAAGTTTAGAGAAAGAAGAATACCGCAGTCGATATTAAAAACATTTGTTCCACCTTGAGACAAGGGGGTGGCAGTGTTCTACTTTGGGGATGCATATCCGCTGAAGGAGTTGGAAATTTACATTTTATTTATGGTACCATGAATCAGCATGTTTATCTGAACATTTTGAGGGACAATTTAAGAGGAAGTGTCCAAAAATGATCACTCGAAAAACGATACATTTTCCAACAGGACAATGATCCGAAACATACCGCAAACTTGGTGCTAGAATGGATGATCCATAATGTCCGCGATCACCCGTTGTTAACCCCATCGAGCATTTATGGGAGGAACTTAAACGGCGAGTTCGCAAACATACCATAATATTTCAAACAGAGAAGAATTAAAAACAGAATATTGAACGAATGGGAGAACATGCCAGCAGAAGTTACTGAAAGCTGGTTGCAAGCATGACAAAAAAGGTTACGGAGATTATCAAGGCCAACGACGGTCCCACTAAATATTAATTTAAACGAAGTTGTTATTTTCTGTTAAACTCCGTCAAACTATTATTGGTAATTGTTAAGTGTATGGAGACTTTTATGACATTAATTTTGTATACATTTTTATAACAATGATGTAACTTCTAAATAAAATGTTCCGTAGTTGTTTTTAATTCTAATCCTCGTTGGTTAATTTTCAAATATTAATTTAAACGTGTTTTCTCATAGTTCCAATTAATTAGTTAAATCTAACAGTAATAGTAAAAGTAAAAACTATATAGTATAGAAAGGAGGTGGAGTATGGAGACTTTTTGGACTGACTATATATATAAATATATATATATATATATATATATATATATATATATATATATATATATATATATATATATATATATATATATATATATATATATATATATTCTGTCGCGGAACATACTGTAGAAAATTTTAATTATTTCATAGATGTTGGCATCATAAAAGTGTTATTTTTTGGCTTCGACAGGCTGTTACGTTTAAGTGATGCTTTGGGGAATAAATAAACTTACATATGTCTATCTTAATTTGATATTCTTCAGTATTTTTTTTTGTTTTTATTTAACACAAACACGATTTCTTAAACAGTAAAAAACATATTCAAATAGCTATGTTATTAACATGCCGGATCTTAGTTGATATGAATTATAAAGGTATAAAGGTAAAATATGTTTAAAATCTACTGTAGAGTTCAAATTTCTGAAAATATGCATGCCTTCTTGGGACACATTGTATATACAAAACCACCCAAAAAAATACTTTGTTACGTTTATTCGGTCAGGAGTGTTCTACCTTCGTAGTATGTATAGGACGTGTGAAGAGGCATTTCACATTTACAGTACCAAACCCACATGCTCCTATGGCAAATGTTATTTTCAATTTTGCTTACACATACAATATACATAAAGCACCGCTAAAACAACAAAAATTATACATGACTCAAAAGTCACAGTATATACCGTTTGAAGTAAAGTTAAACTTTTTTTAAACTTTATTAGGCATTTTTAAATGGCATTGGTGTGTAGTTCTATAAAACAGTATTACCCAGTAGTTGTGAATCTGGTTAAAACTTAGTAATAAAATATTAAAACTGCATTAGGTTAGTGATTTGATTAACACCTGCTGATATAAAATTATCATGCTCACTAGCAGAGAACTCTCTTACAGTTAGAAGTAACTTTTCTGTCTAATTGCGGTCTTTTTACCTTGCCTATCTTATTACGAACACTGTTACGGTTGGTAAATTGTATTTTGATAATTTGTCTCAAAAAATGTGGTTACAAATAACCGTTGTGCGTTTTTTATAAAGTGACATTTCTTTTATATTATTTACCTCATTAAAATAACAAGGATACCTTCTGTAAATTAGATTATGTAACAGTGGAATAAAATCATCATTATTAGACGTGCCAGGTGGGCCGCAGCGCTACTATATTTTTTATTTACTTGTCTGTTAGATGTATATTATGATTTTGGAAGAGTTTGAATAAAATAAATACAAGTAAATCGGAAGCATTAATTTATAAGTTGTTTTCTAAACATCACCTATATTATAAACATGTTCAATTTTTTTTTGTTTTATTAGCCTCACGAACTTACCATATTAGCCACGAGCTTGTATACATATAATTTCCGCTAGCGCGAACAACGGATCACTTGGCAGGCTATATACCCAACGAGCTACCGATTCCATCTGATAAAAATTATCACTTATATAAGAACATTTTCATTTCATTTAATTTTTATTATTATGGGGCGAATTTTCTTTTAAAACACAATCGAAAATATTTTTGGGAAACCTTACAGGAAACCTGTTTTTGAAGTTTTCCAAACAAATATCACTTAAATATACATATGTATGTGTATACTTATAACTGTACTACAGTTTCAGATTGTAAAAGTTCAGAACTGCAGGTAGACAATTATAAATAAATAGGTATCGTTATATCAATTTCACAAATTTCACCTTAGCTACATTTACTACTTAAGAAAAATATATTGAGCGCAATGTACGTACGTACGTACAATTTATGTCTTCAGGATACAATTTATCTAGTATATTCATTCATGTTCATTATGCATTCCTGAAACATTACCTATTACAAATATTTATATATATGATTATTAACTAATAGTTAAAACTATATATATATATATATATATATATATATATATATATATATATATATATATATATATTTATATATATATATATATATATATATATATATATATATATATATATATATATATATATATATATATATATATATATATATATATATATATATATATATATATATATATATATATATATATATATATATATATATATATATATATATATATATATATATATATATATATATATATATATATATATATATATATATATATATATATATATATATATATATATATATATATATATATATATATATATATATATATATATATATATATATATATATATATATTATATATATTATATATATATATATATACATATATATATATATATATATATATTATATATATATATATATATATATATTATATATGTATATATATATATATATATATATATATATATATATATATATATATATATATATATATATATATATATATATATATATGTATATATTATATATACATATATATGTATATATATATATATATATATATATATATATACATATATATATATATATATATATATATATATATATATATATATATATATATATATATATATATATATATAATAAATTATATATATATATATATATATATATATATATATATATATATATAATATATATAATATATATATATATATATATATATATATATATATATATATATTTATATATATACATATATGTATATATAATATATATATATATATATATATATATATATATATATATATATATATATATATATATATATACTAGCCGTGCCCACGGCTCCGCTCGCGTGGACTTAATTCCCTACTATCGCCACTGCTCATTCCTTATGTTACCTAAGGTAATAAAATATCTGCCATTATTTCCCCTTATCTCCTATTATTTCTCCTTATCTTCCATTATCTATACATAATGTCCATTATCTAAGCTTATCTCTGCTCATCTCCCATTATTTCTCCTTATCTCCCATTATCTCACCTTATCTCCCATTATCTAGGTTTATCTCGACTTATCTCGCAATATTTCTCCTTATCTCCCATTATCTCACCATAACTCCCATTACCTAGACTTATCTCTGCTTATTTCCGATTATTTCTCCTTATCTCCCATTGTTTATACTTATCACCAATTATCTCACCTTATCTCCCTTTATCTAGGCTTATCTCGACTTATCTCGCAATATTTTTCCTTATCTCCCATTATTTCTCTTTATCTCCCATTATCTCACCATAACTCCCATTACTTAGACTTATCGCTGCTGATCTCTGCTTATCTCTCATTATTTCTCCTTATCTTCCATTATCTCTACATAATTTCCATTATCTAGACTTATCTCTGCTCATCTCCCATTGTTTCTCCTTATCTCCCATTATCTCACCATAACTCCCATTACCTAGTCTTATCTCTGCTTATCTTCCATTATTTATACTTATCTCACATTATCTCACCTTATCTCCTATTATCTAGGCTTATCTCGACTTATCTCGCAATATTTTTCCTTATCTCCCATTATTTCTCCTTATCTCCCATTATCTCACCATAACTCCCATTACATAGACTTATTTCTGCTTATCTCCCAATATTTCTCCTTATCTCCCATTATTTATACCTATCTCCCATTATCTCACCTTATCTCCCATTATCTAGGCTTATATCGAATTATATAGAACATATATGTATAAATTTATGAAAACACGTAAGTCGGATAAGTGGTTCTCAAGTGATAAGCGCACTAACGGACAGACATCCAGAGAGACGTTGCATATTATATATACATATATATATATATATATATATATATATATATATATATATATATATATATATATATATATATTATATTCTTTGCAACATGATATTGTTCCATATTTAATGGTTTAGGCAGTATATTGTAAGAGAACGCGTTAACGGTAGCCTTTCTTCCGACTTGATTCACTATTATCGTCACTGCTTATTCTTTATGTTACCTAACGCAATAAAATATATCCTATAACCTGGCCAGAGAACATATGTATGTTTAAAAAAAAAAAGTACATAACGCACTAACGAACACACAGACAGACAGACAGACAGAGAGACGTTGCATTTTATATATATTATAGATAGATAACCTGGCCAGAGAACATAAGAATGTTTTAAAAAAAAAAAACGTAAATAGGATAAGTGGTTCTCCAATGATAAGCGCACTAACGGACAGACAGAGAGACGCTGCATTTTATATACATTATAGATATAGATTATTATTATTATTATATAACCTGGCCAAAGAATATATGTATGAATTTAAAAAAGACACGTAAATTGGATAAGTGGTTCTCGCGTGATAAACGCACTAATGGATAGACAGACAGATAGATTATAGATATTCTTTGCTACATAATATTGTTCCATATTTAATGGTTTAGGCTGTATATTACAAGGGAACGCGCTAGCGGCAAACTTTTTCCCGACTTCACTCACTATTATTGTCACTGCTCATTCCTTATGCTACCTATCGTAATAAAATATAGCCTATAACCTGGCCAGAGAACATAAGTATGTTTTAAAAAAAAAAGTACGTAAATCGGATAAGTGGTTCTTCAGTGATAAGCGCGCTAACGGACAGACAGACAGACAGACAGAGAGACGTTCCATTTTATATATATTATAGATATATATCTATCTATATATATATATATATATATATATATATATATATATATATATATATATATATATATATATATATATCGGCGAAACATTATTGAAACGGAACGAAATCGATCGAGTTTTGATAATTTTCATTACGACGGTGAAACAAAGATCACGCAGGACAATCACGTGAGAAGAAGATCCAAGTCGCCATATTTATATATATATTTATATTATATATATATATATATATATATATATATATATATATATATATATATATATATATATATATAATATATGGCTTTGGCACATTGCGCAACGACTTGGATCTTCTTCTCACGTGATTGTCCTGCGTGATCTTTGTTTCACCGTCGTAATGAAAAATATCAAAACTCGATCGATTTCGTTCCGTTTCAATAATGTTTCGCCGATAGAAATTCGATCAATTACATTTTTTAGCGTTAAATCACCTGACACTCTAACATCGAGCTATTTTTGTACCCAGTTTTCTTCAAATGTTTTAAAACTATTTGGTGGTGGATACTTAGTTTCGTAGCGATGTTATTATCTAAGGATAAAAAGTCCCGATTTTTTAACAACCTATTATATATATATATATATATATATATATATATATATATATATATATATATATATATCTTGTCATTAAAAATGAATAATGATTCGTTATGCTGACACCCTGCATATAAATAACAGTTTTAGTGCAGTGGGTAGACTTACGAAATATGGACTTTGCCCATTTTCAGTGGTTTTACATTGGACCATATATATATATATATATATATATATATATATATATATATATATATATATATATATATATATATATATATATTATATATAAATATATATATTTGTACCCAGTTTTCTTCAAATGGTATCTTTTCTGTGTCTGTTTTGTATGTATTATATACCTAATTTTTATATTTTAAAATAAAAAATGTCATTAGACTTATCAGTATTACTTGTTTTTTTATTATATTTCTACTTTAAACTCAAAAATATGCCAAAAAAAAAGCAAAATTTATCACTTAATAACAAAATATACGAAGTATGCTCCTAGTGGTACCAGGTCACGTTTTTGGGGCTAAAGGCTGTTGTAACTCGGTTTGACTTAAAATAACAACAATTATGTATAGAATATAAATTTTGAAGAACAACATTAGCTTTCTTTTGAGATATTAAGCGTGTTTCCATTATTTACCGTTCTGGAGTTATGGCTCCATATGTCAGCTTTTTGGCCAAAAATTTGGATTTTTTCAAACTTCTTATTTTAAGGCCAGGTGTTTGGATGTTGTCTTAGGAAATCTGTTTTTATATTAAATTGGTCAAAGAATATAAACGTTTCTTTGGTAAGTAAAATTTACCAATTCTCCATTCAACTACCTCTTTTAAGTTTTCTTTCCTAATTTTGGATTGACAACCCTAGCGTGCTGTGATGGTTCATCTGTGCTACTGAGCAATTTATTAGCCATTAACAAATTTTCATCGTCTGTAATGGTGGGATCAAAAAACGATAATCCCACCAACTTTGCATTCAAATACCACAAATGGTTCGAAAAATTTGGTCAGGGCTATTTCTGCAATGTCGTTGTCACATTGTTTATAGTCTAACAGACTATGCAAAATACATAAATCTTTCTTTGTTGCAAGATGAGCTTTTGGAGCATTGAACCAAGCTTTACAATAAATTTTAACTAGGAAAACAGAAATGGCACGCACAGAACTTTCTTCTTCTTTAGACATCTTAAATTGACGACGAAAAATGAACATTTTTAAGCAGTAAATAGCCTTTGCCATCCACCTAGCGTGATGAATGGCTCCTGGAGCTCTAAAACCCACAACATTGCCGTCTAGTGATCCAACAAATACGAGAACCAACTGCAATAGCTCCTTGTAGTCATCTCTGGGGTGGCTCTCAGTTAATTTGGTCTCGAATTCAGCAGTAACATTTGCAATTACTTCTGGAGTTATCTGCTTTTGTATTAGATTGTCACTGATACCTGTGTCGTATTTTCCTTTGTCTATCTTGGGCCACGCAGTGAGGAATCTCTTGGTATTCTAGCTAGGTATAACAATTCTCTTCCTAACATTTGCTCCAATATGACGCATGCTCCTTTGAGTCTTCCCGTGTTGGATGCTGTAGTGTCGAAGCACATCGCCTTGACGGTGTTGAGAAGACCCCATTCATGTAGGCATTCATATACGGCTACGGCTTGCTCCTCTCCAGAGCTGTTTGCTGTTACAGGAACTCCCAGCAGCTGTTCCTTTTCGCCATATGAAATAGCTATAGCTATTCGCTCACATTGTTCATTTTTTAAAACACCCGGTAAAAGTTTACCGTCCCAATGGACAACCACGGCCTCTTTTTCAGGAATGTTTACTTTATCAAAAATTTTTTTATTATATTGTTCTCTGAACGTTTGCCTTCTATCATGTAATAAAGTTTTCGAGACTTTGTACTCAAGAGGATCAAGGTTTAGTGCTTCTAGAGTAGCTATTAAAATTCTCGTGGCATTTCTGTCGGATACCTTACATCGATCTAATAAAATGGACAATTTCATGTTTAAAATCTCTTTAACGCCCCTTGCAAATGAAACTTTCATCCTCTTGCTCTCAGATGGTCCTGATCTTCTGCAGCTTCTTCAGGGATGTCCATTTCCTCCAAGCTCTCAAGTTCCTGGTAGATGCTGTCCTCTTCAGTGTCTTCCTCTCCTTCTTCGAACTTGTCTTCATCATCCGTCTCTAAGAAACAACAAAAGAAAGAGAAAAAAAAAGGCTATAAAAACTTGTCGTTTTAGCAGAATAGTAATAATACATAGGTACTAAATTACCTACTTCTAATTATCAAAAGGTATTATTTAAAAAATATAAACTCAATCATAAAGATGCCAAATCATGCTCTCATATACAATTTTCTTTCAATTATAATGAAACTATTTACTTATTTGTTTATCTATTTTTTAGAATACTAATAATAAAAAAAAACTCACCAATATCAAAAGTTGCTTCTTGGATTTGTCGGTTCATTTTTGCAAGTTCCTTTTGCACCTTGATTTCTTCAGCTCGAGACAACTTGAGATCCACTCCAGTCATGGAACTTGGGCGGCCCTTCTGCCTCTGTTTCACGAGAAACGCCTTATCTTCTTCCGATTTCATCAGAGCCAAGGCATCTCTTGTTGAGCAATATCAAAGAGATCATCCAACTTTTCAACAAACTGTTTAAATTTGTTCTTGGCCGTTTTCGATGTTTTCTTCCGGTCTTTTTGAAGAGTTCTCCCCACTCGGCGTGAAGTTTTTCCAGCTTAGTAATTGCATCTTGCTCATGTTTAGTCGGGATTCGAGCTTCCTCCCAAAAAATGAACACTTCTCGTATTGTAAGTTTTGCTGATTCTCTTACAGTTAATTTCACAGTACGTAAATTATAAAATAAAGCACACAAAACTTGACGATTTGAGGGTAGTTTACAACCGGTGATCTGGTGAATGAGATAGCCCACAAGAAATATTTTATCCTTGGTCCGGCTTTGTACACCTGATGTGGATGCCATTTCAGAGGCCAATAGGTAAATAACAGTTAACTTGGAAAATGAAACAAAATATATTGCAAACTTTAATTTCAATAAAATCTTTTCAAATGTCTTTTAAAATAATACTATAATAGTTATAAAAACAATAACACACACACTTGCAAATTAAAAAAAAAAAAAAACGTTAAAATATCTTCA
>CM032446.1:129819780-129847280 GCA_019049505.1 Pachyrhynchus sulphureomaculatus
CATATATATATATATATATATATATATATATATATATATATATATATATATATATATATATATATATATATATATATATAGATACATATATATATATATATATATATATATATATATATATATATATATATATATATATACATACATACATATATATATATATATATATATATATATATATATATATATATATACATATATATATATACTATTTCACATTTTCTCAGATTATGGCACATTAACTCCCATTATCTCGACTTGTTTCAAATCGTCTAGGCTTATATCGTCTTATCTTCATTATTTCGTCTTATTTCCAATAATGGCACATTAACTCCCATTATCTCAACTTGTTTCAAATCATCTAGTCTTATATCGTCTTATCTGTCATTATTTCGCCTTATTTCCAATAATGGCACATTAACTCCCATTATCTCGACTTGTTTCAAATCGTCTAGGCTTATATCGACTTATCTGCAATTATTTCGCCTTATTTCCAATAATGGCACACTAACTCCCATTATCTCGACTTACTTCAAATCGTCTATATAACAAATTTGGAACACATCGATAGATTTTCGAAAATCCGCCATCTTGAATTTGGAAAATCAGACCTCGGATTCGTGATCAGCGACCCTAAAAACCCCCGTTTACCAAATTTAGTGCAAATCGGTTCATTTGCGAAAATTCGGCCACCATATTGGATTTTTGACCGCCATATTGGATCCGCCATGTTGGATTTTGTCAACTTACCACCCCAATTTTTTGGGGTGTCCATCAGCTACAATTTGATCCAAAAAACGACCCAAACAGTTGCAAATTTTTATTTTTACAAGCTTTTTTTGCTGGACACTTGATTTTTCTCCGGCTACCGGCCGCCATATTGGATTTTTTTCAAAGGCACACTCGGCATTTGAAAGTAGACGCTCTAAGCTTTAAAATGAGCCCTTGGTCAAGTTTTTTGGTTGCTTCTAATTTTGGTCGTAGCGCGGATCGTCTCATATATATATATATATATATATATATATATATATATATATATATATATATATATATATACAACATAACCTAGAAAAGTTTCTATCAAACAGTCTTTTACTGAAATCATATATATTATTGCAGGGTTATACAGAATTCGATGTGAAGGGCACGGGCACATCAAGGGCTAAATGGCAGTGGGTAACAGACTGATTTCGAATATATACGTTACAAGTCGGTCAATTTTAAAAGGAATTATCTTATTCTAGTTTAAATTTTGTGAATTTTTATTAAAAAAACAGTGTGATACTAGTTACAAAAAGAAGTTAAGAACAGGAAGAGCTTCAGAGATATTTATAACTGAAATATGATATCTATCACGATCGAAAATATTATTTAGTAATAGCATTCTTATTGGAATAAAAAAATTTATATAGAATGTAGTTGTTCGTAGGATAAGCAAATACTACTGATGAAGACCAAGTGTGGTCGAAAACGTTTATGATGATAAACCAGTACCAAATTGACAGATACTATAATTTTAGCACCATCAATTTTTGTCTAAAATTAATCAAGAACTACATTCCCAAGAAGAATATATATATATATATATATATATATATATATATATATATATATATATATATATATAATATAATATATATATATTATATTGTAAATATATATATATATATATATATATATATATATATATATATATATATATATATATATATATATATATATATATATATATATATATATATTTACAATATAAGCTGGAAAAGCTTCTACCAAAACAATACAGTCTTTTACTGAAATAATATATATTAGTGAAGGGTTATACAGAATTCGATTGGAAGGTAAAGTACTCGGGAACGTAAAGGGCTACATAGCAGTGGGTAACAGAGGTGGTTTCGAATATATACCTCACAAGTCGGTAAATTTTAAAAGGAAGTGTCTTATTTTAGTTTAAATTTTGTAAAAAGGACTTGAACTACGATATATTACAACCAATTCATTTCCTACCTTATTAGGCCCATAGAGATTTGGTCACAAATATTTCAAAATAGGGAAAACATAACATAACTTTCAGAGTTCTAGCTCCAAAAACCCTGAAAGGGGCTTATAACATGATATATACGTAGCGATCTCTTTATTCCCCTCCCCAACCTTATTAGCCCCTTATATGTTTTCGACATAAATGATTGAAAAGAATACAAAATAAAACAATTTTTAGATTTCTCATCTTCAAGACCCCTAAAAGGGCCGTGTAACAAGATATATTCGAGACTGCCCCTCTAACCCTTTAAATCATTATATCTTTAACTATAACTATGTTTAATGTTCGTTATATGGATCAAAAACAAACAAAAATTTTCATAATGATTGAGAAAATAAACAAAAATTTAGCGACCGCTACCCTTTTTACCTCCTTCCTCTTCAGCGATATTGTCTAAAAACTAAGTTCCATCCTTACTTTACGAATTATGTGTCTCTCAAAGTTAAAATCGATCTCATTTCGCTTAGAAGTTATCCTGTCAACAGATGGACAGATAGACTGACCCATCATCAAAACATGACATTCAACACTAAAAGTAATTTTTCGTTATTGTATTTCGAGTCGAAAAATACAATAACAAGAAATATTGATTCGATTTATTAATTAGATAGCGTATTAGAACTATAATATGAAATAATAATTCTTTTTATTACTATGTTGTATTGAGTTTTAGGGACCATTATCTCAGAAACTATTGATATTGAAAATGAATGTGATATGTTTATTTTTTTTTCTTTAACCGTTTTCTTAAATATTTTCTTGGTTATATTTTTCTGGGTGTAGGTTTCTATTTTTATGTTGTAAAAACAATCACGAACGTTTCGACCATTTTAAATATGGCGGCGTAGATAGTAACTTACTAACATTTCGTGGCTGTGACTATGTCCCCGGACTTTAAAGTGAGAAAAGTAATAGCACGATGAAGCTCCCAACATCAAAAATTCCAACTTGTATGACTTTTAAATACCATTTAAATATTGGTTGACAAACTGTATTTTTCTGAGAAGCAATGTTCTGACAACGAGAGAAGGATCTAGAGAGCAAAAGCTATAATGTTATATATAAAAAATTTAACTAACGAAAGGTTTACCTACTGCCTTTATCGACCACCAAGTGATACTAACTTTAGGGTATTTTTGGCTGGCTTGCTGCCATCATCGATTATTCATAAAAGTGCCGAAATTGCAATCTTATGAGACCTTATTAGACACAACATTAATTGACTTCGGTATTCAAATACCATCATTGCACCAATTTTTTTTTTAGTTAATTATAACGTTAATCATTATCGATGGGCCAATATGGATTCCTGACCGTGAAGAGTTCGCTAATCTTCTCGAACCATTTTTGACTAACAATTTAGAGGTTTACACTATCATCGTAAATCAGATTTGGGTTGTCTAGACTTACACCGTAAATCGGCCTTGGGTTGTTCCGACTCGTTTTAAGTGTTTTATCATCAATTAGTGACTTAGTGACAAAGAATCAACTAAACAAAAAGTAAGTAGTCACTACAAATTTGCTAGCTTTTCTTTGGCTTGAACGTTTGTTTCACTTCTGACAACTTATCTGATTGTATTAAATAGATTTCTGATCTCTTTTTGGCTGACATAGATGCTTCCAACAGTAAGCTGTTACTTCCAACCTCAAGTCTATCGAGCCTAAGGGCATAAACCTTTACAGATACCAACAAAGAATTGATTAAACCAAGGATAATTACAGGATTAAAAACTTGCCTATCAACAAGTCATGGTCTTTTTATTCGGTTGTTCAGGCCATAAGAAAAAATTTCACCAAATCAATTACACCACTGCTTACACATTTAAACGATATAGTGAGATAACCTATAGTCTTTGTTCAGTCTCTAAAGAATGAATATTTTATTTCTACAGGAACTTCACTTAGAAGCAAATTTTTGTCAAATAAATACCAACTAGTACCATTACTTTCAGTCATATCGGTGGTTATGAAATAACTAAAAATAATCATCTTTTAAAATATCAGAAAAATTTAATATTATCAGCAACTACCAATATGGCTTTCGTAAGCAAAGATCAACAGAAATTTGATACCTTGAGATTAATCTGTCAGTATTTTCATTTATACGAAAAATCTCCCTTTGGACTGAAACCACGTGAAAAATACTTAGACTAAGTAGGCCCCGAGATCGACCGATAGAAATAAAGAATCTTTAGTAAAGTGTACTAATGTTTTAACAATTTTTTACTATATATATATATATATATATATATATATATATATATATATATATATATATGTATATATGGGACGTTTCATGTCAACGGGTATAACCTGACCAGAACTGAGACAGACGCCCAACGTCCACATATGTGTAATGGCTCAAAATTTTTGTTAAAAAAGTCTACTTTCGAATACTACCTGGCCTTTTAAAAAATTCAATATGGCAGATGCAATATGGAGGCAAAACTCATAATGTTTAAATAAAAAAAATGTATTTTTATATTAAAAAACGAATAACATCAAAAAAAATTAAAAATCCATACTCGGGGGTTTCCGGGGGTACTGAATTCATTTCAGCGGTTACTTTTTGATTTCACACCTTTACATGGGTTTAGCACACGTGCTGCAGGGAAATCCCTAAAGCGCTACAAGAGCGACATGTGTGCGGAAAAAGCGATTCACGTTGTTCTTGAATCGCTGTAAATTTTACTCGGTGGGAAACACAGTCCTGGGCAACTTATTCCAAAGGGATGATGTAAAAGACTACTTGAAAAGTGCTGTCCGAGGAGTAACAAGCTGAACCTCATACGGATGTGAAGTATTGACGCGACGTGTATTTCTGACATGCACCACTCTGGGAGAAATTAAGCGGGCTACATCCTTCGAACAGTTTCCATGAAAATACTTGTAGAATAGACTCAAGTCGCCAACTGTTCTTCGATGTGCCAACGAACTAAGGCCGCCGGTCGGTTCCGGGTCTCCAATCAGACGAACAGTTCTTCTCTGAATGGAATCCAACAAATGCAGTGTATATTTGTGAGCGGAGCCTCAAACATGGGAGCAGTGTTCCATAGTTGGTCGAATATGAGCTTTGTAAAGAATTAACAGTTGTTGTGGAGTGTACAGCTTCCTGGTTCGAAATAATATCCCCAACTTTTAAGAAGCTCTCCTTGCTATGCCTGCAACATGTTCATGCCAGGACATATTTGCCCCCAAATTACCGCCCAACCAACTGAGTGACAATGCTAGAGTAATGGAGTGCTCCGACATAACTATGTCGGGTTCAGCAACGTTAACTTTTTTAGAAAAACTGCCGCCTGGGTTTTTGCAGCGTTAAATTCCACTTGGTTACTGTCACCCCAAGGTAGAATTTCTTCCAGGTCTTTGTTAAGTTGAATGACTTCCTGCTGTCTGCGGATATTCATCTGAGTAGCCGATGTCCGAGCTGTAGACTGGATTCCCGGTCTTTTCCAGCAGATCGTTAATGTAAATGAGAAAGAGAGTAGGAGACAGTATGGAGCCTTGGGACACCCCGGCGTTGATAGTAAAAGTGTTAGAAAGAAATCCGTCTACTGCCACTCGTAAAGAACGCTCTCTGAGGAAACATGAGAGCCACAAACAGAACTTTTTAGACATACCAGAAGAGTGTAGCTTAACCAACAATCCATCGTGCCAAACACTGTCGAATGACTTGGATATGTCAAGAGCAACCGGTCGAGATTCTCCAAAGTGCTCAATTGCGTTGTTCCAAACATGTGTTACATAAGTTAGAAGATCTCCTGTTGATCTATGTTTACGAAAGCCATATTGGCGGTCGGTAATAATGTTGAATCCTTCAAGATATTTTAGAAGATGCTGATTGATAGCCTTTTCTATGAGTTTCGATATTATTGAAAGCAGGGCAACTGGTCGGTAGTTATTTGGCTTGCCTTATCGGCTGAACTGTGGCACATCTCCAGCAGGAAGGAAATATTCCTTTTCTGTAGGATAGGTTGAAAAGTCTACAGAAAACTAGTGTTAGTTTCCTCGCACAGTTTTTGAGAACTATGGCAGGTATTCCGTCAGCGCCAGAAGCTTTTTTGGTGTCTAGCTTCATTAAAATACGTTTTATGATACGCCGTCTGAAGACAATATCGGGTATTCTTGACTGCACTATGGGAATAGTAGGTGGTGTTTTTCCTTGACTGCACTATGGGAATAGTAGGTGGGTGTTTTTTTCTTGACTGCACTATTGGAATAGTAGGTAATGGTTCGTCGATAATTTATTTGCATCTGTTCCGGGCACGAACAAAGGTGTTACGATTTATGGCGTTAGGATTTTCACGCCATTATCGGTAGGCAAGATGTTTAGAAGCAACAGCTTCTTTGCATTTTCGGTCAAACCAAGCTTTGCCGTTGTAAGGTCATTTCTTCGAAAAAGAGACAATAAAGGGGTGACTAATTATAAATTATAAATATATTATTTGTAAAAATTTAGTTCTGCAGATTAGGGAATGGAAATTTAAAGTTTTTTATGCTTCTACTTATATTTTTAAGGGTATTTTTCAAATTCGTGCCCTCTATAAAAGTGAAAAGTAGTTTTGGGTGAAATATTGACATAATTATGTTTAATTTGGTCTGGAAAAGTTATCAGGGTTTTTCGAGGATGCATATTAGACTACGTAACATATCGTTCCTGCTCCTGTTTTATAAGCTATAGTATGTCAAGTTAAGGTAGTTGAAGTTGCCTTTCTATGGTGTGGGCTAAGGAATGTTAAGTTAGTACAGAAGATTGTTGACATAGATGACTATTAACTGCACAATCGACCATTTTTGGACTTTGACTACTTTTAAAATTTTGGGCTGATGTCTATTTTGACTGATGCCAGTTTTATACTTTTCTACCCTTAGAGAGGTGAAAATAAAGGTTTTGTCTGAAAATAGGTCGGTAGGGTCAAAATTTTGAAATCATCAGGAATTTTTGTGCAGATTTACAAATTTGTTAAGGGTTTTTAAGGATGTCAATTTTGACTTGCAGGAATGAAAATAAGAACTTTTACCTCTGTAAGGGTCCCAATTTATAAAACGAATGTCAAAGTCAAAATTAGCATCCTTAAATCCTTAATTCCAAATAGAAAAATTCCTAATTATATATAAAAATTTCGCTCCTCTCTACCCTTATTTTTAACCTCAGTCCTTATTATCATCTTTCTGAGGGTGAAAAGTATAAAACTGACGTCAGAGTCAAGCGTCCTTGAAAACCCCTGATAACAAACTTTAATTTCAGACACAATCATATATATATATATATATATATATATATATATATATATATATATATATATTATATATATATATATGTATATATGTATATATATATATATATATATATATATATATATATATATATATATATATATATTATATTTATATATATATATATAATATATATATATATATATATATATATATAAACATACAAAATAGATTAAAATTCCGGGTCCTTCGAATGGCAGCAGCAGCAAGAGGACAGTATCGAGTAGCAGCAGCAGCAAGAGCAGTTGAAAATGCCAAATGAGATTTTGGCGAAACATCGTACAAATTCATTGTTAGACGAACGATTTGAAACCCGGAATTTTAATGTATTACATTCCACCATCCGGGAAAACCTCTATTGTAACATATATTTATATATATAGAAGAAGATTTGGGTAATCGTGGCTTATTAATATATATATATATATATATATATATATATATATATATATATATATATATATATATATATATATATATATATGTATGGATTTTTGATTTTTGATGATTGATACCTACTTTGAACGAAAGCCGTTAAGCGAATCCGCCCTAAAGCCAAAATTGTGGATCGGTACGTCGATGATATGTTCGACTTATGGTTCTTTGGGAACTATGAAACTCCAGAAATTCGTATATCCCCTAAACTCGTTACAACATTCACTTTGGAAATAGAAGAGAACTACGAACTACCCTTCTTAGATTGCTTGTTCAGGAGGCAGAAAAAGGACACCTGAAGTCCTAGCCCATAGTACTATCTGACAAGAGCAAATAAATAGTACTATAAAAACTCAAAGAAAATATATATATGTTAGCACACATATAATCATAAATCATAAAGTAATACAAAAACAAAATAATAAACAGGCAAAACCTCAGGAACCACATGGAAACAATTTCCTGTATCAGAAGGCAATAGACTGCATCGAACGACTTCTACAAAAACACAATATATTGATCGCCTACAAACCACAAAGAACGATATGAACATCACTCAGAGATCCAAAGGTCAAAACCGTCGCATATTTAGAAAACCAGGGTGCATATTGCATTCTATGTGGTAGTTTCAATGATGCCTATATAGGACAATTCAACAGAAGTATATTTGCAAAACTCCAAAAACAGAAACTTAACATCAGTAAGAAACAAACTAGATCGGCTCCCTTCTAACACCTGCTAGCGATGGGCTACAAAATCGATTTTAACAGTTGCAAGCAAGTAACCACCATACACTACAAAAGAGAAGTTATTTAAGAATCCATTGAAATTTTAAAAAAATTGCACCGTTAACAAAAAAGGTGATGCCCTCAATTCCCCAGCTGCATGGAAATGCTTAATAACACAACGCATCGACGTATCAGCAGCCAACATCCTGCTGAATCATGCCGAGACCATCCACGACAGCCCAGATAGAGCAGCACCGACGAATTAATACTAAAACCTATCATCTCGACTGCTTATAAATAGCACGCACACCCCTTATCTCTTAGTCTACATTCGCAAAATGTCTGCCACTACCAAGTTAAAACAACACCAATCAACGGATTTATGTACATACATCCGGACCAACAACATATATGTTCTTGGGTATATTTAAAATTTTTAGTATTTAAAACATTATAAAAGGGAGTAGTTCCATTTAATAAGAATAAACAAGATTTAATTAAAATTATGTTTTCTTGCTTTTTCCGATATTTTATTTAAAGAAATAAAATAATTTTTGGGTTAGAGCAGATTAATTATAATCTCCCTGGCTTACAGAAAACTGATTGATGCCAATGAACAAGAAAGATCATCTGTTTGGAACAGCGAAATATTAAGTCTAGCTACCAAGCGGATTATTGTAACAAAGGACAAATAAAACCAACAATTTTCAAGTCTAATGGCCTATTACATATTAACTTTAATAACCAACTGTAGTCATCATTAAATATATTTTGGCGTACCAAATCCAGTGACCAATTATTACTTCTTGAGCTTATATATTATTGAGGTTATTATTTTAGCATCAGAGTAATAATTTTAGTAGGGTCTTTTTTATTCTAGTAACAATAACTTTTATTTGATACTACTGCTAATTAGCCAAAAATTTACTTTTAGCCCGTTTGGTTGGGTTTGGTACATACATTCTACAATTATTATGGTGAAATGCCCAGCCGGGAAAAAATCAAAATATATATATTGTACAGGATGAGTCAAGGATAGAGTAAAGTTCATTATCTCATTTGTTTCGGGAATGACAAAAAAATGTTAAATACAATAGTTTTAGGGAATGTTAAGGTGCACAGTGTAAAATTATTTTTGAGTATACAGGGTACTTCAAAAAAGTGTGGCCGATATAACATATGTTTTTTTTTTAATGGAATATCCTATTTTCTAATATATTTTTTTAAATTGTGCGTAAAATTTTATAACTTTTTTATTAATAATATTATTTACCTAAACCTATTAGTTTTTCTAATATTTCAATTTTTTTTTTTTTTAAAATACCAGTTTTCAGTTTTGTAAAAAATTGCCAGTAGCGCCATTGTTTCTGAAGATGGAATACTCATAATTGGTACGAGCGTTCTATAGAGATCAAAAAAAATATATATGTAAAGAAATTTGAGTTAGATGCTACAGGGTGTTCAAAATAAATTTCTACATTTCGACTATTTTAAATTGAAAAATCTCAAATTTTTTAAATAGCGCACCCTGTATATTATTATTTTTTCTAATAGATGTTACAAAATCCTCCAACTTTTATTAAGTATGTCATATACCTATTTCTAATAATTTTCGATTTATTTTGAATTTTTCAATTTTTACCTTTGTTTTTAATACACTTATGCTATTGTGAAAACATGAACAACTAGTTAATAATAATTTTAGTATAGTTTAACTTATCTAATGATTAATTATTATGACGTAATAAATGTTCAACAATATGCCCGTCTACTTGAATACACATGTTTAGTCGTTTTACTATATTTTCCTTCACTTTCCTTAGCATAAAGGGCGTTATTGTCCTGCAGCACGCATCCCGTATCCTATTTTCCATATCTACTGGTGTTGTAGGGGGATTCACATAAATACGATCTTTAATGTAGCCCCTCAAAAAGGTGTTAAGTCACATGATCGAGGGGTGCACTAAATGAATCCATCCCTACCGATCCATTTTGTGGGTAACGATTGTTTAAAAATTCCCGAATTTCCCGGTGGTAATGAGCAGGAGCTCCGTCTTGTTGAATCCACATTTTTCCCTTTCAAAGTTATCAACTTCTTCAAGAAGCTGGGGTAATTCGTTTTACAAAAAAATTTGGATATCTAGGCCCGTTAAGTGGTTCACGGAAAAAATATGGACCAATAATTTGAAAATTTAATATTCCACACCATACATTAAGCGACCAATGGTTTTGGTTTTGAACTTCCCGACCCAAAATGGATTAACTGTTGAATAATAATGCATGTTATGGCTGTTAACTGCTCCATTACTGCGAAAGGTAGCTTCATCAGAAAACATTATTTTGGATAAAAAATTTGGATTGGCCTCTATTGCTCCATTCATGGTGGTACAAAAGTTTACTCGTTATTCAAAATCACGGTTTTGAAGTTCTTGGAGTAGTTCCAAATGAAAGGATGATACTTGTATTTTCTCGTGGTGCGATTGGCCGTAGATTGGGATATGTCAGATAAGTCAGCTAGTTGACGGCTGCTGACCTTCAACATGAAGTAAAATCTCCATTTCTTTTTCCTTATTGGTAGCATTCTGGTTTACTACTTTCCGTATCGTATACTCAACGCTACCACTACCATCAAACCATTCCATTAAGCACTGAAAAGATTTTCTAGATGGTATACGTCTATTAGGGTACTTCGCTCCGTAAAGCCTTACTGCCAAAAGATAATTTTTCCCGCCTCGCCCAGTATATAAACTAATATCAATTAATTCATTTTTAGGAAAATCCATATTACCTTTACACGTCACTTACTACAACAAATTAAACTTTTTTTACTTGCTTAATACACATGTCAAAATTTTAATGCCTACATTTTTGTTTTGTCATGGCAAATATGATGTTATAGCGTAAGTTATTAAAAACAAGGGTAAAAATTAAAAAATTCAAAATAAATTGAAAACTATTAGAAATAGGTATATGACATACTTAATAAAAGTTGGAGGGTTTTGTTAAATTCCATCATAAAAAATAATATTATACATTTAAAAAATTTGAGATTTTTCAATTTAAAATAGTCGAAATGCATAAATTTATTTTGAACACCATCTAACTCAAATTTCTTTACAAATATTTTTTTTTCATCTCTATAGAACGCTCGTACCAATTATGAGTATTCCATCTTCAGCAACAATGACGCTACTGGCAACTTTTTACAAAACTGAAAACTAATATTTTTTTTTAAATTGAAATATTAGAAAAACTACTAGGTTTAGGTGTATATATATATATATATATATATATATATATATATATACATATATATATATATATATATATATATATATATATATATATATATATATATATATATATATATATATAAAATCCGCTTCTGCGACGCCCTACGGTTCCCAGTTGCCATTCTCGTCTATCGTTCCAGTCTTCTGGCTGCAGGTTTCTTTTAGACATGGCCCTCTCTATTCCTTGGTTCCAGGTACACTTAGGTCGGCCTCGTTTTCGTCGGTCACCAGGTGTCCAATGCATTACTTGCTTCGGTATTCTCTCGTCGGCCATACGTTGTACGTGGCCATACCAACGTAGTTGTTTTTCTTGAATTTCCTGATGGTCTTATTTGCTTTCATCTTGTCTCTTATTCTCTCGTTTCTAATTTTGTACAAGCGAGACATTCGGGCCGATCTTCGCCAGAGGTCCATTTCTGTTGACAAGAGTTTCTTTTTTGCCTTTCACTCAGTTGCCACACCTCTGAACCGTATAGCATTATGCTTTTAAGGATAGTGTTATATATTATCCTTTTCCTGTTATCCAGTATATCCTTAGACCAAAGCCGTCCTTTGCTGATTCTGTCTTCAATTTCTTTCTCACATCTTCCTTCACTTGTTATTTTTACCCCTAAGTACGTATATTCCTCACAGCCTTCAATTTTGATGTTATTTTCAACTTCCAACTCTTCCGGTTCTCCCCCCACGCACATGTATTTCGTTTTAGTTTTGTTTATCTCAAGTCCCCATTTTCCATATTCTTCGATTAACTTTCGGGTATGTATTCTAGGTCTTCCTTCTCCTGAGCTAATACTATCTGGTGGTCTGCGAAGTGTAGTGTGTATAGTGTAAGATTGTCATTGATAGGCATTCCCATTTTTGAACACTTTCTACTCCAGTTTCTCAGTGCATGTGCTAGATATATTTTAAAAAGGGTTGGAGACAACCTACATCCTTGTTTGAGGCATTTTGATACGTCAAATTGTTCGGAGAGTGTCTGGCCAACTTTAATTTTTGAGGAACATCCGTTGTACAATTGTTGTACGGCTTTTATCAAAGTTAAATCTATTGGACTTTTCTCAAGCACGTCCCACATTTTTTTAATTGGTACTCTGTCATAGGCCCCCGTAAGGTCCACAAACAAAAGATAAATCAGACTGTTGTGTGTCGCCGTCTTTTTCTCGATGATTTGAGATATTGGAAATATGTTATCGATGTAAGAGCGACCCACTCTAAATCCGGCTTGTCCTTCAAGTTCATATGGGCCATATTCTTGTTCAATTTGAGACTTTAGGACTTTTCCATACAGTCTACTGAGAGTATCTGTGACGGCTATGTATGTATCGGGGTAATCCATGCCATTTTCCATGAAGTGGGTGGGGTTTTCCGTTTATATACAAGGTGAACAGGTATACCAAGATCTCTTTTAATTTTGTTGGTCCCTATTTTATGAGTTCGACTGGTATTCCCTCGGGTCCACTAGCCCTTCCATTCTTCATAGTTCTTAAGGCTTTTTCTACCATATCCACAGTCACTATTATATATGTTCCCTGGGTTTTATAAGCGGTTGGTGACATTATTTGATATTGTGGTCGGTTTTCCTTTAGTTCATTTTTGTAATGGTCTTGGAATTGTTTCACGTTAATACAAGGTATATTTATTTTATCCACTTTGTCCGATCTAAGAGTGTTAATTAATTTCCAAGCTTCTGTTGATCTTGTGCCTCCCAGGAAAGTGTTCATTTCTGCGCACTTCCTGTCCCACATATCATTTTTCTCTTTTCTTACTAGTCTTTTGAATATAGCCAGCTGTTTTCTATATTCTATTACATCTTCTGTTGCATTTGTACAGATCCATTTTTCGTATGCTTTTTGTTTTATGTTTTTTTTGTGTCTCCAGTTCAGAACTCCATCCATCGTTAATATATGGTCTTCTTTTGTTTTCTTCGCCCAAGGTTTCGTGTGCTATTGTTTTTGAAGCCTTAACTGTGTGGGAGTATAGAACTTCTGAGGTCATTTCGGTGTAGTGGTCTTCTAATGCTGCCCCTAAGCGTGTTTGGTATAGCCATTTGATGCTACCTTCTCTTAATAGTTAGATCTTATATCCGGGGTTCGCAACTTTTTCTGTGGTCTGTGCAGTGTTTTCATCTTCAGGGTTCTCATATTTACGGTGCACCTCCATCTTGGCTCCCACGAGATAATGATCACTACCGCATTCGATCCCTCTAGAGGCTCTCACATCTTCGATCTTTCACTTTGTATTTTGTTTAACAATAACATAGCCAATGATCGACCTCAGTTGTCGAGTTTCTTGATGCCATGTATACTTGTGAATGTCCTTGTGTTCGAAGAACCCATTCATAATTTTTAAGTTGTTTCGTGTACATAATTCGATTAGCCTCTCGCCATTATCGTTTGTTATGGCTTCTCCATATTTACCGATTACTTTACTATTTCTCCCTCGTTCGGTTCTTCCATTGAGATCGCCCATGAGAATGATTTCTCTCTGATTTCCTATGCTGGCTATTATGTCATTGAGTGTATCAAAATACTGATTCTTTTCCACGATAGGGGAGTCATCCGTGGGTGCATACGTTCCGGTAACTGTTATTCTATGGCCCAAGTAGTCTATATTCACAGTGAGATTTCGTTCGTCTAAGGTCTCGTAATTCGTTATGTTTGTTTTAAATTTTGCTTTTATTAAAATGGAAACACCATTGGCAGCACGTGCGCTTTTTGGGACACCGCTGTATATATGAATGTATTGTCCACATTGCTCTATGCCTGAGCCTTTCGTTTTAGGTTTAGGTATATAACATTGTTAATAGAAAAGTTATAAAATTTTAGGCAGAATTTAAAAATAAATTAGAAAATAGGATGGTCCATTTAAAAAAACATATGTTATATCGGCCACATTTTCTTGAAGTACCCTGTATACTCAAAAATAATTTTAAACTGTGCACCTTAACATTCCCTAAAACTATTGTATTTAACATTTTTTCGTCATTCCCGAAACAAATGAGATAATGAACTTTACTCTATCGTTGATTCACCCTGTACAGGTTATGCGAAGCTGCAAGTACGTAGAAATACAGCATATAGTTAGTTTAACCAATAAAATTGTTTATTCTTGGTACATTATCGCACAAAATTAAATATATATTATATTTTTATATTTAGATCTACGCTATAGGATAGTTAAAAAATGTCACACAAGTACAAAACTGTTAAAACATTGGTCCACCTTAGTAAATATTCGTCAGTTCTATCAGACGATCTCCGACATCAGTTTAGATATTTTTCACATGGCGTCGACTCCACTTACCTAGGGCAGCTTATATTAAAGAATTGAGAATCGGTCCTACAATTCCCTATTAACGCACAGAAGATTTATGCATGAATCAAAAAAATTATACACTATTTATAGATATTCACTTGCATTAACCTACCCTATTTACGCTCCACAAACTAAAACCCACGTTATATGTCTATAAGTTCTGCACAGTAAAGGAATTGGTGTGACGGTGATATACAACCTTTTAGCTGCAATACTGCTAGCTCAAATGGATCCCCAAACCCTATGGAATGGAAATATAACCGGTGCAAACTCGGTCAGTTTTGGTAACTTATACCAAAGCTAGAGATAATGATGTTCAGTATGCTGGCGTTCGGTCGAAGGTCGTTATATACCATAAGATCGGGCAGTCGGAGCGAAAAAGAATGAGACCTACTGTTGTATGTGGCGGCGTTTGTACCACCTCTCTGCAGGAAGAGGGGTAGAGAACGGGGTACGTATTATTATTAATTTATGGAATTTTTAGAGACGCCTCAGATTAAATTACATATTCTAATTAATTACTTATAGTATGATCCAAAAAGAACCAAAACGATAGCATGAAATTTTAGATACGCCTGTCTGGTAATATTGATTTTAAGGAAAAAGTATAACACAAGAGTTGTAGGTCAGTTTTTCTTCTATTTTTTGTATTTACGAATGTTTAAAAAATATGTGATGGAGTACAGTTGTATTTTTCCATTGAAATCCTGCATACTTTTAAATAATAGACCAGTTCTAAATACATTTTATCTAACATACCTAAATTTAATAGTTTCTGACATACTGGTATTTGATAATGACATTTTTTACACTTTAACAGGTTCAGCATCCAAACAGAATATTATTCCCTATGCGATTTTTTTTATTTATTAATAATTCCGTATTTCAACTGTCTTGCCAAATGGGACGCTGATATTTTTAGGTAAAACTCAAATACTAAGAACATAAAATTCTCTGATTGAATATCATTTTCTGTCAAAATATAAAACAATACTTTTTTCAGATGTCACTACATCAAAAAAAAAAAACCGGTCAAGTTTTAAAATAAAAAATTTTGTTACGTGATATAAAATGATAGTGACTTCACAAAACACACCCCAAATGAGTTTTCAACAAAGTTTGTTTCCAATCTACTGAAAATTGATGACCTTGAAATTTTTGTTTTTTTATATACCAGATAAATTATTAAAGGTAATGCACTCGTGATAATTTTCATTCAATCTATACCCCGTGGAGAATATTCCAGAATTTTTTCAAAATTTTTTGATCAGTACTTTTCGAGACAGCGACTTTTCGCGATTTTTTAAAAATAATACAAAGGGAAGTGTGCGCAAGTATTACATTATATATATATTTTTTACTCGTGTTTTCACAAGCTTTCATTTGACACCACACTCGATGACCTAGTAAAAAAAATTTTTTTTTCATTTCCGATTTCACCCCTCAAAAACTAACCCCTTAAGTCAAAATTTAACTTTCAAAACTACATGTCTCTGATGAGGCTATCAATTCCTATATTAATACCAAATTTCAACTTTCTATGTCAAATAGTTTCGGAGAAAATAGGGTGTGACAGACAGACGGACGGACAGACAGACAGAGACACCGAAATGATCTTATAAGTGTTCCGTACGGAACACTAAAAAATGACATAAATATAGCGTATGCTACATAAAAATATATTAAGTACTTTTTTCACAAGTATAAAAATATGTTGTTAATTTCAACTTTTGTGTTATTTTCTCCTTAGATATTAAACCACAAACATATATATATATATATATATATATATATATATATATATATATATATATATATATATATATATATATATATATATAAAGCATCTCCATACACAGAGCTTTTACTTACTCTTTACTTACATTTGGCACTGTTGAAAGAATTATCACTAATAGCAGATTCCGCCATCTGAAACAAAATAAATATGAAATGAGATATGAAAAAATAGAAAATGAATAAAAGGACGGTATATAAGAAAGATTATTTCCAGTGTGGTATAAGGAATAAGGCATTAATAATATTCTTCTCTCATGCTATTTGTATTGTTATGAAACTGAAATCATACTCATATCCCATACCCCAAGATAGAATTTCTTCCAGGTCTTTGTTAAGTTGAACGACCTCCTGCTGTCTGCGGATATTCGCCTGAGCTTACTAAAATGCGAAACGTAATTATCTCAAAAAGGGATAAATTTATTTTAGGGTTGATTGCAACCGGGGTAGGCGATTGTGCCTGTTTGTGCACTGCAACCTTTTGGCTTATTATGCTCCTCGCTCTTGGTTATATCAGTGTCATCCCTTTAAGAAAGTTTACTAGCTTATATAGATATAGATCTTCGAACAGTTTATGTATGTTCCGAGTTAAAGCCGCACATTCATATAGGTTCCTTTCACTTCATCACATAATCTGCATCTCGTTGGACCATTGTGGATGCCAATTTTCTACAAATTTTTCCTCAGTTGACAGTGGCCAGTGATTAGTCCCACGACTAGTTTGGTCTGGGCTCTTACTAAGCAAAGGACGACGGTTGGCCTAATAGGCATATATATTTCTTGGTTGCGGTAGTTATGCCTATTCTTCTCGTAAACATATGCTTTTATTGCCTGAATTTTTGCTTGAAATATTCTTATACTTCTCCCTAATGGAATGCAAAAGCTCCATTTGGTCTTTTCTGAATATATGATAGCTCCTACTTCGCTCGAAGTTTTTGATCCGTCTGTAATAGACCAGACCCGTTGTCTTTATCAGAATCTCCACCTCCACAGATTTGGTTTGCACCCCATTCTGCACTGTTTTCCAAAATTTATTTTAAAATTAGTTGCCTATAATTGCTAGCAGTTATTAAAAACAGTCTTACAATAATCATTAGTTAGGCATATCCCAAAGGCGAAATATATCCAAATACAGTCTGTCAAGCAAGAACGTGTCCGCGATAATTCATTTTTGGTAGATGAAATTCTAGGGATTCAACAAAAAATCTGTAGAGGGAGCCATTGTCTACGACATATTTCAGTAAAAGTATCAATCGAGTCAGAACTTTCGTCGAATTCACGTAAAATCCAAAATTAGTCACTTCTTTGCCCATCTGTTCGAGGCAATCCTTTTTTGTTCTCATCCAAAGGGGCCTAAAATGACATATTCCGCAACCGCTAAATATATTAAAAAGTCGGTATCGTTTGTAAAGAAGTGGGTAAATCATTTTAATGAGACGAAAAATGTCGACGACTTATCAAAACGTGGCTTGGTAGGCAAAGTCACTCCGCAAGTCGAGAAACGAATCATGTCTTTGTTTTCACTGCACCCAAAATTGACGCTGCCTTAAGGAGCGGTAAAATTTAAAAAAATAGGGTTTGAATGTGTCCCATGAGATCATTGGACAACATTTTCTTGCTCATGATGTTAAATTCCGAAGAACGATGAAGAAACCTTTGTTGGAAGAAAATCACGTCGCGAACCGGCTAACTTGGGCCCACGATAAGATACTGAGTGGCCTTCACAATCTCTGGACGCCAACCCTATTGAAAACGTTTGGTTCCTCGTAAATCGAAAGCTCAGAGGAAAGAGTCTAAGAACTTTGACTCAGTTGTCTCGCGAGATTCGCAGAATATGCAGAAAATCTCGTTGACAGCATGCCCTAAAGATGCCAAGCGATTATTGATGCAGAAGGCGATTGGACAACTTACTAAGGTAATTGCGCTGTTGTTAGCACACCAAAGAATACATTGTAAAAATATGTGATTCATAAATCTACTCTTTTTGGGGACTTCTAATTTAAAACAGAAATATTGGAAATTTATGAAAAGACTTAATTATTATTATTTAATAAACGTATCTAATAGTAAGAAGTTATAACCAACTCTCTGAAATCATAGTTAGGTTTATGCTCATATTTGACTTTTATTTTATTGAAGATGTTTGTGAAGAGAAGTGAGAGGTGAGACACACCAAGACCATAAATTAAACGTTACCTATAATGGTCTTTAGCTAAAAAAATTGAGCTTTGATAAAAGTTTCACTAGACATCTCTCGCTACCTTAACCTTTTATAAGATATGAATAAATTACTTCACATTGCATTGTTGTTATATACGGTCCTTTTATTCGTTTTCTATTTTTTCATATCTCATTTCATATTTATTTTGTTTTCAGAAGAAACAAAATAAATATGAAATGAGATATGAAAAAATAGAAAACGAATAAAAGGACGGTATATAAGAAAGATTATTTCCAGTGTGGTATAAGGAATAAGGCATTAATAATATTCTTCTCTCATGCTATTTGTATTGTTATGAAAATGAAATCATACTTTCAGGGTATGGGATATATATGAAAGTCACAAGTATTGGGAAGTTAAGTTTAAACGGAATTTCCCAAGACAAAACTACTAAGATAAAGATTTCTTCTCTAATTTCAGATTCTGTCATTTTATTTTATAGAACAAAGGGTATGTATTATTGTATGCTTAATACACTATCTAACCCAACAATGCAATGTGAAGTAATTTATTCATATCTTATAAAAGGTTAAGGGAGCGGGAGATGTCTAGTGAAACTTTTATCAAAGCTCTATTTTTTTAGCTAAAGACCATTATAGGCAACATTTAATTTATGGTCTTGGTGTGTCTCACCTCTCACTTCTCTTCACAAACATCTCCAATAAAATAAAAGTCAAATATGAGCATAAACCTAACTATGATTTCAGAGAGTTGGTTATAACTTCTTACTATTAGATATGTTTACTAAATAATAATAATTAAGTCTTTTCATAAATTTCCAATATTTCTGTTTTAAATTAGAAGTCCCTAAAAAGAGTAGATTTATGAATCACATATTTTTACAACATGCGAGGAATTTATAGTTGTTTGGTTTGTTTGTTACATAAAATTGTGAATTAAAAAAAGTCTAATGTATGTTATTACTATTTTATAAATAAAACAGGCATTTTACTATTGTTGAAAGGCAAGTGTTTTAAACTTGCGAATTTTAGAACGACGTTTCCGATAAAATTACTGCTATAATGGAAATCACATTCATGTACAGTCTGTCAAGTAAGACGTGACCGCTCTTGAAAAAATGTTTTTCGAAAATATTTTTTGCCTTCAATGTATTCTTTGGTGTGCTAACAACAGCGCAATTACCTTAGTAAGTTGTCCAATCGCTTTCTGCATCAATAATCGCTTGGCATCTTTAGGGCATGCTGTCAACGAGATTTTCTGCATATTCTGCGAATCTCGCGAGACAACTGAGTCAAAGTTCTTAGACTCTTTCCTCTGAGCTTTCGATTTACGAGGAACCAAACGTTTTCAATAGGGTTGGCGTCCAGAGATTGTGAAGGCCACTCAGTATCTTATCGTGGGCCCAAGTTAGCCGGTTCGCGACGTGATTTTCTTCCAACAAAGGTTTCTTCATCGTTCTTCGGAATTTAACATCATGAGCAAGAAAATGTTGTCCAATGATCTCATGGGACACATTCAAACCCTATTTTTTTAAATTTTACCGCTCCTTAAGGCAGCGTCAATTTTGGGTGCAGTGAAAACAAAGACATGATTCGTTTCTCGACTTGCGGAGTGACTTTGCCTACCAAGCCACGTTTTGATAAGTCGTCGACATTTTTCGTCTCATTAAAATGATTTACCCACTTCTTTACAAACGATACCGACTTTTTAATATATTTAGCGGTTGCGGAATATGTCATTTTAGGCCCCTTTGGATGAGAACAAAAAAGGATTGCCTCGAACAGATGGGCAAAGAAGTGACTAATTTTGGATTTTACGTGAATTCGACGAAAGTTCTGACTCGATTGATACTTTTACTGAAATATGTCGTAGACAATGGCTCCCTCTACAGATTTTTTGTTGAATCCCTAGAATTTCATCTACCAAAAATGAATTATCGCGGACACGTTCTTGCTTGACAGACTGTATTTGGATATATTTCGCCTTTGGGATATGCCTAACTAATGATTATTGTAAGACTGTTTTTAATAACTGCTAGAAATTATAGTCAACTAATTTTAAAATAAATTTTGAAAAACAATGCAGAATGGGGTGCAAACCAAATCTGTGGAGGTAGAGATTCTGATAAAGACAACGGGTCTGGTCTATTACAGACGGATCAAAAACTTCGAGCGAAGTAGGAGCTATCATATATTCAGAAAAGACCAAATGGAGCTTTTGCATTCCATTAGGGAGAAGTATAAGAATATTTCAAGCAAAAATTCAGGCAATAAAAGCATGTGTTTACGAGAAGAATAGGCATAACTACCGCAACCAAGAAATATATATGCCTATTAGGCCAACCGTCGTCCTTTGCTTAATAAGAGCCCAGACCAAACTAGTCGTGGGACTGATCACTGGCCACTGTCAACTGAGGAAAAATTTGTAGAAAATTGGCATCCACAATGGTCCAACGAGATGCAGACTATGTGATGAAGTGAAAGGAACCTATATGAATGTGCGGCTTTAACTCGGAACATACATAAACTGTTCGAAGATCTATATCTATATAAGCTAGTAAACTTTCTTAAAGGGACGACACTGATATAACCAAGAGCGAGGAGCATAATAAGCCAAAAGGTTGCAGTGCACAAACAGGCACAATCCGCACAATCGCCTACCCCGGTTGCAATCAACCCTAAAATAAATTTATCCCTTTTTGAGATAATTACGTTTCGCATTTTAGTAAGCTCAGGTGAATATCCGCAGACAGCAGGAGGTCGTTCAACTTAACAATGACATGGAAGAAATTCTATCTTGGGGTGACAGTAACCAAGTGGAATTTAACGCTATAAAAACCCAGGCGGCAGTTTTTTTCTAAAAAGTTAACGTTGCTGAACCCGACATAGTTATGTCGGGGCACTCCATTCCCCTAGCATCGTCGCTCAATTTGTTGGGCGTTAGTTTGGGAGCAAATATGTCCTGGCATGAACATGTTGCAGGCAAACTCCAAATATAAATGGAGTTCATGGTATCACTTTCAAATTCAAAAGTTAATTTAGAAAGGCTATGTTCTTCAAAGCTGGAACACTGAACTAATTAGATTTATTTTTGATTATTGTAAGAATTATTTTTTATATTTAGTTTTAATGCCATCGTTGTAATTAAATATTTGTAAGCTTAAATCTGAAATGAATGTCAATATATAAATTCCTGTATTTCGTCTTTTACAGCATGCATCTCCAATAATGAAGAGCATCCGCGCCCGGCCTGGATAATATGGCTTGAAAACCGTAAATATAGACTTTATTGAAATAATTTGCACTGTCTAAAATTACTAAATAACTTCTCTAATGGTACTAATTAGTTTATAATATTTTTTTTTGTCGAAATATCTTACTTCAAAAAAGTCGTTTTTTTAATTTTATGTCGTTTTTTTTTGGATAAAAAAGACTTTTTGGCATTTTTTTATCCTCCCCTCCCACTCCCCTACCTTTCTAAACCCTCAAAAACCATATTTTTTTCATTTATTTAGTTTTCTCCGGTTTTCTTAATGAATCATCGCAAAAAAAATTGTGATGGTAGGGGAGCATCAGGGCAACAACTAAGTAACAATTTTTGGTGTTACATGACCTCACCAGCCTTCTAAAAAAATAAAGAAATAGAAAATTTTAAATATTGACGAACTGTTGGTAGGTGACTAAATTTGTTTTTTTTTTTTAAATCAGATTTTTTTTTCCCAATCTAACCCCCCTAGAAAAAATGTTTTTCCCTTTACGTTTTATCATAATCTATATCGTAATAGAATATACAGAGTTTGCATTACAAATAATAACTAATCTACCACAGTTCATAAGCTCTTGAGATCCATCTTAATATTAATGTTTAAAAGGCGAAAAAAGTGTAAGCGCCGATTTAGCAATTTTATGGTTAGACAGATTTCAGGAAGCAATTTTCTTTTGAAAAACAATACTAAATGAGACAAGATGCTTTTGATATAAGGGGAGTAATACTTATATATTATGGAATAAACACATGGACAGATGCAATATAGCTTATTTTTTTAACTGCCTATAATTTTCGTCTTTTGGGTATATACGAGAATATGAAAATACTGTAATGAAAAATAAGGCACATATATGATGAACTACAACGACCTGGTATCAGTACAATGGAGATTAACCCTCAGGATTGGATTTTTTTCCAGGGTGCGCCACCCTTAAAAATTAAATTTTCCTGACTTTTTGCAATTTTTTTGTCATTTTAACGTGCCATTGTATACAAAATTTACAAATTTTTTTTTTACTTCAGTTTCGAAATCTAAGGCAAACTTTACAAAATAAACTCAGATCTATAGGCATCCTAATTTTTCTGGTGAAAAGAAAATTAATTCGAATTATTTAGCACTAAATTGATTATTTTTCCCTTTTTTTGATCATTTTAACGTACCATTGCATTTAGAAAGTATATTTAACCTCAGATTTAAATCCTACGAAAAATTTTACTCAAGAAACCATCGGAGTTTTTTATGGACATAAAGGAAAGTTAAATTGTAATTCGCAGAGCATTTTTAGCTCTAAATTGACTAATTACCGCTTTTTTGACCATTTTAACGTACTATTCCTCTCAAAATAACACGTTCGGCCTCATCTTTGGATTTTAGAGGAAATTTTTCTTGTAGAACTTAAAAGCGGTTCTACAATCAAAAGAAAGGCGGCAAAATTCAAATGACAAAAGCATGACAGAATAGTAAAATTTTTTAAAAAATTGAAAGAAATCAAAAGGAAAAATCGCACGGTTAATAAATACTTAATAAATATTTTTGCAAAATTTCCTCTAGAATCCAAATCTGAGGCCGAAAGTATTATTTTGAAGAAATTGTACGTTAAAATAGCCAAAAAAGCAATAAATAGTCAATCTAGAGCTAAAAATGGCCTGCAAATTGCAATTTAATTTTCCTTTATGTCGATAAAAAAACTCTGATACATACAGAAATCAGTTTCTTGAGTAAAATTTTCCGTAGACTCCGAATCTGAGGTTAAATGTACTTTTTGAATGGCTAAAAAACAGGAAAAATAGTCAATTTAGTGCTAAAAATGACCTTAAATAATTCGAATTAATTTTTCTGTTACTAGAAAAAATGCTCCCCTACCATCACAATTTTTTTTTACGACGATTTGTTAAGAAAAATCGAAGAAAACTAAATAAACGTAAAAAATGTGGTTTTAAGGGGGAGGGTAGTGGGAGGAGGGCTAACAAAATGCCAAAAATACTTTTTTTACCCAAAGAACAAGTTAAAAAATAATAAAACAAAACCTTTTTGAAGTAAGACATTTCGACCCCAAAAACTCAGGATACCCTTATTAATAGCATAATTTCAAGGTGCTAAAGCGGTCAAAAATGCACTCTAAAAGTCTCTAAAAGTATGCATGTCCTAGGGTAGGGTTTAGTGACCTCAGACTATGCAATGAATTGAATTTTACTATAGACCTCATGGGTCTCCGATTTTAGTAGTGTAGCATATATTAAATTGGGGAAAAATAGATGATGTTAAAGTATGAACATAACAACAAACTACTACTTGATGTTTTCCATGCAGCAAAACAAACAATTCTTAAATTACTTTAAGCAGTAAATTTTTTATCTAGCAGTAATAAATGTCGTTACAGTGACTACTCTTATAGCCACTTTGACACCAATGGAAAGATTATTTCCTCCCCGATAAGAAATTAAATATGATAAATACATATAAAGTAAATCCCAAGATATAAGATCCTGCTTTTTGCTTTTTCAATGGGGCAATAAACGACCCTATTAAGGTTTTGTGCATAGTTGACAGGTATTACGATAAACGTATTTTTATTTTACTTGCTTTGTATACCGCTCTCACTTGCACCTGCAATCATATTGGATCTATTTTTACCTATATATAGTTACTACCTAGCAACCCGGTTTGGAGCCCTTTACGTATTTGATAATATAGGCCTAATGACCACAGGTCCCCATTAAGATTCGAAAGATACTTTTTATTATTTTTATTTTTAGTTTTACTTCCAACTCACAACGTAACGGTTCTATTTTAATTATGTGGCGTCCGTGGGAAAATGGCAATAGTGTCTATCGCAAGAGAAAACATTTATCACTTGACGCTAAACAAGTAGTGAAAAATGTTTACGACAGTTTGGTAAAAAGAAATTTGAATAAACAAAGTGCTTTGCAAGAAACTACTGAACCAACAAAAACCCCAATTTCTACGATTAAGGGTATTGTAGGAAAACCATCACTCAGGAACAGGAAAAAAAAACGGAAAGATTTTCAAACGCATCATGTGGACGATTGTGAAAAGGACGTCATCAGGAGAAAAATATATTCTATGTATGAAGAGCAGACACTAGACAAAATAAAATTAAGACTGGTGCAGGACGGGACCAATATACATTGTGGCCGATCAATCCTTCACAGAATTCTCTTAAGAATGGGATTCATGTTCCGAAAAATCAATAAAAGGCAAGTAGTGATGGAGTCACAAAGATTACGAATCTTGCGACATACTTATTTACAAGAAATTAAAAAGTATTGATTAGAGAATTGGCCAATAAATTACCTTGATGAAACATGTTTCGATACCCATGACACTGGGCAAAAAGGGTGGGTTGACGACAGTACAAAATGTCAGACTAAAGCATCTTCAAATAAGGGTAAATGAATAACCATTTTGCATGCTGGATCTGAGAAGGGCTGGGTTTCAAATTGTCTACTATTATCTGCAAAAAACATAAAAGATTCTAGTTTGGACTATCACGAAGACACGACCGCAAAACTTTCTGAAAATTGATTTCAAAATTCCCTTTTGTCAAATGTTCTCGAACAGAGTGTTATAGTTATGGATAATGCAAGTTACGATAGTCGCCTACTAAATAAGGTTCCTAATGCAACCAACACCAAATCGGAAATACAGGAATATATGCTAGAAAATGACATTTATTTTCACTTTAGTTATAAAAAAAGTGATCTTTTGGAAGTTTTGAAAGACTATAAATTAAAAAAGAAATATGTTTGTGATAGTATGGCTGAGAAAATGGAATACACGGTTTTGCGGCTTCTGCCGTATTATTGTGTGTTTAATCCAACTGAACATATTTGGCATCAAGTTAAATAAAAAATAAGGGCACAAAATGTTTCTCTTACTTTAAGCATGTTAGTGGCTGAATTAGTAAAAAAAGTTATAAATGATATACCTTGTGAAAGCTGGAAGAATTACATTCAGCATGTTGTTTAAAAATGTTATTTATTTGCATTAATGAATAAAATTCTTAAGTTCATCTCTGTAACCTATCATAAACAAAAGGTCAGAATTTATACATTGCCCACTTAAAAGGGCAGAACGAGGTTCTTATATTTTGGGACAGGCTATACTACATAATTGTTTAAAATTGTTCTCGACAAAAATAGATTCGTCGTGGTTTAAGTTTTGCAAGTGTTATTTCAGAGCCATCATAAACTATGTCTGCCCCAGAAATATTTTTTTAATTTGGTCGCAGCCAACCTGTAATTATCTAAATCATAAACTTCCATGCTAGTTTTTTAATTAACTAATAACTTAAACTGCATGCGCTTGCTAATTACTCATATTTATAAACTAATCTATAAATAAATCAAATTGAGATTATTCTTGTTTTAATAACTTGCTAACAGTTCAATCAAGTAAGTTATGTATTTTAAGTAGCTGCATTATGAACGCATAAAATTAGTTTGACAAATAAATTACACAGTAGGAGAATATTTTCTAAGTAATAAATCACTCAGAACTGCCTCTATTATCCGTCTTGGAAAAAAAAGTTTAATACTATTAGTTTTCATTTTAAAATTTAGAGCTTTATCACTGTGCAGTGCAGATGCGTCGATGTCACATATTATTAGAATTAGAAGCACTGAGTTTTTTTAAATTAACAATAATTTTCTTTGTTCTAAATAAAATAAAATTTACTTTATTTAAATTGGCTTAAAGCGGACGATCTAGATTTTATAACTCTAGTATTCTAGTCAGTTGGAAAACTAACAATTATATATAACACTTACCTCTTTACGTTTATCATAATCTGTATCGGAATAGAAAATACAGAGTTTGCATTATAAATAATAAACTAATCTACCACAGTTCATAAGCTCTTGAGATCCATCATAATATTAATGTTTAAAAGGCGAAAAAGGTACAAGCGCCGATTTAGCAATTTTATGGTTAGACAGATTTCAGGAAGCAATTTTCTTTTGAAAAACAATACTAAATGAGACAAGGCGCTTTTGATATAAGGGGAGTAATACTTGTATATTATGGAATAAACATATGGACAGATGTAAATAGCTTATTTTATTAAATGCCTATAATTTTTGTCTTTTGGGTATATACGAGAATATAAAAATACTGTAATGAAAAATAAGGCACATATATGATGAACTAC
>CM032446.1:129851871-129874371 GCA_019049505.1 Pachyrhynchus sulphureomaculatus
AGAATTGACTCTGATCTCTACTGTCAACAATAGAATTTAGATTTTGATTTTAAACCCTATTTAGACATTGATTATAAATGATTATTGAGACGGTGTGGCGAAGTATAATGCAATTGCATCCCTTTTTCTCTTACAGTACTTGATATGCCGCCGTCTGCAAATTTCAAAAATTTTTTTTATATAAACCACAGAATAAAGATATTATTGTGTTAATGGAGACTTTAACATCAACTTTCGCATAGCAATCTAATGGCTTTTAATTTTTAATGATTATTTACGTTACATTTTATTTCAGTGTCAATTAACTGATAATAATTATAAATTTTGGACTTATGTGGTGAAATTCTATGTGTGATCAATCATAGGGACATATATAGAATTATTAATCTTTGAAAATATTTCAATAACCACAAGTACAAAAATTTAAAAACTATGATTAATCATAATATGTGCATTTTTTATAATAATGTATTAAATAAATGGATTTTTACGTTTGTTGACAACAAAAATTTTGAAAAATTTATTAGCATTCTAAATAAAAATGTTCGCTTATTAGCATTTCTACCAATTGAAAAAAAAACAATAAAAAGCAGAAAATGACATGGTTTACACAGGTAACCTACAAAATAAGAGAGGGTTACTGGCAAATTATTAATGAGAATAGAAGTTCAAAAATGTAAAAAAATTGTGTGTATGTAAATGCAAGATAAATGATTTTTCCGTAAATAATTTTAAGAAATATAAAAAAATATAATATTAAATAATCAAAAAAACGTCATAAATATAAATTAACTCACCTAGTTTTAATTTAGTCAAGTCACAATAATTGTAAAGATGTCAGATTTTCTTGTCAGAAATATTAATTTAAAAAAACCAAAAATTTTCTTGATTATTTCGATTTTATATTTGCAAAGCTTATTGAGCCAAATATCTGCAAAAATCAATTATAAATATCTCACTCACTAAATTATAAAATAGGTGTATTATTGCAACTTTTATCCAAAGATATAAAGAGTTTCACAAAACATCTGTTATGATTTCAGTGAAAAAATATCTACTATTACTGCCATTTCACATTCAGTTTAATAATATTGGGTTGAGGGTCAGGAAAGCGGTGAATTTTTTTTAAGAAGGTATATTTTTGTGATTTACAAAAGGCTTTTGACTGTACTCAGTAATTAAATTTATATTACCACTACACCAAACACTTTACTTTTCCACTCGACGCTCGCTTCGCTAACCATGTTAACTTCATCAGGGGCGATTGTCAATCATCGCTCCTGATGAAGCTAAAATGGTTAGTGAAACGCACCTCGAGTGCAAAAATAAAGTGTTTAGTGTAGTGGTGATATATATTGAGTAGTGTCATTGTGCCAAAGATTCCACATTTCCAACATAGCTTTTGTTTGTGTAAATCACGAAGATTAATCAAAATATTGGAGAACTATATATTTGCAATCTACTTAAAAAATCATACCTAAACGCAAATATACTTGCCTTAAAAATAAAAATTCTGAGCGAAATCCATTTTAAATGGTATTCGACAAGATTCTGTATAAAGACCCCATTCTATTTTTAATTTATATAAATGACTGGGGACCCAGTAATGACAATATTAACATTGTATTATTTTTAGACGATATGGAATATAACACAAATATCTATTCCAAGTTAACAGTCAAAAAGTTAAAATATTCAAAATATTTTACACTACGATATCACCTCGGCTATCTGGTTCCACGTCTCTACATTGGACAGCTTTTCAGGTACCATGTGCTGTGGATTTCAAACAGTTCCTAGATAAGCTTTTATTGTCTTCTCTAGGTCTCTCATTTATTATGGAGAAAAAGTGTATGCTCCGCAGTGTCAACTGCATCACAGTATTTACATTAGTTGCTGTATACCAGTAGGTATACTCTAAAATATTTAACTGTTATGTAGAATATACATTTTATTACATTTAAGATTAGCTTTTTTATTCATTCGCAATTTTACAAGTGAATTAATAAATGCTGTCAATTATATGATGTTCTCTTTCTTGCCTCTCTCTCTTTTCCTGGTTTCTTCTTTTTGCCTCATGTAATTGTTGCTTCTTTTTAAACAGAAATTATTAAAATAACCTCAGTCACTTCCAGTACGGCCTCCCTCGATATCGTCCGATCTACATGATCTTCCAGTCATGAGGGTTATTCTCCAATATACTGATACCAGGTCGTTGTAGTTCATCATATATGTGCCTTATTTTTCATTACAGTATTTTTATATTCTCGTATATACCCAAAAGACGAAAATTATAGGCATTTAATAAAATAAGCTATTTGCATCTGTCCATGTATTACTCCCCTTATATCAAAAGCATCTTGTCTCATTTAGTATTGTTTTTCAAAAGAAAATTGCTTCCTGAAATCTGTCTAACCATAAAATTGCTAAATCGGCGCTTGTACCTTTTTTCGCCTTTTAAACATTAATATTATGATGGATCTCAAGAGCTTATGAACTGTGGTAGATTAGTTATTATTTATAATGCAAACTCTGTATTTTCTATTCCGATACAGATTATGATAAACGTAAAGAGGTAAGTGTTATATATAATTGTTGGTTTCCAACTGACTAGAATACTAGAGTTATATAATCTAGATCGTCCGCTTTAAGCCAATTTAAATAAAGTAAATTTTGTTTTATTTAGAACAAAGAAAATTATTGTTATTTTAAAAAACTCAGTACTTCTAATTCTAATAATATGTGACATCAATGCATCTGCACTGCACAGTGATAAAGCTCTAAATTTTAAAATGAAAACTAATAATATTAAACTTTTTTTTTCTAAGACGGATAATAGAGGCATTCATCTGAGTGATTTATTACTTAGAAAATATTCTCCTACTGTGTAATTTATTTGTCAAACTAATTTTATGCGTTCATAATGCAGCTACTTAAAATTCATAACTTACTTGATTGAACTGTTAGCAAGTTATTAAAACAAGAATAATCTCAATTTGATTTATTTATAGATTAGTTTATAAATATGAGTAATTAGCAAGCGCATGCAGTTTAAGTTATTAGTTAATTAAAAAACTAGCATGGAAGTTTATGATTTAGATAATTACAGGTTGGCTGCGACCAAATTAAAAAAATATTTCTGGGGCAGACATAGTTTATGATGGCTCTGAAATAACACTTGCAAAACTTAAACCACGACGAATCTATTTTTGTCGAGAACAATTTTAAACAATTATTAGCCTGTCCCAAAATATAAGAACCTGATTTTTGCCCTTTTAAGTGGGCAATGTATAAATTCTGACCTTTTGTTTATGATAGGTTACAGAGATGGACTTAAGAATTTTATTCATTAATGCAAATAAATAAAATTTTTAAACAACGTGCTGAATGTAATTCTTCCAGCTTTCACAAGGTATATCATTTATAACTTTTTTTACTAATTCAGCCACTAACATGCTTAAAGTAAGAGAAACATTTTGTGCCCTTATTTTTTATTTAACTTGATGCCAAATATGTTCAGTTGGATTAAACACACAATAATACGGCGGAAGCCGCAAAACCGTGTATCCCATTTTCTCAGCCATACTATCACAAACATATTTCTTTTTTAATTGATAGTCTTTCAAAACTTCCAAAAGATCACTTTTTTTATAACTAAAGTCAAAATAAATGTCATTTTCTAGCATATATTCCTGTATTTCCGATTTGGTGTTGGCTGCATTAGGAACCTTATTTAGTAGGCGACTATGGTAACTTGCATTGTCCATAACTATAACACTCTGTTCGAGAACATTTGACAAAAGGGAATTTTGAAATCAATTTTCAGAAAGTTTTGCGGTCGTGTCTTCGTGATAGTCCAAACTAGAATCTTTTATGTTTTTTGCAGATAATAGTAGGCAATTTGAAACCCAGCCCTTCTCAGATCCAGCATGCAAAATGGTTATTCATTTACCGTTATTTGAAGATGCTTTAGTCTGACATTTTGTACTGTTGTCAACCCACCCTTTTTGCCCAGTGTCATGGGTATCGAAACATGTTTCGTCGAGGTAAATTATTGGCCAATTCTCTGATCAATACTTTTTATTTTCTTGTAAATAAGTATGTCGCAAGATTCGTAATCTTTGTGACTCCATCACTACTTGCCTTTTATTGATTTTTCGGAACATGAATCCCATTCTTAAGAGAATTCTGTGAAGGATTGATCGGCCACAATGTATATTGGTCCCGTCCTGCACCAGTCTTAATTTTATTTTGTCTAGTGTCTGCTCTTCATACATAGAATATATTTTTCTCCCGATGACGTCCTTTTCACAATCGTCTACATGATGCGTTTGAAAATCTTTCCGTTTTTTCCTGTTCCTGAGTGATGGTTTTCCTACAATACCCTTAATCGTAGAAATTGGGGTTTTTGTTGGTTCACTAGTTTCTTGCAAAGCACTTTGTTTATTCAAATTTCTTTTTACCAAACTGTCGTAAACATTTTTCACTATTTGTTTAGCGTCAAGTGATAAATGTTTTCTCTTGCGATAGACACTATTGCCATTTTCCCACGGACGCCACATAATTAAAATAGAACCGTTACGTTGTGAGTTGGAAGTAAAACTAAAAATAAAAATAATAAAAAGTATCTTTCGAATCTTAATGGGGACCTGTGGTCATTAGGCCTATATTATCAAATACGTAAAGGGCTCCAAACCGGGTTGTTAGGTAGTAACTATATATAGGTAAAAATAGATCCAATTGATTAATAGGGTCGCTTATTGCCCCATTGAAAAAGCAAAAAAAAAGCAAAAAGCAGGATCTTATATCTTGGGATTTACTTTATATGTACATATCATATTTAATTTCTTATCGGGGATGAAATAATCTTTCCATTGGTGTCAAAGTGGCTATAAGAGTAGTCACTGTACCGACATTTATTACTGCTAGATAAAAAATTTACTGCTTAAAGTAATTTAAGAATTGTTTGTTTTGCTGCGTGGAAAACACCAAGTAGTGGTTTATTGTTATTTTCATACTTTAACATCATCTATTTTTCCCCAATTTAATATATGCTACACTACTAAAATCGGAGACCCATGAGGTCTATAGTAAAATTCGCTTCATTGTATAGTGTGAGGTCACTAAACCCTACCCTAGGACATGGATATTTTTAGAGACTTTTAAAGTGCATAAATGACCTCCTAGCACCTTGAAATTATGCGATTAATACGGGTATCCTGAGTTTTTGTTGTCGAAATGTCCTACTTCAAAAAGGTTTTGTTTTATTATTTTAACTTGTTCTTTGGGTAAAAATAGTATTTTTGGCATTTTGTTAGCCCCCCTCCCACTCCCCTCCCCCTTTAAACCACATTTTTACATTTATTTAGTTTTCTTCGATTTTTCTTAACAAATCGTCGCAAAAAAAAATTGTGATGGTAGGGGAGCATTTTTTCTAGTGACAGAAAAATTAATTCGAATTATTTAAGGACATTTTTAGCACTAAATTGACAATTTTTCCCATTTTTTAGCCATTCGAAAGTACATTTAACCTCAGATTCAGAGTCTACGGAAAATTCTACTCAAGAAACTGATTTCTGTATGTATCAGAGTTTTTTTATGGACATAAGGGAAAATTAAATTGCAATTTGCAGGCCATTTTTAGCTCTAAATTGACTATTTATCGCTTTTTTTTGGCTATTTTAACGTACAATTCCTTTCAAAAATAATACTTTCGGCCTCAGATTTGGATTCTAGGGGAAATTTTGCAAAAATATTTATTAAGTATTTATTAACCGTGCGACTTTAACTTTTGATTTCTTTTAATTTTTTAAAACAGGTTTTACAATTATTTTACTATTCTGCCATGCTTTTGTCATTTGAATCTTGCCGCCTTTCTTTTGATTGTAGCACCGCTTTTAAGTTCTTCATGAAAAATTTCCCCTAGAATCCAAAGATTAGGCCGAAGGTATTATTTTGAGAGGAATAGTACGGTAAAGTGGTCAAAAACGCGGAAATTAGTCAATTTGGAGCTAAAAATGCTCTGCAAATTACAATTTAACTTTCCTTTATGTCCATAAAAACACTCCGACGGTTGAGTAAAATTTTTCGTAGGATCTGAATCTGAGGTTAAATATATTTTCTGAATGCAATGGTACGTTAAAATGATCAAAAAAAGGGAAAAATAATCAATTTAGTGCTAAATAATTCGAATTAATTTTCTTTTCACCAGAAAAATTAGGATGCCTATAGATCTGAGTTTTATTTTGTAAAATTTGCCTTAGATTTCGAATCTGAAGTTAAAAAAAAATTTTGTAAATTTTGTATACAATGGCGCGTTAAAATGTAAAATTACAAAAAGTCAGGAAAATTTAATTTTTAAGGGTGGCACACCCGGAGAAACAAATCCAATCCTGAGGGTTATTCTCCCTTGTACTGATACCAGGTCATTGTAGTTCATCATATATGTGCTTTATTTTTCATTACAGTATTTTTATATTCTCGTATATACCCAAAAGACGAAAATTATAGGCATTTAATAAAATAAGCTATATTGCATCTGTCCATGTGTTTATTCCATAATATATAAGTATTACTCCCCTTATATCAAAAGCATCTTGTCTCGTTTAGAATTGTTTTTCAAAAGAAAATTGCTTCCTGAAATCTGTCTAACCATAAAATTGCTAAATCGGCGCTTACACCTTTTTCGCCTTTTAAACATTAATATTAAGATGGATCTCAAGAGCTTATGAACTGTGGTAGATTAGTTATTATATGGAATGCAAACTCTGTATATTCTATTCCGATATAGATTATGTAAACGTGAAGAGAAAAATTTTTTTTCTAGGTGGGTTAGATTGGGAAAAAAAATGTGATTTTTTTAAAAAAAAATCCAAATTTAGTCACCTATCAACAGTTCGTCAATATTTAAAACTTTCTATTTCTTTATTTTTTTTTTAGAAGGCTAGTGAGGTCATGTAACACCAAAAATGTTACTTAGTTGTTGCCCTGATGCTCCCTACCAACACAATTTTTTTTGCGATGATTCATTAAGAAAAAAACCGGAGAAAACTAAAAAAAATTAAAAAAATAGGGTTTTTGAGGGTTTAGAAAGGGAGGGTAGTGGGAGAGGAGGTTAAAAAATAGCAAAAATTCTTTTTTTATTCCAAAAAACCACATAAATAATAAAAAACAACTTTTTTGAAGTAAGATATTTTGACAAAAAAAAATATCATAAACTAATTAGTACCATTAGAGAAGTTATTTAGTAATTTTAGACAGTGCAAATTATTTTAATAAAGTTTATATTTACGGTTCTCAAGCCGTATTATCCAGGCCGGGCGCGGATGCTCTTCATTATTGTAGATGCAAATAAATGTAAAAGACGAAATACAGGAATTTATATATTGACATTCGTTTCAGATTTAAGCTTACAAATATTAATTAAAACGATGGCATTAAAACTAAATATAAAATAATTCTTACAATAATCAAAAATAAATCTAATTAGTTCAGTGTGCCAGCTTTGAAGAACATAGCCTTTCTAAATTAAATTTTGAATTTGAAAGTGATACAATGAGCTCCATTTATATTTGGAGTTTGACCCTATACTTAATCTTTAAATCATCCACAGCAGAAGAACCAGCTTAGCAAAAATTAGAAGTGAGAAAAGGTACTATTATTCAAAACGCTTTTGGTTTTATAAAAGAATGGTTACCATGCTCAATCCAAAAATTTGTAGACTTAACAGCAAATTTCGTCTCTTCTGTGCTACTTGACGAAAGTTTAGCAGCTTTTCTTCTTCTCGTAGTGCTAGATCGGTAGGTATATTTTCAAAAGTATTTATAACTCGGTTCCAGTTACACAATTTAATGTATTTTTCTGTAAAAAAAGTATTTTCAGTCAAGTTTTCTAATCGTCATTAGCAATACCTTTTTATAAATTTCTTCTGGCTAGTAACTCTGAATAAATTTCCAAATCACAGAAAATATCTCGACACAGGATATTTTTCCATTTGCTCTTCCAGTACTGATTTTTTTTAGAAAACGATTGACAATTTCCAGCTGATACAGGATGGCCTATTCGCGTGCAGATGGAGCGTATCTCTATTCCTATATAAACGCTATAGGATACTGCAAGCTAACTAACATAAAATATTTTTGAATAAAGAGGGTGGTCTAAAAAGTAAACTAAATTCATATTTAAAAAATTATACTTTATATAACATTTTTCGGTTTTAGTCTAGATTACAGACATACTGATATAAAGCAGTACCAGTGTGTTGCAATATCTTAGCTTACTAAAATGCGAAACGTAATTATCTAAAAAAAAAGATAAATTTATTTTAGAGTTGATTGCAAGCGGGGTAGGTGCCTGTTTGTGCACTGCAACCTTTTGGCTTATTATGCTCCCCGCTCTTGGTTATATCAGTATCGTCCTTTTAAGAAGGTTTACTAGTTTATATAGATATAGATCTTCGAACAGTTTATGTATGTTCCTAGTTAAAGCCGCACATTCATATAGAATATTCATAGAGGTTCCTTTCACTTCATCACATAGTCTGCATCTCGTTGGACCATTGTGGATGCCAATTTTCTGTAAATTTTTCCTCAGTTGACAGTGGCCAGTAATCAGTCCTACGATAAGTTTGGTCTGGGCTCTTATTAAGCAAAGGACGACGGTTGGCCTAATAGGCATATATATTTCTTGGTTGCGGTAGTCATGGCTATTATTCTCGTAAACACATGCTTTTATTGCGTGAATTTTTGCTTGAAATATTGTTATACTTGTCTCTAATGGAATGGAAAAGCTCCATTTGGGCTTTTCTGCATATATGATATCTTCTACTTCGCTCGAAGTTTTTGATCCGTCTGTAATAGACTAGACCCGTTGTCTTTATCGGAATCTCCACCGCCATAGGGGGTTTGCACTCCATTCTGCATCGTTTTTCGAAATTTATTTTAAAATTAGTTGTCTATAATTTCTAGCAGTTATTAAAAACAGTCTTACAATAATCATTAGTCTGCACCCAAAATTGACGCTACGATAAGGAGCAATAAAATTTAAAAAATCGGTTTGAATATGTCCCATGAGATCATTCGACAACATTTCCGTGCTCATGATGTTAAATTCCGAAGAACGATGAAGAAACCTTTGTTGGACGAAAATCACGTCGCGAAGCGGCTAACTTGGGCCCACGATAAGATACTAGAGTGGCCTTCACAATCTCTGGACGCCAACCCTATTGAAAACGTTTGATTCCTCGTAAAGCGAAAGCTTAGAAGAAAGAGTCTAAAAACTTTGACTCAGTTGTCTCGCGAGATTCGCAGAATATGCAGAAAATCTCGTTGAGAGCATGCCCCGAAGATGCCAGACAATTATTAATGCAGAAGGCGATTGGACAACTTACTAAGGTAATTGCGCTGTTGTTAGCACACCAGAGAATACATTGATGGCAAAAAATATTTTTGAAAGACATATTTTTAAGAATACAAGCGGTCACGTCTTATTTGACAGACTGTACATGAATGTGATTTCCATTATAGAGTAATTTTATCGGAAACGTCGTTCTAAAATTCGCAAGTTTAGAACACTCGCCTTTCAACAATAGTAAAATGCCTATTTTAAATAGTAATAACATACATTAGACTTTTTTTAATTTACAATTTTATGTAACAAACAAGCCAAATAACTATAATATCCTGGCATGTTGTAAAATATGTGATACATTTCTAGGAACTTCTAATTTAAAACAGAAATATTGGAAATTTATGAAAAGACTTAATTATTATTATTTAGTAAACGTATCTAATAGTAAGTAGTTATAACCAACTCTCTGAAATCATAGTTAGGTTTATGCTCACATTTGACTTTTATTTTATTGGAGATATTTGTAAAGAGAATTGACACCAAGCCCATAACTTAAACGTTGCCTATAATGGTCTTTAGCTAAAAAAATAGAGCTTTGAGAAAAGTTTCACTAGACATCTCTCGTTACCTTAACCTTTTATAAGATATGAATAAATTACTTGACATTGCATTGTTAGGTAATAATACATACCCTTTGTTCTATAAAATAATAAAATAAATCTGAAATTAGAGAAGAAATCTTTATCTTAGTAGTTTTGTCTTAGGAAATCCCGTTTAAACTTAACTTCCCAAAATTTGTGGCTTTCATATATATCCCATACCCTGAAAGTATGGTTTCATTTTCATAACAATACAAATATCATGAGAGAAGAATATTATTAATGTCCTATTCCTTATATCACACTGAAAAGAATCTTTCTTATATACCGTCCTTTTATTCGTTTTCTATTTTTTCATATCTAATTTGATATTTATTTTGTTTCAGATGGCGGAATCTGCTATTAGTGATAATTCTTTCAACAGTGCCAAATGTAAGTAAAGAGTCAATAAAAGCTCTGTGTATGGAGATGCTTTATATTTATATATATATATATATATATATATATATATATATATATATATGTTTTTGGTTTAATATCTAAGGAGAAAAGAACACAAAAGTTGAAATTAACAACACATTTTTATATTTGAGAAAAGAGTACTTAACATATTTTTATGTAGCATACGCTATTCTTATATCATTTTTTTTTTAATGTAGTGACATCTGAAAAAAGTATTGTTTTATATTTTGACAGAAAATGATATTCAATCAGAGAATTTTATGTTCTTAGTATTTGAGTTTTACCTAAAAATATCAGCGTCCGTTTGGCAAGACAGTTGAAATACGGAATTATTAATAAATAAAAAAATCGCATAGGGAATAATATTCTGTTTGGATGCTGAACTTGTTAAAGTGTAAAAATATATATCAAATATCAAATACCAGTATGTCAGAAACTATTAAATTTAGGTATAAAATGTATTTAGAACTGGTCTATTATTTAAAAGTATGCAGGATTTCAATGAAAAAATACAACTGTACTCCATCACATATTTTTTAAACATTCGTAAATACAAAAAAATACCTACAACTCTTGTGTTATACTTTTTCCCTAAAATCAATATTACCAGACAGGCATATCTAAAATTTCATGCTATCGTTTTGGTTCTTTTTGGATCATACTATAAGTAATTAATTAGAATATGTAATTTTAATCTGAGGCGTCTCTTGAAATTACATAAACTAGTAGTTAGTAATACATTCCCCGTTCTCTACCCCTCTTCCTACAGAGATTATAAAACGCCGCCACATACAACAGTAGGTCTCTTTCTTTTTCGCTCCGACAGACAGCCCGATCTTATATAACGACCTTCGACCGAACTCCAGCATACTGAACACCATTATCTCTAACTTTGGTATAAGTACCAAAACTGACCGAGTTTACACCGGTTCTATTTCCGTTCCATAAGGTTGGGGATCCGTTTGAGCTAGCAGTATCGCAGCTAAAAGGTTGTTTATCACCGTGACACCAATTCCTTTACTGTGCAGAACTTATAGACATATAACGTGGGTTTTAGTTTGTGGAGCGTAAATAGGGTAGGTTAATGCAAGTGAATATCTATAAATAGTGTATAATTTTATTGATTCATGCATAAATATTCGGTGCGTTAATAGGGAACTGTAGGACCGATTCTCAATTCTTTAATATAAGCTGCCCTAGGTAAGTGGAGTCGACGCCATGTGAAAAATATCTAAACTGATGTCGGAGATCGTCTGATAGAAATGAAGAATATTTACTAAGGTAGACCAATGTTTTAACAGTTTTGTACTTGTGTGACATTTTTTAACTATCCTATAGTGTAGATCTAAATATAAAAATATAATGTATATTTAATTTTGTGCGAAACGTACCAAATATTTTATTGGATAAACTAACTATATGCTGTATTTCTCCGTACTTGCAGCTTCGCATAACCTGTACAGGATGAGTCAACGATAGAGTAAAGTTTATTATCTCATTTGTTTCGGGAATGACGAAAAAATGTTAAATACAATAGTTTTAGGGAATGTTAAGCTGCACAGTTTAAAATTATTTTTGAGTATACAGGGTACTTCAAGAAAGTGTGGCCGATATAACATGTGTTTTTTTAAATGCACCATCCTATTTTCTAACTAATTTTTAAGTTCTGCCTGAAATTTTATAATTTTCTATTAACAATGTTATATACCTAAACCTAGTAGTTTTTATAATATTTCAATTTTAAAAAAAAAATACTACTTTTCAGTTTCGTAAAAAGTTGCCAGTAGCGCCATTGTTTCTGAAGGTGGAATACTCATAATTGGTACGAGCGTTCTATAGAGATGAAAAAAAAAGATATATGTCGAGAAATTTGAGTTAGATGCTACAGGGTGTTCAAAATAAATTTATGCATTTCGACTATTTTAAATTGAAAAATCTCAAATTTTTTAAGTGGTCCCGCTGTATATTATTATTTTTTTCTGGTAGATTTTACAAAACTCTCCAACTTTTATTAACTACGTCATATACCTATGTCTAATAGTTTTCGATTTATTTTGAATTTTTCAATTTTTACCCTTGTTTTTAATACACTTACGCTATAACATCATAGTTGCCAAGACAAAACAAAAATGTAAGCATTGTCAAATTTTGACATGTCTATTAAACAAGTAAAAAAAAGTTTAATTTGTTGTAGTAAGTGACGTATAAAGGTAACAGTTATGGATTTTCCTAAAAATGAATTAATTGATATGGTTTATATACTGGGTGAGGCGGGAAAAATTGTCTTTTGGCAGTAAGGCTTTAGGAGCGAAGTACCCTAATAGACGTATACCATCTAGAAAATCTTTCAGTGCTTAATGGAACGGTTTGATGGTAGTGGTAGAGTTGAGTATACGAAACGGAAAGTAGTAAACCAGAAATGGAGATTTTACTTCATGTTGAAGATAGTCCCCAGGTCAGCAGCCGTTAACTAGCTGACTTATCTGACATATCCCAATCTACGGCCAATCGCACCACGAGAAAATACGAGTATCATCCCTTTCACATGGAACTACGCCAAGAACTTCAAAACCGTGATTTTGAATGACGAGTAAAATTTGTACCACCATGAATGGAGCAATAGAGGCCGATCCAAATTTCTTATCCAAAATAATGTGTTCTGATGAAGCTACTTTTCGCAGTAATGGAGCAGTTAACAGCCATAACATGTATTATTATTCAACAGTTAATCCATTTTGGGTCCGGGAAGTTCAAAACCAAAACCATTGGTCGCTTAATGTATGGTGTGGAATATTCAATTTTCAAATTATTGGTCCATATTTTTTCCGCGAACCGCTTAACGGGCCTAGATCTCTAAATTTTTTTGCGAATTACCCCAGCTTCTTGAAGAAGTTGATAACTTTGAAATTGAACAAATATGGATTCAACAAGACGGAACTCCTGCTCATTACCACCGGGAAGTTCGGGAATTTTTAAACGATCGTTACCCACAAAAATGGATCGGAAGGGATGGATTCATTCAGTGGCCCCCTCGATCATGTGACTTAACACCTTTAGACTTCTTTTTGAGGGGCTACATTAAAGATGGTGTTTATGTGAATCCCCCTACAACACCAGTAGATATGGAAAATAGGATACGGGATGCGTGCTGCAGGACAATAATGCCCTTTATGCTAAGGAAAGTGAAGGAAAATATAGTAAAACGACTAAACATGTGTATTCAAGTACACGAGCATATTGTTGAACATTTATTACGTCGTAATAATTAATCATTAGATAAGTTAAACTATATTAAAATTATTATTAACTAGTTGTTCATGTTTTCACAATAGCATAAGTATATTAAAAAGAAAGGTAAAAATTGAAAAATTCAAAATAAAACGAAAACTGTTAGAAATAGGTATACGACATACTTAATAAAAGTTGGAGGGTTTTGTAAAATCCATCAGAAAAAATAATATACAGGGTGTGCCATTTAGAAAAATTTGAGATTTTTCAACTTACGCAATTCGAGATAAGGCGAAATAATTGGAGATAATGTGGAAAAATGACAGAAAAGGCAATATATAAGCCTTTATAATATGGGAAAGTTCAAGATTCTGGGAGATAAGGAGAAATATTTGGAGAATGGCCGAAATAATGATAGATATTAAATGTATAAATTTATTTTGAACACCCTGTAGCATCTAACTCAAATCTCTTCACATATATCTTTTTTTTCATCTCTATAGAACGCTCGTACCAATTATGAGTATTCCATCTTCAGAAACAATGGTGCTACTGGCAATTTTTTACAAAACTGAAAACTAGTATTTTTTTTTAAAAAATTGAAATATTAGAAAAACTACTAGGTTTAGGTAAATAATATTATTAATTAAAAAGTTATAAAATTTTACGCAGAATTTAAAAATATATTAGAAAATAGGATATCCCATTAAAAAAACACATGTTATATCGGCCACACTTTTTTGAAGTACCCTGTATACTCAAAAATAATTTTACAATATGCACCTTAACATTCACTAAAACTATTGTATTTAACATTTTTTCGTCATTCCCGAAACAAATGAGATAATGAACTTTACTCTATCGTTGACTCATCCTGTACAATATATACAATTTGATTTTTCTCGGCTCGGTATTTCACCATAATAATTGTAGAATGTATGTACCCAAGCCCAACCCAACGGGCTAAAGGTAAATTTTTGGCTAATTAGCAGTAGTATCAAATAAAAGTTGTTGTTACTAGAATAAAAAAACCCTACTAAAATTAGTACTCTGTTGCTAAAATAATAACCTCAATAATATATAAGCTCAAGAAATAATAATTGGTCACTGGATTTGGTACGCCAAAATATATTTAATGATGACTACAGTTGGTTACTAAAGTTAATATATAATAGGCCATTAGATTTGAAAATTGTTGGTTTTATTTGTCTTTTGTTACAATAGTCCGCTTGGTGGCTAGACTTAATATTTCGCTGTTCGAAACAGATGATATTTCTTGTTCATTGGCCTCAATCAGTTTTCTGTAAGCCAGGGAGATTATAATTAATCTGCTCTAACCAAAAATTATTTATTTCTTTAAATAAAATATCGGAAAAAAAAGCAAGAAAACATAATTTTAATCAAATCTTGTTTATTCTTATTAAATGGAAGTACTCCCTTTTATAATGTTTTAAATACTAAAAATTTTTAATATACCAAGAACATATATGTTGTGGGTCCGGATGTATGTACATAAATCAGTTGATCGGTGTTGTTTTAACTTGGTAGTGGCAGACGTTTTGCGAATGTAGACTAAGAGATAAGGGGTTATGCGTGCTATTTATAAGCAGTCGAGATGATAGGTTATAGTATTAATTGGTCGGTGCTGCTCTATCTGGGCTGTCGTGGATGGTCTCGGCATGGTTCAGCAGGATGTTGGCTGCTGATACGTCGATGCGTTGTGTTATGAAGCATTTCCACGCAGCTGGGGAATTGAGGGCATCACCTTTTTTGTTTACGGTGCAATTTTTTTAAAATTTCAATGGCTTTTTGAATAATTTCTCTTTTGTAGTGTATGGTGGTTACCTGCTTGCAACTGTTAAAATCGATTTTGTAGCCCATCGCTAGCAGGTGTTGGAAGGGAGCCGATCTAGTTTGTTTCTTACTGATGTTAAGTTTCTGTTTTAGGAGCTTTGCAAATATACTTCTGTTGAATTGTCCAATATAGGCATCATTGAAACTACCACATAGAATGCAATATGCACCCTGGTTTTCTAAATATGCGACGGTTTTGACCTTTGGATCTCTGAGTGATGTTCATATTGTTCTTTGTGGTTTGTAGGCGATCAATATATTGTGTGTTCGTAGAAGTCGTTCGATGCAGTCTATTGCCTTCTGATACAGGAAATTGTTTCCATGTGGTTCCTGAGGTTTTGCCTGTTTATTATTTTATTTTTGTATTACTTTATGATTTATGATTATACGTGTGCTATATATATTTTCTTTGAGTTTTTATAGTACTATTTATCTGCTCTTGTCAGATAGTACTATGGGTTGGACAAAAAGATCTTGATATCAGCATGTTGGCTACTGCTGTAATTGTTATGGATGGTAATGTGAATTGGCATACATTTTGGTGTGTATGTGTTTTGTATAGACTGTGTACTTCAGGTATCGTTTTGCTGCCTCCTGAACAAGCAATCTAAGAAGGGTAGCTCGTAGTTCTCTTCTATTTCCAAAGTGAATGTTGTAACGAGTTTAAGGGATATACGAATTTCTGGAGTTCATAGTTTCCAAAGGACCATAAGTCGAACATATCATCGACGTACCGATCCACAAATTTGGCTTTAGGGCAGATTCGCCTAACAGCTTTCGTTCAAAGTAGGTATCAATCATCAAAAGTCAAAAATACATACATATATATATACTATTAATCAGCCACGATTACCCAAATCTTCTTCTATATATATATATATATATATATATATATATTATATATATATATATATATATATATATATAAATATATGTTACCATAGAGGTTTCCACGGATGGTGGAATGTAATACATTAAAATTCCGGGTTTCAAATCGTTCGTCTAACAATGAATTTGTACGATGTTTCGCCAAAATCTCATTTGGCATTTTCAAGTGCTCTTGCTGCTGCTGCTACTCGATACTGTCCTCTTGCTGCTGCTGCCATTCGAAGGACCCGGAATTTTAATGTATTTTATATGTATATATATATATATGTATATATATATATATATATATATATATATATATATATATATGTATATATATATATATATATATATATATATATATATATATATATACATATACAGGACACCCGACCCGTGTGACCAGAACTGAGAGAGACGCATATAAATGTGTAACGGCTCAAAATTTTTGTTAAAGTGTCTACTTTCGAATGCTACCTGGCCTTTTAAAAAATTCAGTATGGCGAAAGCAATATGACGGCTAAACTCATAATGTTTAAACAAAAAAAATGTATTTTTATATCAAAAAACGAATAACGTCAAAAAAATTTTGAAAGCGAGAGCACTGAATTCATTTCTGCGGTTAATTTTTGATTTTGATTCCTTTCAAGGGATAAAAACAGGGGTTAGGAGTGACTGGTTTTCAGAATTTGTAAAAATTTAATTCTGTAGATTGGGGAATGGAAATTTAAGTTTTTTCTAATTATATTTTTAAGTGTAGTTTTTAAATTTGTACCCCTTGTAAGGGTGAAAAATAGGGGTTGGGTATGAAATATTGACATAATTATGTTTGATTGTGTCTGAAATTAAAGTTTGTTATCAGGGGTTTTCAAGGACGCTTGACTCTGACGTCAGTTTTATACTTTTCACCCTCAGAGAGATGATAATAAGGATTGAGGTTAAAAATAAGGGTAGAGAGGAGCGAAATTTTTATATAATTAGGAATTTTTCTATTTGGAATTAAGGATTTAAGGATGCTAATTTTGACTCTGACATTCGTTTTATAAATTGGGACCCTTACAGAGGTAAAAGTTCTTATTTTCATTCCTGCAAGTCAAAATTGACATCCTTAAAAACCCTTAACAAATTTGTAAATCTGCACAAAAATTCCTGATGATTTCAAAATTTTGACCCTACCGACCTATTTTCAGACAAAACCCTTATTTTCACCTTTCTAAGGGTAGAAAAGTATAAAACTGACATCAGTCAAAATATACATCAGTCCAAAATTTTGAAAGTAGTCAAAGTCCAAAAATGGTCGATGGACGATAAATTATTATTTTAAAATAAAAAAAAAATTTAAATCAGCTAAAATCACATTCACACTCAATAATAAAACTCAAAACATAAAATAAATAACACTAGTGCAGTTAATAGTCATTTATGTCAACAATCTTCTGTACTAACTTAACATTCCTTAGCCCACACCATAGAAAGGCAACTTAGACTACCTTAACCTGACATACTATAGCTTATAAAACAGGAGCAGGAACGATATGTTACGTAGTCTAATATGGGTCCTCGAAAAATCCTGATAACTTTTCCAGACAAAATTAAACATAATTATGTCAATATTTCACCCCCAACCCCTACTTTTCACTTTTATAAAGGGCACAAATTTGAAAACTACCCTTAAAAATATAAGTAGAAGCATAAAAAACTTTAAATTTCCATTCCCTAATCTGCAGAACTAAATTTTTACAAATAATATATTTATAATTTATAATTAGTCACCCCTTTATCGTCTCTTTTTCGAAGAAATGACCTTACAACGGCAAAGCTTGGTTTGACCGAAAATGCAAAGAAGCTGTTGCTTCTAAACATCCTGCCTACCAATAATGGAGTGAAAATCCTAACGCCATAAATCGTAACACCTTTGTTCGTGTCCGGAACAGATGCAAATAAATTATCGACGAACCACCACCTACTATTCCCATAGTGCAGTCAAAGAAAAACACCACCTACTATTCCCATAATGCAGTCAAGGAAAAACACCACCTACTATTCCCATAGTGCAGTCAAGGATACCCGATATTGTCTTCAGACGGCGCATCATAAAACGTATTTTAATGAAGCTAGACACCAAAAAAGCTTCTGGCGCTGACGGAATACCTACCATAGTTCTCAAAAAATGGGCGAGGAAACTAACACTAGTTTCCTGTAGACTTTTCAACCTATCCTACAGAAAAGGAATATTTCCTTCCTGCTGGAGATGTGCCACAGTTCAGCCGATAAGGCAAGCCAAATAACTACCAACCAGTTGCCCTGCTTTCAATAATATCGAAATTCATGGAAAAGGCTATCAATCAGCATCTTCTAAAATATCTTGAAGGATTCAACATTATTACCGACCGCCAATATGGCTTTCATACACATAGATCAACAGGAGATCTTCTGACGTATGTACCACATGTTTGGAACAATGCAATTGAACACTTTGGAGAATCTCGAGCGGTTGCTCTTGACATATCGACAAGTCATTCGACCGTGTTTGACACGATGGATTGTTGGTTAAGCTACGCTCTTCTGGTATGTCTGAAAAGTTCTGTTTGTGGCTCTCAGGTTTCCTCAGAGAGCGTTCTTTACGAGTGGCAGTAGACGGATTTCTTTCTAAACACTTTCACTATCAACACCGGGGTGTCCCAAGGCTCCATACTATCTCCTACTCTCTTTCTTATTTACATTGACGATCTGCTGGAAAAGACCGGGAATCCAGTCTACAGCTTTGCAGATGACAGTACGCTTATCTCTTCCTTCTCTTCGCACGCTCGGACATCGGCTACTCAGATGAAAAACCGCAGACAGCAGGAAGTCATTCACCTTAACAAAGACCTGGAAGAAATTCTACCTTGGGGTGACAGTAATCAAGTGGAATTTAACGCTGCAAAAACCCTGGCGGCAGTTTTTTCTAAAAAAGTTAACGTTGCTGAACCCGACATAGTTATGTCGGGGCACTCCATTACTCTAGCATTGTCATTCAGTTGGTTGGGCGGTAATTTGGGAGCAAATATGTCCTGGCATGAACATGTTGCAGGCATAGCAAGGAGAGCTTCTCAAAAGTTGGGGATATTATTTCGAACCAGGAAGCTCTACACTCCAGAACAACTGTTAATTCTTTACAAAGCTCATATTCGACCAACTATGGAATACTGCTCCCATGTTTGGGGCTCCACTCACAAACATACACTGCATTTGTTGGATTCCATTCAGAGAAGAGCTGTTCGTCTGATTGGAGACCCGGAACTGACCGGCGGCCTTAGTTCGATGGCACATCGAAGAACAGTTGGCAACTTGAGTCTATTCTATAAGTATTTTCATGGAAACTGTTCGAAGAATGTAGCCCGCTTAATTCCTCCCAGAGTGGTGCATGTCAGAAATACACGTCGCGTCAATACTTCACATCCGTATGAGGTTCAGCTTGTTACTCCTCGGACAGCACTTTTCAAGCAGTCTTGCCCAGGACTGTGTTTCCCACCGAGTAAAATTTACAGCGATTCAAGATCAACGTGAATCGCTTTTTCCGCACACATGTCACTCCTGTAGCACTTTAGGGATTTCCTGCAGCACGTGTGCTAAACCCATAAAAAAAACCCAACTCCTGTTTTTATCCCTTGTAAAGGTGCGAAATCAAAAAGTAACCGCTGAAATGAATTCAGTACCCCTGGAAACCCCCGAGTATGGATTTTTAATTTTTTTTGACGTTATTCGTTTTTTAATATAAAAATACATTTTTTTTTTATTTAAACATTGAGTTTTGCCGCCATATTGCATCTGCCATATTGAATTTTTTAAAAGGCCAGGTATTATTCGATAGTAAACTCTTTAAAAAAATTTTGAGCCATTACACATATGTGGACGTTGGGCGTCTGTCTCAGTTCTGGTCAGGTTATCCCCGTTGACATGAAACGTCCCATATGTATATATATATATATATATATATATATATATATATATATATATATATATATATATATATATATACATATACATATATATATATATATATATATATATATATATATATATATATATATACATAGTAAAAAATTGTTAAAACACTAGTACACCTGAGTAAAGATTCTTTATTTCTATCGGTCGATCTCGGGATCTACTTAGTTTAAGTATTTTGCACGTGGTTTCAGTCCAAAGGGAGATTTTTCATATAAATGAAAATACTGACAGATTAATCTCAAGGTATCAAATTTCTGTTAATCTTTGCTTACGAAAGCCATATTGGTAGTTGCTGATAATATTAAATTTTTCTGATATTTTAAAAGATGATTATTTTTAGTTATTTCATAACCACCGATATGACTGAAAGTAATGGTACTAGTTGGTATTTATTTGACAAAAATTTGCTTCCAAGCGAAGTTCCTGTAGAAACAAAATATTCATTCTATATCGTTTAAATGTATAAGCAGTGGTGTAATTGATTTGGTGACATTTTTTCTTATGGCCTGAACAACCGAATAAAAAGACCATGACTCGTTGATAGGCAAGTTTTTAATCCTGTAATTATCCTTGGTTTAGTCAATTCTTTGTTGGTATCTGTAAAGGTTTATGCCCTTAGGATTATCACACCATTGTCGATAGACTTGAGGTTGGAAGTAACAGCTTACTGTTGGAAGCATCTATGTCAGCCAAAAAGAGATCAGAAATCTATTTAATACAATCAGATAAGTTGTCAGAAGTGAAACAAACGTCAAGCCAAAGAAAAGCTAGCAAATTTGTAGTGACTACTTACTTTTCGTTTAGTTGATTCTTTGTCACTAAGTCACTAATTGATAAAACGCTTAAAACGAGTCGGAACAACCCAAGGCCGATTTACGGTGTAAGTCTAGACAACCCAAATCTGATTTAGGATGATAGTGTAAACCTCTAAATTGTTAGTCAAAAATGGGTCGAGAAGATTAGCGAACTCTTCACGGTCAGGAATCCATATTGGCCCATCGATAATGATTAACGTTATAATTAACTAAAAAAAAATGGTGCAATGATGGTATTTGAATACCTAAGTCAATTAATGTTGTGTCTAATAAGGTCTCATAAGATTGCAATTTCGGCACTTTTATGAATAATCGATGATGGCAGCAAGCCAGCCAAAAATACCCTAAAGGTAGTATCACTTGGTGGTCGATAAAGGCAGTAGGTAAACCTTTCATTAATTAATTTTTTATATATAACATCATAGCTTTTGCTCTCTAGATCCTCCTCTCGTTGTCAGAACATTGCTTCTCAGAAAAATACAGTTTGCCAACCAATATTTAAATGGAATTTAAAAGTCATACAAGTTGGAATTTTTGATGTTGGGAGCTTTATCGTGCTATTACTTTTCTCACTTTAAAGTCCGGGGACATAGTCATAGCCACGAAATGTTAGTAAGTTACTATTTACGCCGCCATATTTAAAATGGAAATGGAAAAATATAACCAAGAAAATATTTAAGAAAACGGTTAAAGAAAAAAAAATAAACATATCACATTCATTTACTGAGATAATGGTCCCTAAAACTCAAACAATTTTTTACTTCCATTTTAATACAACATAGTAATAAAAAGAATTATTATTTCATATTATAGTTCTAATACGCTATCTAATTAATAAATCGAATAAATATTTCTTGTGATTGTATTTTTCGACTCGAAATACGATAACGAAAAATTACTTTTAGTGTTGAATGTTATGTTTTAATGATCGGTCAGTCTATCTATCCATCTGTTGGCAGGATAAATTCAAAGCGAAATGAGATATCTATTTTAACTTTGAGACACACATAATTCGTAAAGTAAGGATGGAACTTTGTTTTTAGACAATATCGCTGAAGAGGAAGGAGGTAAAAAGGGTAGCGGTCGATACATTTTTGTTTATTTTCTCAATCATTATGAAAATTTTTGTTGTTTTTGATCCATATAACGAACATTAAACATAGTTATAGTTAAAGATATAATGATTTAAAGGGTTAGAGGGGCTGTCTCCAATATATCTTGTTACACGGCCCTTTTAGGGGTCTTGAAGATGAGAAATCTAAAAATTGTTTTATTTTGTATTCTTTTTCAATCATTTATGTCGAAACATATAAGGGGCTAATGAGGTTGGGGGGGGG
>CM032446.1:129879371-129898764 GCA_019049505.1 Pachyrhynchus sulphureomaculatus
CTAAAATGCAATCATCTACGTATCTTTTGAAGAAAATAGGTTTGTTGCTTAAGCTGTCAATAACACTTTCCTCCAAATATTCCAATGCCAGTTGGGCAAGGGTAGCAGAAATAGGAGCCCCCATTGCACAACCTTCCATTTGAAGGTAGAATGAGTTCTGGTACTGAAAGAAATTGTTTTTAAAGTTTATATTTATGGCATTTATGAATTCTTCTTGTGGTAGGCAGGTGTGTTTTTTAATTTGGTCCCATTTATTTGTTATTGCGGTGATTATAAGGTTTATGGGTAAGTTTGTATATAAGGACATGACATCGAGGGATATGAGTTGACTTTCATTGGGCATGTGTATACTATCTATGAAATTTTTAAACTCGAAAGAGTTTTTTATATAAAAAACATTTTTTCCAGTGACTTTAGAAAGAATATTTGAGAGGAATTTGGAGATATTGTAGAAAGGGGACTGTATACTAGAAACTATCGGTCTTAGTGGGATGTTGGGCTTGTGCAATTTGGGAAGGCCGTATATTTTGGGAGGTTCTGCATTGTGAATGATAAGAGTGTTATATGTTTCCTTACTGATGTAGTCTTTGTTGTACCAGGTTTTAACTAAATTGTTATTTAAAGTTTGATAGGTATTTGTGGGGTTGTTTTGTATTTTCTTATAAGTACTTTCATCATTTAATAATTCTAACATTTTTTGATTCGTAGTCGATTGTGTTAAGAATAACCGTTTTGTTGCTTTTGTCCGGAGTTAGGATCGTAATTTGAGGATTATTTTTTAAAAACTTTTTTACTTTGTGTATTTTATTATTAATATTGCGTTGAGTTATGTTATTTTTTGCATTAATGTTGTTTTTGATTTTATTTTTATGGTTTGTCAAAATGTTTACTACTTGTGATCTGACTGTATTTTTTGTATCGTTATTCAATGTTTGAATTGCATATTCTGTGCTGGCTATATAATCAGTAATTGGGTATTCAGATGGATTAGTTATTGTTTTGGCAAAATTTCGGCCATAGGATAAAACTTCTAGAATATCTTCCGGAATGTATGTGTCTGATAAATTTTCGCACCATTCTTTTATTATGGAATTTTTTCGTTGTCCATTTGTATTTAAAAGAGAATTGTATTTTTTTATGTTCTTAATTTTAATTTGTGAAAAGGCCTTTTCATATTTATTTCCCTCTATGTCTTTGAACTCATTGACTAGATTAGTAGGTAAGAAGGCTATCTTTGTGTATGTGATTTCAATTGATTTTTTAAAGGTTTTTATTTTTTTAACTTTGTCAGTTATGCCTAATTTTATAATATTTAGCTTGAAATTATTTAATAATGACTTTAGTTTCCCATTCAAATATGTGCCATCAAACATAATATGATTAAGTTTTATATTCAGAAATTTAGGGAAAATGTTATTCTGTTTACACTTTAATAGGAATATTCTGCGATTAATTTGGTTGGCTAGTTTCTCGTGCAGTTTGGAGATATTCTTCATGTTTTGTTCTGTTTCCAGGTTATAGATTCTGCGAATTTTTTCGTAGAAACCAGTCATGCTTCCTTTAGTTGGGTAGTCTTTTTTAGATTTTATGTATATCTTAGATGTTTTTTGCGTTTTTTACGCCCTAACGCCTAATTTTATAAGTTGGATTGAATTCTTTCTTGAACCTTGGAATATTGAATATATATTTTTTCAATTTCTTGGGCTTTATGGTTCTTTTGTTTTAAGGATAGAGAAATTACATCATGTTCTAGTTAGAATTTATTGAAAACGTTTCACCCGATTTTCAGGCTTCTTCAGTTCATCTAAAAATTGAAATTTTCTGTTTTGGATATTCAATAGGACGCACAATTTTTTTTTTTTTTTTTAATTATGAATATATAAAATTCTTAAACTTATAATACAATGTAGAAGGTGAAAATAATAAAAATACACACAAAATATATATAAAAACTTACATGTGTGGGTTGAAACGAAGACACACTTAACATTCTTTAAAAGGTGTTACTAAGACGGTCACATTTTTTAAAAATAACTTTAGATTTGTGTAGGGAACGAAAGTCATCCTTTGGTTTGTTTATGTACAATTCACCATCGAAACAGAACAAAACAACGCCATAAATTTCCTAGATCTAACTCTAATAAGAGAAAAAAACAAAATAAATAGCAAATGGTACACAAAACCAACAAGTTCTGGAAAATATCTAAACTACCATTCACACCATCCTTTAAATTTTAAGAAAAATACCGTCATAAATTTAATTGACAGAGGCTTAAAACTAACAAGTCCTAAATATAGAGCAGAAATAATAGAAAAACAACAATTATCCGGTTAAGCTAATTAACAAAATTTTAAAAACCAGAATTCACAAATTATATAATACTCTAGATAAACAACCAAAACAAAGAACAGCTACAACATACATATCCATGCCATATATTCAAGGACTTTCAGAAAAAATTAAAGCAGTCCTCAAAAAAACATAATTTAACTGTTTGCCACAAAACTCATAACTCATTAAAAACACCTTTTTACCCCTCTAAAATCCAAAACACCCCTACTGAAACAATCAAACCTGATATATTCTATTCCATGTCAAAACTGCAACGGCTGCTGTTATATCGGCATGACTAAACAACATCTAGAAACTAGACTGAATGGCCATAAGTATGATAAGAATAACCCAACAGCTCTCTCAAAAACACGTCAAACAAACCAAACACTCGTTTGATTTTAAAAATACGAAAATCTTAAAAAAAGAGTCAAATTACTTTTTTTAAAAGATCAATGCATGAAATGATCTGTATTAATAAAGAGAAAAACAATATAAACGACAAAAGTGACGTTAGGGGTCTGAGTCATATTTATTTCGGACTCTTCTCATAGTAATTCAATAGCAGATAATAAATAAAAAACACATAAAAAAACCAAAGGATGACTTTCGTTCCCTATACAAATCTAAAGTTATTTTAAAAAAATGTGACCGTCTTAGTAACACCTTTTTAAAGAATGTTAAGTGTGTCTTCGTTTCAACCCACACATGTAAGTTTTTATATATATTTTGTGTGTATTTTTATTATTTTCACCTTCTACATTGTATTATAAGTTTAAGAATTTTATATATTCATAATTAAAAAAAAAAAAAAAAATTGTGCGTCCTATTGAATATCCAAAACAGAAAATTTCAATTTTTAGATGAACTGAAGAAGCCTGAAAATCGGGCGAAACGCTTTCAATAAATTCTAACTAGAACATGATGTAATTTCTCTATCCTTAAAACAAAAGAACCATAAAGCCCAAGAAATTGAAATATATATATATATATATATATATATATATATATATATATATATATATATATATATATATATATATACATATATATATATATATATATATATATATATATATATATATATATATTATATATATTATATATAAGTTTTGGTTAGTTCGTGCATAATTTTATTTATAATAAACTAATTTTTCATTTAATATCTGATCTGTCGTTCTAGTTTTTTTTTATTTAATATCTGATCTTTGGTCAATAACTTTGCAGCGCTATTCATGGATAATTCAATGAATAATTCAATTAAATTAAATATTTAATATATTGCCCAATTTAAACTGTCATTTATATTGATGGGGCATGTTAAATAATACCCTGTTAATCACTTGGTTGATTAATGATGACTAATAACAATTAGGTGAAAGACTCGAAGTCGGACAAACATCTGTAAGACTTTACTTTTTTAAAATATGTGAAATTGGATGTGATATACCGAAACTTGAGTTATACCAAAATTTTGATAAGATTTCATATAAAATTTGCTTTGGCGTTGAATTGCACCTCACAACTTTTATAAAAAGTAAAAATTTACATCCATGTCAAATAGCATGGTTAAAAAGTGTTTTGCTAACTGTAGATGAAATCACTTCTTTCCATATCTATTTCCCCTAAAATTAAATAGCTACGTGATGAGAAATAAAATATAACAATTTTTATTTTAGATTTTAATTAGCCCTAGTGCCACAGAAAAGCAGCTTGTTGAAGTTGACGGCAGCAGCACTACTAAAATAGGAACCAATTCAGTTAACCTAACAGACAGTATACAAAATGAGGAATATGTAATTGAGACAAATAATACTAGAGAAGCTTTGAGACAAGACGCAAGTGAACCCGATTCGGTAAGTTAAAAATGTGTAACTTATAATAAACACATCTGTACTACTCAGTATATATCACCACTACACCAAACACTTTATTTTTGCACTCGACGCACGTTTCGCTAACCATGTTAGCTTCATCAGAAGCGATGATTGACTAATCATCGTTCCTGATGAAGCTAACATGCTTAGCGAAACGCGCGTCGAGCGCAAAAATAAAGTGTATGATGTAGTGGTGATATATACTGAGATTCCACATTCCCAACATAAATTTCTATGTATTGTGACAGGTAGAGATTCAACAAATGTTATAAAGTTTCAAAAATTGTTTGTAACACAGAATAAATGACGAGTTCGCTCAGGCCTTCGCATATTTACTTTATAGAATTATTTAGTTTTTTTTAACAGTGTTGCACAGAAGCGGAGTAAGGTAACTTTTGGCATAAGACAGGGCTACAATTCACTCTACTGTTTTCTACTTGTAAGTATTTTAAAAAAATAAATGCAAGCATATATCACAATGTGGTAAAAAATATAATATTAATTAAATAATTTAACAAATAATGATATTTGCTAATGGTGATGTCGCATATATTCAGGGAATTTCTGCAGGGACTAAAAAACAATTTTCAACAAGTAGCCTGGTCACGTTTAAAAACATAAAGAGTTTTTCAATGACAAGTACCAAGTTAAAAGAATAACAATCAACATAAATTGGCGATTTTTTATGTCGACGTGAGAGAAATGTTCAAGATGAACTATGAATCTACTACGAGTATCATGATAGTCTCCGTTAGTTGGTAAACTGTTGTTGTCTTTATAAGTACAGCAAAACATTTTACTTAGCTTATGATCCCTGAAAAAAGATATGCAAGACTGCCATCGCCCGAGCCGAAATATTATTAAAATATGAAAAGCGACACATTTATTTAAAAATATGAAAGTTCTTAAAAATAGAATTTGTTCGTATTCAGAAAATATTAGGACATACCAGAGACAGAAAATGACTCTGTCTCCGCTAAATTCTATTTTATACCTCATTCCACAACTATATATTTTTTTTCGTTTTACCTATTTTCATTTCTAAATATATCACATTACAAAATCTATTTTGACTGGTTAAAGCCTAAAAATAGTAATACTTTTATCGCACTTTACATGGACGATCTTTCTATTTGTTTCCCTCATACGTTTAAATAATTTTATTAAACAGTTGGCCATCTTCTTTCATGCGTTGCATTATCCTGTGACAAAGACGTAAACGTAATTTTCCTGAGTTAAATACTACATTTTTGAATTTTCTTAAATAAAAAAGGGGAAATAATGGCTTTCGTTTACTTTTCATAAGAGTAAGGTACCTTGAAATGCAAAACAATTTTTAATACTTCATTTTCGTAGTTTTTTTTCTTTAAGAGCAGTTATTTTCTTTTTTTTAACATTGTAAATATGCGGTTATATATTCTTGGAAATGGGAATATTTTTTACCTTCAATAAAGTTTTGTATATTCCCATATGTCTGCTTTTTATTACAATTTTAAACAAATGTCTCACATATATCTCGTTTCTGAAAAACCAAACGGATCGGGTTGTTAGGTAAAATTGTACCTATATTAGATGTAATAATGCGGATGTGACATTTTTATTCCTGCTGTAAAATCACAATTGTAAAGTTCCTATGTACAAAACTAAAATTGATAGTACCGTTTTACTCAGAATAATTTTACATTATTTTTTTCAAAGTGTAGAATCATTTTTTTTTTAACTGAAAGTTAAATATACTCTTGTATATTATTTCATTTCGCTTTTAGTAACCATAGGTTATGCATTAAGTTCTTTTATTTCTTCCCTAAATTTAATTTAGATAGTTTTCTGTATAAGGAAATTTTGCTGGACGAACAAAATGGAATAAGGAAAAAATATCAAGTGAAACTAGACGCGTTTCTTAAAATGAGAGGTAAAATATACCCTTTGTACTATATGTAACATATGTACTACGTGTGTCTTACATGGTTTAATCTTACATTTACTGATAACTAAGTTTAATAATAAATAAAATAACCGGCCAAATGCAAGTCGATCTTGCGCAATTAGTGTTTCGTTGCTTTAAAAAAAAATTCTTGTTTCGGAGGTATAAAATGATCAATGACTTTACAAAACACACTCCAGATGAGTTTTCAACAAAGTTTGTTTCCGATCTTTGTTGAAAACTGATGACCTTGAAATTTTTTTGATTATATGGTTATATACGAGATAAATTATTAAAGGTAGTCGTGATAATTTTCGTTCAATCTACACTCTGTGGAGAATATTCCAGAAATTTTTCAAAATTTTTTGATCAGTACTTTTCGAAATAAGGGAAAGACAGCAATTTTTGGTTATTTTTTTAAAATAATACAAAGAAAAGTTGTGCGCAAGTATTACATTATATATATTTTTTGAAACTTGTGTTTTCACAAGCTTTCATTTGACACTCCACTCGATTACCTGGTAAATTTTTTTTTTAACTTCCAATTTCACCCTCCAAACTAACCCTTCTAGTCAAATTTAACTTTCAGAACTACACGGCTCTGATGGGGTTATCAATTTCTATATTAGTGCCAAATTTCAACTTCCTATGTCAAATAGTGTTACGGAGAAAATCGGATGTGACAGACGGACAGACATACACCGAAGCGATCTTATAAGTGTTCCATATGGAAAACTAAAAAATGGAATACAGCATATCACCTTTCCCTACTAAACGAAAAGAAATGTATCATTTTTCTATTTTGCTTTCAACAATCCTAACATCAAGATACGTAGAAGGTCAAAAGTGATGATGATACAACGAATATGTATATTAAGGTGGAATTGGGCAGGCCATATCGCAAGGATGAATAATAACAGATGGACACGCGATATAGTTGAATGGAGGCCTAGGGAACACAAAAGATGGAGAGGTAGATAAAGCTCATTGGAGACAACTTGGGGAGGCTCACAGCCGACTATGGATGGAATAAGCTATTGATGATGATGATGATATCAAGGGAGTAGAATAGAACCACACTAAAAAACTTTATGTATGTAAATATATAAGTTATCTGTATTTTTGGTAAAATTCTTGAGAATATAATAATATATTACATACTGTTAGAAATATAATAATTGAACAGTAGCATGCATTCTCTCCAATAATATCTCTAGAGACAAATTTGATGTGCTACTCTCAAGTGATATGTACTGAAATGAATTGGGCAAAACAGGTAAACTGCATTTACATAGACTTCAGTAAGGCCTTTGATAAAAATCGAACACAAAATACTGATCAGGAGGCTTTCTCAGGTTGGTGTTGGGCTGCAGAAATGGGTGTGGTCCTACATTTGTGACAGAAGGCATTCGTGACAACGGGTATGGTTCAACATCATTTCTAGCAACCTCGGGTGGCCCTAAAGGCAGTCACTTGGAATCTCTTCTCTTTATAATATATATTAACAATATTCAGAACTATTTTCAGAATTCTAAATTACTGTTGTATGCAGATGTTCTATAAGTTTATAACATAATAGATAACACTGAAGTTTGTTATAAAATTATAGAAGATCCTGTCAGATTTTCCAAGCATTGTGTTGGCAATAGTTTTATTTTTAAATATAAGAAAGTGTTCTAGTATAACATTCATGCGAAATATTAACGTCATTAAACATTCATACAACAATAATAAAATTATGTTGACTAATACTAATCAAATAAAGAATCTGGGAGTAACACTAGATTCTAAATGGTCATATAACAGATATTTTGATAAAATTATGAGTAAATCAAACAGGATTTTCGGAGTTTTTTCAACGACTTTCAAGGAGTTTAAGAATCCAAAAACTGTTGTTGGCCTATATTTGGCATTTGTACACGATAAACTCTCATTTGTGTCCGTTATTTGGAACCCATAGTACCTTCTACCTATGAGAAGATTCCAGGCAGTTCAGAAAAAAGACCCTTAAATTAGTGTCCTTTAATGCCAATTGTACTGTAGAACTGGCAGCTCTTTCAGACCGAAGGTGAAGGTCGGATCTCTGGTTTTTGTCCAATGTCTTGTTGGATGGGCCTGAACTCTTATATTAAATAAATTTCAATATACCTACACACAAATTTACCTCTATTTAACGTGGTGTGTCATCGCACGAATTTGAGACTCAACACTCCCCTAACAAAGTTCCAGCACACTTTTAATGTCCGTCTTACATATTTTTCGACTAAACGTTAAACATTTTAAGAATGTAGCAAGGAGATATTTTACAGGTGTCCTTGTTACCAGCTTCAATATTTAGATTATTCTTTAAGTTAGTTTTTAGGTTAGATTAGGGTAGTTTAAATTCTTTTTTTTTAATTATTATATTGTAAGTAGTGGATGTGGTTCTTTGGAATATGTGTTCTTTTAGGATTCCCAATGTTAATAAATAAATCATAAAAAAAAAGTAAATATATATATATATATATATATATATATATATATATATATATATATATATATATATATATATATATATATATATAATGCAACCGTTCTGTGTGTCCGTTAATACGGTTATCACTCGAGAACCACTTATCCGATTTACGTGATTTTTTATTAATTCATACATATATTCTGTGGCCAGGTTATAGGATATATTTTATCATGTTAGGTAACATAAAGAATAAGTAGTGGCCATAATAGTGAATCAAGTCGCTTGCGGCAGCGTATTGCCTAAACCATTAAATATGGAACAATATCATGTAGCAAAGAATATAATATATATAAAATGCAACATCTCTCTGTCGGTCTGCCCGTTAATGCGCTTATCACGCACACCACTTAAGGTTTTTTTTTTTAATTCATACATATGTTCTTTGGCCAGGTTATATTCATACATAGGTTCTCTGGTCAGGTTATAGGATATAATTTATTACATTAGGTTACATAAGGAATAAACAGTTGCGATAACAGTGGATCAAGTCCACGCAAGCAGCGAGCAAATTAGTCAATTTTCACTTTTGCAATTTTTCTTTAATTCAAACTAAAGGCCGTCTAGTCTGGCCTCCCAATCCATACTACCACTACTATTCTTTAAAAAAAATTTTAGGTATGAAATATGATTGACATTTAGAAAGCATTTACGTTTCTTTAATAAGTTCATTGTCCTTATTCTGTTTTTGAGATGGAAAGAAAATATTCATGTTAATGTGTCATTCAGTTGTCTCAGAAAACACAGTATCCTCAAGATTTAGTTATTTACTTACTAGCGTTTATTCTTATTTCTCATAACAAATTACATTATGGAAGATAGACAAAACTAAAATTAACATTTTTGTAATTCGTCATATTTGACATAGAAAAATGTATCTGTATTCCGTATAGTGTAAATATATATAAACGCACACTGATAGTTATCTATTTGTCACTAGTTATTAATATATCAATGTATCGAGAGTTAGATAGATTTTCAGAGTTATTTTTCAAATTTTGAATAGGACACCAAGCTATGCCAACAAAATTACTAAGATAATGTATTAAATACCATCTTTTTGGATTTACTGTGTTCCTTTTAGAATTCTGAAACACAGATCTAAGTGAAAGTATTGTCTTCATTCAATAATTAGTGATATACATGGAAAATTATAATTACTAAGGTTTGAAAGAGGTGAACTTGATCACTTGATATCAGTTTATGTTCCCAAAAACTACTGGTTGGTGGATTGAAATTTTATCCACATATATATTTAATTTAGCTGTTGTTATTCATGTGTCGATTGATAACTATCGACACGTTAAAAAACATTCTGATCCTTACTGTCAATTATACCTACCTGGTTTTACGACATTGTGAGATTACTTTTCAACAATTTTTATAAAATTACATATTTCCTTTAAAAGTAAGGCAATATAGGTTATTAAATATAACCAACATTTTACAAGATATAATAGTCTAATCTGGTAATTGTCGCATAACATTGAAATAATATAATTATTTATGTTTGAACTGGTATAGACCTAAATTTCAAGGTAATGGATTTACTTTTTATTTAAATAAATAAATAAATAAATGGCCTGGAAACACCCCTCTTGGGTTAGGGCCACCCTTTGGATTCTCTAGATCTAGTTTATGGGTTGATCAGACCCGTTTTCCTTGTTGTTATATTTCTCTGCTTAGATGTTTCCAAAGTTTTCGGTTAGACGTCTTCTCCTTCCATTTCGTAATCCCTGCCGCCTCCATGTCTTCCTTGACTTGCTGCAGCCATCCCATTCTCGGTCTACCTCTCCTTCTACGTCCCGGTTCCCATTGAAGCAGTTCATATATTGGTGCTCCTGGGCCTGCCCTTCATGTGTGCCCTAGCCAATTAAATCTCTTCTGTTTTATTTTTTTGACTATGTCCTCCTCCACTTCTTCCAAAATTTCTTGATTAGTCCTCCTTCTGTAGACTCCTTCACATATTCTTATTGGCCCTAGGATCACTCTTAATATCTTTCTTTCAATTCTTCTCATGTCTTCCTCTTGTTTCTTTGTCATGCTTATAACTTCGGTAGCATACATTAGTTTTGGGAGTATTATTGTCTTGTATATCCTCATCTTACTGTGTGTTCTTCCTATTATCTTACTACTTAACAATTTCTTATTGCTATGGAACAACTTGTTTGCTATTATTAATCTTTCCTTTACTTCCATTTCCTTGTTCCCATTCCAATACAGCGTCACTCCCAAATATTTCATCTTCTCTACTCTTTCGAAGGTATATTCATTTATTCTAATCCTTTCTATTTCCTGAACGTTCTGTTTTTATTTTTTCATTATTTTGGTTTTTTCTTCATTTATCTTCAACCCCATTTTTGCTCCTTCTACGCTTATTTCTCTCACCATTTCCTTCATTATTTTCCGGTTCTTTGCAATAATTACTACATCGTCGGCATATGCCACTACCTGGCTGCCTCTTGTTCGTATTGAACCCTGATTTATATTCCTTAGTACATATTGTAGTGTTAGGTTGAATAACGTTGCCGATAATGCCTCTCTCTGTCTAACTCCTTTGTTAATTTCGTGTTCTTCCTTTCTGTGTTTTGACATTGGCGAATGTCCCTTTCAGTGCCATCATACATAGTCGTCTTATCTTGCTCGGTACTCCCAGTTCTTTTAGCACTGTATTTAATTCAGTTCTCTTAACCGAGTCAAATGCTTGCTTGAAGTCAATGAACAACAATTCCAAGTTTACTGCATGTTGTTGTGCTCTTTCCAATGCTTGTTTGACCACATGCATTGTATCTACCGTAGAGTTTCCTTGTGTAAATCCGCATTGGTATTGTCATATTACATTTTTTATTACATATTTTAGTTTTTCGTATTTCATCGTTGTTAAAGTCTTTTAGGCAGTGTTGAGCAGGGTAATTCCTCGATAATTTTCGCATACTCGTTGGTCGCCTTTTTTGTGTATTATTACAATTTCACTTCCTTGCCAATCATGTGGCATGCGTCCTTCTTTCCATATCTGTTTAATTAGTACGTACATGCTTTCACAGAGTTCTCAGCCGTATTTGAACAATTCCATGTTTATCTCGTCTTTGCCTGACTTTTTTCCATTCTCTTATTATTATTTCTTTTATTTTATCTCTTGTTGGTTCTAGAATCATTTCCATTTCATTTTCTTCTTGCTCATTTTCTTCGGTTATGTATTCTTCCTGTATTTGTTCGTTTAAGAGGTGCTTGAAATGTTCCTCCCATATAATATACTGTTTTTTCTTCTTCTATTATTTTTCCTCTCTGTCTTTCACTCCTCTGACTTTTCCTTTATAAGTTCTGTTTTGTATTTTGATCTTATTGTAAAACTGTTTTGTGTTAACATTCCGACCTTCTGTTTCTATTTCTCCAATTTGTTCATCTACCCATTCTCTTTTTGTTCTTCTAATTACTTTATTACATTCCTTCCTAATACTTTCATATTTCCGTCTGTCCTCAATATTATTTGTTTTCAACCATTTCATCTTTTACTTTTCATTTAGCTATTGGAAACCTCATGAAAATAACAAGACAATTTTCAACTAAAGAATTGTTATTAGAAAGATTTCGGAGGGGAATGCGTATCATATCTGAATGGATAAATAAAATAGTCCTGAGTTGTTTGTGTATTTGGCTATATAGATTCACCGACACTGAGAAACTTTTATAATTCTCTCTTGGTAGTGTTTTTAAGTATGTTCCTGTTAATTCATGGTTTGGGTGACCCTAAACCGGTATTATTGTCTTCCATTAACCCTAAAATTTTTGAGGCATATTTCTGGAAAGTGTTATATTCCGTTGGAATACACGATAACTTAATAGTTTATATAGTTGTTTAAAACAATAAGATGTAGTAGAGTGACGATGAATGCAATGGTCTTTCTACAAGGATTTTTAATTTTCACTTAAAATTATTTTTATGTCTCATTTATCTATAACTCTGATATAAATCCCCATATAAATTAGTCCAGTAATATTATAAAAAAATTGTAAAATTATATATATATATATATATATATATATATATATATATATATATATATATATATATATATATATATATATATATAGATAGATATAAAAAAAGTAAAATTATTATTTATTGCATGGTTTGTTAATTAAAATGATGTAGAAGGTGATTAGTAGCATTAAAATTCCAACTTGTTTATAACAATGACGTCACGAAATCATATTGAATTCGTGGGTTGTTATTAATAGTTTATTTTGTTAAAGTATAAAACAAATTAAATAGGGTTTAAAAGATATATAAAAAAAAGATTTTTTAAAGTGATTCTAAAGATTGATAAATATATATAAATTCTTGTTTGAAGTTGTCATCTCTAAATGTTCTATTTGTTGAATACCATCTAACTTTTAATAATTTTTGAATCTACATTTGAATTCAGGTTGAGTAGAATTAATTCTTAATATATAATATAATAGTTTTTGACATATTTTTTACTTTAATATTTATTATAAAAAATATATTTATTTACTTGTTATTTGCCGTTGCGTCTATTACACACTATAAGTAATTCTGTCACTGCGCCCGATTCTTTAGTTCAAACTGTTTAATAACCCATAGTAACGGTGACATTAACCCAACAATAGCTTGAACCGGGTAATACCTAGATGCAAGACATTTTTTTCTTTCGAGTATACTATATAATTTCACAAAAAGCATCTAATATTTACACTTCAGCCCTTAGCCGCGTAGGTGGTCCCACTTCTGATCTTTTCACGGTTGCAGAAATTTGAAAGGAGGTTATTAGACTAGTCAGCTAGAATATTTTTTTCACGATTTGATAATAAGTGCGAATTTATTCCTTCTGCGTTTGTATAAAGATTTTATCGTCAAACTGTAATATACATTGGCATATCTTATTTGAGACTTGCTTACTTGTTAATCTGGCATTGACTTGATAAATGTTGTTACATCTACTTGTTAAAACTTTATACTGGATTTTGATATGATTGGTTTTTAAGATAATATATCCTCTGCGAGTTCCATTTTTGTCTTATCCAATTCGCTACAATTCTACAAAAGAAACCATTAGATTGTTGAAACTGGTATAGAGAGAATCATAGGTATGAATAAAGTTCATATAGACTAGTGTCTCTTACGGTCTGATAAGGTGTACGCCGTCATTGCTATAGTATTTTCAAAAATTCATATTGAAATTGACAAGTAAGTAATATATTTAATTCGCTTTTTAGAAATATTCTTACATTATAAGAATATAAATAAATAAAACTTATTAATATAAGATGTAGATTACTATCAGCAACTAAAGTCTGCTTACCACCTGTTATTATTTTTATATATACTATTAGTTAACACGATACATTATTTATTTCAAAGGAATATAGAATATTCAATTAACGTAACCGATATTCAATGATATCCGTTATGAAAGTTGGTTGAAATAATATAGAAATAGTCTAGTTTTCATTATTAATAACTATAGTGGGGCAGTACTAAGTAGCACTTTTATAACATTGTACATATTCGAACAAAGTCAAAGCAATTTTGCTGGCTACCGAAAGAAAAATAGTCATTTTTAGTATTGCAAGCATTAGCGAAACACACTTTGAGTCTCCATATTTGAAGATGACGAATTTTGTTTTCACCTCTAACTTTTAAATAAATGGTCTGATTTATCTCATCTTCCTTTGGTTCCTTTTTTCTATGAGGATCATTTATTGTTATTACAGATTTTTTTGTAAAGTTTAAGGATATCTCAAAATTATTAACAGCATGTAATTTATTGTAATTTTACATAAATTAGATGGTATAACGTAAAATCATGAAAAGTTCTATACTTTTTTCTCAATAAGGCACCAATTTATATTGGCGTCCGTCAAGTTGTAATTTATATTATTATTTTAATATTTTTACTAGCTATGGGAATTTCCTTTGAACAAAAGACAAGAAAAAACCAAAGTTGCTACTCATATTTTCCAGTATTGTGCCACAGAATGCATTCTGCCGATACCTACAATGTGTCATATAATAAATTTATTCTAAAGTTTTATATATCACGATTACACGATTTTACACAGTGTAACTGATAGTATACCGGTAATAAATATGACTTTTGCTTAATAATCCTTGACAATGAATAAGAATTTTTTAGTTAGGAAGATGGTAATAACTTACTTGTTACAGAAAATGAAAAAAACACTATTTCAAGAATTTTGAACTGTAGTTAAGAATGGAAATTTGACATTAGATTTTACACCCTATTTACACTAAAAAATGTCTAATAAAAAAATCAAAGCAACGCTACAACACATTCTAAACAAATATTTCAATTTTAAAAGGACAGGTTACACTACTTAAACATAGGTAATCTGTAATCTCCTGTGCTTACCATCCTGCCGGTTTCTTCAGAGCTTATTCCGAGAACTGACTTCTTCGTAATCTAACACGAAACAGTTTTTGATGCGTTCTAAAGAAGGTAGTCATTGGAACAAGCTCTGAAGAAGCCAACAGAATAATCAGCGACAATATCACTTATTTTATCGACACAGAAATTCAGAAGAATTATTCCCTTAAATATATAGATTATTTAAAAAAACTGTAATTTTTCATTAATGGGCTTCTTTTTGAGGTAAATTTTGAACTGAGTGCCTAGAAATTTTCCCCAAAAAGAAATACTTGCGGTAATAAATTTAATTTAGCGAAGAAAAAAAACAAGTTGGCAGTAATGAAAAACTAATGTAAGAACCAAGGAATGCAAGAATTCGAGAATAAGTATTGACGAGTGCGCATCCTAATTTTGATAGAATGACTATTTTACCAGAAATGACGGGCCATTTTCAACGACTTCGAAAAATGATGTGATAAGAGGTTGATGACTGTGTTTAGAAGTAGCTGTGATTTTCGGCCCTGAGACGACACTAGTTTTTAGTACTTCTAAATATGTTGTTGAGAGAAGGTGTTATGTCAGTGGCGGGCTCTTTCTTGTGTCAGATTATCAAGGGTATAATAGACGAAGGAAGATAAAACAAAGGATACTTCCAGATAAAGAAGATAAGGAGATTCGTTAAGGCTGTTGATGTCTTTGCGGGTATTATGTAATCTTTCGCGAAGAAGAATAAAGCTTGTGGGCTTGGCAATTCTGTTGGGTAAAAGAATTTTGCTGTGATGGAAGATTTTAAGAAAATTTGCTATTGTTGTCTGTACATCGTGTGAGGAAGGTGCAAAGCAGTTTTACTAACTTCAAGGGATAGTCATCTAGCTTTCTGTATCGTAATTTGATATCCTCTTCATAAAGACACACTAATTTTTCTGGGAAACTTCCACTGTTGGAAGGTGGGTTGGTTGTGGAAATGTTTAGATATTTTGATGGATTCCCGAATTTTCCGAGAAAAAAAGAAATTTGTTGCATTAGTCTTTGTTTGGTGAAGGAGAATCTAGGGTCCTGTGTTCTACAACTGCTGAAGTAGAAATGTTACAAAGATGTACTGCGCTTGTACATATATATATATATATATATATATATATATATATATATATATATATATATATATATATATATATATATATATATATATATATTATATATATATATATATATATATATATAATATATATATATATATATATATAAAAAATATATATATTCATGTGAAAGGATTTTCTGTATATTGAGTGGCTCAAAGTCATATCTGAAATTTTGATTAATAAGAACATTCAGAAAGGGGACAGAATTAATATTTTTAATTCCGAAGGTGAATTTCGTATATATGTACATAACACGTATGCTGAAAAGTTTTTTGGTATAGCTACTTAAAACATTTTATTGGCAAAATTCGACTTTATTCATGAATACAGTCTCCTTCAAGAGCAATACAATCAGTCCAATGCTTTTCTAACATTTTCGATAACTTTCTTGTAGAAGGATTTGTCTTTGCCTTCAAAATAGGCCTCAGTTTCGGCGATAACTTCTTCATTGGAGCCAAATATTTTTCCCGTAAGCATTTTTTACAAATATTTAATAGTCTCTAGGGGCCAAATCTAGAGAATACGGTGGATGAGAAAGCAATTCAAACCTTCATTTCATGCAGTTTTGCCATCATAACCAACTGACTTGTCACACGGTGCAATGTATTGATGGAAGAACACTTTTTTTCTTGTTCATTTGGGGCCGTTTCTTGGGCGATTTCTGCCTTCAAACACACCAATAACTTTATATCATATTCGCTATTGATGGTTTTTCCCTTTTTCAGTATAGTCGATGAAAATTATTTCATGCGCATCCCAAAATACAGAGACCAAAAGCTTCCCAGCCGACTGTTGTGTCTTTGGTCGCTTCGAGCGGCTTTCACGGCTGCTGTCTACTCAGCTGACTGCCGATTTGATTCTGGTGTATAGTGGTGGATCCCTATTTCATCCATTGTCACATATCGCATAAAAAAATCCTTCTTATTGCAGTGCTCATATTCATCAACACGTTGTTATTTTTCGCTCACTGTGAGCAAACGCGGTACCCATTTCGAACAGAGCTTTCTCATGCCCAAATGTTCATGCAGTGGCAGAGTCCCCTTAACAATTATCAAGCCATTGCTTTGCTTGAACCGTATTTTTTTCCGATCAAAAAAAAAACCGTGTTTAATCAAAACACGATATTTTCCACTGTTTTGAAGATATTAAAAGTAGCGTCACTAAAACCACTGTAACTTGTAAACTAATCGTTGAAATGTCATGATATTTTGACACATATCGTTTAAAGTTTGGAACTTCCTAAAAATTATATGGATTTTTTGAAAAAAGGGCGACATCTATGTGTCAGACCAAAAACTTTTCAGCCTACGTGTTATGTATATATATATATATATATATATATATATATATATATTATATATATATATATATATATATATATATATATATATATATCTACTACCTATAAAATAGTACCGTGACTAACTAACAGACAACCCACAGCCTAAAAAGGTGAACCTAGAGATTTGAAATTTGGAGGAAATGAGTACCCTAAGGGTGTACTAAGGAGGGATTTTTTTGAAATTCCATTCCTAAAGAGGTGAAAATGTGTGGTACAGTTTGTATAAAGAAACATTTTTTTAAAGTTACGATGATGACACTTTGTAAATATACTCTTCAAAAGAAATAAAACAACACATGTTTCATTATTTTGGAAAATTCATCTCCTAAGGGGGTGAACGAGGGTGGCAAAGTTTGTATGGTGAAACATTAATTATTTTTTCAAGGTACGATTTTGAATCTTTTTTGTATTCTATTCGAAAGTAAGTAATACAAAAATACGTTTTGACTGATTTAAGGATTGATTTATCAAAATGTATCTAATTTTCACGGTTCTACCTGAAAAAAATACGAAACACGCATAGAAACTGACGGAGTTTGTATGTAAAGAAATGTTTATGTTGAAACTTCGAATAAATATTCTTATTCCAAAAATAACTAGCGTGTTTTTTTTTTAAATCAGCCTCCTAAAGGTTAAAATTAAGTTGCAAAGTTTATATACCTACAGGGTGGAAATTTGAAGCGGTCGGTGGAGGGGAAGTACTTGAAATATTGAGCAAATTTTTATGCGAAAGAAACATTTCATTATTTTTAAAACATCACTAAAAATGCATTTTTAAAAAACCACTTGCTTGAACAGGGAATCGAACCGGCCTAAATGACAACAAATAAGTGACCCTGTCTTTTATGGCACTAATGGATAGACACAATAATGAGGATCAAATACTTTTAAGAAATATTATGCCTTCAATTAGAGGAAATTCACATTTCATGGTTTTTCTTGTAATTTAAGAAAATATATTTCTGAGAAGCATTTTTGTGAATGTTTGGTCTATGTATTCTCATTTATGACGGTTCGATGCTCGGCTCAGACGAGCGGCTTTTCAAAAATATTTAAATATTGGTATCTTATTCAATTTCCACCCTGTATAATATTTTTTTTAACTTACAACTTTGTATAAATACTATAATAAATAAAAATAATTAGACACGTTTTGATATTTATTCTAATATCACTTCTGAAGCTACAATCGAGAACTAAATTTTGTATGTAGTCCTAGTTGATGGCACGTCCGTACCCCAATCAACATTAAAACGCAAAAAAACCCGAGCAGTGTCGCGATCCACAATGGGTCATCCCTACTACTCCGTCGCACCGAGCTTACCTTAAACATTTCTAAATTAGGTTTATTTGTATAATTCCATAGTTTTAGTAGTAGCTGGCGTAGATTTGCGGGAAGATAGTTTCTCCCACGGCCAATTTTATGTGACTTGCTCGCGTGTAAGCTCGCATACCAGGTTGGTTATTTTGTCGCCGCCACATAAACAAACAAAAAACGTAGTTTATAAGGAAATTTTACACTAAGAAACATCACACTGTTTCCACCCAATCGAGTTGTCCCTTTTACAAAGAAAATACTGCAACATCACCTCTTCCAATAAAAATCAGTAGTTATATTACCTCATCATCTACGCTTGCGAAGTCGCGGGTAAAAGCTAGTATATATAATTATATATATATATATATATATATATATATATATATATATATTATATATATATATGTATATATATATATATATATATATTACACATATATATTGTGATTTATACAGACTTTTTTTTTCAAGCAGCCTTTATATATTTCTTTTTTGTCACCTTTTTAATAACTAATCATCGTACGAACTCACTGGTATGCGACACTTGGAGTAAATGT